>CM071922.1:22486764-23686764 GCA_036785865.1 Coffea canephora
ATAGTTTCACATAGCACGTAGCACATAAGCATGCTTATCTAGATGCAGAAGCCTAGGGAAAGCAATTAAACACATGAGCATATAGACACGCACAAGCACATAGCACAAAGCCCTATCTATACAAAGGAGATACCTTACTACAATCTAAGGGGAATAAAATAAATAATTTGAAATAAATACCTAACTATTACAATTGTGACATTTAATTTGCCTTCCCCAAATAAATTACAAATTAAATTAAAATAAATATACAAAATTAAAACAAATAAAGTAACTAAATGAACAAATAGAATGAGAATATTCAGAAAAAGGAAGCATGCAATTTCACACATAATTTCACATAAGTGCACATAGGATCAAATAAGGTCAAAATAAGGATTAGAGTGGTACCTCCCTTGAGTGGTGCCCTAATGAAGCGAAATTACTTATTTTGTGAGAACCTGTAAAATTTTTTTTTTTCTTTTCCATTTTTAGGTTTTATTCGGTTAATAGCTTGTTTTCTGCATTTTCTTTATTAGGAAAATTTTTCTAGATAATTTTATGCGTAAATATAGTTTTTATGATATTTTCTAGTATCGAATAGTTTTGAGAAATTAAGAGCGTATACCGGACGTGGGACCACTAGTGCGAAAAGTTCAGAAAAATTCGGCCAACTAGGTTAATTTTGTGATACTGGAATTTAATTTACCGGGTGTAAGAGATAATTAGAGGGTGCTATTTGGATTGTGTGGAGAGGAAACAAAAAGATAGGGATGCATTAATGATGGTGACAAGGTTCACCATTAGGGTTGGTAGAAAACTTTTGACTACTATTTCAATGTCTTTACCATTTGACTTAATAAACTAGAAATTTACCAAAAAATTGCCCATTTCCTAGCTCAAGTGGCCGGCTCCTCAAGGAAGGAAAGAAAGAAAACCTCTTCAATTTCTTGATTCCCTCTTGCTCAAATCCAATCACTCAACCATCTACTCTTGTTTTTGTTCCATAGAAAACCTTAAGGGAGTGTTTGTGAGTTGTTTGTGGAGTTACTTGGAAAGCTAAGAGGACTAGTTGCTCCTTTCTTGTCTTGCTAAGGTAAGTTGAGAAGGACCCTCTCCTCCCTCTAATGATGTTTTGTCGCGCCCATTTTTAAATAAAAGACGAGTTTAAAAAAAAATGGCTTTTGATTCGATTTTTGATTGGAAATGAATTTTGATTTAAAAAGAAAAATGAAAAAAATATGGGTCTAAATGGGACTTGAAATGCGACGATTTGACCCAAAATATTTAGTTTAAAAAGGGTTTTTAAATGGAAAATGGAGTCGCCACTTGTATTGATTGAGGTGTACCAAGTCACCTAAAAAATGAATTTTAAAGGAAAAAAAATAGAAAAACCCTTTTTAAATGACTCCAAGTCTATAAAAATCAGAAAAAGATCGGGAGTCACATTTGAAGAAAAGGAAGGCAAGGATAAGAATCCAAGGCACCCTTCCAACCTAGCCAAGGCTAGTTGCGCGATTTAGTCAAAGGTTTTCTGATTTTAACCTAATGATTATCACATTGGATGACTATATGAATGCAAAAACCCTAAACCTAGGAGGGTATCGGGGATCGAAAATATATCTTCAAAGCTTACTGGTACCAATCACATTAATTATGACGCCCAATAAAGACTCTTCGAAGAAGTACAAATAATGCAAGTCATGAGATTCGAAAGAAAGAAAAAGTAAAGAAAATAATAATATACCAATGTGTATGACCTAAAGGAATGCATCATAATGGGTCGGGGAACTATGCTCGTGACTCCAATGTTCCCTTTAATAGAGGGAATATGAGTGTGCTAAGGCTAGAGAAGCCAAACTCGTCCATATCCCATATCCAAGGGGTTATCTCTAGCCTAATCAGGCAAAATGCACTAATCTACCCCCTAATTCCCTAAATGAGATGCAAATCTAAAGTTATTATACATAGGGGTAGGGGTATTTTATTAGGGGAAATATTATGTGAAAATGATAAAGATCCTAAAAAATGGAAAAATGTGCATGAAGTGTAATGTAATCATACAAACATGATCTTGCGAGGGAGGTTCCTAAGGTCTAGCATTGGACTAGCCCATGTCTAAGAATTCCTACTAGCATTGGACTAGTGGAAAATCAGAAAAAAGGGCATAACTAGCGTTGGACTAGTGTGGTGACGGACGCATTTATTATAATCGAAATAAATCATGTAAGACCAAATAAAAGCATGTAAACACATAAATCACATATAGCACATAACACATAAGCATGATATCTAGATGCAAAACCCTAAGAAAGCGGTAACACATAACACATAGACATGCAAATCAAGCAAGGCAAATAAAGTAAAGGAAGCCCTATCTATTACATTAGGGGGGGCCCTACTACAATCTAAAGGGGAAATAAAATGAATAATTAAAGATAAATACCTAACTATTACAATTGTGGCATTCAAGTGCCTTGCAAATGATTGCAAATTAAATTAAAATAAATGCACAAAAATAAAGTAAACCAATAAAGAAAATAAAACATTCAAAAAGCATGCAATTAAACACATAAAGTCACATAGGGGCATATAGGATCATGTAACAGCCCCACCTTCCCCTAAGGCGAACCAAAGGGGTTAGCGGACTGCCTGCCCAGCTCTCGCCAGGACTAACGGTACAGTTTACGTCGTTCTATTACGTTCCGAAACATACCAAAGCGCGCAAACAAGTCAAAATCACTAAATAAAAAACAAAAAAAAATCGAAGCCGAAATGAACAGTAGCAGACACGTCAGAATCCGGCCGGAATCTGGCCGGATACAAGGCCGAGAGCAATCTCAAAAATTTCAATTTTCCCCCGGCCAAGATTCCGGCCGGATTGTCTGGCCGGATATCAAGCCGAATGCATTTGGCTGGATTTCCAATTTTTCTCAGGCAATCCGGCCTTCAATCCGGCTAGTTTCTGGCCGGATTCCTGGCCGGATTCGACACTGTTCATCCTCGCCAAATTTTTTTTCCTTTTCGTTTGAAAATTGCATTGATCCGAAATCAAACCAAACATCAACCAAACATATATATACATCAATTCAACATTTACAAGCCAAAACGGCCTACCAAAATCATTCATCATGGAAGTACATATTCGGTTTGCCGATCAAAAGGAAATGAACCCGATACACATTAGGGTTTCATTTCGAGAGCTATACAAAAGACATTTACATGCTCAACTTGGCAATTGACTATCCAATCCATTCACAAAAGTAGTTATATCCCTGTAAGGAAAACAAATAACACGGAATGAGCTAAAGCCCAGTGAGCAACTACCACAATAACAGTTAAGATCACATAAGCATAACCATTCAATTCAAGTATGCAATTTCGGAGTAAAGCAAATCAGTGAAAGGATACGGTCGGCTCACAAGAGCCCATTTCCACGCTTGCAATCTTGATCCAACCTCATTGACCCTCCGTCAATGTTAAGAGTACCAAACCGTAGACCTCACTTTACTTCCATTCCTTCCACCCAACATACCCCAACCGGGCCCGCACTCCATTCAGTCATTTTGGTAATACTCGAGTATACCGGAACCAAGGGTCTCAATACCACAAGGTTCCCCAGTACAGTCCCCGTGGCAATTCAATCTTCACGACCAAGTCCTCGCCGGCTCGATCCCATTGACTACCAAACGGGGTTGAGCTCAATAATACAGTGAGGTCGTTGGACATCGTCCAAACAACACCAAATCAGTTTCCATAAAATGGAATGCAATAACTCATATATCAAGTTCAGTAAGACAGTGAAACAGTGGACAATCAGTGATACTATCAAAAGGGGTGAGGGCGGTCAAGTACACCCTCACCTTAATCAATTCCAATATCCAAGTAAGCCTTCAAGGCATCACATTTACATTTAGCAAAGCCACATAATAACATTTAAGTGAGTAGTATACTCACAAAGCAATTAAGTGCTATGTCATGCACTTCCGTCAGGGGAAAGTCGTGAACCACCGTCATGCCCTAGAACACGTAAGCAAGTACTATGAGACTCGATACCGAGCCATAAAACAATGCCAATCACAACCCCAATAGGGTTTTATAAACATATATAAGCATCATAGGCAACCAGAAATTAGGAAATGGCTTTAGCTTAGGCCTTGATAAGAAAACCGGATTTGACCTCATAATGCGGTAATGGCAAAACTCTCACTACAATTATCGGATGGGGGTGTAAGACCAACCGTTTCGAAGCTAAGAAACAGGGCTACAACATTGTAGAAGACCACTCAATCCAGTTCCTAACACAACTAGGTCCAATATGCAAAATACTATACCAGAATTCCCAAAACAGGTTTGCAAAACGCAGAAAACTGTAATCGGTATATCTCAGTCCATACAAGTCCAAATGCCGAAATTCCAAAGGCATATGATAGCTAAGACATTCAGCTACATTTCATCAGAAGACACCAACTTCAAAATCCAAACCAATTCCAGTCAAAATGGCCAAATACAAACGCAGTTTTCGCATTCTGTCCAAAGCAGAACAGCTACAGTAATTTCATCATAACTCACTCTACACTAATCCAAATGCCCTGAAATTTTACAGGCACCTCAAACACATCAATACCTACAACTTTCATGTTTTGAGCAAAGTCAAATTCGGCCACTAACCCTATGATCCAAAACCGGACAGAATTGGGGATTTAAGAACCCTAACTTTCCAAATTTCACTCTCAATCCAAAATTGATTGCATTTATCATCAATTCACACCTACAAGAGTCATTATAGTCCATTGCCAATCATCACAAACAACCACACCATCATAATCCAATTAAACCAGAAAATCATCATAAAATGGAAAACTTCACCAAATCACTTCAAACCAAGATTAAAACCAGAAATTTCAGCACTCTTATCACTAATAAGCACAACATAAGCATCATTAGGTGTAGTAGGGTGTTTCAAGCTTCACTTACCAAGAACCAAGAGAGAGGAAGATGTTGGGCACCTTAATCCTTCAAACAAAGTTCACCAAACAACTTACTAGCTCTAGAAGATAGGATTTTATGGAATGAAATGGATGGAAGCAAATGTTTTTGGTTGATTTGCACCAAGTAGAAGCTTGAAAATTGAAGAAATCTCCTTCCTTTCTTGCTCAAGGTGGCCGGCCAACAAGGAGAGAAAAATGGTGAATTTTGTGCAATTTTTGATATTTAATCCTTTGGTCAAAAAAGTCAAGAAAGTGAATAGTGTTTCTTAAAGTCCAACCAATCATATTGTGACACTTGTCACACTCATTAATGCATTCTTATCTTTCTTTTTCCCTCTCACATCAATCACTTCACACATTCTACTTATCTCTTAACACCCGATAAATTTTACACAGTATCCGAAACTTAACCTAATTGGCCGAATTTTTCCGAACTTTTCGCACTAGTGGGTCCCACGTCCAATATATATTCTTAATTTTCTAAAAATTCTCCAATACTAGAAAATCATCTAAAAACTATAATTGCTCATAAAATCCACTAAGAAAATATTTCTAAGCCAGAAAATGCAAAATTTATGCAATTAAGGGAAAATAAACCCTAGGAAAAATATTAGGGCAATACGGGTTCTCACAGATCAAATGAAGTCAAAATAAGGGATAGAGTGTACCTCCCTTGAGTTGGGCCCTAAGGAAATGAAATTACTTATTTACCCTCCAAAAACAAAGAAAGGTCAAGGCATCACTTTAATTAATAAAATAATCACATGAAATGGAAATAAACATGAAATTGAATCACTCAAAGCGTTCAAATAAACTAAACAACTCCATATTCATCAAACTTGAAAACAATGACCCGATTGAAACAATTAAAAGTTAAAAGGACCAATTTGATTGATTTTTCCAATTGTTCGGGCCATAGAAGCATAGATAGAACTAAGGGGAGCAAAGTGCAATTTTGGTAACATGTTCATGCATGCTTCGAAGAGCAACATTCTGCATTTTTTGGCTGTTACGGGAACTTGATTTCCAGCAAACATTCGAGCCTAAACTATGTGCCTTTGGACCAACAACACACGAAATCAACACCAGCGATTCAACTTCCTTTTTTCTACAGAAGATCACATAGCAAATTAGGTGACAAACCCATTTGGTGGGCTGTTGCAGGAAAAAACACAGCAAGTCATGAGAATGAACGCAGCTTTTTATTTTACTTCAGCTTGGATATGTTTGTGCGCAAGAAACTCCAAACAAACTCTATTGGACAACCAAAACCAAGTGCTAGGACTTATCCCATTGTCATTAACATGATCATCTATCCTAGAAGATCCAATTAAATCAACTAGACCAGAAATGCAGCAAAGAGAGGAGTGAAACTTGCGGTAAAGTCAATTATGCACAGGATCGAATCGTTCCATTGAGGTAGATAAATGAAACTAGACTATGAACCATAGACATGCAACTTCAGCTTGGTCCAAGCAAGCAAAAATGCAGGAGGAATAAAACAGGGAGTGCCAAAGCTACAAGTTCTTTCCTAGCTTTTGGTTTACCGAAACCTTTTGCAAAGAGAAATCACCCTCCAAACACTGCAAACTTGCTCATTATCAAACATTGGACCCAAAAATGAAAAGAAAAGTTGCAGCAATAAAACCGACAACTTCAAGCTTATTGCAGCAAACATTATATACAAAACATTCTAATGGCCATCAAACCGAGAGTTCAAGTAAAGAAACAAAGGAACAGACTAAGAGGTCATGCGAAGTCTGTAAAATTTTGCAACTCTTCTATGTTTACTCTATTAGACTCACGGACCGCACAAACCCATCTCTAGTCTAACAAAGTCGCGCAATCATACAACCCAACGCTAAACAAACCCAGTCAACAGCAACAGGAGGCAAAACTGCGAAGCTTTGCTATGTTTTCAACCTTGGCAAACATCACACAAGTCAAGCAAGCATAACAGTCCCACTGTGAATCATAAACCCAAACCCAAACTTAAACCAAACCTACGGAAATGAAAATGAAAGGCTACAAGCGACAACTGAATCAGCAGATAGCAAAAGGGTGCAAACCAACAAAAGAAAACAGTTTCTAATTCTAAGAGATAAGGATATTACCTTAATCACAAAATGAGTCGGGGAATGACCAAGAAAGGATTCGGATGATTCTGCCAGGCCTTCGAAGGACGTCAACGGGAGAATAGTGATGATAACGCAGCACCGTCCTTGCAACCCCAAATCTCCTTTCTTCCTCACTCTGCCGCCACTCTACTTCTTCGCTTCCTCCACCGTCACAAGACTCTATATATGCTCGTCTTTCCTCAGCTGTCCTGGATTCTTTTTCATCCGCCGTTCCCCTGTATTCTCTTATCTCTTATCCTTTCTCTCCGGCCCTTTGTCAAGCCCTAGCTCTCTCTCTCGCTCCCTTGTCTTGGGCTTGCGGCTCTCTATTCTCTCAAAGCCCTCAGTTTTCCAGCCGTCATTAGATTCTACCCTTGACCTCCTTCCTCTCACTCTCGATTCACTCCCCCGTAAGCCTCTCTTCAGCCTTCAACCGCTACCCCCCAGCTCTCTCTCTCGTTCTCTTTTCTTTCCTGCCATCCCCTTTTTCTGTCTCAACTCTCTCAAAGCCCTCAGTTTTCCAGCCGCCAACACTCTCTACCCTTCTGTTTTCACTCGTCCCCACTCTCAGCCGTTACCCCCAAACTCTCTCTATCTCCTCTAAACCCTAGCCGCCTCTCTCTAGTTCTCTTCATCAGACCTCGCCCCCCTTGCCGCTGTTCCTTTCTTTTCCTTTTATATTATCATGCATCTCTCTTAACCCTCATCTGAATGGTCACAAACCACCCTGCCTCTTCCTTGGCCATCCGATGGCCATCTTGCATGAAACTCTTTTTCTTTTTCTTTTCCCATCTTTCTTTTTTCTTTTTTTTCCTTTTTTTTATTTCATTTAATTAATAATAAACAAAATATAAAGAAAAATAAAAACTTAAGTAAAATTGAATAAAATGAGCGAAACTAGGCAGAAAAAGACAAAAATGAAATGCTAATTTTTCTTTCTCTTTTTTTTTTCTTTCTTTCTTCTTTTTTTAATTAAAATGATACAAAATAAAACTTAAATAAAATGTACAAAACTAGTAACAAAAAATAAAACAAAAAGCTAAGATTTTTCCTGTGTTGGATTAGTAAAAAGGAAATAAAACCAATGCTAAAATGACTTAAAAAAAAGACTAAAAGTAATTAAAACTAACATAAAAACAAAAATAATAGAAAATAAAACCATACTAAAAATTTGGTGTCTACAGGTTTAATCCATGATTAGTGGTAGTATAAGATGCATTTTTATGGATTATATCTTGATTTGTGGTTGAATTGATGAAGTTTTGTAATTATTGGGGATTTTTCTGTTTTCACATGAATATGATTATGTGATCATGTATGATGATTGGAAATGATATTTAAGGAAGCTAGAAGGTGGAAAAAGTGGTAAATTGCAAGCAATTTCTGTTTTGGAAGAAAAATTGGAAAGTTAGGGTTCTTTGAATTACATTCTGCCCGGTTTTGTAGCTCATAGTTTGAGGCCGAATTGGCCTTGGATTAAAACATGAAAGTTGTAGGGAATGATATTTTAGAGATGTCTACAAAATTTCAGGTCAATCGGAGTAGCATAGCTTGAGAAAAGATGGAATTACCCTTGCTGCCCTGGTTTTACCCGAAATTGAGAATTGCTTCTGTAATGGGTTATTTTGGTTGAGAATGTTTCTGAATTGGTTGTTGAGGTCTTCTGATGAAATGTAACCCTATTCCTTAGCTTTCGGATGGATTTAGAATTTCTGGATTTGGACTTAGGTAGGCTGACTTATGATGTTTGAACCAGAATGCGTTCTGTGAGTCTGTTTTTTCGGTTCTGGTGTAGTAGATTGCATTTTTGACCTGGTTCCACTCAAAAATGGGCTGAGTGACCTTCTGCAATATTGTATCCCTATCTTTTAGCTTCGAAACGGTGGGTCTTTCACCTTCATCCGATAATGGTAGTGCCATTGGTACCAAAACCGCAAAATGATGTCAAAAACTATTTTTTTCCGGGTTAACGCTTAACTCCATTTCCAGACTTTTCTGGTTTCCTCTAATGCTTATGTATGCTTATGGAACCTTATTTTGGTAATACTTGGCATTGGTTTATGACTCATTATCGAGTCTCATTGTACTTGTTTGCGTGTTTTAGGGCGTGACAGTGGTTCACGACGCTCCTTTGACGGAGGTGCATGATATATCATTTTCAAGCTCGGTGAGTGTACTACTCACTTGTGTGTTACTATATGGCTTTGATACTTGAATTTGATGAGTTAAATGTTTATTGTACCATTGATATTGATTGAAGTGAGGGTGTACTTTATCACTCTCACTTATTTCTCATGTTATTGGAATGTTACATGAAATGAAAGTACATGACTTGGTGCCGTTTGGACGAGTATCCAACAACCATGATTGTTATCATTGAGCTCAACCCCATTGGTAGTTGATTGAATCGAGCCGGCGAGGGCTTGGTCGTGACAATTAATGAGCCTTGGGCAAATGTTATATGGAATCTTGTAGTATGAGAGACTCTTGATTCCGGTATACTCGAGTAATACCACAGTGCAAGTGTTTGGAGTTCAGGCCCGATAGGGGAATGTTAGGTGGAAGGAATGGAAGTAAAGTGAAGTCTACGGTTGGTTACTTTTAAACATTGACGGAAAGTCAATGGGATTCGATCAAGAATGCAAACGAGGAAAAGGGCTCTTGAGAGCCGCCCGTATCCTTTTATCATCATTATTGATGTGTGTCTGTATTTACTTTTGATGAATTGGACTGGAAAGCTTGCTGCATCTATGAACTTGGTTGCTTGAGTAGTATTATCTCACTGGGCAATTAGCTCACTCTATTCTTTTTGTTTTCCTTACAGGAAAAGAAATACTTTTGGACTGCAATTGATATTTGGTTGCCGAATTGAGCTAGTTGGACAAATCTTTTGTATAGCTCATTTATTGAAACCCTAAATGTACTTTTGGGTCCGTTTCTCTTTTGTTTTGGTAAACCATACATGTATCCACTTTTGAATACTTTTGTATGCCACTTTGGATTGTAAATACTAAAGTTCAAGATGTGAATGTTGCTTGATATTTGGTTGGGTTCTGACGGGTCGGTTACTACTCATGACTGACTCTGGATTTTTTTTTTTATTTTGACATTTTGACTTGTTTACGCGCGTTTGTAAGTTCCGGACACAATAGATCGCTCTAAGCTGCACCGTTAGTCCTGGCGAGAGCTGGGCAGGCAGTCCGCTAACCCCTTTGGTTCGCCTTAGGGGAAGGTGGGGCTGTCACAGGTGGTATCAGAGCCTAGGTTTGAATTAGTCTGGGTGTAATAGAAATGCTCGATTTGAGGGTTCTTTGTTTATGGCCTTTAAGCTTATTTATGGTTAATCGCTCTTTTGGACGAGAGACCTCGTGGAGCGCTCCCCGTGATACCATACCAGATACGGCCAAGAGGGGCCGTCGTGCGCTAGAGTCCGTTTAACCTCCTCAGACGGTGTGAGTGCCGCCGTACCTATGCTTACCCTAACGCTTTAATGTTGGCCGTGGCCGAGGAGCGTAAGGAGTTAACCGCAGATAATGCTAGGCTTGAGGCAGAGGTGACCCAGCTTAGGGCGGCCAATGAGAAACATGTCAAGCGCATTAAGGGCTTGGAGTACGACGTGCTAGAGGTAGAGGATAGGGTGGATGACCTCTGCACTCAGCTTAGCGAAGTCCGTGAGCGCGAGTCTAAGAGAGCCCGAAAGGTGAAGGTTCGAGCTGCCTCAATCCTGAACCTCTGTACTGACGTGGTCGAGGGCGTGAGCGACGAGGACTCGTGTGCGGAGCCCGAGGCTGGGGTTGGATCTACCCCGTCGGGTGGGTCTACTAGCTCGTCGTCGGACTAGGTTACGACTTCTAGGGTCTTTGAGATAGTTTTGTTTTCTGTATATAGGGCAGATAGGGAAAGAGCCTTAGCTAATCGTTTTGTACGTTTGGGTTAGTTACGTGTATATTTCTTTTGGATGGGGCTTTTCCCTCGTGGATTGTCTATGTTTGTACTTGACTTGACTGGTTGTTTATATGTGTGTTGTTGCCTTGTTTGGAATGTATATATATGGTTGTAAAAGTTTTTGGGATTTTATTTACATGCATTGTCATTTTATTGTTCTAGTATGTTTGTCAAGATCAAATAGAACTTATGGAAGGCACACGTAGTGGACGGGGGCGTGAGCGCGGGAATAGGCAACCTACGCCAGACCGGGGTGCTTGGGAAATCTCCTCTGAACCCAATCCTGAACCGAGAGTTGACCCCAATGTACAGATAGCTGCCGCTATGCAGCAAATGACCAACCTGCTGGCACAAGTGGTGCAGCAACAAGGCCAGAATCCAAACCCTAATCTTGAAAACCCTGGAAACCCTGGCAATCATGTCGAGAGCAAAGACATAGCTCTCGAACGATTTCAAAAGTTTGCTCTACCCAAGTTCATTGTGGGACCCGATCCGGATGTCGCCGAAAGGTGGCTCGAAAAGATGGTCGATATTTTCGCTGCCCTGCACTATACCGAAGAACGGCAGGTGACTTTTGCCATTTTCCAGCTGGAAGGGGCGGCCCGTTCCTGGTGGAATGTCATACGGCAAAAATAGGAACGGGAACAAACGCCCAGGACTTGGATAAATTTTATGAGAGAGTTTAACGCGAAATTCTTCCCTCCTCTGGTTCAGGAGATGAAGAAAGATGAGTTCATCCGACTCCGCCAAGGAGCTCAATCGGTGGCGGAATACGAGAGCCAGTTCACCCGCCTGTCCAAATTTGCGCCTGAGTTGATTGTGACAGAGCAATGGCGAATTAGGCGTTTTATCCAGGGCCTAAACGTGGAGATTCAGAAGGACCTCGCAGTGGCTCAAATCAATGCTTTTAGCGAGGCCGTTGAGAAGGCCCAACGGGTAGAGAGTGCCAGATTGCAAGTACGGAACTTCCAGGCAAAAAAGCGGAGTTTTTCTGGAAGCAGCTCTGGACAAGGGGATAAAGGTACCCCCTCCAAATTCGGATGAGGAGCTGGGGGTGGACGACAGTCGGGTACAAGCAGAGGGGCTCAGTCCAGGGGTGGCTCAGCCAGGAGAGGCCAAGGCGGAAACTTCCAGAAGGGTTCAGGTTCGGTGGCCCGTGGGCCTTGTGAGTACTGCGGAAAGCCGAATCACTCTGAAGATAATTGCTAGAAGAAGGGAGGTAAATGTCTGCGTTGCGGAAGCGCAGACCACAAGCTTGCTACCTGTCCACTCTTAAAACAAGACGAAAAGGGAGCTCAAAATCGCTCCAAAGACCAATACGGGACCGGATAAGAGGAATGGGACGAAACCTAAGGTGCCAGCTCGAGTATATTCGTTAGAACCTCAACAGGTCCCAGATTCCTCAGAGGTCGTAGAAGGTACGATCCCTATTTTCCACTATTTTACCAAAGTTTTAATTGATCCTGGTGCCACTCATTCCTTCGTTAACCCTGATTTCATGTGTGGCATCGATATAAAACCTGCTAGTTTACCATACGACCTAGAAGTTAGTACACCTACGGGGAATCAACGTTTGGTTACTAGTATGGTTTATAAGGATTGTGAAGTGTGGGTAGGAGAGAAGAGATTGTTAGGGGACTTGATAAGCTTAGTCCTCAAAGGGTATGGTGTGATATTGGGTATGGATTGGCTAGCCAAGTATAATGCCCAACTGGACTGTAAAACAAAAGTGGTAGAATTCCGCATCCCTGGCGAGGCAACCATAAGGTTGGATATAAGGGGTAGGTTAGCCTCATCTGCTTTGATTTCGGGCATTCGGGCTAGGAAATTGCTAAGTAGAGGGGCGCAAGGATTTTTGGCCTTTTTGATTAATACCCCCACGGATAAGTTGAAAGTGGAGGACGTGCCCATAGTGAAGGAATTTCCGGACGTGTTTCCTAATGAGCTAGTAGCTCTGCCTCCGGAAAGAGAGATTGAATTCAAAATAAACCTGCTACCGGGATCCTCACCTATCTCAAAAACACCATACCGAATGGCTCCTGCTGAGCTCAAAGAGCTAAAGATGCAATTACAGGACCTTCTGGAGCGGGGATTCATTCAAGAGAGTGGGTCTCCTTGGGGAGCTCCTGTCCTATTTGTCAAGAAAAATGATGGTGGGTTGAGAATGTGTATCGATTATCGGGGCCTGAATAATATCACGGTGAAAAATAAGTATCCACTGCCCCACATAGATGAGTTGTTTGACCAGTTGCAAGGAGCGGTGGTTTTCTCAAAATTAGATCTCCGCCAAGGATATTACCAGTTATTAATCAGGAAGGAAGATATATCGAAAATCGCTTTCAACTCGAGATATGGGCATTACGAGTTTGCAGTTATGCCCTTTGGATTAACCAATGCTCCTGCCGCCTTCATGGATTTAATGCATTGGGTTTTTAAGCCCTACCTAGATCGATTTGTAGTAGTCTTCATCAACGATATTCTGGTCTATTCCAAGACACATGAAGAGCATGAGCAGCACTTGAGGATTGTCTTACAAACCCTAAGAGACCATCAACTGTACGCCAAGTTCAGCAAGTGCGAATTTTGGCTGGAGAAAATTGCTTTTCTGGGACACGTGATTTCTCAAGAGGGTATTTCAGTTGACTCGGCGAAAGTAGAGGGTGTGACTAATTGGAAGAGGCCAGAAAATCCCACCGAGGTCCGCAGCTTTCTAGGACTGGCTGGATATTACCGGCGTTTCATCAAGAACTTTTTCAAACTAGCTGGTCCTCTAACCGACTTGACGAAGAAACATGGGCGATTCATTTGGAATGCCCGAAGCGAGACAAATTTTCAAGAGTTAAAGAAAAGATTGACCATGGCTGTGGCGACCCCACTTCCCCCTGAGGCGAACCAAAGGGTTGGCGGGCCGTCTGCCCAGCTCTCGCCAGGACTCACGCAAGCATTCTAGCCAAAATCCTTTCAAAGGATAACTTAATTTATTACAAAAACAAGTTTTCTCGAATGGAATCATCCTTAAAGCCACAGTATCTTCAAAGATAGCGATGATAAAATCGCCAGTCGAGGCCCTTAAACGTCCTACGTGCTACTTACCAAAGTACAAAGTCATCGCAAACCGTATAGATAAAATGCATAAATCCATAATACAGCTTACAAGCTAAGTAATCGAATTAAGGTTACACATTTTCCAGCTTCAAGTGGCAATCCAAAGGAAAAGTGCATTATCTCAAATAACACATTACAGTCCACATAATAAGTTATAATACTCAAATACAATCCAACAGGAAAACATGAGTAAGCATCCAGCTTTCAGTTTCCAGAACCTGTTAAGGAAAACAATAAACGTGGGGTGAGCTAAAGCTCAGTGGTGCCCCAAAACATGCAATCACATAAATCAAACAGCGGTTACTAATTTAAATCAATTTGAAACAGTTAGGAAAGCGTGTAACAGCACAAGGTAAGATACAGGGGCTCTCAGGAGCCATTTTCCACGCTTGATCAGATACCATCGTAGTTGACCCTCCGTGAACTTTCCCTACTTAGTTTCCATGTAGATACACTTATTTTAATCCTAACCCGTCACCATTCATACCTCTGCTTTGGGCCCAAACTTCATCTACCGACGCAGTATACTCGAGATATATCCGTAATAAATTTGCCGAGGGATTCACCCAACGACGTTTTGGTAGTTGGATTCAGATGTCGAGGGATTCACCCAACGACGCAACTACAGATTCAGATGTTATGGTAGTTGGATTCAGATGTCGAGGGATTCACCCAACGACGCAACTACAGATTCAGATGTTATGGTAGTTGGATTCAGATGTCGAGGGATTCACCCAACGACGCAACTACATTTAGATTCACAGATTCATTAGAAAATATTTCACACATGTCACCACTCGAACGGCTAGTGCGATAAAGTACACACTGCTCACTTCGATGGATCAAAATCATTTATTGCATTTTGACAATTATCACATAGCGAATTGATAAAGCGCTTAACCACATAACATAGAACAAGCAGGGACACTCACCACGAGTGAAGTTCAGATAGTGGATTGAGGATCGAGTTCCGCGTCCTCGTAAAATCCTAGAATATCAGAATTTAAGCCATAAGTTTTCTATTGGAACTTTTGGCTTGCACATGTAGAGTTTTCTAGCATGTTGCTAGTTTACTTTTTCTCAAAATATTTTACTTGGAATCGAGCTTGTGAGAACCGTTCAATATTTCTTATAATATTCCTGGAATACTTTTCCTCGAAGAAAATACTATTATTATTTTCTTAAAATAAGTCGGCAAGATATTTAATATCAAGGCTAAAAGTATACCTTGGAAAAAGTTCATTGGAGTGGTTGTGCCTACAAAATCTTTGCTAGGGCTTTGGGGTAAGGTCTATTGAAAAATGTTGCTAAAATAAGGTTTTTCTTGCCGAGCAGGTTTCTACGTTTAAAACTAAAGTGATCGAGTTTCACCTTTTAAATTTTCCTTAGTTCCGACTAGCCTTAAACGATTTATAAAGAAGGAAAGGATTTACAACAAGAATTTAGGTTTTGAGTCTGGGAGAATCATTTTTCCCAAGTTAATAAGGCTAATCTAACTCCAGGAGTAAAAATTATGTTGTCTAAGTTTGTCGAGCAAAAATAGTAGATACAGTGTTTGGTAGTACGGTGTTAAATCGGTACCATTCAAGACTTTAGAGAAAAATAGTCTTTCCGTTTACTTGTTCAAGCGTTTGCTTGGGTTCATAAGGTCGGTGCGACTTCTCACGTTTTCGATTCCAATCCAAAAATCACATTTTATCATATTGTACAGTCGGAATTTTAAATAGTCATATCACTAGGGCTTTGCCAATCATTAGCCCTGAGTTCCGATGAATTATGTCTAAGCACAAGCAGGAAAATTTGCCAAGGCTTCGTCGATACTTAGCACATGGTAATCAGTACTTATATCAACTCACCGTTTTACAAAAATGGTAGCATAGATTTCTAATCAACTTCAGCAATTCAGTCATCTATTCAAGTGGGAATTCATAGAGCCCACTATCAACAGTTTTCCAATAGATTGACCAATAGTTCAAAGGTGGGAATTCATAGAGCCCACTGTCAACAATTCTAACACATTGTTTTCTCAAGGAAAACTAAATTTCAACAATTCACTTCCACTATCACAATAGGATCGGGTCACAAACATTAACATCAACATTTTCCATTATGAATTCAAAGAAAACTTCACAATCAAACTGGGAATTTTAAACTCAAACTTTGACAATCACAAGGAAAATTTCCAGCAATTGTATACCCATATGTTTGGTTAAATCTCTCAAGATATCAAACGTTTCATTGCTAGACAGCCTTCACAGGTTAACGTATACATTTTGTCATGCGTTTCGAGCTCATAATACCCCAAGGAAAAAATTTCCAGGAACCACTTAAAAGATTCAGTTCAACCTTTCGGTTATTAAAATTTCCAGCAATTGTATGTTCTTAACTCCAACTTTTTCCTTGGCCAAAACAGGGTATTAGTTACTCTAATTCAACATGCCAACACTTAGCTAGGTACTTAACATCTCTCATTCAGAATCATGTTCAATTAACAACTACAAACATTCCAAAAATCCAGGACTTCATTCAGCTCTTCTTGGATAATCTTGCATGCAGCAGATTTTCTTGTTTATTTTTGTTTCTAGATTAGTCGGACCAAAACACTTCATGCAAGGCTTGATCATTTTGTTTTAATTAGTCAAACACCTAACCAAGTGGAAATCAAACACGTTCCAGCAATTTCATGTTAAAATTCCCAAGCAATTTCCAAAACAACTTCAACAGCTAATCTGGAAAATTAGTTCAGCAGTCCAGAAATTTTCTATTAAGTTTTCCAGCCATGCAATCCGAAATTCCGAGCCTTAAAGTTCACATGCATCACTAAGTAAGGAGGTTATCTATCAGGTTGATCCAAGATTAAGCTCAAATCATCGTACCCAGCAAATTAAAACCAAAATTTCCAGATCAAGTTCTCGGTTTGAGCTGCACAAAAATCCGGTTGCATCTTATTTTTATTTTCAGTTCTAGCTCAACTAATCAACTACATGCAAAGCTAAAATTTCTTGTCATTAGCTAGCTAAATATGATTATAGGCTCAAAACAACAAAATTAAACCAAATCAAGATGCATTACTTCCAAACAACCTCACGGCAGGACCATTACTTCCAAAACAGAATTTCTAACAATTTGATTTCATCATCCAACTATATAAAATGATCATGCAAGGCCCTAATCACAATAATCATCCAAGTTCCAGTTAATTTATCACCATTTCAGGCTCAAATCACTTCAGAAAAACACATTAAAGCTGCACTTCCAATCATCTTCTCGGCTAAGACATTTTCCTCTTAAAACAGAAGTTTCTTAAGCTTTACCATTATCATCCGAAAGCACAATCAACATGCATGGTCTTAATCATCCAGTTTTCATTCAGCTAAGTACACTTAGGTGCTCAGATTGTCCCAGAAAAACAGAAATAAAGCTGCACTATCAGCTCAGCTCCTCGGCAGAACCATCTAGCCGAAACAGAATTTTCCACAGCTTTGATTTCAACATCCGATGGCACAAATTAACACATGCAAGACCACGGCTAGCTTAATCTACCTCTGAGAAACTATTTTCATTCCAGAAAATTTACCTCACTCAAGGTTCACTCGTACGTCAAGGAAGCTAGAGTCTGTCCCTCTCTCTCGGCCTTGCTCACAGGCCTGGTTCTGGTTGGGTGTTGCAGTTGCGGTGGGGTTGCTGGAAACGGTTGCAGTTGGTTGAGGTGAAGAAAACATAGAGGAACTAACGCACAGCCTCTCCCTCTCTTCCCTCGAGCTCACTTACGGAACCAGAAATGGTTGCAGCTCGCGGACAGAACCAGAAATCTTCCTCTCGGCTGCAGAGTGCAGCTCGGCCTCTCTCTCTCTCTCTCTCTCTCTCTCTCTCTCTCGGATTGTCGACACTAGCTAAGCAGAGTGAGTTGCAGTTGTAGTTTGAGATGTGAAGTGGAAGTGGATGAAAGAGTGCCGTGGTTTTTTTTTTAGGGTGGAATCGATTGAGTGTGGAGTTGGTAATGTATTTCGATTGGTGGTATGGGGCGGCTTGGTGGAAGGGCTGGAGTGTTGGAATAGCTTGTGTATTGCAGTGGAGAAGTTGCCGATTGGTTAGCTGGAGTGGCGGACTATCATGGTGTCCAAGGAGTCGTTTGGCCGTGAGCGGTGATGGTTGTGGTGCAGTGGGGATTTGGTGAATTGCGAAGGGCATTTTGGTCCTTTCACTTTGCCCCCTAACCTCTACTTGAATTTAGATTCGAACTTAGTATCAACGATTTTCCTCAAGTATGATTCAATGGCCTAATTATACTTTGGTATACCTAAACCGTTTTATCGAATTTTTTTATCGGTCATAATTTAGTATTAAGGTAATTCCTTTATTATTCTCGTAGAATTACTCTTATGCACTTAGTGACACAGATAATAATAATCTATGATTTATTTGAGTATAAAGAATGCGAATGAAACATGCACTAATATTTAAGAACGGATAAAAGTAAGTCTAGAAGTGGTTAAAGAATAAAGGTTTCAATTATCGCACTTTCTACGTCCTAAATATGTACCTAGCATACGGGTACTGTTTTTGTTTTAAAATTTATCGATTGCACTATAATACTAAGGTTCCAAATAATCTCGATTGATATGGGTGATTTTAATTTAGCTATCGAAATTTACATAATTTGTTTTTAAAGAATAATACACGTCTAACTTCAAAAATGTTACTTTAGGGGAGCAAAGATCAAGTAAAATAATCATTTGTTACAATTATATTATTTTTCACGTAAAGTTTATTTTTATGCACTTAATTAAAATAAGTAAAGAAATAATGCTAGAGTTTATTAAAGTACTAAAATTTATAAGTGAATTATGCAGTGAGGTTTATACTGGTTCTCGCACCTTCTTATTAGTTTTAAATTTAAACATTTGCTCGCTCTATGAACTAGTGTTTAATACTTCTAACGGCGAAAATGGAATTAATACGTGCCTAGTTAATTCGAGATGGG
This sequence comes from Coffea canephora, assembly GCA_036785865.1. NCBI lineage: Eukaryota > Viridiplantae > Streptophyta > Magnoliopsida > Gentianales > Rubiaceae > Coffea > Coffea canephora. The sequence goes on from CM071922.1 coordinate 22,505,886, forward strand.
GAAGGCTAATTAAGTCTTTTCACGCCATGTCCGAATTTCCACTTACGTTCTTATTCGTAGGCTAATTCCAAGATTTTACTGCAAATAAAATTTGTTAGCCTACAATTATTTTATTGATTGCGAAAGTTCAATTATCAGGATTTTAATATTTTATACAATTAATTTGTTTGTAATATAAAAACTACTTTTACATACTTAATCGAGTAGAGGTAATACTTATTTAAGAATTAACATGCGAATGGAATATACCTATGTGAACCTATGTATAAATGTATAGGCATTTTTTCGAGGTTCTCACATCCTCCCCTCCTTAAAGGGAATTTTGTCCTCAAAATTCTTATCTGCTAGGGAAATAGGTCGGGGTATTGTTACCTTAAATTTTTTTTTTTATAACTTCAATTAGGCACTTGATTTAACCAGTTATTCGTTATAATATTCCTAATAGTGAAGTAATGAAGACAAAAGATGCTCAAAGCATACATATAATATTCATAGCGTAGGATTACATCTTCCAAAAGTGCTGGTCTAAGAGAGGGTAACTATAACTCCTATTCCTCGAGTGAGGTCAATCCCTCTTGATTAGCTAAACATTTATTACTAGGACTCCATTCATGGCCATTAGCACAAGTTACTTCCATCTGGCACTTGGTCGCTCTGTAGCGGACTTAGTTGTCTGCTGAGTATTTCCTCTTTTTAAATGCTCTAGGGCATTCCGAAATCTTGTGCTGGGTACTACCGCACTTCAAGCACTTTCCTCCCTTTTTCCAGCATTCCTTCTCGGTATGACCAGCTTTCCTACAATACCCACAATTTGCTCGAAAAGTGGCGGCCTGGCTATTTCGAGAGTTTTCTTTATTTTCCTTCTCCAGTTCTACGTTCTGGCGTAGCAGCTCAATTTTCTCTGCATATTCTTGTTTCCATCGTCCTTCCCAGTAGTCAGCCAATTTCCTTTGAAATTCTACCTTATTTCGGAGAATGTCCATTTCCTTACGCAGTTCTTCTAAAGTTGTCATCTCACTAGTTGGCTTAAGTCAAATAGCTAGCCTGCCAGACAAATCATTAGATCAAAATAAGCAACTATTCATACTGGAAGTTTGAGCCGTAATGCTCTTTCATCCTTTTACTAATGGTTACTCCCAAAATATAAACCTCATCTACTTTCTATTAAACCCAGCGAGTTCCTAAGTGTCACCAAGATTGCCATCATTAATCACTATCACGACAGAATAAGGAAACCTTATCCCAAAGAAAAATTTCATGTCTTAGTGCACTGTCCAATACTTACCTTCAAAGTTATTTGAAACCACAGTCATACTTCTTATTCTCACTAGGGCCTTAGTGTATTCCTTCGATTCAAGCTTACTATTTTGAAATCAGATTTCCCAATGAAACCTAGATAGACGAATTTCAAGAGTCATTCCATTTTCGCAACTCTTTTGGTTCCTAGGCTAGTTGATTGGCCTAGAGCTTTGGTATTCTACCCACCGTTCTAAGGTATCAGTCATATGGTCAATAGGGGTAGCTACGTGGGTGGGTTCCTTCTAAATTCCCATTGATAGCATCTTTGTCAAAGTCTATCTACCATTGGCCCTTGCAACAATTATAACATCATTATAGGCTCAACTTTCAAAATTTTACGTACCTTTCGTGACTAATAACGGGATATTAAATACACCTTTGGAAAAATTGTGGTCTATATACCTATATAAATAAACTGGTTATTCGAATGGAGGACAAGAAGAAAAGAAATTGGTTCTGATCTTGATAGTCAAAATTTCACGCTTTTAATCGTAAAGATTTCCGGTATCCTTTCCATATTTTATCTTTCATTTCCACATCACCTCGTCTAATCACTCATGTTTGCCCCGAAACCTTAACTAAAGGAATTTGGTCTTAGTGTTTTTCCGTAATTTAAGTGTCGAATCGACTGCTTCCTAAAGTATATAAAAGTTCAACTGCTTGAATTTACGATTTATCTGCGCGTCATACTCAATTAAAAATTCTCACCCAAGATAGCATTATCAATCTGACATTATCGCTCCCTAAGCTTTATATTTCTCACAACGGTTGATTTAAAATAAGTAATAACCAATTATGCATACATCCGATTGCGGTTAATTTCACTCCATATACATTATTAATACCAAGTAAATTCATGATCAACTTAATTACATCACAGAACAAAGTCAATTGCAACATATATCAAGCTCAAGTACACTCTAATCAGAAATCAAACAAATCTCTTTTTTTTTAAGTGCATTCAATATCCAAACATGGCAAAGTTCCGACTCCAACATCCCATCCTATTGATTTCTATCCATAATAGGGTTGATAAATCCTTGAAATTCCTACCTTTATTCACAAAAGTTCAGTTTATTATTATTTATTTATTTATTTATTATTATTTTTCTTAATCTCATAGTTCTATACACCACTTTGGTTACCAAAATTTCACTCAGGTTAGTAATTATTTAATTCCCGGGATTAATAAATATTGCAGCGTTACAAAAAAAATGAAACACGTAATCAACAAATTATATACTTCACAATATAAGTCACATTGCATAACAAATTCACACAACTTCAAAAGCTAGATAATTCCCGAATACATTCAATATTTTCATACATAACTCAAACTTCAATCATCATAAACATGAAAGGAAACAATACAACAATACACAAATTATTATAATCACATAGCTAATAGCTCAACTCTTAGTGTAGATTCAACTTAACCTTCATTAGTTTAGTCCTGGACAATCCCACTAGACCCCTTTGGTAACACTAATCAAATTTCCTTAGTAAATTGTAGATCTACTATGTCTAATATCGAATCAAATAATATGATCATTACTTAAGTACATCAGTGGCTCTTAAGTATTCTAAATGATCTCAAACATTTCATACATTGGCTTTTCTAATATCCTAACAACTAGTTATCTTTATCCTTTCGAACATTAGCCCCAATAATCCTCCAATGAAACTTAAAGACCACCATGTCATCTAGAACTCACCTCTAGTTATTTGCAAATGGTAGCATACTAAACACATGATAAATTCATCAAACTTATCCCTTTCCCAGATCTAAAGCCACTCACAACTGAATAGCTCTTACTTGAACTGCCATTTCACTCAGATTCTAGATCTAAAGCCACATTTTAGGATAAGGGATGGTAAAAAGTTCATTTACTATCATAAAGGCTAGTAAGGCCACCAATCAAGCCTTTTCACTTTTAACTTCCAAAAGCTAACCTTGGTCTCTTTAATTCCTTTCCAAACTTAATCATGGTTTCTAGTCACATCGTAATGCAGTATACTGGATTCTTTTCAATTGCAAATACTCCATTAAATGTAATATTTCGTACTCGGGTACAAGAATCCGAAAATAAGATGATTCACAACTCAAGCTGGCCAGTCCCAAGCATGAATCACCTATATTTGAGATTCCTACCCAACGTAAATATCTAATTCCTTTAGCAACAGCAATTAGTTCAACACTTAATAGGCCATTTCCCACGGTCCGAGAACCCTTTTCCCGGTTTAAGCTCGATAAGAGCTCTGATACCACCTGTGGCGACCCCACTTCCCCCTGAGGCGAACCAAAGGGTTGGCGGGCCGTCTGCCCAACTCTCGCCAGGACTCACGCAAGCATTCTAGCCAAAATCCTTTCAAAGGATAACTTAATTTATTACAAAAACAAGTTTTCTCGAATGGAATCATCCTTAAAGCCACAGTATCTTCAAAGATAGCGATGATAAAATCGCCAGTCGAGGCCCTTAAACGTCCTACGTGCTACTTACCAAAGTACAAAGTCATCGCAAACCGTATAGATAAAATGCATAAATCCATAATACAGCTTACAAGCTAAGTAATCGAATTAAGGTTACACATTTTCCAGCTTCAAGTGGCAATCCAAAGGAAAAGTGCATTATCTCAAATAACACATTACAGTCCACATAATAAGTTATAATACTCAAATACAATCCAACAGGAAAACATGAGTAAGCATCCAGCTTTCAGTTTCCAGAACCTATTAAGGAAAACAATAAACGTGGGGTGAGCTAAAGCTCAGTGGTGGCCCAAAACATGCAATCACATAAATCAAACAGCGGTTACTAATTTAAATCAAATTGAAACAGTTAGGAAAGCGTGTAACAGCACAAGATAAGATACAGGGGCTCTCAGGAGCCATTTTCCACGCTTGATCAGATACCATCGTAGTTGACCCTCCGTGAACTTTCCCTACTTAGTTTCCATGTAGATACACTTATTTTAATCCTAACCCGTCACCATTCATACCTCTGCTTTGGGCCCAAACTTCATCTACCGACGCAGTATACTCGAGATATATCCGTAATAAATTTGTCGAGGGATTCACCCAACGACGTTTTGGTAGTTGGATTCAGATGTCGAGGGATTCACCCAACGACGCAACTACAGATTCAGATGTTATGGTAGTTGGATTCAGATGTCGAGGGATTCACCCAACGACGCAACTACAGATTCAGATGTTATGGTAGTTGGATTCAGATGTCGAGGGATTCACCCAACGACGCAACTACATTTAGATTCACAGATTCATTAGAAAATATTTCACACATGTCACCACTCGAACGGCTAGTGCGATAAAGTACACACTGCTCACTTCGATGGATCAAAATCATTTATTGCATTTTGACAATTATCACATAGCGAATTGATAAAGCGCTTAACCACATAACATAGAACAAGCAGGGACACTCACCACGAGTGAAGTTCAGATAGTGGATTGAGGATCGAGTTCCGCGTCCTCGTAAAATCCTAGAATATCAGAATTTAAGCCATAAGTTTTCTATTGGAACTTTTGGCTTGCACATGTAGAGTTTTCTAGCATGTTGCTAGTTTACTTTTTCTCAAAATATTTTACTTGGAATCGAGCTTGTGAGAACCGTTCAATATTTCTTATAATATTCCTGGAATACTTTTCCTCGAAGAAAATACTATTATTATTTTCTTAAAATAAGTCGGCAAGATATTTAATATCAAGGCTAAAAGTATACCTTGGAAAAAGTTCATTGGAGTGGTTGTGCCTACAAAATCTTTGCTAGGGCTTTGGGGTAAGGTCTATTGAAAAATGTTGCTAAAATAAGGTTTTTCTTGCCGAGCAGGTTTCTACGTTTAAAACTAAAGTGATCGAGTTTCACCTTTTAAATTTTCCTTAGTTCCGACTAGCCTTAAACGATTTATAAAGAAGGAAAGGATTTACAACAAGAATTTAGGTTTTGAGTCTGGGAGAATCATTTTTCCCAAGTTAATAAGGCTAATCTAACTCCAGGAGTAAAAATTATGTTGTCTAAGTTTGTCGAGCAAAAATAGTAGATACAGTGTTTGGTAGTACGGTGTTAAATCGGTACCATTCAAGACTTTAGAGAAAAATAGTCTTTCCGTTTACTTGTTCAAGCGTTTGCTTGGGTTCATAAGGTCGGTGCGACTTCTCACGTTTTCGATTCCAATCCAAAAATCACATTTTATCATATTGTACAGTCGGAATTTTAAATAGTCATATCACTAGGGCTTTGCCAATCATTAGCCCTGAGTTCCGATGAATTATGTCTAAGCACAAGCAGGAAAATTTGCCAAGGCTTCGTCGATACTTAGCACATGGTAATCAGTACTTATATCAACTCACCGTTTTACAAAAATGGTAGCATAGATTTCTAATCAACTTCAGCAATTCAGTCATCTATTCAAGTGGGAATTCATAGAGCCCACTATCAACAGTTTTCCAATAGATTGACCAATAGTTCAAAGGTGGGAATTCATAGAGCCCACTGTCAACAATTCTAACACATTGTTTTCTCAAGGAAAACTAAATTTCAACAATTCACTTCCACTATCACAATAGGATCGGGTCACAGACATTAACATCAACATTTTCCATTATGAATTCAAAGAAAACTTCACAATCAAACTGGGAATTTTAAACTCAAACTTTGACAATCACAAGGAAAATTTCCAGCAATTGTATACCCATATGTTTGGTTAAATCTCTCAAGATATCAAACGTTTCATTGCTAGACAGCCTTCACAGGTTAACGTATACATTTTGTCATGCGTTTCGAGCTCATAATACCCCAAGGAAAAAATTTCCAGGAACCACTTAAAAGATTCAGTTCAACCTTTCGGTTATTAAAATTTCCAGCAATTGTATGTTCTTAACTCCAACTTTTTCCTTGGCCAAAACAGGGTATTAGTTACTCTAATTCAACATGCCAACACTTAGCTAGGTACTTAACATCTCTCATTCAGAATCATGTTCAATTAACAACTACAAACATTCCAAAAATCCAGGACTTCATTCAGCTCTTCTTGGATAATCTTGCATGCAGCAGATTTTCTTGTTTATTTTTGTTTCTAGATTAGTCGGACCAAAACACTTCATGCAAGGCTTGATCATTTTGTTTTAATTAGTCAAACACCTAACCAAGTGGAAATCAAACACGTTCCAGCAATTTCATGTTAAAATTCCCAAGCAATTTCCAAAACAACTTCAACAGCTAATCTGGAAAATTAGTTCAGCAGTCCAGAAATTTTCTATTAAGTTTTCCAGCCATGCAATCCGAAATTCCGAGCCTTAAAGTTCACATGCATCACTAAGTAAGGAGGTTATCTATCAGGTTGATCCAAGATTAAGCTCAAATCATCGTACCCAGCAAATTAAAACCAAAATTTCCAGATCAAGTTCTCGGTTTGAGCTGCACAAAAATCCGGTTGCATCTTATTTTTATTTTCAGTTCTAGCTCAACTAATCAACTACATGCAAAGCTAAAATTTCTTGTCATTAGCTAGCTAAATATGATTATAGGCTCAAAACAACAAAATTAAACCAAATCAAGATGCATTACTTCCAAACAACCTCACGGCAGGACCATTACTTCCAAAACAGAATTTCTAACAATTTGATTTCATCATCCAACTATATAAAATGATCATGCAAGGCCCTAATCACAATAATCATCCAAGTTCCAGTTAATTTATCACCATTTCAGGCTCAAATCACTTCAGAAAAACACATTAAAGCTGCACTTCCAATCATCTTCTCGGCTAAGACATTTTCCTCTTAAAACAGAAGTTTCTTAAGCTTTACCATTATCATCCGAAAGCACAATCAACATGCATGGTCTTAATCATCCAGTTTTCATTCAGCTAAGTACACTTAGGTGCTCAGATTGTCCCAGAAAAACAGAAATAAAGCTGCACTATCAGCTCAGCTCCTCGGCAGAACCATCTAGCCGAAACAGAATTTTCCACAGCTTTGATTTCAACATCCGATGGCACAAATTAACACATGCAAGACCACGGCTAGCTTAATCTACCTCTGAGAAACTATTTTCATTCCAGAAAATTTACCTCACTCAAGGTTCACTCGTACGTCAAGGAAGCTAGAGTCTGTCCCTCTCTCTCGGCCTTGCTCACAGGCCTGGTTCTGGTTGGGTGTTGCAGTTGCGGTGGGGTTGCTGGAAACGGTTGCAGTTGGTTGAGGTGAAGAAAACATAGAGGAACTAACGCACAGCCTCTCCCTCTCTTCCCTCGAGCTCACTTACGGAACCAGAAATGGTTGCAGCTCGCGGACAGAACCAGAAATCTTCCTCTCGGCTGCGGAGTGCAGCTCGGCCTCTCTCTCTCTCTCTCTCTCTCTCTCTCGGATTGTCGACACTAGCTAAGCAGAGTGAGTTGCAGTTGTAGTTTGAGATGTGAAGTGGAAGTGGATGAAAGAGTGCCGTGGTTTTTTTTTTGAGGGTGGAATCGATTGAGTGTGGAGTTGGTAATGTATTTCGATTGGTGGTATGGGGCGGCTTGGTGGAAGGGCTGGAGTGTTGGAATAGCTTGTGTATTGCAGTGGAGAAGTTGCCGATTGGTTAGCTGGAGTGGCGGACTATCATGGTGTCCAAGGAGTCGTTTGGCCGTGAGCAGTGATGGTTGTGGTGCAGTGGGGATTTGTTGAATTGCGAAGGGCATTTTGGTCCTTTCACTTTGCCCCCTAACCTCTACTTGAATTTAGATTCGAACTTAGTATCAACGATTTTCCTCAAGTATGATTCAATGGCCTAATTATACTTTGGTATACCTAAACCGTTTTATCGAATTTTTTTATCGGTCATAATTTAGTATTAAGGTAATTCCTTTATTATTCTCGTAGAATTACTCTTATGCACTTAGTGACACAGATAATAATAATCTATGATTTATTTGAGTATAAAGAATGCGAATGAAACATGCACTAATATTTAAGAACGGATAAAAGTAAGTCTAGAAGTGGTTAAAGAATAAAGGTTTCAATTATCGCACTTTCTACGTCCTAAATATGTTCCTAGCATACGGGTACTGTTTTTGTTTTAAAATTTATCGATTGCACTATAATACTAAGGTTCCAAATAATCTCGATTGATATGGGTGATTTTAATTTAGCTATCGAAATTTACATAATTTGTTTTTAAAGAATAATACACGTCTAACTTCAAAAATGTTACTTTAGGGGAGCAAAGATCAAGTAAAATAATCATTTGTTACAATTATATTATTTTTCACGTAAAGTTTATTTTTATGCACTTAATTAAAATAAGTAAAGAAATAATGCTAGAGTTTATTAAAGTACTAAAATTTATAAGTGAATTATGCAGTGAGGTTTATACAGGTTCTCGCACCTTCTTATTAGTTTTAAATTTAAACATTTGCTCGCTCTATGAACTAGTGTTTAATACTTCTAACGGCGAAAATGGAATTAATACGTGCCTAGTTAATTCGAGATGGGGAAGGCTAATTAAGTCTTTTCACGCCATGTCCGAATTTCCACTTACGTTCTTATTCGTAGGCTAATTCCAAGATTTTACTGCAAATAAAATTTGTTAGCCTACAATTATTTTATTGATTGCGAAAGTTCAATTATCAGGATTTTAATATTTTATACAATTAATTTGTTTGTAATATAAAAACTACTTTTACATACTTAATCGAGTAGAGGTAATACTTATTTAAGAATTAACATGCGAATGGAATATACCTATGTGAGCCTATGTATAAATGTATAGGCATTTTTTCGAGGTTCTCACAATGGCTCCAGTTCTAGTTTTACCTAATGGAGGTTACGGGTTTGTTGTGTATACCGATGCGTCGCGGGAAGGTCTAGGATGTGTGCTAATGCAGAACCGCAATATGATATCTTTTGCCTCGAGAAAGTTAAAACCCCACGAGCAGAACTATCCAACCCACGATCTGGAGTTAGCCGCAGTTGTTTTCGCTCTTAAAAAGTGGAGGCACTACCTATATTGGGTAACCTTCGAGGTTTACTCTGATCACAAAAGCTTGAGGTACCTCTTCTCACAGAAGGAATTAAACATGAGGCAGCGACGCTGGATGGAATTTCTGGAGGATTACGACTGTACCATCAACTACCATCCAGGAAAGGAGAACGTAGTGGGCGATGCTTTGAGTCGCAAGGTGAAAGTAGCAGGGTTAATGATCAAAGAATGGAATATGCTAGACTCAGTGTGCGAGTGGAAACCCTGCCTTGGGAGCCGTAAGGTGATTTTTGGCAATATTAAAGTGACTTCCATCTTATTGGAACGGATAAAAGAAGTACAAAAAGAGGATGTGATGGTACGGAAGTGGGGAGAGAAAGCGGACAAAGGGGAAATGACTGATTTCAATTTCAGTCCTGAGGGTATTTTAAAATACCGGAACCCGAATAGTGGTGCCGAAAGATGAGTCGTTGAAAACAGAAATTCTAGAGGAAGCTCATCGGTCCAAGTATACTATCCATCCGGGTAGTAGTAAGATGTATCAAGACCTGAAAGGAACCTATTGGTGGGATAATATGAAGAAGGAAATCGCTCTGTACGTGCAAAAATATCTTGTTTGCCAACAGGTTAAAGCGGAGCATCAAAAACCATCGAGTTTGTTACAACCCCTTGAGATACCCGAGTGGAAGTGGGAAAACATCACCATGGACTTCGTTTCAGGTTTGCCACGAACGCAACGAGGACACGATGCCGTTTGGGTAATCGTCGACCGGTTAACCAAATCGGCCCATTTCCTACCGGTAAACATGAAGTATTCCATGGACAAGTTGGCCCAACTGTACATGGACGAGATCGTAAGGCTACACGGCATTCCAGTCAGTATCGTCTCCGATCGAGATCCACGTTTCGTATCTTGATTTTGGCAGAAATTCCAAGAAACTCTAGGAACGAAACTCAACTTGAGCATGACCTATCACCCTCAGACGGATGGACAATCGGAGCGAACAATCCAAACTCTCGAGAACATGCTACGGACTTGTATTCTGAATTTTGGAGGCAACTGGGGTCAACACATGATCTTAGTAGAGTTTGCATACAACAACAGCTACCATTCGTCGATTCAAATGGCTTCATATGAAGCATTATATGGACGAAAATGCCGGTCACCAATTTACTGGGATGAAGTTGGCGAGAAGAAAGCATTAGATCCAACCACTATTCCATGGATGGAAGAGGCTCGAGAAAAGGTCAAGTTGATACGGCAACGACTCCAAACTGCTCAAAGCCGACAAAAGAGCTACGCAGACAACCGAAGAAAAGACTTGGAATTCGAAGTTGGAGACCGTGTTTTCCTCAAGGTTACACCGTTACGGAGTGTCACGGTGGGTAGAGGAAAGAAATTGCAACCGAGGTTCGTCGGACCTTACAAGATCCTGCAGAGGATAGGCGCGGTAGCATATAGACTAGAGCTGCTGTCAAGTCTCTCGAGAATTCACGACGTCTTCCACGTCTCGATGCTCAAGAAATACTATCCCGACCCCTCCCATATCTTACAACCAGAGGAGATCGACGTAGACGAATCGCTTGCTTACGAAGAGAAACCTGTCCAAGTGCTTGACCGAAAAGTTAAAGAGCTAAGAAACAAGCAGATTCCGTTGGTTAAGATACTGTGGAAAAACCATGGGATAGAGGAAGCTATCTGGGAAGTGGAAGAAGAGATGCGAAAGAAGTACCCTGAACTTTTCATGAGTTGAGGTGAGAAATTTCGAGGGCGAAATTCTTTTAAGGGGGAGAGAGTGCGAGAACCCGTAAAATTTTTTTTCTTTTTCCATTTTTAGGTTTTATTCGGGTTAATAGCTTGTTTTCTGCGTTTTCTTTATTAGAAAAATTTTCTAGATAATTTTTATGCATAAATATAGTTTTAGATGATATTTTTCTAGTATCGAATAGTTTTTGAGAAATTAAGAGCGTATACCTGACGTGGGACCCACTAGTGCGAAAAGTTCGAAAAAATTCGGCCAACTAGGTTAAGTTTTGGATACTGGAATTAATTTACCGGGTGTTAAGAGATAATTAGAGGGTGCTATTTGGATTGGTGTGAGAGAAAACAAAAAGATAGAGATGCATTAATGATGGTGACAAGTGTCACCATAGGGTTGGTAGAAACTTTTGACTACTATTCCATGTCTTACCATTTGACTTAATAAACTAGAAATTTACCAAAAAATTGCTCCATTTCCTAGCTCAAGTGGCCGGCTCTCTCAAGGAAGGAAAGAAAGAAAACCTCTTCAATTTCTTGATTCCCTCTTGCTCAAATCCAATCACTCAACCATCTACTCTTGTTTTTGTTCCATAGAAAACCTTAAGGGAGTGTTTGTGAGTTGTTTTGTGGAGTTACTTGGAAAGCTAAGAGGACTAGTTGCTCTCTTTCTTGTCTTGCTAAGGTAAGTTGAGAAGGACCCCTCTCCTCCCTCTAATGATGTTTAATCCATGATTAGTGGTAGTATAAGATGCAATTTTGTGGATTATATCTTGATTTGTGGTTGAATTGATGAAGTTTTGTAATTATTGGGGATTTTTCTGTTTTCACATGAATATAATTATGTGGTCATGTATGATGATTGGAAATGATATTTAAGAAAGCTAGAAGGTGGAAAAAGTGGTAAATTGCAAGCAATTTCTGTTTTGGAAGAAAAATTGGAAAGTTAGGGTTCTTTGAATTACATTCTGCCCGGTTTTGTAGCTCATATTTAGAGGCCGAATTGGCCTTGGGTTAAAACATAAAAGTTGTAGGGAATGATATTTTAGAGATTCCTGCAAATTTTCAGGTCAATCAGAGTAGCATAGCTTGAGAAAAGATGGAATTATCCTTGCTGCCCTGGTTTTACCCGAAATTGAGAATTGCTTCTGTAATGGGTTATTTTGGTTGAGAATGCTTCCGAATTGGTTGTTGAGATCTTCTGATGAAATGTATCCCTGTTCCTTAGCTTTCGGATGGCTTTGGAATTTCTGGATTTGGACTTAGGTAGGCTGACTTATGATGTTTGAACCAGAATGCGTTCTGTGAGTCTGTTTTTCCAGTTCTGGTGTAGTAGATTGCATTTTTGACCTGGTTCCACTCAAAACTGGGCTGAGTGACCTTCTACAATATTGTAGCCCTATCTTTTAGCTTCGAAATGGTGGGTCTTGCACCTTCATCCGATAATTGTAGTGCCATTGGTACCAAAACCGTAAAATGATGTCAAAAACTATTTTTTTCCGGGTTAACGCTTAACTCCATTTCCGGATTTTTCTGGTTTACTCTAATGCTTATGTATGCTTATGGAACCTTATTTTGGTAATACTTGGCATTGGTTTATGACTCGTTATCGAGTCTCATTGTACTTGTTTGCATGTTTTAGGGCATGACAGTGGTTCACGACGCTCCTTTGACGGAGGTGCATGAAATATCATTTTCAAGCTTGGTGAGTGTGCTACTCACTTGTGTGTTACTATATGGCTTTGATACTTGAACTTGAAGAGTTAAATATTTATTGTACCGTTGATATTGATTGAAGTGAAGGTGTACTTTGTCACTCTCACTTATTTCTCATGTTATTAGAATGTTACATGAAATGAAAGTACATGACTTGGTGCCGTTTGGACGAGTATCCAACGACCATGATTGTTATCATTGAGCTCAACCCCATTGGTAGTTGATTGAATCGAGCCGGCGAGAGCTTGGTCGTGACAATTAATGAGCCTTGGGGAAATGTTATATGGAATCTTGTAGTATGAGAGACTCTTGATTCCGGTATACTCGAGTAATACCACAGTGCAAGTGTTTGGAGTTCGGGCCCGGTAGGGGAATGTTAGGTGGAAGGAATGGAAGTAAGGTGAAGTCTACGGTTGGTTACTTTTAAACATTGACGGAGAGTCAATGAGATCCGATCAAGAATGCAAACGAGGAAAAGGGCTCTTGAGAGCCGCCCGTATCCTTTTATCATCATTATTGATGTGTGTCTGTATTTACTTTTGATGAATTGGACTGAAAAGCTTGCTGCATCTATGAACTTGGTTGCTTGAGTAGTATTATCTCACTGGGCAATTAGCTCGCTCTATTCTTTTTGTTTTCCTTACAGGAAAAGAAATACTTTTGGACTGCAATTGATATTTGGTTGCCGAATTGGGCTAGTTGGACATATCTTTTGTATAACTCATTTATTGAAACCCTAAATGTACTTTTGGGTCCGTTTCTCTTTTGTTTTGGTAAACCATATATGTATCCACTTTTGAATACTTTTGTATGCCACTTTGGATTGTAAATACTAAAGTTCAAGATGTGAATGTTGCTTGATATTTGGTTGGGTTCTGACGGGTCGGTTACTACTCATGACCGACTCCAGATTTTTTTTATTTTTTTATTTTTTTATTTTGACTTGTTTCCGGAACACAATAGATCGCTCTAAACTGCACCGTTAGTCCTGGCGAGAGTTGGGCAGGCAGTCCGCTAACCCCTTTGGTTCGTCTTAGGGGAAGGTGGGGCTGTCACATATTTACCCTCCAAAATAATATAAGAGTCAAGGCATCACTTTAATTAACAAATAATCATAAAAGATAAAATGAATTGTGAAATTGAATCAATTAAACCATATAAACAACCCACATTCAAAAAGTCAAAAGAATAAAAGACTTGATTGCAAACATTAACAAAGTTCTAGGGTCAAAATTAAAGAAAAATAAAGTTTAGGGACCTATTTCCAATTAAACCTGGGACCCAATTGAAAGAAGTTAAAAGTTGTTAGGGCCATAGTGAAACAAGAGGAGACTTGGGGGGCCAAAATGCAACTTCTAGAAAGTTATTTCATGCAATTTGCATGCAAGCTACGAATGAACAAGCTTCTGCAATAACCAGAAGGACTTCGGCAGCTAAGATAATCTATTCGCAAGCTTCATCCATAAAACCTTTGGCAAACAAAACTTGAACTAACTCTAATTAAAATGTGTCTAAACATCACTAAATCAAGCAATTCTTAAAAGAGTTTCATGCAAGTTTTATGTGACAAATGAGCTTCTGCAACTGAAAGAGAGGTCTGCTGCATTTTCGTTTACAAATGGATTCTAGACAGCTTTGAGTATAGCCATTTCATCTGTCCAACTTTGAACTTAACCAGCAAAGCAAATAAACTCCTCATCCAACAAACCAAACATTGAAGGAAATTATGCAAATGCTGGAGAATTTTATGCAAAATGGTTCGGCAATCCTGCTTGTTCATTTTCCAGCAAAGTATTCTATCACAGTCCAAGTATTTCAGTCCCCAAACATGCAAACTCAATATCACTTTATCCAATTCCTCTTTCCAACATAAGATCAATGAACAAATGGGATGGCCGAAACTTAATGAGCAGTTGCAGAGAAGAAAATAGCAAAGATAATGCAAAAGCTTTTGTTCTGCTGCAAATTCTTGCAGCTTCAACTCGCATGGCTTTCGCACTAAACCATCTATAGCTTAGACCAAACAAATGAACTCCCTTTCAATCATTCAACTACCTCTTCCAAATTCCAGATTAACTAGCAAAATAAGGTCGTGAAGTCACTGGTTATCATAGGAAATGAAACAGCAAAGCAGAAGTCCGTATTATTAAGCATTATTTTCAACTCACAACATAAGAACCTTGGGATTTAAGCACCAAATCCGGAGAAAACATGCAACTCTAACCATATTCTGAAGCTTTGACATATTAACCAGTCTTACACAACAACAAATATTCGACCAACAAGGGTCCAATCCCAAAGTTTGGACCTTTATCAACTTTCAACAAAATGTCCAATAATTCATAAACATACGAAATCATCTAGCTGCCTCATATCCTATTCTTATAACATCAGCTTTGAAGTAGGCCAAACAAATAGCAAATCAAGACAGAACATAAAATACAAACCAATGGCAGGAAAGGGAACGAAAGAGAACTGCAAATGAATAAACCAACAAGTGACAAGGGGAGGAACTATAAGATTAGTTCGGAAGAGTACCTGATGAAGCTTGTTGGATCAAAATCCGGACGGGAAACGCCGTGAAAGAGCGGCTAAAGCTGTCCCGTTACGGCTCCGAAACCGCACCAGCGAAGTCAAGCAGCGATCTTTGGGGGCAAATTCAAAGGTTCATTCGATGTTTTCTGCCAACAATTTCTGAACGAAACCTTCTCCCCTTACTTCCTAGTTAGTGCAGAACTTGAGATTTACTTAAAATAACCAAAGATCAAAGAGAAATGTGATCTGAAACATGGCTTATAATCAGCCTTTGGTCGGAAAAATTGCAGCTTTTCATTTCTTTTTCAGTTTGTTCGTAGCCTTCTTCTCCCTCGCCTAGGTTCTCCCTTCCAACCCTTGTTTCCTCTGTTACGTGAAACCTAGCCACCCCCAAAGCTCTCTCCTTCCTCCTTCCGATTTCTTTTCTCTCACGGAAGTTTTCTCGTTTTCCTCCGAAAACCCGTAGCTTTCTTGCCACCAGCCCCAAACCCTCCAAACCCTTACTCTTCGCTCACTTCCAAAAACCCCTGCCGTTACTCTCCTCTCCAAAAAAAAACCCCTCACACTGTTCCTTTCTTTTCCTTTTATATCATCATGAATCTCTCTTAACCCTCATCTGGATGGTCACAAACCACCCTAGCTCAATGCCTCTTCCTTGACCATCCGATGGCCATCTTGCATGAAACAGCTTTTTCCTTTTTTTTCTTTTCTTCCTTTTCATTTAATTAATAATAAACAAAATATAAAGAAAAATTACAACTTAGGTAAAATCGAATAAAATGAGCGAAACTAGGCATCAAAAGATAAAAAAAAGAAATGCTAATTTTTCTCTTTTTTTTCGTAGTGATGATTTTCCTTTTCCTTTTCTTCTTTTTTTTAATTAAATAACAACGAACTTGAATCTAAAAAACTAAAGCATATTTTTGTGAATGATTTTCTTTTTTCCCGATAAATTCTATGCTAAAATGACTTAAAAAAATAAAAATAAAAGACTAAAAGTAAATAAAAACTAAAAATAATAGTAAACAAAAATACCCTAAAAATTTGGTGTCTACACGTACTGGATAGTCACACTACAGATAGGCGTAAAAACCCTAATTCGCATTATCTTGAAAACAAAAGGGAAAACCCTGAATTCTATGTTCATTTACACTTATTGTGGGGTGATTGAGTAGTAAGGCTATTATAAAGTAATATTTCTCAAATAAAAGGGGATATTTAAGAAAAATATAAGGAATTTTACGAGTCGTCATAGGTCTTGTTGGCACAGCATTTTCCTTCACTTTTGATGGCTCGTTAACTACAGGTTCACCTACGATTCTTTCAGATCTGGTGACGATAGCCACCTCCTTTTTGGGCACTTCTTCTCCTCCAATCAATAACATAGTGTGAGAACCCATAAAAACCCTAATCTTTTCCGAGGGTTTTATTTCCTTTAATAGCATGTTTTCTGCATTTCCTGGTTTAGGAAATTTTCCTGAGGAATTTTTATGAGTAATTATAGTTTTTAGATGATTTTTCTAGTCTTGGAGAGTTTTTGGAAAATTAAGAATATATAATGGACGTGGGACGTACTAGTGCGAAAAGTTCGGAAAAATTCGGCCAATTAGGTTAAATTTCGGATACTGTGTAAAATTTATTGGGTGTTAAGAGATAAGTAGAGGATGTGAAGTGATTGATGTGAGAGGAAAAGAAGAGATAGGAATGCATTTATGGAAGTGACAAGTGTCACATAGCCATTGGTTGGACTTGGTGAACACTATTCATGCTTTTTGACTTTTGACCACATTGAGTAAATATCTCCACAAATCACCAAAATTCACCATTTTCTTTCTCCTTGGTGGCCGGCTCTCCTAAGCTCAAGAAGGAAGGAAAACTCTTCAAGTTTTAGCTACCAATTAGTGCAAATCACCCAAAATATTTGCTTGATTGTGTTTCTACTCCATAAAATCCTTCCACTTGGTGCTAGTGAGTGCTTTAGTGAAGCTTTTTGGAAGAGTTAAGGTGTCCAACATCAATACCTCTCTTGGTTACTAGGTGAGTGGTGTGTGAATTCCCTCTTACACTTAATGAAGCTTAAGTTATGCTTAGTAGTGGCTAAAGTGATGATATTTGTGGTTTATTTCTTGGTTTGAAGTGATTTGGTGAAATTTTTATTTTTTTGAGGAATTTTCTGGTTTAATATGAATGTGATGTTGTGGTCATCTATGATGGTTGATAATGAGGGGTAATGACTCTAGTAGGTGTAAATTAGTGATAATTGCAACCAATTTTGGGTTTGGATTGAAATGAGAAAAGTTAGGGTTTCATAACCCCCTTTTCTGTCCGGCTTTGGATCATAGGGTTAGAGGCCGAATTGGCTTTTGCTCAAAACATGAAAGTTGTAGGTATTGATGAGTTTGAGGTGGCTGTAAAATTTCAAGTCATTTGGAGTAGTGTAGAGTGAGATATGTCGATTTTACTGTTGCTGTTCTGGGTTGATCAGGATGGCAGAACTGCACTTGTATTTGGCTATTTTGACTGGAATTGCTTTGGATTTGGATGTTGGTGTCTTCTGATGAAATGTAGCTGGATGTCTTAGATACCATATGCCTTTGGAATCAATGCATTTGGACCTGTATAGACTGAGTTGTACGAATTACAGCATAGTGTGATTTGTAAACCTGCAATTACGGTTCTGGTTTGGTATTCTGCATTTTTGACCTAGTTGTGCTAGGATTTGGACTGAGTGGCCTTCTACATTGTTGTAGCCCTGTCTTTTAGCTTCGAGATGGTGGGTTTTACACCCTCATCCGATAAGCGTAGCGCATTTTGTGCCATTACCGCATTAGGAGGCCAAAACTGTTTTTGTTGTTGGGTCAAATGAGTTACATTTCCTGATTTTCTGGTTTGCTATAATGCTTGTATATGTTTGTAAAACCTTATTGGGGTTGTGATTGGCATTGCTTTATGACTCGTTATCGAGTCTCATTGTACTTGCTTACGTGTTCTAGGGCGTGACGGTGGTTCACGACATTCTCCTGACGGAAGTGCATGAAATAGCACTTAATTGATTGGTGAGTATACTACTCACTTAAATGTTACAATGTGGCTTTGGTATATGTGAATTTGATGCCTTGACGGCTAATATGGCTATTGAAAATGATTGAGGTGAGGGTGTACTTGACCGCCCTCACCCCCTTGTGATTCCATTCATGACTGTTTACCGTTTTACTGAAATACTGCACTTGCTATATGAGATATTGAATTCCATTCATGGAAAACTGATTTGGTGTCGTTTGGACGAATGTCCAACGGCCTTACTGTATTACTGAGCTCAACCCCGTAGGTAGTCAATTGGATCGAGCCGGCGAGGGCTTGGTCGTGAATATTGACGTGCCACGGGGACTGTACTGGGGAATCTTGTAGTAATGAGACTCTTGGTTCCGGTATACTCGAGTATTACCAAAATGACTGATTGGAGTGCGGGCCCGGTTGGGGTATGTTTGGTGGAAGGGATGGGAGTGAAGTGGGTTCTACGGTTGGTACTCTTAACATTGACGGAGGGTCAATGAGGTTGGATCAAGAATGTAAGCGTGGAAATGGGCTCTTGAGAGCCGTCCGTATCCTTTTACCGACTTGTTTTACTTCTTAATTGTGTACTTGAAATGAAAGATTTTGCTTATGTGATCTTTGTTGCTTATGTGGTAATAACTCACTGGGCTTAAGCTCATTCCGTTCCATTTGTTTTCCTTACAGGAAAATGATCACTTTTGGAAAGGTTGTACTAGCAAGTTGAGCTCATGTAAATGTATCTTTTGAATAGCTCTTCGAATGAAACCCTAATGTGTATTGGGTTCACTTTCTTTTGATAGGAAAACCGAACATGTATATTCGTAATGAATGGTTTGACATGCCGCTTTGGCTTGAAAATGTTACATTTCAATGTGTGTATGTTTGGTTGATATTTGGTTGAATTTCGGATCAACTCGTATTTCAAACGGCAAAAGAAAAATTTTGGCTACTCTCGGCCTAGTATCTGGATTCTGACGTGGCCGGTACTGTTCATCATCGGCTTCGATTTTTTTATTTTTTTTATTTGTGATTTTGACTTGTTTACGCGCGTGGGTATGTTCCGGAACGTATTAGATCAACGTGAACTAATCCGTAGTCCTGGCGAGAGTTGGGCAGGCAGTCCGCTAACCCCTTTGGTTCGCTTTAGGGGAAAGTGGGGCTGTCACACATAGGCTCACTATAATTCCATGAAACTACTTGTAGATTAAGAACAGGAGCTTGTTCAGGAAATTCAAATGCTATAAGCTCTGAAGGTTCACATTCAAAAGGAATCACATCCAGAATAAAAGGATCAGCATTTTCCTTCACTTCGTAGGCTTCTTCTTCCAGTATGAATGGTTCTCTAATGACCCCTATTATCTCAGCTTCATCGACAATGTATTGAGTAGGTTTCTCGATCTCGTCGTCCATGGTAATAACTCCAACAGTATCCTTGTGCACAGGAAAAGGATTTTTGCTAACACTTGACCCTTGTTCTTCTCTCCTTCTCAAAATTATATCTCCGACATCAATCATGTCTTGAATTTTATGTTTAAATACCCAACAATTGGCAGTAGAGTGTCCAGGAGCTCCAGAATGATAAGCAGAAAAAGATTGAGGATCATAACCAATGGGAACTCCTTTAGGATAGATTTTAGGAGGTATCGTACCAATTTTCCCTGCGGGTTTGAGTTGTTCATATAATTGATCAAGGGGCCGACCTAGGTTGGTGAAAGTTCTGTATGGGGTTAGGTTTCGGGTGTCGCTAGTTTGTTGATAGTTGTAGTTCTGGTTGGCTGGTGAAATGGGTCTTGGATTATAAGGAGGGCGAGGTCTAGTCTGAAAGTTAGGTCGAGAAATATGAAATGGTGTTGTGGGTATGTTTGAGTAATTCGATCGAGATTGAGGGCGGTTAATAGTGGTATGATAAACAGGTCGAGAGCGTAGCTAGTACGGATAATTGGATGGATAAGTGGGGTATTGTTGGTATCTATGTCGGAAAGAAGGGCCTTGGTTCTAGACAAATGAAGCTTCCTCTTCTTTCTTCTTGAACAGAGATTTCTTACTACTACTGCTTTGACTTTGCATCGTTTCCAATTACAATTTCAGAGTTGACACATTAACAATCTTTTCACCTCTTACGAACTCATCGTACTCCTCCAATTTATTAACAATTTATGCAAAAGAGCATCCAGACATGCGACAAATTTTCTCAAAACAGGGCGGGTCATGAACTTTGATAAACGTTCGAACAATTTCGTCCTCAGTCATAGGAGGTTCCACCTTGGCAGCCAATTTTCTCCATCTCATTGCATACGTCTTGTGATTCTCAGATGGCTTTCTTTTAGTCCCCTCAAGTGTGGTCCTCGTTGGAGCAAACTCGCAATTATACTTGTATTGTTTTACAAACGTGGCTAACAAATCAACCCATGTCCTCATATCCTCAGGTATCAAATTGGAATATCAATCCAGTGCATCACCTTCCAAGCTTTCAGGGAACAATCGAACTGGTAGATTCCCGTCATCTGTTGGCTTTCCTAATTTGTTGGCAAACATTTGGAGATGTGTCTTGGGGTTGCCCGTTCCGTCTTACTTGCTAAATTTGGGTGCTTTAATACCCACAGGCAATTGCATATCGGGAAACAGACACAACTCGTTATAATCCAAACCTTCTTGTTTGCTCAAGCCTTGGCTCTTCCTCATGAACTAGTCAAATCGATCCAACCACTTTAACAGATTTTTGTCGATTGGCGCGGAGGATTTCCCAACTTTAATTTTTCCTTGGGCAACGGTGTCTAATGTGAATGGCTTTGCAGTGGAATAATAATATGGTACTTGAAGTTCAAGTGGCATGTTCAGACTGGCAGGTGCGTAATTTAGAGGAATTTGAGGGTGAGAAGGATTGATTTGAACGTTGGGTGGGTAGGTATGTGGTAGGCCATGAGTAGGATAAGTAAAAACTTCCTCAGGTGGATTTATGACATGTGAAGCAAAAGAGGTTTGAATATAAGGTAAGGACAGTGGTTGAGGTTCAGTTTGATCGACAAGTAGGGGATCAGGCTGGACATCGCCGCTGCTACAGGCAATCAACTAATCAATCACGCGCCGTTGTGCGATCATCTCTATGCTTAACTCATTAAATCAATCATGCATTTTGTGAATCCTGTATTCATATCTCATATTAAGGTTTCTTTCTAATCGTCTTGAAAGATTACTAACATTAAGGCCGAGTACAACGGAATTATTATGTTGTTAAGATCTTATAGAATTCAATCTACACGACATTTAAAGTTCATTGAGAATACGTAAGGACCATTAAGACTTTGAGATAAAGATTACATGGTTGGTTCTTGGATTGGAATACATAGAGTGACAAATTTCTTGAGGTGATCTTTACTATTAATGAACCCGTTAATGAGGTATTAGAGTATTCCAACCTTTAGCTCGTGAAAAGATTAAGAACGCATGATTTACGTGATATCAAGTATGGAATAGATTTTTCAATAAGGAAGAGCAAAATGCAAAAGAGATATCAGGAATGTTTGAATTAAAGGTTGGAATTTTGAGGACGAAATTCTTTTAAGGAGGGGAGATTGTGATACACCGAATTTTGGGATATTATTTTTTTTCAAAGAGGATATTAAGGTTTATTTATTTTATTTTTGTTTTAAAACATTGTTTTGTTTTAAAGACTAGAAATCTTAAATTTTAATCAAAACCCTAGTTTTACTTGTGACTAAAAGGTTGTTAGTTAATTGAGTTTATGTATGACAATACATGTTTTATGATAGATAATTATAATGGTTGGGTGGTTAGTAGACTAATGAGGTGTAGTTAATCTTGTTGGATTACATTAAATTGGTGATTTATAGAGTTAATTGCAAAGTGTGACAGCCCCCACCTCACCCTAAGGTGAACCAAAGGGTTCGGCAGACCACCTGCCCAACTCTTGCCAGGACTACGGAGTTCAATCCTATTGGGGTTGTGATTGGCATTGCTTTATGACTCGTTATCGAGTCTCATTGTACTTGCTTACGTGTTCTAGGGCGTGACGGTGGTTCACGACATTCTCCTGACGGAAGTGCATGAAATAGCACTTAATTAATTGGTGAGTATACTACTCACTTAAATGTTACAATGTGACTTTGGTATATGTGAATTTGATGCCTTGACGGCTAATATGGCTATTGAAAATGATTGAGGTGAGGGTGTACTTGACCGCCCTCACCCCCTTGTGATTCCATTCATGACTGTTTACCGTTTTACTGAAATACTGCACTTGCTATATGAGATATTGAATTCCATTCATGGAAAACTGATTTGGTGTCGTTTGGACGAATGTCCAACGGCCTTACTGTATTACTGAGCTCAACCCCGTAGGTAGTCAATTGGATCGAGTCGGCGAGGGCTTGGTCGTGAATATTGACGTGCCACGGGGACTGTACTGGGGAATCTTGTAGTAATGAGATTCTTGGTTCCGGTATACTCGAGTATTACCAAAATGACTGATTGGAGTGCGGGCCCGGTTGGGGTATGTTTGGTGGAAGGGATGGGAGTGAAGTGGGTTCTACGGTTGGTACTCTTAACATTGACGGAGGGTCAATGAGGTTGGATCAAGAATGTAAGCGTGGAAATGGGCTCTTGAGAGCCGTCCGTATCCTTTTACCGACTTGTTTTACTTCTTAATTGTGTACTTGAAATGAAAGATTTTGCTTATGTGATCTTTGTTGCTTATGTGGTAGTAACTCACTGGGCTTAAGCTCATTCCGTTCCATTTGTTTTCCTTACAGGAAAATGATCACTTTTGGAAAGGTTGTACTAGCAAGTTGAGCTCATGTAAATGTATCTTTTGAATAGCTCTTCGAATGAAACCCTAATGTGTATTGGGTTCACTTTCTTTTGATTGGCAAACCGAACATGTATATTCGTACTGAATGGTTTGATATGCCGCTTTGGCTTGAAAATGTTACATTTCAATGTGTGTATGTTTGTGTCGCGCCCCATTTTTTGATAAATAAATAAATTGGTTTAAAAAATGTATTTTTTTTATTCAATTTGTGATTGGAAAATGAATTGTGATTTAAAAGAAAAATGGGTCTAAATGGGGTTTTGAGAATGCGACGATTTGACCCAAAATTATAGTTTTAAAAAGGGTTTTTTGAAATAAAAAATCGGAGTCGCCACTTGGTAATGAGTTAAGGTGTACCAAGTCACCTAAAATGAATTTTTAAAGGAAAAATAGGAAAAAGTAGTAAGAAACCCTTTCTAAACGACTCCTAGTCCACGTAAACCAAAGAAAAAGGTTCGGGAGTCACATTTGACAAAGGGGAAGACAAGGATAAAATCCAAGGCACCCCTTTGACCTAGCCAAGGCTAGTTGCATGATTTAATCAAAGGTTTTCTTGTTTTAACCAAAGAATTTATTACATTTGGATGCACTACATGAATGCAAACCCTAGACCTAGGGGTATTGGGGGAAATTTCTCTTCAAAGGTTGAGTGGTGCCAATCACATTAATTGTGAAGCCCAATAACGATCCTTTGAAGAAGTCACGAATAATGCGAGTGGGATGCAAATGAATGGAATGCATGTATGCAATATGAGGACATGAGTTTGAAAAAGTAATAAAAAATAATAAATATGTAAATGAAAATGTACACGTGAGTGGGCAAGGTACGGTATGTGCAATGATAATATGAAGTGCATGTGTGCAAGTGATGATAAAAGTGTTCGTGTGCAAGTGAAGAAACATAAAGGTGCACGTGTGCAAAATGGGAGGAAAAATGAAAGTGTGATGAGGGTATAAAATGGTAGAGTGGATTTAAAAATGCATGAGCCTAGGGAATTCATGCATATTGGGTACGGGGAGACATAAATCGTGACTCAATTTGCCCTTTTATAGAGGGAATACAAGCGTGCTAAGGCTTAGAAAAAGTCACACTCGTCTATATCCCATATTTAAGGGGACTCGTCAAGCAAATGTACCCTATGACTAGCATGAGGTGCAAAAATCCTAAAATGAGGGGAAAAGGGGTTCGAGGAGCATGCCAGATGATAAAAACTAAGGAAAATGCATGAAATGAAGTGAAGCATGCAAACATGGACTCACGGTAGAAAATGGCCTATTGGGTCTAGCATTGGACTAGCCCATTCTATGAATGAGCCACAACTAGCGTTGGACTAGTGTGGTGACGTACATTCATTCATCACATTCATCTACTACTATAGAAAGCAAGTAGACATGCCAAACACTTATAAACACGTAGCACATAACACTTAGCATGCTCGATGTCGCGCCCCATTTTTTGATAAATAAATAAATAAATGGATTAAAAAATGTATTTTTTGATTCAATTTGTGATTGGAAAATGAATTGTGATTTAAAAGAAAAGTGGGTCTAAATGGGGATTTGAGAATGCGACGATTTGACCCAAAATTATAGTTTAAAAAGGGTTTTTTTGAAATAAAAAAATTGGAGTCGCCACTTGGTAATGAGTTAAGGTGTATCAAGTCACCTAAAAATGAATTTTTAAAGAAAAAATAGGAAAAAGTAGTAAGAAACCCCTTTTAAACGACTCATAGTCCACGTAAACCAGCGAAAAAGGTTCGGGAGTCACATTTGACAAAGAGAAAGGCAAGGATAAAATCCAAGGCACCCCTTTGACCTAGCCAAGGCTAGTTGCATGATTTAATCAAAGATTTTCTTGTTTTAACCAAAGAATTTATTACATTTGGATGCACTACATGAATGCAAACCCTAGACCTAGGGGTATTGGGGGAAATTTCTCTTCAAAGGTTGAGTGGTGCCAATCACATTAATTGTGAATCCCAATAACGATCCTTTGAAGAAGTCACGAATAATGCGAGTGGGATGCAAATGAATGGAATGCATGTATGCAATATGAGGACATGAGTTTGAAAAAGTAATAAAAAACAATAAATATGTAAATGAAAATGTGCACGTGAGTGGGTAAGGTACGGTATGTGCAATGATAATATGAAGTGCATGTGTGCAAGTGATGATAAAAGTGTTCGTGTGCAAGTGAAGAAACATAAAGGTGCATGTGTGCAAAATGGGAGGAAAAATGAAAGTGTGATGAGGGTATAAAATGGTAGAGTGGATTTAAAAATGCATGAGCCTAGGGAATTCATGCATATTGGGTACGGGGAGACCTAAATCGTGACTCAATTTGCCCTTTTATAGAGGGAATACAAGCGTGCTAAGGCTTAGAAAAAGCCACACTCGTCTATATCCCATATTTAAGGGGACTCTCAAGCAAATGAACCCTATAACTAGCATGAAATGCAAAAATCCTAAAATGGAGGGAAAAGGGGTTCGAGGGGCATGCAAAATGATAAAACTAAAAAGAATGCATGACATGTAATGAACATGCAAACATGTACTAACGAGGGGAAATCCCTAAGGGTCTAGCGTTGGACTATCCCATTCTATGAATTCCGACTAGCGTTGGACTAGTGGAAACGTACATTCATCCATCACATTCATTCATGGCTATGGAAAGCGAGTAGACATGCCAAACACTCATAAACACATAGCACATAACATTTAGCATGCTCGACTAGATGCAAGGCCCTAACAAAGCAAATTAACACGTAGCAACTAAGCATGCAAGACACATAAGACAATTAAAGCCCTAACTATTACATTTGCTAGCTAGGCACATGACTTCGATAGGTTTTCATTGAATGCTCCTCCAAGCCCTATCTATTACATTAGGGAGACCCTACTACAATCTAAAAGGGGGAAAAGGAATAAAATAATTAAATCCCTAACTATTACAAGCCAAAAGGTGTACACATACCCCATAAAGAATAACTTAAATAAAAAGCGAAAGTAAATGAAGTAAATGAAAGGAATTAAAGAAAAATAAGGGAAGCAAGTAGACATGCAATTTTCACGTAGCACGTTGGATTACATAGGAGATGGAAAAAGGGATAAAAGAAATTATACCGCCCTCTTTGAATGGTGTCCAAATGGAAGAAAAATGGCTTCAAAACAATAAAAAGGTCACGGTACCTCAAATAGTAAAGTATAACAAAGTCACCAAATCTCTCCTAATTGCAATTTGAATGAAATCAAATAATACATAGTTTCCAATAAAAGGATCCATCAAAGACCCAATTGCAAGCATTAATCAACCATGGAAAGCCAATTGAAACATTTTAGAAACTTTGAAAGTCAAAGAGCAAGAAAAAAGCCAAAGCCCATTTATTTCAGAAAATTCAAGAAAATAGGCGAATACAAGCTCATTTGAACACAAAGTTCTTAAACTCTTGCATTAAGTACCATCCAAACAAATGAAAGCAAATGAGTAATCGAGTTGCAAAGTTGAGGCTACTAAGGACTCAATTGTGAACACTAACCAAGCACTCAAACCTAATCAAAACACTTTTAGGAACTTCAAGGGTCCAAGGGCAAAGGAAAAGGCAAGTAATGGTTCAAATGCAAATATCTTAGGACCTAATTGCAAGAACATGGAATGTAATTGGGCCACAGTGCAACAAAGGGAGACTTGGGGGGTTTAAATTGCAATTTTTGGAAAACATTTACATGCATGCAATCAGCAAATTTCGGCCAAAACTGAAACCATTTCTTTCAGCCGTTTCTGCTACCATTTTCCTGCACAAGCTTTTGCAACTCCAAGCAACTTTTGGCAGACAAGATTCATGCTGCACTTTGATCCATTCTAATCCAACATAGCTACCACTTAATAACAATGAAATTCCTGGAAGACTTCCATGTAAGTTCATGCAAAGCTTACAGGAAATCTGTTTCTGCAACTAGAGTGAATGCCGGCTGCATTTTTATCTTTAACCATAAATTTCAGAAACTAGCTCAAACTTTGAATTAAACAACACAACACACAATTTTGACATTCAAACCAGTAAAACGCAGAAAGAAATGATGCAAAATCAAGGAAATATTCATGCCAAGCAACGTAACATGCTGCAACAAAAATTTCAGCAAGATATGAAGCTTTCAGCAATCTGAAATTCATTTTCCAGCAAGCATTTGATCCTTGTCCAAATATTTCAGCCCCCCAACATGCAAATGAACTCTACTTCAAAACGTGATTCTACCTCATGGCATATGTGCATACGGTATCCCAATCACATGGCAAACAAATCACACACTTCAACAATGCAAAAACTTCAGCCAACCGAAAGTGCAAGGCTGCTGCACTTTCATTTCCAAACTCAGAGGCCTTCTCGAATGAACTAGCCATGGAAATGTCATTTCCTTTTCAAAGTTAACAACTTTGCCACTAAAACACAGCTTGGGGACAAAATAAAACAAAGACAAACAGATTTGGCACCCTAACAAGGCCTATCATGTAACACAACAATAAAAGGCCGCAGCTTTACAACTAACGGTAAGAAGATGACTACTGCAACCAGATTTTTCCATACGCATCGACTCAAAGCCAAGATAAACATCAAGTAAAGTAAATCCTTAACTCTCATAGGCACGAGTTATTAACGGAGATTGTCTATAGGACAGGGTTAAAAGAACCTTACAATGCTATGTCGGTAGAGTTAGCGATGGCAAAAAGAAAGCTTGGGCTTGGACTGAAACCACCAAACGTCCGTAGCTCCCTCTTATTCTTTTGGTTTGACCAGAAATCGCAGCTTTTGCCCAGCCGCCACCCCTCTCGGCAGTTGTTACCAAAGAAAAACCTCCTCCTTCTTCTTATTTTTCTGGTTGCTCTATGCAGTCCCTCACTCTCACTCCCCTTTTTCTAATCTCAGCCTTTTGTGTTTTTCTTTTGCCGTCCTCAGAAACTCTCTCGCCTTTTTCTTTCTTTTCTGTTTTCCTTCTAGCCGAAACTCGATGCCCCCCAGAAACCTCACCGCCAATCCTTTCTCTCCCTCCTTTGCGGCTGTCCCTTCTTTTTCCTTTTATATTAACTTCTCAATCTCCTAAACCCTCACCCCAATGGTGAGGATGAAGGGCTTGTTACTTCCATCGAATCTAGCCATCCAACGTCCTCTGTGATTGTCCTTTGCACGCTGCAAAAAATTGCAGCGTGCATGCCACGACAAAATCTTTTTTTTTTTTAAATAATAACTAAAATGAAATAAGAAACAAAGAAAACTATTTAACTTAATACAAAAATGTAAAAATGATATTAAATAAAGAAAAACACTAATTTTAAAAACATCAGACAAAAATAAACAAACTAGAAATAATAAACAATCAAAGTTGCGATTTTTCCATTTTTCTTCTCTTTTTTTTTCATTTTTGTCATTTTTCACTTTTTCTTTTCTTTTCAAAATAACTTAATAAAAATAAAATGCCAAAAGGTTGAATTTAAAAGAAATAAACGTATTTGTGAGCAATTTTTCTTTTCTTCTTTTTTTCCTTTTTTTCGTTCTTTTTTCCATTTTCAAGAAATTCTATGCTAAAACTTAAAAACTTAAAAAAAACAAACCTAAAACTAAAATTAAAACTAAAAAATGAATAAAACTAATATGACAAACAAATAAATAGCAAATGAATTAGACAAACTAAAGAAGCTAAAACAAAATAACAACTAAAAGTGCAAAACAAACAAAAATGAACTAAAATGCAAACAATCTGAAACAAAATTCATGAATTAGATGCAACATACAAAATTATTTAAAATTTGGCGTCTACAGTTTGCCCCTCTTTGTCTGAGTTTTGAAAAAACTTGAGACAAAGAAGTAGACACCAAATACTTACCAGTGTTATTCGGTTGCAAAAATGATCCGAACGGACAGGAATTCTAAAACGGGACTGACCCGAACATGAATTTAAAACGGGACTGACCCGAGCAGGAATTTAAAATGGGACTGACCCAAGCAGAAATTAAACGGGACTGACCCGAACAGGAATTTAAACGGGACTGGCCCGAACAGAAATTTAAACGGGACTGACCCATGTTTGTTAGTGATGCAAATGAAATGCTCACTAGCGGGACTGACCCACGGCTAGTGGCAAATAAAATTGAAAGGCACACTAGTGGGACAAACCCAACGGCTAGCGGCGAATGCAAATGAAAGGCACACTAGTGGGACAAACCCAACGGCTAGCGGCGAATGCAAATGAAAGGCTCACCAGTGGGACAAACCCAACGGCTGGAGGCAAACGCAATTAAAAGGCACACTAGTGGGACAAACCCAATGGCTAGCGGCGATGAAAATGAAAGGCTCACCAGTGGGACAAACCCAACGGCAGGTGGCAAATGCAATTAAAAGGCACACTAGTGGGACAAACCCAACGGCTAGCGGCGATGAAAATGAAAGGCTCACCAGTGGGACAATCCCAACGGCTGGTGGCAAATGCAATTAAAAGGCACACTAGTGGGACAAACCCAACGGCTAGCGGCGATGAAAATGAAAAGCTCACCAGTGGGACAAACCCAACGGCTGGTGGCAATGAAAATGAAAGGATCACTAGTGGGACAAACCCAACGGCTAGTGGTGATGAAAATGAAAGGCTCACTAGTGGGACTGACCCACGGCTAGTGGCGGTAAAATGAAAATGCTCACTAGTGGGACTGACCCACGGCTAGTGGCGGTGAAAAAAGAAATGCTCACTGGCGGGACAAACCACACGCTCCAGCGGCTGTGAAAATGAAGTGCTCACTGGCGGGACTAACCTCAGCTCCAGTGGCTATGAAAATGAAAAGCTCACTGGAGGGACAAACCACACGCTCCAGTGGCTATGAAAATGAAAAGCTCACTGGCGGGACAAACCTCAGCTCCAGTGGCTATGAAAATGAAAAAGCTCACTGGCGGGACAAACCTCAGCTCTAGTGGCTATGAAAATGAAAAAGCTCACTGGCGGAACAAACCTCAGCTCCAGTGGCTATCAAAATGAAAAAGCTCACTGGCGGGACAAACCTCAGCTCCAGTGGCTATGATCATGAAATGCTCACTGGCGGGACAAACCTCAGCTCCAGTGGCTATGAAAATGAAAAAGCTCACTGGCGGGACAAACCTTAGCTCCAGTGGCTATGATCATGAAAAGCTCACTGGCGGGACAAACCAGTGGCTATGAACATGAAATGCTGACTGGCGGGACAAACCTCAGCTCCAGTAGAAATGCTCACTGGCGGGACTAACCTCAGCTCTAGTGGCTATGAAAATGAAAAAGCTCACTGGCGGGACAAACCTCAGCTCCAGTGGCTGTGAAAATGAAATGCCCACTGGCAGGACAAACCTCAGCTCCAGTGGCTGTGAAAATGAAATGCCCACTGGCAGGACAAACCTCAGCTCCAGTAGAAATGCTCACTGGCGGGACTAACCTCAGCTCCAGTGGCTATGAAAATGAAAAAGCTCACTGGCGGGACAAACCTCAGCTCCAGTGGCTATGAACATGAAATGCTCACTGGCGGGACAAACCTCAGCTCCAGTGGCTATACCTCAGCTCCAGTGGCTATGATCATGAAAAGCTCACTGGCGGGACAAACCTCAGCTCCAGTGGCTATGAAAATGAAAAAGCTCACTGGCGTGACAAACCTCAGCTCCAGTGGCTATGATCATGAAAAGCTCACTGGCGGGACAAACCTCAGCTCCAGTGGCTATGAACATGAAATGCTCACTGGCGGGACAAACCTCAGCTCCAGTGGTTATGAAAATGAAAAAGCTCACTGGCGTGACAAACCTCAGCTCCAGTGGCTATGATCATGAAAAGCTCACTGGCGGGACAAACCTCAGCTCCAGTGGCTATGAACATGAAATGCTCACTGGCGGGACTAACCTCAACTCCAGTGGCTATGAAAATGAAAAAGCTCACTGGCGGGACAAACCTCAGCTCCAGTGGCTATGAACATGAAAAAGCTCACTGGCGGGACAAACCTCAGCTCCAGTGGCTGTGAAAATGAAATGCTCACTGGCGGGACAAACCTCAGCTCCAGTAGAAATGCTCACTGTGAGGCCCCAGTCCGTTCGTAAGTTGATATTAGGGTTTTCCATTATTTTGTGCGGCTAATTGGGGTTTTAGGGTAAGAAGGAAACCCTAGTTTATGTATTATTCGTAAACTCGAGCTATAGTTTCTATGTGGTATTCTAGTGTGTGTTTCGGCACAAGTATAAAAAATAGGATTCGTTATCGTTTACCGAGGTTGAACAAGTTTGAAAATGGTTAGCAAACCTTAGATTAGTAAACCTCTAGTGTTATAAATTATTAGAAAGCCTAAGTTGGGTTTAAAAACCCTAATTTTGCCAATATTATAAAGTTGTTGTTTAATTGTTTTATTTATGGAGAAAGTATGCTTAAGTATAAATGATTAAGAGAGGAAAGTGATTAGTGAAGTACTTAAGTGGGATTATGTGTTTTAAATTAGATTAAGTTATAACCTATGGAGTAAATTGAAAGATTATCAAATGTTTGAGGGCAAATGTATAAGAAAGAGAGAGTTGGAGTGCAAGGGTTAAAAGTGCAATTGAGGAGCTTTTATGTGATTGGTTAGCCTTAAAAATATCTCTCCTAAGTGGTCTTGCACCACATATTAGTCTCAAGGGCCATAATTAAGTCATTTGTAAGACAAACAAAACAAAAATTGAAGAGTAAATTGGAGAGAGAGGGCCGGCCACCTTGAAGGGAGAAACCAAAGAAAGTTTGTGAAGTTCAATCAATTTCCTTCCATAAATCTTCATTTTGAAGCATAAAGAATCTACTTTGGAGTTGGCTTAAGGTCATTAGTCATCATACATCCTTAATCTTGAGGTAAGAAAGTCTATTTGAAGACTTAAGTTGATTATTGCTTGATGAACTAGTGGTTATTTTGGTATAGGATCTTAGTTGTGCTTGATTGTGGTACCTCTTATGCCTATCACTTGTTTTTATGGAGTACTTTGGTTAATTTTTGTGATTTATGTTGCTGAAAATTTCGGTTAAGAGAAAGAGGAATTGGGGCTTCTTGCTTTAATGTTTTCCTTAGTTGCTTGAATTGAGAAATTGATGTGTAGTGGTTGTGTTTGATGATTTGCTTCACTTGATTGGTTGGTTTCTAGCAAAAATCTGGTTTGGGTTAAGAAACCCTAGACTCCATTAGGTTAGATTAGTTGAGCTTAGGGCTATTGAGTTTGAGTTTGTGTAGTTGGATGGGAAAATAAGTTCTATGGTGCCAATAAAATTAGCTTATGGATTATGGTTAGTATTTGGTGATTTTGGGATAATTTGTGAAAGAATTTTAGACCACTCCTAAACTGATATAGGTATGGGTTTTGGTTAGAAAATTCGCATAAGAACAATAGAAGGGGACCGTGCGGTTGCGGCGCGCAAAACCGGCGAAACTGGAAAAAACAGGACAGTTCAGGATCCAAACTTCGGCTTTATTTTTCTAGACGTTGCGTATGGATTCAGAGGTTCCTCAAAACATGAAAGTTGTAGCCTTGTAAGTCCTTCACATGTCTACAAAATTTCAGGTCAATCGGATTAGCATAGCCAGAGTTATCGACGAAATGCTCAAGCCTGTTTTGACCCTCTGATTCTGTGCGTTTTTAGTTTCGCTTCTGCCCGTGGCTTTTCGGTTTTGATCCCGTATGATCTGGGTTTGACTCCTTCATAAGAAATGTAGATCTTGGTTTTGGCTTCGAAACGGTATAAAGTGCGTCGAAATCCGAGTTCCGTAGCTCCTGTTATGACCAAAACAAAATCAATCGTCAGAACTGCCTTGTACCTGGACAGTTCTGACGGGTACTTTGACACTCAAATTTCGGTCTGTTCTGAGTGGATTCAGGTCTCGGCCAAAACATCAAAGTTTTAGCCTTATGTCTCAGATTTCTAATGCCTTTGGAATTTTCTGATTTGGATTTTTGAGCTGGGAGTTATAGTCCAGCAAACATACCCTGTTCGTTACTCTAAAGTGCAAATTCCTGGAACGGTTTTCTGCACTTTCGACCGACCTCTGTTCAGATCCGGAATTAGGTGTCTTCATGAAAGTTATATAATTTTCTCTTAGCTTCGCAACGGTACCTCATGTACCTTAATCTGACATTCCTAGCCTCACTTTTGACCAAACCGGCTTAAGAAGGCAGATTTGGCCATTTCCATTTGCCGTTCCGCGCGGACGCGTGCGGCCGTTTTGCCGTTTCCGCACTTGCATGTGCCGATTTTGCCGTTTTGATTGTTTTATGTATGTTTGTAGCCATTTATGATATTATGTGACGCAATCTTCTATTTCAGACGGTGGTGAGCTAGGTGGAGCCGGTGGGGCCTACTAGCTATTCTTTGCGACTCCAATTTCGAATTTTGCTCTTTTGTTCATTGTGTAAGTATTCAGGCCACTCTTGTGTGTTATTTGTTTATGTGTTTTGATATACAAAAAGGGTAGCTAGGCGAGGGTGTACTTTATCGCACTCGACCTAAACCCGAACTTTGTGCACATATTTGTACATGACATATGTACATGAATCATTTTGAAACTAAAACCCTTGAGCTTGTGGCTCGGGGTGACTTTTGAATAATTTTGTGAAGTTTGTGTGTTTGTGGGGCGATCTTAATACCTAGATGGACTATTCGAGCCGGTTAGGGCTTGGTCGAAGTCAGTCCAACCTGGTTTGAGGTCACCAAGTTTGTGAACCCGGTTCACCGAGTATGTGTACCAATTTTGTAACCCGAGCTTGTGACTCAAGCTCAAGTTTGTGATTTCGTTCGCCTGGGCAAGTTTGTGAGGTGACTGGCCAGTGAGGGTGATAAGGTGTCGGTGGGTGTACAAGTGAAATTCTACGGACCATTAATTGCGGTCGACGGAGTGTCGGTAGGAGTTCACGCATGGCGCATGAATTGGCTTTGGAGCCACCCGTATCCTTATTATGTGATGTTATCTTTCTGGTTTGCGTTACTCTTACTGTGTAACTATTGTTATGTGACATTTATACTTTCGCCCCTGTTTACTTACTAAGCATATAGCTTACCCCTTTCCTTTTGTTTTCCTTAGCAGGGGCCGACGCGGGAACTTTTGGCACGTGCACTAGTATAGTTAGGTTTGCTTGTAATAGTTGGACATCTAATATGTTTGTTTTTGATTTAGTTTTGGTGGTTTGTATAAGGACCCTCCTTAGGGTCTACATTGTGGTTTTGGTGGTAGTTATAAGGATGTAATAGTGTAAGCAGGTACTTTTGGAGAATGTAATTATAAGTCTTTTGGGATTGTATATAATACTCTTTTGGATTTTCTGGCTTTGATTGTTTTAAGTTTTGAGTCCTGGCGCGAGTTAGGCAGGCGGCCCGCAGATACCCTTGGGTTCGCCCTTGGGAGAAGTGGGGTCGTCACAGGTGGTATCAGAGCGCCTAGGTTAGAGGACTTGGGCAAATAGGACATACGCGGTAGGCACTAGGCATATGTGACCCTTTTAAGTTGAATGATATATTTTAAGTTGAAATACCGGTTGACTGACGACTTAATGTTGTGTAAGTATGTATCCGGGTAGTTCGAGTGGTGTGGGACCCCGTGGTGTGGGACCGAGATTTCCGAGTATGAGAGGCGTAGAGGATCGAGTGCTGCGTAAGCGGGTGATCCGCTATCGGCAGAGACCTGGAGAGCCTTACACTTCATACTCCGTTGGAAACCTGGGCCCTAGGGGAGGCGATTAGGGTCGCTTTTGTACTTTTGTTTCGCTAGTGTATGACTTTTGTTAGAACTAGCATGACTACCTTCTTTTGTTATCTGGTTGACTGATTAGATTTTTGGAGCCGATGCTCATGTGTACATTGGCTTTTGTACCGACTGGAGGTCGGTAATCTGTAAATCTTTTGGTGTGACTTTGTAAATATATGTATATATTTGAAAAGCCTTTTGAACGTATCTTTTGTGTGTCTTCTGTGTATAAGCTTTACGTCCGTACTTTTGCTCATAGTCTGGATAATAAGTATACGTAATGTTCCGATCTATATACTTTTGCACTTAAATGGCCTCCGGTACTCGAGGTGGAGGTAGAGGGCAAGCACGAAGCCCTGAAAGGGGACAAGGACATGAACCAGATCAAGTCGCTACAGCCATTCAGCGGATGGCCGATCTATTAGAGCTAATGTCAAATCAACAAGGCCAGGGAAGCAGTATGGGGAATCCTGGACATAATCCGGGACATAATCCGGGTAATCAAGAGAGAGAGGACCGTGCTTTGGAACGGTTCCAGAAATTTGCACCTCCTAAGTTTGTAGGTGGACCCGATCCTGACTTAGCGGAGGGTTGGATGGACCGTATGCTAGATATTTTTGCCGCGCTTAGGTACTCAGAGGAACGGCAGATATCCTTTGCTGTTTTCCAATTTGAAGGGGCCGCTCGAGCCTGGTGGAACGTGGTGAAAACCAAGTGGGAGCGCGAACAAACCCCTTGGACCTGGACCAACTTCACACGGGAGTTTAATGAAAAATATTTACCACCCATTGTGCAAGAAAAACGGGAAGATGATTTTATCCGCCTGCGTCAAGGGGCGTCTAGTGTGGCGGAGTATGAGACACAATTTACCAAACTCTCTCGCTTCGCCCCGGAGCTGGTACTAACAGAGCGCAAGCGAATTCGCCGTTTTACTCAAGGCTTAAACGTAGAGATCCAAGAAGCACTAGCGGCTGCACAGCTGGACACCTTTAGCCAGGCGCTAGAAAAAGCACAGCGGATTGAGACTGCTAGGGGACAGGTGAAAGCTTTCCATGACCGGAAAAGGAGGCAACCCAGCTCGAATGACTCCACGGTTGGACAAAGTTCGCGAAACGAGCCACCTGCTAAGACGAGTAAAGGCACAGATGGTCCACGACCTACAAGAACCCTGAATAGCTTTGGGCGAGGTCAAATAGTGCAAGAGCCTCAGAAGAGTGCTCAGCGTGGAGGGTCAAGTACGGCCGCTAAGCCAACCTGTGGTTTCTGTGGGGGCAATCACACCGATGAAAATTGCTGGAAAAATAGTTCGGTACGAAAATGCTTCAAATGTGGCAGCATTGAACATTTGATTGCCCGGTGCCCTAAGATGCAGAAGGAAGGACCCAAACCACCAACAGAAGGGACCACAACGAAGCCATCAAACGCAGGGGAAAATCGACCCAAAGGGCCAGCAAGAGTGTATGCAATGGGTCAATACGAAATGACTGACTCTTCGGCGGATTT
Source organism: Coffea canephora (assembly GCA_036785865.1). Classification (NCBI taxonomy): domain Eukaryota; kingdom Viridiplantae; phylum Streptophyta; class Magnoliopsida; order Gentianales; family Rubiaceae; genus Coffea; species Coffea canephora. The sequence continues at coordinate 22,542,302 of CM071922.1, forward strand.
CGAAGGTACGCTTTGATCAGAGAAGTAATTTCGAGGACGAAATTGTCCTAAGCGGGGGAGATTGTGAGGCCCCAGTCCGTTCGTAAGTTGATATTAGGGTTTTCCATTATTTTGTGCGGCTAATTGGGGTTTTAGGGTAAGAAGGAAACCCTAGTTTATGTATTATTCGTAAACTCGAGCTATAGTTTCTATGTGGTATTCTAGTGTGTGTTTCGGCACAAGTATAAAAAATAGGATTCGTTATCGTTTACCGAGGTTGAACAAGTTTGAAAATGGTTAGCAAACCTTAGATTAGTAAACCTCTAGTGTTATAAATTATTAGAAAGCCTAAGTTGGGTTTAAAAACCCTAATTTTGCCAATATTATAAAGTTGTTGTTTAATTATTTTATTTATGGAGAAAGTATGCTTAAGTATAAATGATTAAGAGAGGAAAGTGATTAGTGAAGTACTTAAGTGGGATTATGTGTTTTAAATTAGATTAAGTTATAACCTATGGAGTAAATTGAAAGATTATCAAATGTTTGAGGGCAAATGTATAAGAAAGAGAGAGTTGGAGTGCAAGGGTTAAAAGTGCAATTGAGGAGCTGTTATGTGATTGGTTAGCCTTAAAAATATCTCTCCTAAGTGGTCTTGCACCACATATTAGTCTCAAGGGCCATAATTAAGTCATTTGTAAGACAAACAAAACAAAAATTGAAGAGTAAATTGGAGAGAGAGGGCCGGCCACCTTGAAGGGAGAAACCAAAGAAAGTTTGTGAAGTTCAATCAATTTCCTTCCATAAATCTTCATTTTGAAGCATAAAGAATCTACTTTGGGGTTGGCTTAAGGTCATTAGTCATCATACATCCTTAATCTTGAGGTAAGAAAGTCTATTTGAAGACTTAAGTTGATTATTGCTTGATGAACTAGTGGTTATTTTGGTATAGGATCTTAGTTGTGCTTGATTGTGGTACCTCTTATGCCTATCACTTGTTTTTATGGAGTACTTTGGTTAATTTTTGTGATTTATGTTGCTGAAAATTTCGGTTAAGAGAAAGAGGAATTGGGGCTTCTTGCTTTAATGTTTTCCTTAGTTGCTTGAATTGAGAAATTGATGTGTAGTGGTTGTGTTTGATGATTTGCTTCACTTGATTGGTTGGTTTCTAGCAAAAATCTGGTTTGGGTTAAGAAACCCTAGACTCCATTAGGTTAGATTAGTTGAGCTTATGGCTATTGAGTTTTAGTTTGTGTAGTTGGATGGGAAAATAAGTTCTATGGTGCCAATAAAATTAGCTTATGGATTATGGTTAGTATTTGGTGATTTTGGGATAATTTGTGAAAGAATTTTAGACCACTCCTAGACTGATATAGGTATGGGTTTTGGGTATCGTTTTGGTTAGAAAATTCGCATAAGAACAATAGAAGGGGACCGTGCGGTTGCGGCGCGCAAAACCGGCGAAACTGGAAAAAACAGGACAGTTCAGGATCCGAACTTCGGCTTTATTTTTCTTGACGTTGCGTATGGATTCAGAAGTTCCTCAAAACATGAAAGTTGTAGCCTTGTAAGTCCTGCATATGTCTGCAAAATTTCAGGTCAATCGGATTAGCGTAGCCTGAGTTATCGAAGAAATGCTCAAGCCTGTTTTGACCCTCTGATTCTGTGCGTTTTTAGTTTCGCTTCTGCCCGTGGCTTTTCGGTTTTGATCCCGTATGATCTGGGTTTTGACTCCTTCATAAGAAATGTAGATCTTGGTTTTGTCTTCGAAACGGTATAAAGTGCGTCGAAATCTGAGTTCCGTAGCTCCTGTTATGACCAAAACAAAATCGATCGTCAGAACTGCCTTGTACCTGGACAGTTCTGACGGGTACTTTGACACTCAAATTTCGTTCTGTTCTGAGTGGATTCAGGTCTCGGCCAAAACATCAAAGTTTTAGCCTTATGTCTCAGCTTTCTAATGCCTTTAGAATTTCCTGATTTGGATTTGTGAGCTGGGAGTTATAGTCCAGCAAACATACCCTGTTAGTTACTCTAAAGTGCAAATTCCTGGAACGGTTTTCTGCACTTTCGACCGACCTCTGTTCAGATCCGGAATTAGGTGTCTTCATGAAAGTTATAGAATTTTCTCTTAGCTTCACAACGGTACCTCATGTACCTTAATCTGACATTCGTAGCCTCACTTTTGACCAAACCAGCTTAAGAAGGCAGATTCGGCCATTTCCGTTTGCCGTTCCGCGCGGACGCGTGAGGCCGTTTTGCCGTTTCCGCACTTGCATGTGTCGATTTTGCCGTTTTGATTGTTTTATGTATTTTTGTAGCCGTTTATGATATTATGTGACGCAATCTTCTATTTCAGACGGTGGTGAGCTAGGTGGAGCCGGTGGGGCCTACTATTTATTCTTTGCGACTCCAATTTCGAATTTTGCTCTTTTGTTCATTGTGTAAGTATTCAGGCCGCTCTTGTGTGTTATTTGTTTGTGTGTTTTGATATACAAAAAGGGTAGCTAGGCGAGGGTGTACTTTATCGCACTCGACCTAAACCCGAAATTTGTGCACATATTTGTACATGACATATGTACATGAATCATTTTGAAACTAAAACCCTTGAGCTTGTGGCTCGGGGTGACTTTTGAATAATTTTGTGAAGTTTGTGTGTTTGTGGGGCGATCTTAATACCTAGATGGACTATTCGAGCCGGTTAGGGCTTGGTCGAAGTCAGTCCAACCTGGTTTGAGGTCACCAAGTTTGTGAACCCGGTTCACCGAGTATGTGGACCAATTTTGTAACCCGAGCTTGTGACTCAAGCTCAAGTTTGTCATTTCGTTCGCCTGGGCAAGTTTGTGAGGTGACTGGCCAGTGAGGGTGATAAGGTGTTGGTGGGTGTACAAGTGAAGTTCTACGGACCATTAATTGCGGTCGACGGAGTGTCGGCAGGAGTTCACGCATGGCGCATGAGTTGGCTTTGGAGCCACCCGTATCCTTATTATGTGATGTTATCTTTCTGGTTTGCGTTACTCTTACTGTGTAACTATTGTTATGTGACATTTACGCTTTCGCCCCTGTTTACTTACTAAGCATATAGCTTACCCCTTCCTTTTGTTTTCCTTAGCAGGGGCCGACGCGGAAACTTTTGGCACGTGCACTAGTATAGTTAGGTTTGCTTGTAATAGTTGGACATCTAATATGTTTGTTTTTGATTTAGTTTTGGTGGTTTGTATAAGGACCCTCCTTAGGGTCTACATTGTGGTTTTGGTGGTAGTTATAAGGATGTAATAGTGTAAGCAGGTACTTTTGGAGAATGTAATTATAACTCTTTTGGGATTGTATATAATACTCTTTTGGATTTTCTGGCTTTGATTGTTTTAAGTTTTGAGTCCTGGCGCGAGCTAGGCAGGCGGCCCGCAGATACCCTTGGGTTCGCCCTTGGGAGAAGTGGGGTCGTCACAGGTGGTATCAGAGCGCTTAGGTTAGAGGACTTGGGCAAGTAGGACATATGCGGTAGGCACTAGGCATATGTGACCCTTTTAAGTTGAATGATATATTTTAAGTTGAAATACCGGTTGACTGACGACTTAATGTTGTGTAAGTATGTATCCGGGTAGTTCGAGTGGTGTGGGACCCCGTGGTGTGGGACCGAGATTTCCGAGTATGAGAGGCGTAGAGGATCGAGTGCTGCGTAAGCGGGTGATCCGCTATCGGCAGAGACCTGGAGAGCCTTACACTTCATACTCCGTTGGGAACCTGGGCCCTAGGGGAGGCGATTAGGGTCGCTTTTGTACTTTTGTTTCGCTAGTGTATGACTTTTGTTAGAACTAGCATGACTACCTTCTTTTGTTATCTGGTTGACTGATTAGATTTTTGGAGCCGATGCTCATGTGTACATTGGCTTTTGTACCGACTGGAGGTCGGTAATCTGTAAATCTTTTGGTGTGACTTTGTAAATATATGTATATATTTGAAAAGCCTTTTGAACGTATCTTTTGTGTGTCTTCTGTGTATATGCTTTACGTCCGTACTTTTGCTCATAGTCTGGATAATAAGTATACGTAATGTTCCGATCTATAGACTTTTGCACTTAAATGGCCTCCGGTACTCGAGGTGGAGGTAGAGGGCAAGCACGAAGCCCTGAAAGGGGACAAGGACATGAACCAGATCAAGTCGCTACAGCCATTCAGCGGATGGCCGATCTATTAGAGCTAATGTCAAATCAACAAGGCCAGGGGAGCAGTGTGAGAACCCTGAAAAAATATATATATATACATATTATTTTGCAGATCATTTGCATTTCTTTTAACTCTTTAGTAAATTTTAGCACTAATTTTCCTTGTCTGCAAATTAAGACCGTAAAAACAATTTTATGTGAGAAATAATAGAATTGTGTTAAACTATTAAACTTCTAGTTTTGTTTCATTAAATTCATATTTCGAAGGTAAATTATTTCATTGATTTAACTATTAAACCTCTTTGAATTCCGATAGCTAATCTTAAGCGTTAATAATGATTAAGTTAATAAATATTGATATAAATGGATAAACGAATATCAAGAATGTCAAATTTTTATATTAAGGTCAAACTTGATTTTAATAGTTTAAAATAATTAGGTAATAATGTTTAGTGTTAGTAGGAATCTTAATATTACTTTGTAATCGATAAATGTTAGACAAAAACGATATAAATGCCTAAGCATAATTAGGACGTAAGAATTTCGATAATCAAAGCCTTGCAAGATTCGCGTATAATTAGGCGATCAAATCACACTTGGGGATAATTTTTGGAGCTAAGTTAGAACTAAGGATTTAAGGGGATAATAGGAGGAGAAGTGAATAGGCCAAAATGCCTTTAGAAATTCACCAAATCCTCACTTCACCATAACCTTACAAAGCCGAACCAAACACTCCTTACAAGCTCTTCCACCACCGCCCATTTCCACCAATCAAAAGCTTAAACCAACTCAACACTCAACAATTTCTGCAGCTCAACATCTTCAAAACCGCGGCACCCTTCATTCATCTTCATTCCATATCCCAGACCACAAACACATTCCTTCTCTGCCTAGTTACCATCGACAAAGCAGAACCAAAGGAAGAAGCCGCGGGCTGCACTTCCATTTCATCTCTGCCTGTCCGTAAGCTAGAGGAGGGAGTAGGGAGAGCTGGTGGAAGTTGGAGGAGTTACTGGACCTCACCATCCTTGTTCACTTCAGACCAACACCATTTCCAGCTGCAAACCCAACCAGGACCACTGCCGTGCGTGTGTAAGCCGTGAGGGAGCAGAAACTTTTCTTTCAGATTTCGTGCGTGAATTTAATTGCTGTGAGGTAAATTTTCTGGAATGAAAATAGTTTATCAGAGATAGATCAAGCTAGTCGTGGTCTTGCCTGTGTTAATTTGTGCCATCGGATGTTGAAATCAAAGCTGAGGAAAATTCTGTTTCGGCTAGATGGTTCTGCCGAGGAGCTGATTGGGAAATGTAGTTTTATTTCTGACTTCCTGCGATAATCTGAGCTCAATTAAATGTTTAACCAACTAAAAACAAGAAGGTTATGTCATCTAGGAACATGCATGTGATTTTAGGCGGTCAGATTTATAATTAAGAAAAGAAGAAAATTTCTGTGCGCTAGTTATGTTTCTGCCGAGAAGCTGAGCTGATAGTGCAGCCTTATTTCTGTTTTTCTGGGACAATCTGAGCACCTAAGTATACTTAACTGAATGAAAACTGGATGATTAAGACCATACATGTTGACCTTGCTTTTCGGATGATAATGGTAAAGCTTAAGAAAATTCTGTTTTAAGAGGAAAATGTCCTGGCCGAGGAGCTGATTTGAAATGCAGCTCTAATGTGTTTTCCTGAAGTGATTTGAGCATGCAATGGTGATTAATTAACTGAATCTTGGATGATTGTTATGATTAGGGCCATGCATGATAATTTTGTGTGATCGGATGATGAAATCAGGAACCTGGGAAAAATTCTGATGTAGTGAACTGGAATTGATGTGAACCAGAAATCTGAAATGCAGTTGTAATCTAATTAAATCTAATAATCTGAGCATAAATGCAATTAGCTACATGAAAATATGATGTTTAAGCTAATTACTGGTAGATGAAGATATACCAGTGCTTGCATGCACTGATTGTGTATTCGGATGATGAATTAAAGAGCTTAGGAAAATTCTGCTTTGCTGAAAAATTGCTGCCGAGAGATTTTCTTGTTAATGTAGCTTCATTTGGTATAGTTTTCTGTTTTGGAGCCTCTAACTTTGATTAACTAGTAAGTAACGAGAAATTTTAGCTTGGCATGCACATAATTAGTTGAGTTAGAACTGAAAATAAAAATAAGATGCAACCAGATTTTGTGCAGCTCAAACCGAGGCTATCTGGAGACTTTCTTGGAAATTTGATGATTTGGGTTATGATTCGAACCTAAATTTTTAACTAGAAATGTTACTCAGTTAATTAAGTATCCGTATGCCGAATTTGAGTATTTAAATCCCTGAATAAGCCAAGGAAGAATTTTATACAAGATAAATGGTTGCTGGAAAATTTAGCTAACCAAATGATTGAGCTGAAAATATTGAAGTGTTTCCGGATTTCACTAGTTGATATAATTTCTGGATTTGGGTTAGATGAGTACAATTGTAGTTTGAATCTGGATTGGATTTGGAAACCTTTACTAGCTAGCTACGTGTGTACATGTCCTAATAGAGTACCAAAAATTCTATTTTAACCAAAGAAAATCCTGTTTTAGAACCATTGTTATTGCCAGAAATTTTGAGAAAGAACCGTGAGATTTAAACCTGGAAATTTTGGGGTTTGTAATCATGGTTTAATTTCAACTCCTGATCTGGAAATGTGCATTGTTTTGCTAAGAGATTGCATGAGGAAACTGAGAGTTTTAAAGCATGGTTTAGCCAGAAAAATAAAATGATTACAGAACATTTCTTCATGCATGTTCATCCGTGGCTGATGGATAAAAGTTCTGAATTTTCTGGATGCTTTTAATTGTGGAATGAATCTGATTTTTGAAAAAGGGAAAATTTTAATAGCCAGCTAAGTGTTTGATTGCTGAATTTGAGTCCCTAACACCATGTTTAAACTAAGGAAAGCTTGGATTTTTGTAAACCTTTAGCTGCTGGAAATTTTGTTGATATCCGAGGGGTACCAACCAGAATTTCAGTTGTCTTTGGAAATTGTAATCAGTTTCGGGAATTTTATTTTATTTCCCTTGGATCATAATGGGTCAAAACTGCATGCGAGATGCAAATTTTAAGAGATACAAGTTGGGTAGCAATGTGATAATTAATATATGGGATGGTCTAACCAAAGATATGGGCATACCAATGCTGGAAATTTTCCTTGTAGTTACCAAAGTTTGGGTACGAATTTCCAACTTAAATTGCGAAGTTATTCCTTGAAACTTAATGATTGGAAAAACATGGGAAATGTTGATGTTAATGATTGTGGTTTGACCCTATTGCGTTCATGAAATTCTCAAAGAGTTAGATGTAAGAAGGTACTTGCTAAACGTATGTTTAAGCCTGGCCAGTGAAACAATTTCTACTCGTATTTCAATGCCTGAAAAGCTAATGGTTGAAATTTACTTTCATTAGTATATCATGTGTTGAAATTGTGGACAGTGGGCTCTATGAATTTCCACTTTTGAGTTGATGGTTGAGTTATTGGAAATTGGCTGATGGTGGGCTCTATGAACTCCCACCCTGAATGGATAACTGAATTGCTGAAATTCTTAGAAATCTGTGCTACTATTTTGTGAAACTGTGAGTTGATATAAGTACTGATTACCAAGTGCTAAGTATTGACGAAGCCTTGGTAAATTTTCCTGCTTATGCTTAGATATAAATTTGTTGGAACACAGGGCTAAGAATTGATGAGCTCTAGTGTTATTACTGTTTAAATTCTAATTGTGCAATATTGAGAAAATGTGATTTTGGATTGGAATCGAAAATGTGAGAAGTGTACCGACCTTGTGACTCCAAGTAAACGCTTGACTAAGTAAATGAAAAATATTTTGCTTCAAGTTTTGAACGGTACAGATCTAGCATCGTACTACTAAACATAGTATCTACTATTTTTGTCTTAGAAACTTGGGCAACATGACTTTTACCCCTTAAGCTAGACTAGCCTTATTAATTTGGGAAAATGATTTCCCCAGACTCAAAACCTTAGTTTTGTTTCAAATTCCTTCCTTCTTTATAAATCGCCTAAGGCTAGTTGTAACTAAGGAAAAGTTTAAAAGGTGAGTCGTGATCACCTTAGCTATATGCATAGAAAACTCGCTCGGCAAGAAAGACCTTATTTCCTTTTAACAAGCAGCTTTAGCAACAATTGTATAAGAAACCTTATCCTGAAGCATTAGCAATAAATTTTGCAAGCACCGCCACTCAAAGGAACTTTTTCTCAAGGTATACTCTTAGCCTCGATATTAAATAGCTTGCCGACTTATTTTAAGAAAATAATAATAGTATTTTCTTCGAGGGAAAGTATTCCAGGAATATTATAAGAAATATTGTACGGTTCTCACAAGCTCAATTCCAAGTAAAATATTTTGAGAAAAAGTAAACTAGCAATATGCTAGAAAACTCTACATGTGCAAGCCAAAAGTTCTAATAGAAAACTTATGGCTTAAATTCTGATATTCTAAGATTTTACGAGGACGCGGAACTCGATCCTCAATCCAATATCTGAACTTCACTCTTGGTGAGTGTCCCTGCTTGTTCTATGTTATGTGATTAAGCGCTTCATCAATTCGCTATGTGATAATTGTCAAAATGCAATAAATGATTTTGATCCATCGAAGTGAGCAGTGTGTACTTTATCGCACTAGCCGTTCGAGTGGTGCTGTGTGTGAAATATTTTCTATGAATCTAAATGTAGTTACGTTGTTGAGTGAATCCCTCGACGCATGAATCTGACTACTATGAATCTAAATGTAGTTACGTTGTTGGGTGAATCCCTCGACGCATGAATCTGACTACTATGAATCTAAATGTAGTTACGTTGTTGGGTGAATCCCTCGACGCATGAATCAAACTACAATTTCGTCGCTGGGTGAATCCCTCGACATCTGAATCCAACTACCATAACATCTGAATCCGTGAATCTAAATGTAGTTGCGTCGCTGGGTGAATCCCTCGACTTCTGAATCCAACTACCATAATATCTGAATCCATGAATCTAAATGTAGTTGCGTCGCTGGGTGAATCCCTCGACATCTGAATCCAACTACCACAACGTCGTTGGGTGAATCCCTCGACAAATTTATTACGGGTATATCTCGAGTATACTGCGTCGGTAGATGAAGTTTGGGCCCAAAGCAGAGGTATGAATGGTGACGGGTTAGGATTAAAATAAGTGAATCTACATGGACTATAAGTAGTGAAAGTTGACGGAGGGTCAACTACGATGGTATCTAATCAAGCGTGGAAATTGGCTCCTGAGAGCCCTGTATCCTACCCTGTGTTGTTGCTCGCTTTCCTACTTGTTTAATGCTGCAAATGTCTACCTGTTAAATGTTTATTTGGATGCATGTTTTGGGGCACCACTGAGCTTCGGCTCACCCCACGTTTATTTGTTTTCCTTACAGGTTTTGAGGCTTGAGAAGTTGGATGCTGTTTTTATTTGGTTACGCGTGTGTTTGGACAATGTGGTTTTAAGAATTGTAAATTTCAGTTTGCAACGTGTAATCCTGCTTGCGTACTTTCGCTTTTGTGTTACCACTTGAAGCTGGAAAATGTGTGGCTCTCGTGGTGACCTATGGCTGGGGTATTTTTATGTTTCCGCTGTTTGGGTTTTTGTACGTTAGGATTGTACGACTTTGTTCTTGTAAGGCGCGTGAACGATAGTTTTAAGAGCTGTCGGAGGGCTGACTTATGTCACTGTTATCCCTGAAGTTACTGTGGAGTTATAAAGTTTTACTTGGAAGAATTGCTGATGTAATAGATTAGACTTTTCTTCGAAAGAATTCAGGTTTGAAATGCGTGCTTGAGTCCTGGCGAGAGCTGGGCAGACGATCCGCCAACCCTTTGGTTCGCCTCAGGGGGAAGTGGGGTCGCCACAAGCAGTATGGGGAATCCTAGACATAATCCGGGACATAATCCGGGTAATCAAGAGAGAGAGGACCGTGCTTTGGAACGGTTCCAGAAATTTGCACCTCCTAAGTTTGTAGGTGGACCCGATCCTGACTTAGCGGAGGGTTGGATGGACCGTATGCTAGATATTTTTGCCGCGCTTAGGTACTCAGAGGAACGGCAGATATCCTTTGCTGTTTTCCAATTTGAAGGGGCCGCTCGAGCCTGGTGGAACGTGGTGAAAACCAAGTGGGAGCGCGAACAAACCCCTTGGACCTGGACCAACTTCACACGGGAGTTTAATGAAAAATATTTACCACCCATTGTGCAAGAAAAACGGGAAGATGATTTCATCCGCCTGCGTCAAGGGGCGTCTAGTGTGGCGGAGTATGAGACACAATTTACCAAACTCTCTCGCTTCGCCCCGGAGCTGGTACTAACAGAGCGCAAGCGAATTCGCCGTTTTACTCAAGGCTTAAACGTAGAGATCCAAGAAGCACTAGCGGCTGCACAGCTGGACACCTTTAGCCAGGCGCTAGAAAAAGCACAGCGGATTGAGACTGCTAGGGGACAGGTGAAAGCTTTCCATGACCGGAAAAGGAGGCAACCCAGCTCGAATGACTCCACGGTTGGACAAAGTTCGCGAAACGAGCCACCTGCTAAGACGAGTAAAGGCACAGATGGTCCACGACCTACAAGAACCCTGAATAGCTTTGGGCGAGGTCAAATAGTGCAAGAGCCTCAGAAGAGTGCTCAGCGTGGAGGGTCAAGTACGGCCGCTAAGCCAACCTGTGGCTATGAAAATGAAAATGTTCACTGGCGGGACAAACCTCAGCTCCAGTGGCTATGATCATGATAAGCTCACTGGCGGGACAAACCTCAGCTCCAGTGGCTGTGAAAATGAAATGTCTTGACAATCGGACAGTGGGATCAAACTCGAGCCTGCCGTGATGAACTTGATTGATTTTTGACTTTGATTTTTTGATTTTTTTTTGATGATTTTTTTTGATTTTTTGATTTTGATTTTGATTTTGATTTTTTTTTATTGTTTTTTATTGTTTTGCTTTTTTGACTGAGAGAGATTTGTCGAAATAATTTGCCCCAGTGTGATGAATTGGTCAGTGGGATTAAACCCGAGCCTGCCCAATAAAATGTTGGTGGTACGAAATCCAGGCCCAACGGGATGTTGTGAAGTTGGCGGCACGAAGTCCAGGCCCAACATGATGTTTGGAATGTTGGCGGCACGAAATCCAGACCCAACGAGATTTTTGAGAATGTTGGCGGCACTAAATCCAGGCCCAACGTGATGTGATGTTGGCGGCACGAAATCCAGGCCCAACTTGATGTTTGAAATGTTGGCGGCACGAAATCCAGGCCCAACGAGATATTTGGAATGTTGGCGGCACTAAATCCAGGCCCAATGTGATGTTTGGAATGTTGGCGGCACAAAGTCCAGGCCCAATGTGATTTTTGTGATGTTGGCGACACAAAGTCCAGGCCCAACGTGAACTTTGTGAAGTTGGCGGCACCAAGTCCAGGCCCAACGTGAACTTGCGAATGGTCAGTGGGATAAATGTGACGACCCCATCTTCCCCTAAGGCGAACCAGAGGGGTCGACGGACCGCCTGCCCAGCTCTCGCCAGGACTACGGGTCACAAAACAATCAAATCGGATTTAATTCATAAACGGAAACTCAACAAAATGAGCGTTTTACCCCATTAGGTTGTTCTTAGAACAATAATATCATCACGCAAGAAAGTATAGCGCTCGAGCACTTAAAACGGACAAGAAAATGAAAATGAAAAATTTTGCCGCGGATGAACAGTAACCGGCCACGTCACTATCCGGCCAGAATCTGGCCGGATAGGAGGCCGAGGTTGAACCAAAATTTCGAAATGTCCCCTGCCAATCCGGCCGGAAGTTGGCCGGATTGCTCTGGCCGGATTCTGGGCCGTAGCCAGAGTCCAAAATTCTTCTTCTTTTCTCTTTTTTTTTTTCCTTTTCCCCTGCCTATCCGGCCTTATATCCGGCCAGAAACTGGCCGGATTCTAGGCCGGATTCCAGGCAGTGGTTTTTTTCCAAAATTTCCTGCTTTCATTTTTAAAACCCGCGATTGTCCAAATACACTATATAACGAATCCAAGACTTGGTAAACCATATATACATGTCATCTATACATAAGAAAGTTGTGAGAACCCGTAATCTTTCCATTTTCTAGGTTTTATTATATTTCCAGGTTTTCTTATTTTCAATGGTTTGTTTTCTGCACTTTCTGTATCCGGAAAATTTTCTAGATAATTTTTATGAGTAAATATAAGTTTTAGATGATTTTTCTAGCATTGGTGAGTTTTTAGAAAATTAAGAATAAATAGTGGACGTGGGACCCACTAGTGCGAAAAGTTCGGAAAAATTCGGCCAATAAGGTTAAGTTTCGGATACTGTGAAAAATTTATCGGGTGTTAAGAGATAAGTAGTGGGTGTGAAGTGATTGATGTGAGAGAGAAAAGAAAGATAGGAATGCATTTAATGAGGTGACAAGTGTCACATTCTCATTGGTTGGACTTTAAGAATTACTATTCACTTTCTTGACTTTTTTGACCAAAGGATTAAATATCAAAAAAATGCACAAAAATTGCCATTTTCTTACCTCTTATGGCCGGCCCTCTCTCAAGCTCAAGAAGGAAGAATTTCATCAACTCTCAAGCTTCCATATGGTTCAATCCACCAAAATAAATTGCCTATACTAGATTCTACTCCATATTATCCTTCCATTAGGTGTTAGTAAGTTGATTAGTGAAGTTTGTTTGAAGGTCTAAGGTGGCCAACATCCCTCTCTCTCTTGATTTCTTGGTAAGTGATGCTTGAAACACCCTACTACATCTAATAATGCTTATTTTGTGCTTAATGGGGGCATGAGAGAAGGAATATATGATTTGTTTCTTGATTTGGCTTGTTTTGGTGAAGTTTTTATTTTATTGGGAATTTTTCTGGTTTAATATGATCTTGATGTTGGGGGCTTGTATGATGAATTGTAATGGTTGGAAATGGCTCTAGTGGATGTGAAATGTGGTTAAATGCAATCAATTTTGGATTTGGTGTGAAATTTGAAAAGTTAGGGTTCTTGAACCCCAATTCTGTCCGGTTTTAGATCACTGGGTTAGAGGCCGAATTAGACTTTGCTCAAAACATGAAAGTTGTAGGTATTGATGTGTTTGAGGTGCCTGTAAAATTTCAGGGCATTTAGATTAGTGTAGAGTGAGTTATGACGAAATTACTGTAGCTGTTCTGCTTTGGACAGAATGCGAAAACTGCGATAGTAATTGGCCATTTTGACTGGAATTGGTTTGGATTCTGGAGTTGGTGTCTTCTGATGAAATGTAGCTGGATGTCTTAGGTAACTTATGCCTTTGGAATTTCGGCATTTGGACTTGTATGGACTGAGATATACTGATTACAGTTTTTTGTGTTTTGTGAACCTGTTTTAGGAATTCTGGGTTAGTATTTGGCATATTTGACCTAGTTGTGTTACGAACTGGATTGAGTGGTCTTCTACATTATTGTAGCCCTGTTTCATAGCTTCGAAACGGTGGGTCTTACACCCCCATCCGATAACCGTAGAGAATTTGACGCCATTACCGCATAATGAGTGTAAAACAGTTTTCTATTTGGGGCCAAGACTAAGGCCATTTTCTAATTTCTGGTTTGCTATTATGCTTATATATGTATATGAAACCCTATTGGGGTTGTGATTGGCATGGCTTTATGAAACCCTATTGGTTGGCATGGTTTTAAGGCTTACTCTTATTCCGGACATTTTCTAGCTAACTTTTGTACTTGTACTACTTTGAGCCTAGTGAACGGCTTTTGGGAATGAGATGACTTTTGTGTGAGGTGTTGGGACTGATTTGAGGAAATAATGAAGCCTTAATGGCTGGAAAAGTAAGAAATTTAGGGGAAGTGCTGCCCGATTTTCTAGGCCGTTTGGTTCTTTAAGTTGGATTTGCCTTTTGATGGAAATGAAGGGCTTTTGGGTTGTTTGCGCCTAGGTCTTGATGTTATCTTTTTGTTTTCAAGAAAATCATATTTTTGCACCCTTGCATTAGTATGTCTCACTTGTGCATTCCGTTTATTCGATTTTAGATATGAAACCTTCAATTGGTTTATTTTGATTATTTTAGGGTTTCTTGGCGATTAAGGCCAATCTGAAGTGAAACTTTTGAAGTTGAATCGGTGAGTGTACCACTGCCTGCTACCCTTTATGTGAAATATCTGAATATCTGAATACTTGACTTATGACTATTGAAGCCAAGTACTGCTTTGATAAAGTGGAGGCGAGGGTGTACTTTATCACACTCGTTCTCTGGTCTGTTCATATTCCAATTCTGAACGTCTATCTGAATCTGTTATCTGTATCTGTATCTGAAACTGTACTGAATCTGTTATCTGTATCTGAAACTGTATCTGTTCTGACGTCGTTTGGAAGCTTGTGTCCAACGACCTTTCTGTGACCTATGAGCTCAAATCCTGTGGCTAAGTTATTCAAGTCGGGCCGGCAAGGGCCTGGACGATTAGATAACGAACCACGGTAGTCTGTTCGGGGATCTTTGGGTATTGAGACCCTTGGGTTCCGGTATACTCGAGTATTACCATTTCTGTTACTGATACGGTGAGCGGGCCCGGTAAAGGGGTGTTTGGTGGACGGAATTTGGAGTGAAGAGGGGTCTACGGACGCTTTGGTTCTATATACGTTGACGGAGGGTCAACCGGTCTGGATCAAGTACTGAGCTGGAAATTTGGCTCCTGAGAGCCACCCGTATCCTTCTGATTTGAATCAGTGGTTCCGTTGCTTTATATCTGGCATGTGTATCTGATTTGTTAAACATGAAATGCCATGATTTTATTGCTATCTGTTTGGTACCTCATTGAGCGCAAGCTCACCCCTTTCTGTTCCCTTTTGTTTTCCTTACAGGAAAATAATCACTTTTGGGAGCTCATACGTGTTGGTTGCCAAATTGAGCCATGTATATGTCTATTTTGAATAACTCATCTCATGAAACCCTAATGTGTATTGGGTTCATCTTCTGAATGGCAAACCGAATATGTGTATACCATATGTATAGTTTTGACATGCCAAGTGTGGTTGTAAATGTTGAATTGCTATGTATTACTGTTTGGTGGGTTCTCGGTTTCCCCTATTCCAGGCACTATTCATCGTTTTCCTTTTGCTTATTATTTTGTTATTTTGGTTCTTGTGGCTTGTCCGAGCGCACTTTTGCATTTCCGAAATGTTTTAGAACGCGTGTAACCGCTCCGTAGTCCTGGCGAGAGCTGGGCAGGCAGTCCGCTAACCCCTTTGGTTCGCCTTAGGGGAAGGTGGGGCTGTTACAAAAGTGTCCTTATACAATTCAAACACAAACACTTGAGTTCAAATACATCGAAGGTTCAAATGTTCGAGGAGCTTTCAAAACTAACTATGTCACTAGCTCAACTCGTCTCAAAATGTGGTTCAACATTGCTCCTGTAAGGAAAACAAAACAACGGGGGTGAGCTTACGCTCGTGAGGTACCAAATGCACAATTTCATGATACAATTATGAACACATATACATAAACACCTTCATATAACATACACATATAAAAGGATACATGCGACCCTCAAGGGCCGATTTCCGATTGCCATACTTGATCTCACACGTTGACACTCCGTCAACCATTTAAACAAGACAAGATCCGTAGACACCACTTCGCACCATTTCCTTCCACCATTCACCCCCTATTCGGGCCCGCCGCCTCATAGTTTCAAAAGGGTAATACTCGAGTATACCACAAGGTCGAGGAGTTAACACTCCACTCGCCTATCAAGAACCCAAAGGCTCATTAACGAATCGTCCAAGCCCTTGCCGGCTCGACTCGAATAACGGTCTAAGGGCTTGAGCTCAATTTTTCACAAGAGTAATAGGGCATAGCCCTAGCAATTATCAACCCATATACACATGAAATTCAACAGTTCAACAGTAACAGTAATGCACATAAGCGGTCAAGAGCGATAAAGTACACCCTTGACCTATTCAAATCACCTAGCAAGTACTTTCATCCATTATTTGATACACTCACCAAGCAATCAAGCAATTCACACGTTCGAGTCAGGAGTAGGTCCCGGTCCACCGGTACGACCTAAAACAAGCAAAGGAAAACATATTTGAGACTCAAACACGAGTCCATGTATAAGTTTAACTTACTACCACAAATTACTCAAAATAAAATGGAACAACAAAAGTGGAATGTGAACAAACTTCACCAATTCTTCCATTTCTATTCAAATCCTTCTCAATTCAAGACTACCCATACCTCTAGCCAATTAGGCGGCATAACCCCTTAATTTCTTCACATTTCCAACCTAACCAACCATATCCAACTTATACCAATACACTTAAATGTCACAAATGAGGCCATTCACCTCATTTAAGTCACAAACTACTCAATTACACATCAAATACTAGCATGTATACCTTACATGGAAAAATCCCAATTTCTTCCAAACCCTAAAACCGAAAATCTCACAAATGCTGAAATTTTCTACAAGTAACCATTATTACCACACATAGGCTCTATATCATTCAATATAATACCATCACCTCCTAGTTAATCATGAGAAACCATTTAAAACAGAAAATTCCCAAATAAATAGAAAATTATCACAACTCAAGTATAAATCATGAAACACTCCATAAAATGGCCTCTTTAATCACTACAATCCACCAATTTCATCTTACAACCCACAAGAAATAAATTCCATACTTGCTTACCTTACAACTACTTGATACAAGGTGGGTGATAGCTTTTCCTTTCAAACAAAAACCACCAAGCACTTCAAACACTCCTAGCAAGAAGGTTTTATGGAGAGATTTGAGAGATTAGTGGTTGAATTTCATGATTTGGCAAGGAATTGAAGCAAAAGTTGAAGAGCTTTCTTTCTCTTTTCTCCCTAGAGTGGCCGCCAAGAGGTAAGAAAATGAAGAGGAAATTTGGTCAATTTTTGAATTAGTAAAGGTGTAGGAAAAGTCAAAATCCAAGGTCCAATGAAATTGCAACATTTGTCTTTCAAGCTTATCTATTTCTTTTGTCTTACAACACTTAATTATACTAACTAACCCCTAATTAACTCATAACACAAGATAATAAACTTCCGTATATAAAATTTCCAAAACTACATTTAACTGTACCGATCGTATTAGTGGGTCCCGCAACCACTGTACACCCTTACGAGCACAGAATATAACCTAAACCCAGAAAATGATGTAAAATTCATATTTTCTCATAAAATTCCCCAGAAAACCTATACATAAAATAAAACCCCAAAAATAGACTTAAAAGTCCCAAAATAAATACCCGGAAAATAAGAAAATTTTCGGGGTCTCACACTCTCTCCCCCTTAAGTAATTTCGTCCTCGAAATTTCTCACCTGAGTCAGTAAACAGTTCTGGATATTGGGTTTTCATCTCACTCTCCATTTCCCAGGTTGCCTCCTCAACTCCGTGGTTTTTCCACAGAATTTTCACCAGCGGAATTTGTTTATTCCTCAGCTCCTTAACTTTTCTATCCAATACTTGCACAGGTTTCTCTTCATAAGTGAGGGCCTCGTCAATTTCAATCTCTTCCGGCTGAACAATGTGAGCGGGATTGGGGTAATATCTCTTGAGCATAGACACATGAAATACGTCGTGAATTCGTGACAAGCTCGATGGCAACTCAAGCCGGTAAGCTACTTTTCCAACCCGCTGAAGGATCGGAAAAGGGCCTACGAATCGGGGTTGGAGTTTCTTTCCTTTTCCAGCAGTAAGACTCCGTAATGGTGTAATCTTCAAGAATACTTGGTCTCCTACTTCAAACTCCAGATCCTTCCTTCGATTATCGGCATAGCTCTTCTGGCGACTTTGGGCTGTCTGAAGTCTTTGCCGGATTAACTTGACCTTTTCTTGAGCATCCTCCATCCAAGGGATAATGGTAGGGTCTAAGATCCTTTTCTCTCCAACTTCATCCCAATAAACTGGTGAACGACACTTTCGCCCATAAAGGGCTTCGTATGGCGCCATTTGGATTGATGAATGGTAGCTGTTATTATAGGCGAACTCAACTAAAGTCATGTGTTGTCCCCAATTGCCCCCGAAATCTTGGATACACGTGCGTAACATATCTTCGAGGGTCTGAATCGTCCGCTCCGACTGTCCATCCGTCTGAGGATGATAAGTAGTACTCAAATTCAGCTTCATCCCCAAGGTATCCTGAAATTTTTGCCAAAATCTAGACACGAAACGAGGGCCTCGGTCAGAAACGATACTCACGGGCACTCCATGTAATCGTACAATTTCCTCCAAATATACTTGGGCTAACTTATCCATGGAATACTTCATATTCACTGGCAGGAAATGAGCCGACTTGGTTAATCGATCAACAATCACCCAAACGGCATCATGTCCTCTTTGAGTCCTGGGTAATCCAGAAACGAAGTCCATAGTGACATGTTCCCATTTCCATTCAGGAATTTCCAAAGGTTGTAGCAATCCCGAAGGCTTCTGATGTTCAGCCTTAACTTGCTGACACACTAGGCAGGTCTGCACGTACTGAGCTATCTCTCTCTTCATCTTGTCCCACCAGTACAATTGCCGCAAGTCACGATACATCTTGTTACTTCCTGGATGGATTGTATACTTAGATCGATGAGCTTCCTCCAAAATTTCCCTTCTCAAATCTCTATCATCAGGTACTACGATTCGATTTCTAAATCTTAAAATCCCTTCAGAGCTCAAATTAAAATCAGAAATTTCCCCTTTCTTCACCTTTTCTATCCAATTTTGAACCGTCGGATCTTTAATTTGAGCTTCCTTGATTTTTTCTAAGAACACAGACGTCACTTGGATGTTCCCAAAGATTATCCGATTAGGCTCCAGCTTTGGATTCCATTCTCCTACAACTCCCAATAATTCCCATTCTTTCACCATCAATCCAGAAATCTGAGCCTTTCGACTTAAGGCATCGGCTACCACATTGGCCTTACCAGGATGGTAATTAATCGTATAATCGTAGTCCTCCAAGAATTCCATCCAACGGCATTGTCTCATGTTTAACTCTTTTTGGGAAAAGAGGTATTTAAGGCTCTTATGATCGGAATAAACTTCAAAAGTCACTCCGTACAGATAGTGTCTCCACTTTTTCAGAGCGAAGACAACTGCGGCCAATTCTAGGTCATGGATAGGATAGTTTTGTTCATGAATTTTCAATTTCCGGGAAGCATAAGCTATCACATTTCGTTGTTGCATTAGTACACATCCCAATCCTTCTTTGGAGGCGTCGGTGTAAACGGTGAAACCGTCTGGACCGTTAGGTAAGGCTAAAATAGGGGCCGTTGTCAATCTCCGTTTCAGCTCTTGAAAGCTAGTTTCACACCTATCGCTCCACAAAAATCGACCACCCTTCTTTGTTAGATCGGTCAAGGGACTGGCAAGTTTCGAAAAACCCTTAATAAACCGTCGGTAATAACCTGCCAACCCTAGAAAACTTCGAATCTCAGTAGGGTTCTCGGGTCGCTTCCACTCAGTCACGGCCTCCACCTTAGCCGGATCCACCGCAATTCCCTCCTTTGATATCACGTGCCCCAGAAAAGACACTTTGTCTAGCCAAAATTCACATTTGCTAAATTTGGCATACAACTGGTGCTCCCTCAGGGTTTGTAGGACCTCTCTCAAATGTTGTTCATGCTCCTCCCAGGTTTTTGAGTAAATCAATATGTCATCGATAAAAACAACAACAAATCGGTCAAGAAAGGGCTTGAAAATTCGATGCATAAGGTCCATGAAAGCAGCAGGGGCATTGGTCAATCCAAAAGGCATCACGGCAAATTCGAAATGCCCATATCGGGAATTGAAAGCAGTTTTGGGCACATCTTCTTTCTTAATCAACAACTGGTAATACCCCTGTCGAAGGTCTAATTTTGAGAATACCACCGCACCTTGCAATTGGTCAAATAACTCATCAATGTGGGGTAAGGGGTACTTATTCTTAATCGTCACGTTGTTCAACCCTCGGTAGTCAATACAGAGTCTCAAAGTCCCGTCCTTCTTCTTGACAAAGAGAACGGGCGCCCCCCAAGGCGATCCGCTCTCGTGAATAAACCCCCGCTCTAAAAGGTCTTGCAACTGTAATTTTAACTCTTTGAGTTCCGCGGGTGCCATTCGGTAAGGGGTTTTAGAAATAGGGGAAGCCCCTGGACAAAGGTTCACTTCAAACACCACTTCTCTCTCTGGAGGCAAGTTCACTAACTCGTCAGGAAAAACATCAGGGTATTCACTCACTATCGGAACATCTTCTATTTTCAGTTTGTCGGCAGGAGTGTTAATAAGAAAAGCTAGGAACCCTTGTGCCCCTCTATTTAATAATTTCCTAGCTCGAATGCCCGATATCATAGCAGATGAGGCTAGACTACCCCTCACATCTAACCTCAAAGTTGCCTCCCCAGGAATGCGAAATTCAACAGTTTTCCGTTTACAGTCCAGCTGAGCATCGTACCGAGCCAGCCAATCCATGCCTAATATCACATCATATCCTTTTATGGCTAGACTTATCAAATTTCCCAATAATTTCCGCTCACCTATCCAAATCTCACAATTCGTATACATTTTACTAGAAATCAAACTTTGGTCCCCCGTAGGAGTACTAACCTCTAACTCATAAGGAAGAATAACAGGGTTTATATCAATTCCACACATAAACTCGGGGTTAACAAAAGAATGGGTAGCTCCAGGATCTATCAAAATTCTAGCTAGGCGGTGGAAGACAGGAATCGTACCTTCCACTACCTCTGCAGAGTCAGGAACTGGCCGTTGCTCAATGGAGTACACCCGTGCAGGTACCTTTGGTTTGGTACTATCTACCCTCGATTGACTTGAGGTAGCCTTGGATGTCGCCGGGGTAGTTCCTCTCGTCTCGCGTGCCTGGACCGGACAGTTGGCGAACCGGTGCTCCGCACTTCCGCACCGCAAACACTTATTCTGCTTTCTCCAGCAATCGTCCTCCGTATGATTGGGTTTTCCACGAAAGTTACACGGCCCACGTGCAACAGTAGCTGAACTCCCTTGTGCGGTGCTCCTCGGCGGCCCTCGCCCCGGTTGGCTTCCTCGAGAAGGAGCCCCTCGAGCCGGACTCGTAAATCGTCCCCCTCCAGCTCCCCGTCCAAACTTAGGAATGGGAGGGGTACTCTTATCACCTTGAGTTGAGGTACTTCCAGCAGCTCCACGCTTTCGATTTTGGAAGTTCCTCACCTGGAGCCTAGCGTTCTCGGATCGTAATGCCTTCTCAACGGCATCACTAAAAGTAGTGATTTGGGCAACGGCCAAATCCTTCTGGATTTCCACATTAAGCCCCTAAAGAAAACGCCTAGCCCTCCTTTGTTCGGTCAAAATGAGCTCAGGAGCAAATTTGGATAAACGTGTGAATTGGTTCTCATATTCGGCTACCGATTGCGTTCCTTGGCGTAGACGAATAAATTCGTCCTCTTTCTTCTCTTGAACCAACGGCGGAAAGTACTTGGCATTGAATTCCCGTACAAAATTCATCCAGGTCCTTGGTGTCTGTTCTCGCTCCCACTTTGTCCGGATAATATTCCACCATGAGCGAGCGGCACCTTCAAGTTGGAAAACCGCAAAGGTCACTTGCCTCTCTTCCGAGTAATGTAGAGCGGCAAAAATATCTATCATCTTTTCTAACCATTGTTCGGCCACATCAGGATCGGGCCCTCCAAGAAATTTGGGCGGAGAGAATTTTTGGAATCGTTCGAGAGCTCGATCCTCGCTCTCGACGTGATTTCCAGGGTTTCCAGGATTGCCAGGATTGCCAATTGGTGGATTAGGGTTGGGGCCCTGTTGTTGTACCACCTGGGCTAAGAGATCGGTCATCCGCTGAATAGCAGCGGCTACTTGCACGTTGGGATCGATTTGGGGTTCAGGAGTTGGTTCGGGCACTGTAGCTCCTGTACCCTGCTCAGTTGTGGGATGTCTACCCCCACGTCCGCGTCCCCGGCCACTACGCGTGCCTTCCATCACTCTAGTTCAATCTATAATCAAAATATACCCATGAATATAACTTTAACGCTAAAGGGCACACATCCCTGTACTCAACAGGAAATATGGCCACAAAATCAAACAATCATTTCATAACACACTTAAACACATAACACATAGTCATAGCATTCATAACAAGATCCAACATTTATACAAAACGGTCAGTCAAGTACAAACAAGAAAAGCGTCTTACGGAAAGGGCCATACAAAAGTAATATATACAAAACTAGTCCTATATACAACATGACTAGCTAAGAGTCCTTCCCGGCCTACCATTCCGTGCCCCTTATATATACAAAGTCAAAATCTCCAAAATGGCTTAAAAGCCATTCCCTAGCCTACCGTGGGACTAGAGGACCTATTCGCTTGGGAGGGTTCACTTCCAACCCCACCTCCTACACTAGAACTCTCGACACTCTCGTCCCCTAGTAGGTCTTCACACAAATTTAACATTGTTCCGGCGTTCTCCCTCAGTTGTCTCGCCCTCTTGGTCATACGTTTGCGCATCTCCCCAAGTTGCGTACACAAGTCGTCCACCCTATCTTGCCCTTCGCTCAGGTCATACTCCAACTCCTTAACACGCTCCGCTTGCCTCTTGTTGGCCTCTCTTAATTGTTTCACTTCGGCTTCAATCTTAGCGTAATCCTTGGCCAACTCTTTTCGTTCTTTGTCCACCGCAAATACAAGGGTATTGGGGTAGGCAAACTTGTGACGGCACTCACAACGTCGAAATCGACTCGCCGGACTCCAACGTAGAGTCGCCCCTCTCGGCCGGATTTGGTACTTGATCATAGGAAGTACTCCACGGCCTTGCTTCACGGTCGATCGCACACGGGAGCCACTAGGCACGTCCATCCTACACAAAAGTATCATTAATCTACAACGCCCTTAAAAAAAAACAAGCAAATACAACTCCAAAATCAAGACATTTCGAACATGCCCCGGTTAAGCTAAACCTAGGCTCTGATACCACTTGTGACGACCCCATCTTCCCCTAAGGCGAACCAGAGGGGTCGACGGACCGCCTGCCCAGCTCTCGCCAGGACTACGGGTCACAAAACAATCAAATCGGATTTAATTCATAAACGGAAACTCAACAAAATGAGCGTTTTACCCCATTAGGTTGTTCTTAGAACAATAATATCATCACGCAAGAAAGTATAGCGCTCGAGCACTTTAAACGGACAAGAAAATGAAAACGAAAAATTTTGCCGCGGATGAACAGTAACCGGCCACGTCACTATCCGGCCAGAATCTGGCCGGATATCCGGCCGGATTCTCGGCCGGATAGGAGGCCGAGGTTGAACCAAAATTTCGAAATGTCCCCTGCCAATCCGGCCAACAATCCGGCCGGAAGTTGGCCGGATTGCTCTGGCCGGATTCTGGGCCGTAGCCAGAGTCCAAAATTCTTCTTCTTTTCTCTTTTTTTTTTTTCCTTTTCCCCTGCCTATCCTGTGACGCCCCGAAAAAAAATGAGTTTGAGAACCCGGAAATTTTCTAATTTTCTAGGGTTTATTTTTTTTAACGCCCGCCTTTTCTACATTTTCTTTATTAGAAAATTTCCCAAATAAAGTTTATGAGCAAAGATAGTTTTAAAATGATTTTTCTGGTATCGGTTAGTTTTTAAGAAAAACGGCGCGAACCGGCGGGTCCCGCGCACTACCGATTGAACGCACTACTTGATCACCACTTTCTTGCCATACAAGTTTATCACTAATGGAGCAAAATATCCCCCCCTCATACTTATCCACATGGCTGAAATTTGTGGCCAAAAATGTAAGGGAGAGAGAGAAAAATTTGTATGGTTTTGGTGGTGACAAGTGTCACCACCCGATGGCTCTTTGATTAATTTTTTTTCTTTTTTCTTTTATCCTTCATTTTAGCTCATTTTTCTTCATTTCTTTCTGTTTTGGTCGAGCTCAAGAGAGAGAGAAAGGGAGAGCAAGAAAAACAACCATTTCATCTTGAGTTTGCACCAACCAAGTGAGGAAATCAAATTCTAAACCGATTAAAGAGTGAGTTGTGATCTTGGGAAGCTAGGGGAACTAAAAATTTCCAAAGGAGGTGAAGTATCACTCTTCCAATCTTTGTCTTTGAGGTATGAAATCTGATCATGGTCTTTGATCTTGTGAATCTTGTGTAAATTAGCTTAGCAACTCAAATTTGGTGGTGAATCATGGATGCAATCATGTTTTGGGGGTTTTTTCCTTGTGGTATTATGAACTAGGGTTTGCTGATTTCTGCCCAAACTTGCTATATGGTTACTATATGTTGAATATAAGATTATACAAGGGGCTTTGGTAGTGATTGGAACAAGGAATTGAAGAAAGTTCAATTGAAACCAAAAGATTTCAGATTTCTGGAAATTTTCATCCTATTCTGCCCGTTTTTGTTGCACCATGTTAGAGGCCGAATTGGCCTTGGCTTAAAACATGAAAGTTGTAGGGAATGACATTTTAGAGGTACCTGTAAACTTTCAGGTCAATCGGAGCAGTGTATCTTGTGAAAAGACGGAATTACCCTTGCTGTCCTGGTTTACCCAGAATTGGAGAATTGCGACTGTAATTGGTGAATTTGGTCTGGAATGCTTCCGAATTAGTTGTTTAGGTCTTCTGATGAAATGTAACCCTGTTTCTAAGCTTTCGGGTGGCTTTGGAATTTCTGGATTTGGACTTGTGTAGGCTGAGTTATGATGTTTATGCCGGAATGCGTTTTGTAAACCTGTTTTTGTGATTCTGGTGTGGTATCTTGCATTTTTGACCTGGTTACACTCGAAACTGGGTTGAGTGACCTTCTGCAATATTGTAACCCTATCTCTGATCTTCGAAACGGTGGGTCTTGCACCTTCATCCGACAATCATAGCGCCTTTGGTACCATTACCGCAAAATGACGTCAAAACTGTTTTTCTGGTTTTGAGCTTAAGTTTCATTTCCGGATTTTTTTCCCCCTAGCTTGACTTGCACTAGTACTACTTGGAGCTTGCTGAATGGCTATGGATGAACTTGTTGTTGTGTGTGTACCTTTGGGACTGGCTGAGGAAATAATGAAGCCATGATGGCTGGAAAAGTTAGCAAATGTAGGGGAAGTGCTGTCCGAACTTTTAAAGGATTTGTTTGCATTGAGTTTGTGATCTAAGACTTGGGTTTGAGCAAGGCAATGATACGTGATGGATGATTTCTGAGCCATTGAGGTGAGTGACCTCAAACTATTTCTGAAGTTCTTTATGAACCGTTTCCTGCATTATTTACTTTTAAACTGTTTCTAAAAGTTACTTTTGAACTGTTTTCTTGCATATCATGCGTACTTGCATATGAGTGTCCCTTGGTTGCTGTAATTCTTGACTTATTGGCTTGTCATTATTAGTTGAAAATGTGTTAAGTACTTTCGATGATTGTTAAAACGAGTTTTCTAGGCGAGTGTGTACTTTATCGCACTCGACCTAAATAAATATGAATTTTCTATGATTAATGATTAAATGCTAGTTGCGCATGATGTAAGCCTTTTGGCTGAACTGGCCACTGCCCTTCGTTACCGATCGACTCGAGCCAGAAGCGGACTCGGTCGGGCGATATGGTGACCCTGGGTGAATTTGGTATACTCGAGTATTACCTTGTAGTCCGGCTACGTCCGGATGGGTGGAGTCCGGCCAACGTCGGATGGGTGGAGTCCGGTCAACGTCCGGAAAAGGGGATGAACGAATAAAAAGATGAACGAGGGTTTATTTATAAAAAATGAAATTTTCAAATAATTGGAGGAATAAGGGGAAATGTCAGGGGAACGAACAAATGAATAGCTCCATGTGAGCGGTATCCTTTTAATGAATATGTTACTATCGCTTTCCATTGTAATTGTTTCTTGAATTATTGATTATTGATGGTTAATGTGTTGGCTTTGTTATGAAATTTCATGTTCGGAACCTTATTGAGATTTTAGCTCATTGAGCTTTGTGGAATTACCATGTGGTGTCATTTTCTGCTTTTGTTTTACTCTCACTGTGCAAATGTTGACCTGTAACAAAATTACATTTTTACCCCCGGTTACTTATTGAACTTCTAAAACATTACAATGATTTCACTGGCTCACGAGAGCAAAAATACGTACATCTGATTTCTGAACCATGACATCAATGAAATGAATTTTTGTGAAAACTATTTGATTACTGATTTTACTGGTTACTCACTGGGCTTTTAGCTCACCCTAAAAATGTTTTATTCCCCCCCCCACAGGGCTCAAGGCGAAGGAAGGGCTTGTTGTGCTTATTCACGTGACTGGATGGTTTATATCGTGTACAGTTTAAGTTTGGATCTATTTTATGTACGAGTTGGTCTTGTATAAATATTTGAATTTGATATGGATGTAAGTATACATTCCACGATTGGAATCAGTTTCCGCTGCATTTGTGACATGTAATTATTGGAGACTTGGATGTATGCTTGTGGACCATGTGATGTATATTTGAGATTTATATTGTAATTCATTTGAAGATTGTAGTGATCGACTGAGTCCCGGCGAGAGCTGGGCAGGCGGCCCGCCGAAGCCTGGGGTACGCCCTAGGGGGAGGTGGGGCCGTCACATATCCGGCCTTATATCCGGCCAGAAACTGGCCGGATTCTAGGCCGGATTCCAGGCAGTGGTTTTTTTCCAAAATTTCCTGCTTTCATTTTTAAAACCCGCGATTGTCCAAATACACTATATAACGAATCCAAGACTTGGTAAACCATATATACATGTCATCTATACATAAGAAAGTGTCCTTATACAATTCAAACACAAACACTTGAGTTCAAATACATCGAAGGTTCAAATGTTCGAGGAGCTTTCAAAACTAACTATGTCACTAGCTCAACTCGTCTCAAAATGTGGTTCAACATTGCTCCTGTAAGGAAAACAAAACAACGGGGGTGAGCTTACGCTCGTGAGGTACCAAATGCACAATTTCATGATACAATTATGAACACATATACATAAACACCTTCATATAACATACACATATAAAAGGATACATGCGACCCTCAAGGGCCGATTTCCGATTGCCATACTTGATCTCACACGTTGACACTCCGTCAACCATTTAAACAAGACAAGATCCGTAGACACCACTTCGCACCATTTCCTTCCACCATTCACCCCCTATTCGGGCCCGCCGCCTCATAGTTTCAAAAGGGTAATACTCGAGTATACCACAAGGTCGAGGAGTTAACACTCCACTCGCCTATCAAGAACCCAAAGGCTCATTAACGAATCGTCCAAGCCCTTGCCGGCTCGACTCGAATAACGGTCTAAGGGCTTGAGCTCAATTTTTCACAAGAGTAATAGGGCATAGCCCTAGCAATTATCAACCCATATACACATGAAATTCAACAGTTCAACAGTAACAGTAATGCACATAAGCGGTCAAGAGCGATAAAGTACACCCTTGACCTATTCAAATCACCTAGCAAGTACTTTCATCCATTATTTGATACACTCACCAAGCAATCAAGCAATTCACACGTTCGAGTCAGGAGTAGGTCCCCGGTCCACCGGTACGACCTAAAACAAGCAAAGGAAAACATATTTGAGACTCAAACACGAGTCCATGTATAAGTTTAACTTACTACCACAAATTACTCAAAATAAAATGGAACAACAAAAGTGGAATGTGAACAAACTTCACCAATTCTTCCATTTCTATTCAAATCCTTCTCAATTCAAGACTACCCATACCTCTAGCCAATTAGGCGGCATAACCCCTTAATTTCTTCACATTTCCAACCTAACCAACCATATCCAACTTATACCAATACACTTAAATGTCACAAATGAGGCCATTCACCTCATTTAAGTCACAAACTACTCAATTACACATCAAATACTAGCATGTATACCTTACATGGAAAAATCCCAATTTCTTCCAAACCCTAAAACCGAAAATCTCACAAATGCTGAAATTTTCTACAAGTAACCATTATTACCACACATAGGCTCTATATCATTCAATATAATACCATCACCTCCTAGTTAATCATGAGAAACCATTTAAAACAGAAAATTCCCAAATAAATAGAAAATTATCACAACTCAAGTATAAATCATGAAACACTCCATAAAATGGCCTCTTTAATCACTACAATCCACCAATTTCATCTTACAACCCACAAGAAATAAATTCCATACTTGCTTACCTTACAACTACTTGATACAAGGTGGGTGATAGCTTTTCCTTTCAAACAAAAACCACCAAGCACTTCAAACACTCCTAGCAAGAAGGTTTTATGGAGAGATTTGAGAGATTAGTGGTTGAATTTCATGATTTGGCAAGGAATTGAAGCAAAAGTTGAAGAGCTTTCTTTCTCTTTTCTCCCTAGAGTGGCCGGCCAAGAGGTAAGAAAATGAAGAGGAAATTTGGTCAATTTTTGAATTAGTAAAGGTGTAGGAAAAGTCAAAATCCAAGGTCCAATGAAATTGCAACATTTGTCTTTCAAGCTTATCTATTTCTTTTGTCTTACAACACTTAATTATACTAACTAACCCCTAATTAACTCATAACACAAGATAATAAACTTCCGTATATAAAATTTCCAAAACTACATTTAACTGTACCGATCGTCTTAGTGGGTCCCGCAACCACTGTACACCCTTACGAGCACAGAATATAACCTAAACCCAGAAAATGATGTAAAATTCATATTTTCTCATAAAATTCCCCAGAAAACCTATACATAAAATAAAACCCCAAAAATAGACTTAAAAGTCCCAAAATAAATACCCGGAAAATAAGAAAATTTTCGGGGTCTCACAATAAAACCCCGTCCTGCCATCCAATTGGTCAAGAAATTGAATTTAATTTGCCAAGAAACAAGCAATTAAATAAGAACTTGAACTTGGTTTTTGACTTTTGAATTTTTCTGATTTTTCGAGAGAATCTTTTTCAAAAATAATTTGCCCCCAGTGTAGGGCCCTTTTCCCTTCTTTCTTCTCTTTCCTCGACATCGGCCTTTCACATCACCAGATGCTCTTTCGTTGATTTCAACTATGAATACCTGCACAGGGGGGCTTAACAAAGCATGACATGCACTTAAATTCCATGAAAAGAGCAGCGGGATTGATTCGAAAAATGTTATTATTTGATTTTTGGACAAAAACCTCAAATGTATTACAAAAAAATTTGCCCCAGTATGGGCTTATTTCATGAAATCTCACAAATAAAATTTTTGCCCCAGTGTGGGCTCCCTTGATTGCAAAATTTTGTTCAGATGATTTCCCATTTATTTGAACAAAGAAAAACCGCACTTTCTAAAATTTAGAAAAGAGTGCACATATACAACAATGTGAAGAAACTTTAAACGTCAAGTTTGAACTCATGCAGAACTTATATGGAAGTGTTCCAGGAATCTCATTGTTATTAAGTGGTAGCTATGTTGGATTAGAATGGATCAAAGTGCAGCATGAATCTTGTCTGCCAAAAGTTGCTTGGAGTTACAAAAGCTTGTGCAGGAAAATGGTAGCAGAAACGGCTGAAAGAAATGGTTTCAGTTTTGGCCGAAATTTGCTGATTGCATGCATGTAAATGTTTTCCAAAAATTGCAATTTAAACCCCCCAAGTCTCTCTTTGTTGCACTATGGCCCAATTACATTCCATGTTCTTGCAATTAGGTCCTAAGATATTTGCATTTGAACCATTACTTGCCTTTTCCTTTGCCCTTGGACCCTTGAAGTTCCTAAAAGTGTTTTGATTAGGTTTGAGTGCTTGGTTAGTGTTCACAATTGAGTCCTTAGTAGCCTCAACTTTGCAACTCGATTACTCATTTGCTTTCATTTGTTTGGGTGGTACTTAATGCAAGAGTTTAAGAACTTTGTGTTCAAATGAGCTTGTGTTCGCCTATTTTCTTGAATTTTCTGAAATAAATGGGCTTTGGCTTTTTTCTTGCTCTTTGACTTTCAAAGTTTCTAAAATGTTTCAATTGGCTTTCCATGGTTGATTAATGCTTGCAATTGGGTCTTTGATGGATCCTTTTATTGGAAACTATGTATTATTTGATTTCATTCAAATTGCAATTAGGAGAGATTTGGTGACTTTGTTATACTTTACTATTTGAGGTACCGTGACCTTTTTATTGTTTTGAAGCCATTTTTCTTCCATTTGGACACCATTCAAAGAGGGCGGTATAATTTCTTTTATCCCTTTTTGCATCTCCTATGTGATCCAACGTGCTACGTGAAAATTGCATGTCTACTTGCTTCCCTTATTTTTCTTTAATTCCTTTCATTTACTTCATTTACTTTCGCTTTTATTTAAGTTATTCTTTATGGGGTATGTGTACACCTTTTGGCTTGTAATAGTTAGGGATTTAATTATTTTATTCCTTTTCCCCCTTTTAGATTGTAGTAGGGTCTCCCTAATGTAATAGATAGGGCTTGGAGGAGCATTCAATGAAGACCTATCGAAGTCATGTGCCTAGCTAGCAAATGTAATAGTTAGGGCTTTAATTGTCTTATGTGTGTTGCATGCTTAGTTACTACGCGTTACCGCTTTCTTAGGGCCTTGCATCTAGTCGAGCATGCTAAGTGTTATGTGCTACGTGTTTATAAGTGTTTGGCATGTCTACTTGCTTTCTATAGTAGTAGATGAATGTGATGAATAAATGTACGTCACCACACTAGTCCAACGCTAGTTGTGGCTCATTCATAGAATGGGCTAGTCCAATGCTAGACCCAATAGGCCATTTTCTACCGTGAGTCCATGTTTGCATGCTTCACTTCATTTCATGCTTTTTCCTTAGTTTTTATCATCTGGCATGCTCCTCGAACCCCTTTTCCCCTCATTTTAGGATTTTTGCACCTCATGCTAGTTATAGGGTACATTTGCTTGACGAGTCCCCTTAAATATGGGATATAGACGAGTGTGGCTTTTTCTAAGCCTTAGCACGCTTGTATTCCCTCTATAAAAGGGCAAATTGAGTCACGATTTAGGTCTCCCCGTACCCAATATGCATGAATTCCTAGGCTCATGCATTTTTAAATCCACTCTACCATTTTATACCCTCATCACACTTTCATTTTTCCTCCCATTTTGCACACGTGCACCTTTATGTTTCTTCACTTGCACACGAACACTTTTATCATCACTTGCACACATGCACTTCATATTATCATTGCACATACCGTACCTTGCCCACTCACGTGCACATTTTCATTTACATATTTATTGTTTTTTATTACTTTTTCAAACTCATGTCCTCATATTGCATACATGCATTCCATTCATTTGCATCCCACTCGCATTATTCGTGACTTCTTCAAAGGATCGTTATTGGGCTTCACAATTAATGTGATTGGCACCACTCAACCTTTGAAGAGAAATTTCCCCTAATACCCCTAGGTCTAGGGTTTGCATTCATGTAGTGCATCCAAATGTAATAAATTCTTTGGTTAAAACAAGAAAATCTTTGATTAAATCATGCAACTAGCCTTGGCTAGGTCAAAGGGGTGCCTTGGATTTTATCCTTGCCTTCCCCTTTGTCAAATGTGACTCTCGAACCTTTTTCGCTGGTTTACGTGGACTATGAGTCGTTTAAAAGAGGTTTCTTACTACTTTTTCCTATTTTTTCTTTAAAATTTCATTTTTAGGTGACTTGG
Organism: Coffea canephora; assembly: GCA_036785865.1. Classification (NCBI taxonomy): domain Eukaryota; kingdom Viridiplantae; phylum Streptophyta; class Magnoliopsida; order Gentianales; family Rubiaceae; genus Coffea; species Coffea canephora. The sequence continues at coordinate 22,574,096 of CM071922.1, forward strand.
TACACCTTAACTCATTACCAAGTGGCGACTCCAATTTTTTTATTTCAAAAAAACCCTTTTTAAACTATAATTTTGGGTCAAATCGTGTGAGGACCCGCAAATTTTCTACATTTTTCCTCAAAAATGCCTTTTATTTGAAAATTATTATTTATTAAAGCTCTACTATCTAATTGTTCAACTATAAGTGCAGATGAAACTAGAAAATAGGGTTTTCCGCTTCGGTTTCATGACTTGAGCAAAATTAGGGTTTTTCGATTTTTCCGCCGGATGAACTTTCGGTACTGGCCGAGGATCAATTTGATGATTAAAAGTGACTTTTAAATGAGAAATAATATGTGAGTAGTAGCCATGAGATAAGGTTAGTGAATGGAAAGTAAAAACCCTAGTACGTGAGTTTTAAGAAAAACGGCGCGAACCGGCGGGTCCCGCGCACTACCGTTTGAACGCACCACTTGACCATCACTTTCTTATTGTATAAGCTCATTATTAATTGAGCAAAATATCTTCCCCCTCATGATGATAGCTTGACCGAATGTGTGGGTCAAAGGCAAGGCAAGAGAGAGAAAATTCTTGTGGACAAGATTAGGCCAAGTGTTGGCCAAAAATTGTGGACACAATTACCCTTAATCCTCTTACTTCCATATAAGACAAACCAAGCTTCATCTTCCTTCATTATTTCTGCTAAGGGCCGAGAGAGAGAGAGAGGAAGAAAAAGGGAGGAACTTCTTCATTTCTTCTTGATTTCTAGCAACCAAAGTGAGAAAACTAAAGAACTAAACCGATTAAACTTACCCTTGAGTGATTAGTTAGTGATTGGTGGTGAAATTTTTGGAAAGAGAAAGCTTGGGCTACACTTGGTGAACTCAAATCAAGGTAAGGAAGATGAACTCTCTAAGTTTTACTTTCAATTTTGTTGAATTAAGCTTAGTAACTTGATTTTATGGTGAAATCATGGATGATTAGCATGTCTTAGAGGTTTTCCCCAATTTATTTGATGAACTAGGGCTTGTGAAAATTCTGCCTAAATGGTTGTATGATGCTTATATGTTGCAATTAAGGTTTTATAAGGTGTTTTGGTAGTGATTGGAACAAGGAATTGAAGAAAGTTCAATTGAAAACCAAAATTTCCAGATTTCTGGAATTTCATGTTTCACTTCTGTCCGGTTTTGTAGCCTTATCTTAGAGGCCGAATTGGCCTTAGGTCAAAGAAGGAAAGTTGTAGAGAATGGTGTTTTATAGGTGCCTATAAAATTTCAGCTCAATCGGAGCAACGTAGGATGTGAAAAGTCCAAAATACCCTCACTATTTTAAAAATTTCCCAGCAGTCCGTTTCATCAGTTAAGTCCAGTTTATCACGTTTTTTGACTAGTATTCATTCTGATTTAGCTTTTTGCCAAAACATGAAAGTTGTAGTATTCTGAATTATCTTTCAAATGCCTCTAAGAAAACCTGATTCGGACTTGTGTACTCTGAGATATGTCCATTACAGTGTAATGCATTTAAACAGCCGACGAATTGATTTCTGGTTTAGTAATTTGAGAATTTGACCAAGTTACATTAGAAACTGGACTAAGTGACCTTCATGAACATTGTAGCCCTGTGTCTTAGCTTCGAAACAGCATAAGTTACGTCTTAATCCGATAAGCGTAGCCTCAGATAAGTTATTTCCGCTTTCATACGTCAAATCTGTCTTTTGCTAAATTGAATTTCTGCACTTGTTATTTCTGTATTTCTTATTCTTATGATATTGTGAGCCTATGGAACGGCTCTTGACTTGAATTGCTTATGTGTGATGTTGGGTTGTGGTTGAGGAAAAATAATGAAGCCAAAATGGCTGGAAAATTAGGTAAACACAAAGGGCATGCTGCCCAAATTTTCGCCCGAAAGCTAAGGTTTATTTGAACTTGTAAAATACTATGATCGTTTTTCCATCTTCAAAACATGATCCTTCTTCAATTGGAAACTCCAAATGTTTACTTACTCTTACCAAATAAAGAGGAGTAGTTTAGGATTTTCTTGAGTATTTTGTCATCTCTTTTTCATGAATTTCATTAAGACAATTAGTCTATAATATCTACTTGAATATAAGATAAGTTTCAACCACATAAACGATTCCGAAAATGGTATTTCCTAGTCTATCTAGTTGGATTTTGATTTGTCTTTAGTTCAAGTGTTTCCATTAGAAAATTTTATAACCCTTTTGAGTTGGTTTTATGTGTGGTCTATGAAATCCTAGTTATTTTTATCCACGAGTCCAAATGTCCACGTTCCACTTTAAAGTCTTTTTATACGTTCTACTCATCATGCGACGAGTCTCTTTGATTGCACCTAATTGGTTGTGACAAATGAGTGGTAATATTCTTTTCATTTAATCTTGGGTTTTCTCGGTGACTAAAGATAATATCCGGAAGGATATTTTGCACGTTGTTGTGCGTAAATAGGTGAGTGTTCTATATACGTTTTGTTCCTATGACTATGTGGATTGTTGGATCTATGTGGTTATTTGTGACTATTTGATTACATGTTACTTGTTTTCTATGATTTTTAAAATGAACTTTTGCTAGGTGAGTGTGTACTTTATCGCACTCGACCTAAATAAATATGAAATTTTTGGTGATTAAATGTTGAAATACTAGTTGCGCATGAATGTAAGCCTTTTGGCTGAACTGGGCCATTGCCCTTGTTACCGGTCGTCTCGAGCCAGAAGCGGACTCGGTCGAGCGATTAGGAACCTGGGTGAATTTGGTATACTCGAGTATTACCTTGTAGACCGGCCATGTCCGGGTAGGTGGAGTCCGGCCAACGTCCGGATGGGTGGAGTCCGGCCAACGTCCGGAAAGGGATGAATGAACGAACGCAGGCACGAGGGTTTTACTTCTCAAAAAGGAAATTTTCAAATAATTGGAGGAATAAGGGGAAATGTCAGGGGAACGAACGAACGAACAAAGAGCTCCTTGGGAGCCCGTATCCTTTTAATGAATGCATTATCATTGCTTTATATTGGACATGTTTTCTGGATTAATTGTTATTACATGACTACTGTTCCTTGTTTAATTACTTGTTTATATATATAGAACCTCACTGGGCTTTTTAGCTCATACCACGTCAATTGTTTTCCTTAGCAGGGGAAGGCGAGCAAGGACGAGCGTTCGGTATAGTCTAGTTGATCTAGTTCTTTGGCCTTGTAATGGTTCTCGCCCTAGTGCTTGGCACGGGCTGGTTGTATGAGGAATGAGAACCCTTGTATATTCGATGGTTGTACTTGAATGGTAAAAACTTTGAAGACTTCTGATGTGTAGAAGTTTCTTATCTTTTACTTGAGCATCTATTGTCTATGGATGTATATACATGATTCGAGTTCCATAGTGAGTGAGTCCTGGCGAGAGCTGGGCAGGCGATCCGCCGAACCCTTTGGTACGTTTTAAGGGGGAGGTGGGGTCGTCACAGGTGGTATCAGAGCTTAGGCTTCAGATCTTTGTAGTTTATCCTAGGCTGATGTTTAGGATACCAAACTGTGGGACCGGCTTGAAAGTTAAATGATTGCTTATAGCGATGTAATTTAGAGTCACTTCACGTGGTCTCTACAAAGGAGCAAGATAGGGCCAAGTGGTGTTATGGTCCTTACTATGTGATTGAGTAAAGACTTAAGTGCCCTTCTAGAAATGTAAGTTGTGAATCATGAATGTTATAAGTTGTATAACCTTTATCTTAATAATTGGAGGAAATTTGATATGTATGTTGGGTAGGAATCTCGAATGTGGTGATTTACTCTTGGGACCGGCCGGCTCGAGTTGTGAATTATCCTACTTTGGATTCTCGTGCCCGAGTACTTCAGAGTTGAGGCGATGCTAGCTACTAGGTACTTGAGACTTGTATTTTGGAACATGAACAGGCTTTGTCCGACTAAAATGAATATAAGAAATCTACGGACATCTAGTGACTAGGAAGTGACGTGAGAGACCGGACGGGGTCATCTTAGCTGAGTCTGGAAAATATTGTAACCCAAAAGATCCTTGTGGTGAGATTGAAATGATTCTTAGTACGTGATCAACTTTTGAGAACTATTTTTGATCTGATTAGTGCGAGTTGGAATTTCGAGGTCGAAATTCTTTTAAGGGGGAGAGGGTGTGAGGACCCGCAAATTTTCTACATTATCATTGCTTTATATTGGACATGTTTTCTGGGTTAATTGTTATTACATGACTACTGTTCCTTGTTTAATTACTTGTTTATATATATAGAACCTCACTGGGCTTTTTAGCTCATACCACGTCAATTGTTTTCCTTAGCAGGGGAAGGCGAGCAAGGACGAGCGTTCGGTATAGTCTAGTTGATCTAGTTCTTTGGCCTTGTAATGGTTCTCGCCCTAGTGCTTGGCACGGGCTGGTTGTATGAGGAATGAGAACCCTTGTATATTCGATGGTTGTACTTGAATGGTAAAAACTTTGAAGACTTCTGATGTGTAGAAGTTTCTTATCTTTTACTTGAGCATCTATTGTCTATGGATGTATATACATGATTCGAGTTCCATAGTGAGTGAGTCCTGGCGAGAGCTGGGCAGGCGATCCGCCGAACCCTTTGGTACGTTTTAAGGGGGAGGTGGGGTCGTCACAAATCGTCGCATTCTCAAATCCCCATTTAGACCCACTTTTCTTTTAAATCACAATTCATTTTCCAATCACAAATTGAATCAAAAAATACATTTTTTAAACCATTTATTTATTTATTTATCAAAAAATGGGGCGCGACACTCGACTAGATGCAAGGCCCTAAGAAAGCGGTAACACGTAGTAACTAAGCATGCAAGACACATAAGACAATTAAAGCCCTAACTATTACATTTGCTAGCTAGGCACATGACTTCGATAGGTCTTCATTGAATGCTCCTCCAAACCCTATCTATTACATTAGGGAGACCCTACTACAATCTAAAAAGGGGAAAAGGAATAAAATAATTAAATCCTTAACTATTACAAGCCAAGAGGTGTACACATACCCCATAAGGAATAACTTAAATAAAAGTAAAGTAAATGAAATAAAAGCAAGGAATTAAGAAAAGGCAAGGAAAGCGGAATAGACATGCATATTCACATAACACGTAGGAGCACGTAGGGTCAAATGAAGTGCAAATGAGGGATAGAGTGTACCTCCCTTGAGTTGATACCCTAATGAAGTGAAGTTACTAATTTACCCTCCAAAATAAAAGAAATGGTCAAGGTACCAATTTATTTGTAAAAATTAAAGAAAACATGAAAACACGGGCTCACATAGTCATAAAGCTCTTAAATTCATGCATGATGTGCAATTTAAACAAAGCATGGAGGTTAATTGAAGCAAACAAGCAATGAAATTAAAAAATTAAAGCTGCCAAGGACCCAATTGCGAACATTAACCAAGCACTCAAGCTTAATTAAACATTTTTAGGAACTTCAAAGGTCTAGGGGCAAAGGAAAGGTTGAGAAATGGTTCAATTGCAATTATCCAAGGATCTAATTGCAAGAAATCAGCACATAATTGGCCACAATGCAACAAAGGGAGACTTGGGGGGCCAAAGTGCAAATTTTCTGAAAATTATTCATGCAATTGCATGCAACGAAGGCTGAAGCAGCCTTCTTTACTTCTGCAATTTTTCTGCTGCAGCTTCATAAGCTCACAGCGCAACTTTCCCAGCCCAAACATCAAGAATCCAAGCAACGAAATGCACCATTTTAACATCTAAACAAGTAGCAAAATGCAGTCACAAAAATACAATCCTCTTAACAAGACAATTCTTAGAAGTCTTTCATGCAAGCTAATTGTGAAAACAAGCTTCCGCCACTGCCAGAAACTTTTCTTTTCATCCGCAACCATTCTCAAGCAATTTCCCTATGCACTTAGACACATTCATGCAAGCAAACCAAGAAAAGATACGATTGAATCTTCATCTAAACCAAAATACCAGAGCTTGGAACCGAAAAGCAAGAAAACAAAAGGACAAGGCCGTGAATTTCTGGTTCAGCAAGTTGAAATGCATTTTCCAGCAAGTACTTGGTTATAGTTCAAGTGTTTAAGATTTTCAAACATATAAACTCAACACCCAACCTTCCATTTCCTCCCCCAACACAAGATGAAACATGAAACTGAAGTGCGAAACTCAACTAGTAATTAAGGGAAAGGAAACACGGCAGGAAAAAAAAAAAAGAAAATGCAGCAGCTTCCTTGCTGCGTTTTTTCCTTTTTGAAGTGCACAACTCCTAGATATTTGGCAATTTCAGCAATATCATACCATGAGTTTTCGGACTCAAAGTACATAAAAAATGCTCTACATTCATGCTAATTTCTGACCCAAACAAACCAGAAACAAATCACAACCATCACAAACATTTCTGCATTTTCTAATTGTAACATTGCCGCAACTTCATCATTCAGCTAGATATCTGTACGAAGCGAATCAAACAAGCCCTACTGACATTTCTAACCAAACCCAGGTGCTATGATCCTCATACCAGCCCACTAGGAAACAGAACATGAACAACAATACTTTCTCTCACAAAAAATTCAGATGCAAATCACGTAAAGCTGGAAACTTTCTTTGTTTTCTCACTCATGTCAAGCATGTTTATGCGAAATCAGCCCCACGGAACCCCCCATTTACTATCCCAAATCCTCTAATATTATAACTTCCTAACATTTGTAAGATAAGGCCCGAGAAATCATCATCCAACTATTATCAACAACTGCCAGGTGTGGCAGAAAAGAAAATGCAGCAAAAAGCATAAAACTTGCAACAAATTTATACCCTATCATACGCACCTAGCCACCATCCCAAAACCTCCATCTAAGCACAGATTTTGGGGAAAGAAAACAACATGAGATGGAACTTTGAGGGAGTGAGTAAAGTTTCGTATACCTGGTCAGCAAAAGAAGCAGCTTTGAAGGTCGGTGGAAGTAGCTTCCTGCGAGTGAAGGCGCTGCAGTTCCTGAGTCTCTTCCTTCTGGATCTTTCTCTTCCAGATTTCTCTCACAGCCAAACCTTTTTCCCTTTCCAGCCGTCAATCTCACCCCCTCTCTCTATTCCACTCACGGTTCTCTTTTCCTTAGTCACTCTTTCCGGCTCTCTACTTCCAAAGACCCTGGCTTTTTCTTCCAGTTTTTATCTCCTCAAACCCGTCAAACCCCATCTCTCTCTCTCGGTTGTTCCCACTTTCTTTTTGTTTTGCAGATTTGCGGCCGTCACTCTTTTTTAATTTTCCAGCCGTCAGTCGATGCTTTCTTTCCTCAACACCCCCCCAAACTTCCTCTGCTCTCTCCCTTCTCAGATCGCATCCTCACCTTAGCTCTCTATTCGTCCCACTCTCTCACCAACTCCCTTGCGGCTGCTGCTTTCTTTTTCCTTTTATATCATCTCCCCAACCTCCTAAACCCTCACCTCAACGATGAGGATGAGGGGCTTGTTACTCCTGTAAAATGTAGCCCTCCGATGGTCTTCTGTGAATGTTCTTTGCACGCTGCAAAAAATTGCAGCGTGCATGCCGCGACATTTTTTTTTTATTTTTTATTTTTTTTAAAACTAATTAATATAGATAACTAATTACCTAATAATAAATAATAAAAAATAAAAATAAAAATAAATGCAGAAATGCTAACAAAATGCTAATTTTCTTTCTTTTTTCCTTCTTTTCCCTTTTTTTTTCTTTTTGAAGTAATTTAACAAAATGGTAATAAAATTAAATGAAAACCAACAATCTAATTAACATCGGATAAAAATGAATAATAAACAGCAAAAATGGCAATTTTTCATTTTTCTTTTCATTTTTCATTATTTTTCATTTTTCATCATTTTTCTCTTTTTTTTTTTTTGAAATTAGTAGATAAAATAAAAGCTTGTAAACTAATTAAAATAAAATAAAATAAGAGCCACGAAACAGGAATCAACCAAAATAAACCTAAAATTGAAACACATAAATCTAAAAATTAAACTAAATAAATAAAATTCAAAACCAAAATTTTGGTGTCTACAGTTTGCCCCTCTTTGTCTGAGTTTTGAAAAAACTTGAGACAAAGAAGTAGACACCAAATATTTACCAGTGTTATTCGGTTGCAAAAATGATCCGAACGGACAAAAATTCTAAAACGGGACTGACCCGAACATGAATTTAAAACGAGACTGACCCGAGCAGGAATTTAAAACGGGACTGGCCCGAACAGGAATTTGAAACGGGACTGACCCGAACAGGAATTTAAAACGGGACTGACCCGAACAAAATTTAAACGGGACTGACCCGAACAGAATTTAAAACGGGACTGACCCGAACAGGAATTTAAAACGGGACTGACCCGAACAGGAATTTAAAACGGGACTGACCCGAACAGGAATTTAAAATGGGACTGATCCGAACAGAATTTAAAACGGGACTGACCCGAACAGGAATTTAAAACGGGACTGACCCGAACAGAATTTAAACGGGACTTCACTGGGGAAGTTTAAACAATGAATTGAGTTTTTTACCTGAAAATAGTTCAACTTTTGTACCAAGAGGGAAATTTGGATCTTTGTGATTGAAGTGAGAGCTGATGTTGTTTCTTATGATTGAGTTTTGCAAATAACATCGATCCTTGCTTACTAGGGAGGCTTTGTCTGTCATTGATTTATGCGCCAAAAAGAGAGTGGCTGTTTTTGTTTGTAAATGCAACATTCCTGCAAGAAAAGAAGAAATAATGGACTTGCCACCATTGTTTGATCCGGTTTGCCTTGAGAACCGTGTAAACATGAGTCTTGTGATGCTTTTACTTCGGCTCGGCGGCGTCTGCCTTAGTCGAACTTGAAACCTTTCAATTTCTGAGACTGATAAAATACGGATTTACCACGTCACCCAATCCAAGTGGTAGCTTTGTTGTATGTTATTCCCTGTAACTGATGATTGAATCCCCTATCTTTGCACAAACCTTAGGGTTTATCATTCATTTGAATTCAATGGTGAAAGAATGATGCATGAAAATTGGTCATATAAAAATCAATGTATATGCAAGATGATTTCCTATGTCAGGCAAAGATGAGCAGGCAAAAGAATGTAGACAACCACAAGCAGTCAAACGCAGATAATTTGGAAAAAACAAAGAGGTTTATAAAGATACATTTTGCAAAAGAAAATTTGTAAAGGAAAAATACAAGTTTAGCCAATGAATATCATATTCAAGACTTTGGATATATCCGCTTCGGAATTCGATACTGGCAGAAGTATCACAAACATGAGGAAAAGTCTAAATGAACCAGGTCACCAGCTGTTCCTTCTCGAGCTCGTCTTGCTGAGAAAACCTACCTTGGCGCCCTTTCGGGTTTTCACCAAGGTTGCCCCTACCCCTTTTGTTGCTTTTTTTTTTTTAACGAGGCGCCCTTTCGGGTTTTCACCTAAAGAATCAATGAAATATCTCAACCATGATCGACTCAGAAATATGAGTTAAAGATTTCTGGCATCAGTAAAATGCACTTCCCTTGTGAAATTAGGCGAAGACATTACAGACATCACCTGCCCGTTTATTAACAAATTTTCTAATAGAAATGCAGTAAGTGACGAAAGCCAGGACTTTGGGCTTTTGTAATGAGGTCCGGTGGGGTGTTTTTCAAGAAAGGTTAAGGCTTGAAAGCAGATTTGATACGAGGGGTGAAATAACTTGAGATTGCACTCTTTTAAAACAATTCCGAAACTGAGGAAAATTTGCCCCAGTTTGATCGGACTTTCTCTCTTTGCATTTTTCATTGCATTTTCTCACTTTTGCATTTTTCTTTGAGAAACTAATTTTGCCCCAGTGTAGGGTTTTTCTCTTCTTATCTCTTTTTTTTTTAAACTAAATTTGCCCCAGTGTGGGGTTTGCAATTCCCAAGGGTTATCAAACGAAATTTGTCAATTCTGATGGCTCAAAGGGGACAAGTAGAGATAAAATGTTTTTAGTGTAAAAGAAGATGGCCTGACTTGCATTTCGCCATTTGCATGAGTTTCTTAAAGAAAATTTGCATTATCAAATGAAGAACTTTTTGCACATATCTGAGTTGATGGGTTGAGGGAATGTCCGTCCATCCATTTCCGCCAAGATAAGAGCTCCGCCAGGTAATACCTTTTGGACGATGAACGGCCCTTGCCAATTTGGAGCAAATTTGCCTTTAGCTTCATCTTGCATTGGCAAAATCCGCTTCAGTACTTTGTCACCTTCTTCGAATGCCCGCCGGTGGACTTTTTTGTTGTAAGCCCGGGCCACACGTTTCTGATAGCACTGACCATGACAAATAGCATTGAATCGCTTTTCATCGATCAAAGTCAGTTGCTCATGGCGCTGCTTGATCCAGTCAGCCTCCTCCAATTTAGCTTCCATGAGGATTCGTAGCGACGGAATTTCAACTTCAGCTGGTAATACAGCTTCCATTCCATACATGAGTGAATATGGCGTTGCCCCCGTCGATGTCCGAATAGAAGTCCGATACGCCATCAATGCATAAGGCAACTTTTCATGCCAATCGCGATGCTTTTCAGTCATTTTGCGGATAATCTTCTTCAAATTCTTGTTTGCGGCTTCTACAGCTCCATTCATTTGAGGCCTATAAATGGCGGAATTGCGGTGTTTGATTTTGAACTGCTCGCATAGTCCATCTACCATGTCATTGTTTAGATTCTTGGCATTATCTGTAATAAGAGTTTCGGGTACTCCAAAGCGACAGATGATGTGATCTCTCAAGAAATTGGCCACTACCTTCTTCGTGACATGTTTGAATGACTCCGCTTCAACCCATTTGGTAAAGTACTCGATCGCCACCAATATAAATCGATGTCCATTTGAAGCAGGAGGATCGATTGTACCAATCACGTCCATACCCCACATTGAACAGGGCCATGGGGCGGTCATGCTATGTAGTTCAGTGGGTGGAGCACGTATAATGTCACCGTGCATTTGGCATTTTATACATCTCCGGACAAAGTCTATACAATCATGCTCCATAGTAAGCCAGAAATATCCGGTTCTCATGATTTTCTTTGCTAGCAAATGGCCATTCATGTGAGATCCACAAACGCCACTATGCACTTCTTTCATCATATATTGAGCTTCCTCTTCATCAATGCACCTTAAAAGGTTCAAATCTGAGGTTCTTTTGTATAACACTTCTCCATTTAAGAAAAATTTTGAAGCCATTCTACGCAGAAAATTCTTGTCCTTTGTCTTAGCATGCAGAGGGTAAGATCCTGTTTTGAGAAACTCCTTAAGATCATTATACCACGGAACATTGTCGGAGGACTTGTCTACAACCCAACAGTGAGCAGGCTTGTCTTGAAGTTGAATCGGAACTGGCTCGATTCTCAATTCATCAGGATATTGGATCATAGAAGCTAAGATGGCCAAAGCATCGGCAAATGCGTTTCGGGCTCATAAAAGATGTCTGAACTCCAAATTTCGAAATTGCTTGGCCAGAGTGAGCAGACTGCAATGATAGGGCAGAATTTTTGAATCTTTGGTTATCCACTGCTTCAAGGTTTGATGCACGAGCAAATCTGAATCACTGAAAGCTATCAACTCTTTGATTTCCATTTCTAAAGCCATTTTGAGACAAAAAAATGCAGGCTTCATATTCAGCCATGTTGTTTGTGCAGGCAAATTGCAATTTGGCCGCGGCAGGGTAATGCTTCCCTTCGGGTGAAACCAGAACAGCTCCAATTCCAACTCCGAGAGAATTCGAAGCTCCATCGAAGAAAAGCCTCCATTCTGGGCTTTGCTCACTTATATCGTCTGTAGCGCCTACGAATAAAACTTTCTCATCAGGGAAATGAGTATGAAGTGGCTGATAATCATCATCCCTTGGATTTTCCGCCAAATGATCCGCTATGGCTTGCCCCTTGACAGCTTTTTGTGAAGTGAAAACAATGTCGAACTCTGAGAGAATTATCTGCCATTTTGCCAGACGTCCAGTTAACATCGGCTTCTCCAAGAGATACTTTAAAGGATCAGATCGAGAAATAAGATAAGTGGTATGGCTCAACAAGTAGTGTCTCAGCTTTTGGGCTGCCCAGGCCAATGCACAGCAGCTTTTCTCAATGAATGAATAATTAGCCTCATACTGTGTGAACTTTTTGCTCAGATAGTATATGGCTTGCTCCTTCCTTCCAGAGTCATCGTGCTGACCTAGAACACACCCTACTGCTCCATCGAGTACAGATAAATACATAATCAAAGGTCGACCCGGTTTGGGCGGCACCAAAACTGGTGGATGCAACAAATAATCTTTAATCTTGTCGAAAGCCTGCTGGCACTCCTCATTCCAATACAACGGTACATTCTTTCTCAATAATTTGAACAATGGCTCGCATGTGGCAGTTAGCTGGGCAATGAATCTCCCAATAAAATTGATCTTCCCTAAGAAACTTTTCACGTCCTTCTGAGTTTTCGGCACTGGCATATCTCGAATTGCTTTGATTTTTGCTGGATCTATCTCTATGCCCTTCTTGCTGACAATGAATCCCAATAGCTTACCTGCGGGTGCTCCAAAGGCGCATTTTACAGGATTTAGCTTCAAATTGTACTTCCGCAACCTTTCGAACAACTTCTTCAAATCAACCAAATGGTCCTCTGCCCTCTTAGACTTGATTATGATGTCATCCACGTAGACCTCCATCTCCCGGTGGATCATATCATGAAATAGGGTCGTCATGGTCCTCTGATAGGTAGCTCCGGCATTCTTTAAACCGAAAAGCATGACTCGGTAGCAAAAGGTACCCCAAGGGGTAATGAAAGCAGTCTTCTCCCTATCCTCTTCTGCCATCAAAATTTGGTGGTAGCCAGCAAAACAATCGCAAAAGAATTCAATCTCATGTCCGGCAGTATTGTCTAAGAGAATGTGAATATTTGGTAGAGGGAAATCATCTTTAGGACTGGCTTTATTAAGGTCTCTATAGTCAACACAAACTCTCACCTCTCCACTCTTTTTTGGAACAGGGACTGGATTTGAAAGCCAAATTGGGTAATGGGAAACAATGATAATGTTGGTTTTGAGTTGTTTTTCAATTTGCTCTTTTATTTTGAGGGTTATATCTGGTTTGAATTTTCTGGGTTTTTGTTTTACGGGTGGAAAAGAAGGGTCTGTGGGTAACCTATGCACTACCACATCAGTTGAAATGCCAGTCATATCATCATAAGACCACGCAAATACATCTTGGAACATAGTCAAGAATTCAAGCATTTCCTTCTTCTGTCTCTCATTCAAATGAATACTAATTGGCACCTCCTTAACTTCATCCTCAGTGCCAATGTTAACCTTTTCTGTTTCTTCCAGGTTCGATTTTGGTTTTTTCTCATATTGTTCAAAGTCCTTTGCAAAAGAATCGAATACCTCCTCATTATCACTCTCGCTTTGGAGTTCGGATTCACAGACCTCCAAGTCGTGAGTGACATAGAGATTGCCATTATCGAATTCCAGAATTGTGATATCCGAAGGGTCAAATAATTTTATTTTTGGCCATCTTAAAGAATTAACGAATGTGGGATAATAAGCAAACAAACATACAACAAAACAAATGAACAAGCAATACGAATATAAACAAGCGAATAAACAACATAACAATGACAAGAACAACTTGTGCATTTTCATAAAGACCTTTGATTGAAAGCAAAATGGAAATGAAAACTCAACAATATTTACATGCGCAAATGTTAGACAAAAAGTAAAATTGTTTTCATTGGCTATTTACAGATGCAAAAGTATTTTCATGAATTCACATGAATGATAAACCCCTTTTCGTTTACCGAAACTCCTTCCGAATGGGCAGAGACTCGGCTGTCCAATTGGGAATTGACCCTTCAGGGATGTCAGGAAATTCAGCTTCGTCTGGAAAACTATCTTCAAATGTTGCCCCGATGAACAACTGGGCCAAACTAGCTTCAATTTCGTCAATTGGGTTAATTTCTGACATGATCACCTCGGCTGGTCGTGGGAAAGTATAATGCAGGGGTGGAATGTCAAGAGCCCTTTGCCTTCCTTCTTTCTCCGCTTTCTTGCGTTCTTCATCTCTCTGATGTCCTTAGCAGTTGGTCGGAACCCTAAACCAAACGAATCTTTTTTCTCAACAATCTCCACTGGCCTCAAAATTCCTTGCAAATCTCGTCCCAAACCTTTGTCAAATTCATAGCCTCCACGGATCATTTCTTTAGCCATCATGACACTGGCCTTTGATTGAGCTCGCTCCTCGTTTGTGATCCAACTTACAGAGACGATATCAGCCGTGCTATGAGGAGTCATGGTGACGTTTCGGCTTCCATCCTCTTTTGACCTAGAATCGGTGATTACAAGACAATCCTTCTCGGCAAATATAGTTATCAGCATGTCATTTACTACAAACTTCAGCAATTGATGCAATGAAGAAGGCACAGCCCCAGACTTGTGAATCCATGGCCTGCCAAGCAGAACATTGTAAACACTAGGAAAGTGCATGACTTGGCAGGTTATTTGAAACTGTGCAGGTTCCATCTCGACCACTAAGTCCACTTCTCCTATTGGCTCTCTTTGCGCTCCATCAAAACCTCGGACTATGGTCCCTGAAGGCCTCAGCTTGACATCTTGCAATCCTAGCTTTTCCAAGGTGCTCCAGGGACAGATATTAAGCGCAGATCCGTTGTCAATCAAAACCTTCGGCAGCAATTTTCCGTTGCACCTCACAACTATGTACAGGGCCTTGTTATGTCCAATGCCTTCCGCCGGCAATTCCTCGTCAAAGAAAGTGATTTGTTTGGTGAATAACACATTCCCAACTACATGTGAGAAATTATCAACTGAAATGTCCTTAGGGATTTGAGCTTTGGTCAACACATCGATCAGCGTGTCCCTATGCATATCTGAAGAAAAGAGTAGATCCAACATGGATATCTGGGCAGGCGACTTGTTCAGCTTCTCAACTACATTGTACTCACTTCTTTGAAGCCTTTTAAGAAAATCCAAGGCTTTTTTCTCGGTGATTGTTGGTTTAGCAGGCGGCTCAGAGTTATTTGCTTGAATCGGAATGGTAGTTTCAAATGGACTTGCAACTTTCCCCGATCTGGTGACTGCTGACACTTCTTCCTTTGCCATTATCTTTTCCCCAATCTGTATGACAGGTTCATCGTAGTTCCATGGTACTTGTTGCAGGCTCAGGACAGGCTCCTGCTTCGGGAATTCGACGACTATTGGCTCCAAAGCCGCACTCTCAGCTGGCGTGAGATCCAAGATAAAGGGCTTTTCGTCCTCTTCAAATGGCAACTCTATGACAAAGGGTTGGTCTGTGACCCCAAACACTTCAGTTTCCCTTGCCAATTCTTTGACTTGTTCCACGTACTCTGCATCATCCAGAATAACCCCAACAGTATTAGCGTGTTCCGGCAGGGGGTTCCTATTTACGTTCGGCCCTTGTGTCTCCCTTTTTCTGATTACAATCTCTCCGGCTTCAACCATATCTTGGATTTTATGCTTAAGCGCCTTGCAATCAATAGTCGAATGTCCGGCGGCCCCTGAATGATAAGCACAGACGGCTTGCGGGTTATACCAGGCGGGCATGCCATATGGATAAGTAGGAGGGGGTACCATACCAATTTTTTCGGCGGCCTTTAACTGGTCATACAATTGGTCTAAACGCCTGCCTAAATTGGTAAATGCACGGCTAGGGGGTCGATTGTAAGGTTCAGGAGGTGGAGGATGGTTGTAAACAGGTCTATTTGGTGGAGGAAATCTTGGATTATATGGAGGGCGAGGTCGATTTTGGGGTGGATTTGGTTGAGAAATTTGAAAAGGGGCTGAAGGTGGGTTAGGATAGCTTGGGCAAGGTCGAGGGTGGTGGATGTTGGTGGTATATACAGGGTGCGGATTTGAGTAGTAAGGGTAATGGGGTTGGTAGATTGGGCTGTGTTGGTATCGGGGTCTGGGTGAAGGGTTTTGGTTCCAGATAAAGGTTGCATCCCCCTCCTTCTTTTTGAACTGCGATTTTTTCACATTGCTTCCTTGCCCTTGTAAAGCATCCAGCTGGGATTTCAGGGCAGAAACGTTAACAATTTTTCCGGCTCTCACAAAGTCATCAAACTCTTCCAATTTATTCACAATTGCAGCAAATGAACAACCAGTCATACGGGAAATCTCCTCAAAGTATGGAGGATCATGCGCTTTTATAAATGTGCGAATAATTTCATCCTCAGTCATTGGTGGCTCCACTTTCGCAGCTATTTTTCTCCATCTTTTGGCATATGTCTTATGATCTTCAGACGGTCGCCTCTTCGTTCCTTTCAAAGTAGTTCGGGTTGGTGCTAGTTCGCAGTTGTACTCGTATTGTCTAATGAAAACATTGGACAGGTCGAGCCAGGTCTTCACCTCCTCTGGTTTTAAATTCGAGTACCAATCAAGGGCGTCCCCTTCTAGACTCTCCGGAAATAATCTCAATGGCAAATTCTCATCATCCACCGGTTTGCCCAACTTGTTGGTAAACAAGCGCAAGTGTGTCTTAGGGTTACCCGTTCCATCATATTTGTTGAACTTAGGGGTCTTGAACCCCACCGGCAGTTGCACGTTCGGAAACAGGCACAAATCATCATAATCCAACACCCCTTGTTTGCTTAAACCTTGGCTTTTCCGGATGAATTCATCAAAACGATCCAAGCGTTTAAGTAGCTTCATATCAATCTGGGCAGACGACTCTCCCATTTCTGGCTTGTTTTGAAAAGTGTGCTCCGGTACAACGGGCTCCGCGATTGGCTGATAAAAAACTGGTGGGTTTGAATGTATGTTTGGATCGCCTTGAGGCTGAAATCCTTGACCATAAGGAGGGTAGAAAGGAGGATTTTGAGTATAAGCATATTGCGGGTTGAAAGTTCCCTCAAACGTGGTTTGAAATGGAGGAATAACAAATGGTTCGGATTGTGGTTGTGTAGTGGGTACAGGCTCAGGTTGCACTCCGCTACTAACGAGCTCGTCAATCAACTTCTTCTGAGCGGCCATTTCTGACGCCATTTCCCCAAATTTTGTGAGCAACTCTGTCAACTGAACCCCAGGACTTGCGGCCTCTGGCTGGGTAGTTGTAACGGCCTTATCGGATGATTCTGGTTGAGTACTCATGTCTACACGATTCC
Source organism: Coffea canephora (assembly GCA_036785865.1). Classification (NCBI taxonomy): domain Eukaryota; kingdom Viridiplantae; phylum Streptophyta; class Magnoliopsida; order Gentianales; family Rubiaceae; genus Coffea; species Coffea canephora. The sequence continues at coordinate 22,591,196 of CM071922.1, forward strand.
TTTGGGCTCTACTTCGGGATCGCGTAATAATGGGGCTTTTCCGAAAAGCTATTTTGAAAATTTACCTGAGAATGCCAAAGACTTCTTTAGATAAACCAATCGTTACTAGATTTTCTACAATTTATTCAAAAGAGAAAAAGAAAAAGAAAAAGACATGAGTTAGTAACTATTCGAACAATTCGGATGCATGTCCTATTTGGGGAACCCTTTTTGTGCCAAGGGTAGGCCTAGCATAATGCAACACTTTCGGAATGAGACCCATTAATCAAACCTGTTATTTGACAAACACTTTGTGAAAAGAGATTCATTTCATTGTAGAAACCAAATACATCTGTTTACATCATATCGCGAAGGCGATTTCGTACAAGATCACCAAAGTTCCTAAGCCTATCTAGTACAGAGTCTTTACTTTCTCTAGCATATGGCATCTTGACACGTTCGGCTTGATCATATAATTCCCCACATTTCCGCTTCATCTCTTGGCGCCTTTCTCGCTCCTTCTCATATAACCTCTTGTTTTCTTCTGCCTTTCCTCTGTTCGCTTCGATGGATTTCTTCAACTGTACCACCTCCATGTCCTTGGCTTTAATGATGGCTCTCAGCTTCTCAATTTCTTCATACGGCTCATGTTGCAACCCTTGCGTGGTGGAATCTTTCAACCAATCCTCGTATGGTGCGGTCATTACCCCCTTCTGTTTGAGCTCCGGAAGATAACGAATGCTTCTATCGTCGGATATTGTTCTCCAAGATTCAGTGATTTGACTCTTCATAGGGATCTCTTTTGGGCATACCCCCTGATCAAAGAAAATGGTGACTTCACTAAATTCGGAAATCGGTGGCGGCCCCTGAATGCGACCTAGTTGTCTGAGAAATCTCTTCGGGGTATATGAGATGATTCCTTGAGTACCCAGCAAGAGAACACGTTCGGATTCCTTAGTGCGAAGTATTGGCTCAAAGCAGTCTCTCCAATCTAATACCCACCTAATGTTGAAATCTTGCAATGTTTCCAAGTAGTCCACACATTCGGATGCATTCTTTGGTAGATCTCCCTCGTTGACTCTTTTGGGATGTGTGACTACCCAATTATATCCAACCACCGGCAAACTATCGGCAACTAATGCTTGTCTCTTAAAATGTCCCGTAGCCCATATGTATAAAACCAAGTTCGCCCCATGGAAAAACTTTTCTCCCTTCCGACAACCAGTACAAGCTAAGAAAATATCTGCGAGAATGGTCGGAACTATAGAACATTGCTTACCCTGAATTCCTAAGAAAAGGTCATTCACAATTTTTGCTGATTTAAAGGCTATCTTTTGATCTTTTCGCGGAAAGAGATAGGTCCCAGCCATAACTACCCCATATACTAGTAGCCTTTTGCGCTCCCATACGGCTTTGGAAGTGAACACAAAATCCGTCACATGCCTTTCGAATCCGTCGTGTGGCGCAAATTGTTCAAACAGAATATTCACGGCGACGCCCTGATCTGACCCTCGTAGCACGGACTCTTTCAATCCTATAATTTGACAAAATTCGGCCTTGTCGGAAGCAAATGGAAACACCAAGGCAGTTCCACGTGTGGGTAAACCAAGGAGGCCAGCTACTTCTTCGAGTGTTATAGTCATTTGCCTATCGCCTATTCTAAAAGCAGTGCACTCGGGGTCCCAAAGATGAACTAAAGCCTCTACCAAATAATTGTTGGATTTGATCTCCTTAAAGTCTCCAATTGGTCCTAAAAATTGGGCGACTTGATGCAGTTCATTAGGTAACATGAAGGTGGGCCATTGTTGAACCTCAGTTGACGGTATTAACAATTGGTAGATGCGGCGAGGGCAAGCCATCTGATGATGAAGAAGGTAGTTTGTCAATTACCTTACCTACGAGTCTCATTCCTCCAGTTATGCGATAACTTAAACGTGCAGTCCCTTGAAGGGTTAAATACCCATGGGACACAAAAGGGTTGGTTTTATTCCTAAAACGGGATTCCCTACGTGGCGTTCCCTTTCTAGGATTTATGCATAATGCCATTTTATTAAAACAATAAAATATGCAATTTAAAATGAAACGTGACTTAAGGAACCCTTTATTTGCCAGGGTAGGTCTAAAATGGTATGGCATTATGAAATTATGAATGAAATATACCACAACTTCTTAAACGTGCAATATCCTATCTACACGGGTAGGCTTCTAAAAGAAAGTCATGCCAGACCTCTTATTTGCTAGGGTTTATGAATGCAACGGGGACACAAAACCAAGAAAGGTTAGATCAGGCAGAGAAATACACATAACACATTGTAGCAACAAGATAAAGCAATCAATACAAAGCAATAAAAGGGAAAAAGGGGTTGGATCCCTCCCCTCGTGAGTGGTGTCCCTAGCTCAGGATAAGGCCGACTCTACCCTAGGCAATTCTAATATGGATGCATGAGGTTGGGGTTTGCTAATGCATCTAGACTCGATAAGCTCAATAGGTCCCTGAGCCTTCAGACTTGGAAACCAAGGGTCATCAATCCCAAGGTTCTTTGTCGGTGGCTCGAGCGATTCCCCAAACACCGCTACGCACACATCGTGTCACGGCTACGTGTTTGAGTGAATCTATCAAAAATCCTCAACCTTCGACTAAAAGCTAAAGGCTATCAACCCAAAGCTTAAAGCGGAAGGTCGAGTGACCCATCGGATCATGCTACACACACATCGTGTCGTGATCACACGTCCAAGTGGGTCGCCTAAAATCCTAATAGGGTGGAGTGGCGTGACAAGCCACTAAAAGAAAAATAAATGAGGGGTAAAAATAATTAAAGCGTATGCACGTATACTAGTGCTCGTTTGGAGGGGAGGGATCAAGAACCAACGCGAGGCTCTAAGGTGAAGTCCCCCACCCAAAATGCAATGCAAAGCGCGGAATCACATACATAAACCATTCATCAATCAAAACAATCATACGCCAAATGAGTAAGTGAAGGAGTTGGTACGCGTGAAATGCAAAAATCCTAATAAAAGGAAAAATGCAATCCTAAAACACCCAAATGTGATATATGAAAAGGTTAAAAGAAGAAAAAGGTTGATTAAATCAAATTTGCTCGGACTCTCGAATGTCCCCAGTGGAGTCGCCAACTGTCGCGCCCCATTTTTTGATAAATAAATAAATTGGTTTAAAAAATGTATTTTTTTTATTCAATTTGTGATTGGAAAATGAATTGTGATTTAAAAGAAAAATGGGTCTAAATGGGGTTTTGAGAATGCGACGATTTGACCCAAAATTATAGTTTTAAAAAGGGTTTTTTGAAATAAAAAATCGGAGTCGCCACTTAGTAATGAGTTAAGGTGTACCAAGTCACCTAAAATGAATTTTTAAAGGAAAAATAGGAAAAAGTAGTAAGAAACCCTTTCTAAACGACTCCTAGTCCACGTAAACCAAAGAAAAAGGTTCGGGAGTCACATTTGACAAAGGGGAAGGCAAGGATAAAATCCAAGGCACCCCTTTGACTTAGCCAAGGCTAGTTGCATGATTTAATCAAAGGTTTTCTTGTTTTAACCAAAGAATTTATTACATTTGGATGCACTACATGAATGCAAACCCTAGACCTAGGGGTATTGGGGGAAATTTCTCTTCAAAGGTTGAGTGGTGCCAATCACATTAATTGTGAAGCCCAATAACGATCCTTTGAAGAAGTCACGAATAATGCGAGTGGGATGCAAATGAATGGAATGCATGTATGTAATGTGAGGACATGAGTTTGAAAAAAGTAATAAAAGACAATAAATATGTAAATGAAATGTGCACGTGAGGGGGCAAGGTACGGTATGTGCAATGATAATATGAAGTGCATGTGTGCAAGTGATGATAAAAGTGTTCGTGTGTAAGTGAAGAAACATAAAGGTGCACGTGTGCAAAATGGGAGGAAAAATGAAAGTGTGATGAGGGTATAAAATGGTAGAGTGGATTTAAAAAATGCACGAGCCTAGGGAATTCATGCATATTGGGTACGGGGAGACCTAAATCGTGACTCAATTTGCCCTTTTATAGAGGGAATACAAGCGTGCTAAGGCTTAGAAAAAGCCACACTCGTCTATATCCCATATTTAAGGGGACTCGTCAAGCAAATGTACCCTATAACTAGCATGAGGTGCAAAAATCCTAAAATGAGGGGAAAAGGGGTTCGAGGAGCATGCCAGATGATAAAAACTAAGGAAAAAACATGAAATGAAGTGAAGCATGCAAACATGGACTCACGGTAGAAAATGGCCTATTGGGTCTAGCATTGGACTAGCCCATTCTATGAATGAGCCACAACTAGCGTTGGACTAGTGTGGTGACGTACATTCATTCATCACATTCATCTACTACTATAGAAAGCAAGTAGACATGCCAAACACTTATAAACACGTAGCACATAACACTTAGCATGCTCGACTAGATGCAAGGCCCTAAGAAAGCGGTAACACGTAGTAACTAAGCATGCAAGACACATAAGACAATTAAAGCCCTAACTATTACATTTGCTAGCTAGGCACATGACTTCGATAGGTCTTCATTGAATGCTCCTCCAAACCCTATCTATTACATTAGGGAGACCCTACTACAATCTAAAAAGGGGAAAAGGAATAAAATAATTAAATCCTTAACTATTACAAGCCAAGAGGTGTACACAAACCCCATAAGGAATAACTTAAATAAAAGTAAAGTAAATGAAATAAATGCAAGGAATTAAGAAAAGGCAAGGAAAGCGGAATAGACATGCATATTCACATAACACGTAGGAGCACGTAGGGTCAAATGAAGTGCAAATGAGGGATAGAGTGTACCTCCATTGAGTTGATACCCTAATGAAGTGAAGTTACTAATTTACCCTCCAAAATAAAAGAAATGGTCAAGGTACCAATTTATTTGTAAAAATTAAAGAAAACATGCAAACACGGGCTCACATAGTCATAAAGCTCTTAAATTCATGCATGAAGTGCAATTTAAACAAAGCATGGAGGTTAATTGAAGCAAACAAGCAATGAAATTAAAAAATTAAAGCTGCCAAGGACCCAATTGCGAACATTAACCAAGCACTCAAGCTTAATTAAACATTTTTAGGAACTTCAAAAGTCTAGGGGCAAAGGAAAGGTTGAGAAATGGTTCAATTGCAATTATCCAAGGATCTAATTGCAAGAAATCAGCACATAATTGGGCCACAATGCAACAAAGGGAGACTTGGGGGGCCAAAGTGCAAATTTTCTGAAAATTATTCATGCAATTGCATGCAACGAAGGCTGAAGCAGCCTTTTTTACTTCTGTAATTTTTCTGCTGCAGCTTCATAAGCTCACAGCGCAACTTTCCCAGCCCAAACATCAAGAATCCAAGCAACGAAATGCACCATTTTAACATCTAAACAAGTAGCAAAATGCAGTCACAGAAATACAATCCTCTTAACAAGACAATTCTTAGAAGTCTTTCATGCAAGCTAATTGTGAAAACAAGCTTCCGCCACTGCCAGAAACTTTTCTTTTCATCCGCAACCATTCTCAAGCAATTTCCCTATGCACTTAGACACATTCATGCAAGCAAACCAAGAAAAGATACGATTGAATCTTCATCTAAACCAAAATACCAGAGCTTGGAACCGAAAAGCAAGAAAACAAAAGGACAAGGCCGTGAATTTCTGGTTCAGCAAGTTGAAATGCATTTTCCAGCAAGTACTTGGTTATAGTTCAAGTGTTTAAGATTTTCAAACATATAAACTCAACACCCAACCTTCCATTTCCTCCCCCAACACAAGATGAAACATGAAACTGAAGTGCGAAACTCAACTAGTAATTAAGGGAAAGGAAACACGGCAGGAAAAAAAAAAAGAAAATGCAGCAGCTTCCTTGCTGCGTTTTTTCCTTTTTGAAGTGCACAACTCCTAGATATTTGGCAATTTCAGCAATATCATACCATGAGTTTTCGGACTCAAAGTACATAAAAAATGCTCTACATTCATGCTAATTTCTGACCCAAACAAACCAGAAACAAATCACAACCATCACAAACATTTCTGCATTTTCTAATTGTAACATTGCCGCAACTTCATCATTCAGCTAGATATCTGTACGAAGCGAATCAAACAAGCCCTACTGACATTTCTAACCAAACCCAGGTGCTATGATCCTCATACCAGCCCACTAGGAAACAGAACATGAACAACAATACTTTCTCTCACAAAAAATTCAGATGCAAATCACGTAAAGCTGGAAACTTTCTTTGTTTTCTCACTCATGTCAAGCATGTTTATGCGAAATCAGCCCCACGGAACCCCCCATTTACTATCCCAAATCCTCTAATATTATAACTTCCTAACATTTGTAAGATAAGGCCCGAGAAATCATCATCCAACTATTATCAACAACTGCCAGGTGTGGCAGAAAAGAAAATGCAGCAAAAAGCATAAAACTTGCAACAAATTTATACCCTATCATACGCACCTAGCCACCATCCCAAAACCTCCATCTAAGCACAGATTTTGGGGAAAGAAAACAACATGAGATGGAACTTTGAGGGAGTGAGTAAAGTTTCGTATACCTGGTCAGCAAAAGAAGCAGCTTTGAAGGTCGGTGGAAGTAGCTTCCTGCGAGTGAAGGCGCTGCAGTTCCTGAGTCTCTTCCTTCTGGATCTTTCTCTTCCAGATTTCTCTCACAGCCAAACATTTTTCCCTTTCCAGCCGTCAATCTCACCCCCTCTCTCTATTCCACTCACGGTTCTCTTTTCCTTAGTCACTCTTTCCGGCTCTCTACTTCCAAAGACCCTGGCTTTTTCTTCCAGTTTTTATCTCCTCAAACCCGTCAAACCCCATCTCTCTCTCTCGGTTGTTCCCACTTTCTTTTTGTTTTGCAGATTTGCGGCCGTCACTCTTTTTTAATTTTCCAGCCGTCAGTCGATGCTTTCTTTCCTCAACACCCCCCCAAACTTCCTCTGCTCTCTCCCTTCTCAGATCGCATCCTCACCTTAGCTCTCTATTCGTCCCACTCTCTCACCAACTCCCTTGCGGCTGCTGCTTTCTTTTTCCTTTTATATCATCTCCCCAACCTCCTAAACCCTCACCTCAACGATGAGGATGAGGGGCTTGTTACTCCTGTAAAATCTAGCCCTCCGATGGTCTTCTGTGAATGTCCTTTGCACGCTGCAAAAAATTGCAGCGTGCATGCCGCGACATTTTTTTTTTTTTTTAAAACTAATTAATATAGATAACTAATTACCTAATAATAAATAATAAAAAATAAAAATAAAAATAAATGCAGAAATGCTAACGAAATGCTAATTTTCTTTCTTTTCCCTTTTTTTTCTTTTTGAAGTAATTTAACAAAATGGTAATACAATTAAATGAAAACCAACAATCTAATTAACATCGGATAAAAATGAATAATAAACAGCAAAAATGGCAATTTTTCATTTTTCTTTTCATTTTTCATTATTTTTCATTTTTCATCATTTTTCTCTCTTTTTTTTTTTAAATTAGTAGATAAAATAAAAGCTTGTAAACTAATTAAAATAAAATAAAATAAGAGCCACGAAATAGGAATCAACCAAAATAAACCTAAAATTGAAACACATAAATCTAAAAATTAAACTAAATAAATAAAATTCAAAACCAAAATTTTGGTGTCTACAGTTTGGTTGATATTTGGTTGAATTTCGGATCAACTCGTATTTCAAATGGCAAAAGAAAAATTTTGGCTACTCTCGGCCTAGTATCTGGATTCTGACGTGGCCGGTACTGTTCATCATCGGCTTCGATTTTTTCGTTTTTTTTATTTGTGATTTTGACTTGTTTACGCGCGTGGGTATGTTCCGGAACGTATTAGATCGACGTGAACTAATCCGTAGTCCAGGCGAGAGCTGGGCAGGCAGTCCGCTAATCCCTTTGGTTCGCCTTAGGGGAAAGTGGGGCTGTCACAAGTGGTATCAGAGCCAGTTCGCGTGGTCTCTGCGCGGAGTGAGACTGGGCCAAGTGGTGTTGTGGTCCTCATTTCATGAATATGTCTAAGTGCTCGTTTGAGCGTAAGTTATGAACTGGGCATGTGATAAGTGTACGAATCATTATCATGGGACTCGAGGAAGCTAGGTATGTATGTCGGGTAGGAATCTTTAATAAGGATGGTTTACTCTTGGGACCGGCCGGCTCGAGATGTGAATTATCTTAGACGAGATTCTTGCGCTCGGATACGAAAGATATGAGGGCCTAGGTTAGAAAGGATTTGGTGAACTAGAAAGGCGATTCTATGGAACTTCGTGTGGTTTGTTCGGGTGTGGTTAAGCGTGATCGACCTTGATTAAGATATAAATATTTGGACGAAGCCCTAGAAAGGGAAAAACTTTTCGTGAGTTCTTTTGTACTTGTGACCTAGGTGTCTATAGTACTTTTGGAAGACCCTTTTGTTTCATGGAATGACTTCGTATGTACTTGACTGACTGTTCCGTATAATTGCTTAACCTGGTTATGTGATCTATGTATACGTGTTATGTGTTTAAATGCTCTTCGCGGTAATTGTTTGAGTTACTTATTCCTGTTTCATTGTTCCTGTCTGGTGCTACAGAAGGAAGGGTTAGGTGCCCTTTAACAGTGTATTTATTTGATGACTTAGATTGATGGAAGGCACCCGAAGTGGTCGAGGCCGTGGACGCAGAGGTAGGCAACCCACACCGGTTAGGGGTACGGGGGAAACCTCTACTGGACCCAATCTGGAACCGCAAGTAAACCCTAATGTACAAATAGCTGCTGCTATGCAGCAAATGACAGACTTGCTTGCACAAGTGGTGCAGCAACAGGGCCAAAACCCAAACCCTAACCCCGGAAACCCTGGTAACCATATCGAGAGCGAAGATAGAGCTCTTGAACGCTTTCAAAAGTTCGCTCTGCCAAAGTTTGTTGGGGGACCCGACCCAAACGTTGCCGAGAAATGGCTTGAGAAGATGGTTGACATATTTGCAACTCTACACTACCCAGACGAACGCCAGGTGACTTTTGCCGTGTTCCAACTTGAGGGAGCGGCCCGTTCCTGGTGGAATGTAATTAGACAGAAATGGGAAAGGGAGCAGACGCCGAGAACTTGGGTGAACTTCATCAGAGAGTTCAATGCGAAGTTTTTCCTTCCTCTAGTTCAGGAGAGAAAGGAAGACGAGTTCATTCGACTCCGCCAAGGAGCTCAAACTGTGGCGGAATATGAGAGCCAATTCACCCGCCTATCTAAATTCGCGCCCGAACTCATCATGACCGAGCAACGAAGAATACGGCGATTTGTCCAGGGGCTGTACGTAGAAATCCAGAAGGACCTCGCGGCAGCCCAAATTAACGCCTTCAGTGAAGCAGTGGAGAAGGCACAACGAGTAGAGAATGCTAGGCTCCAGGTGAAAACCTTTCAGGCGAAAAAGAGAGGATTTTCTGGAAGTAGTTCGGGGCAGGAGGATGAAAGTACCCCTCCCATGTTTGGATGAGGAACGGGAGGAGTAAGGATGACGGGAGTGTCACAAGAGACCCCGTCAAGAGGAGGCTCGGTTTCTGTAGCACGCGGACCCTGCGGGTATTGCGGAAAATTAAACCATTCGGAGGACAATTGCTGGAGGAAAGGAGGAAAATGCTTGCTCTGTGGGAGTGCCGAACATCAAATTGCTAACTGTCCAGCTCGCCTGCGCGAGCGGCAAGGGACTCTGCCACCAACTACGACCAACCCTGCCCAGCCGAAGGGGGACAAGGATGGATCGAAAGTGTCCTCTCGGGTGTACTCCTTAGAACAACATCAAGTCTTTGACCCCTTAGAGGACGTGGAAGGTATTAATTTACTGAACCTGGCCAGTGAAGGGGTACCGATCTGTTAGCTAAGTATAGTGCTCAATTTAATCCCGGAGTAATCAATGATAAGGAATTTCGAGGACGAAATTCTTTTAAGGGGGAGAGAGTGTGAGAACCCATAAAAACCCTAATCTTTTCCGAGGGTTTTATTTCCTTTAATAGCATGTTTTCTGCATTTCCTGGCTTAGGAAATTTTCCTGAGGAATTTTTATGAGTAATTATAGTTTTTAGATGATTTTTCTAGCCTTGGAGAGTTTTTGGAAAATTAAGAATATATAATGTGTGAGAACCCTGAAAATATATATATAAATATCAGTGCATATTTCATTTGCATTCTTAATTCTTTAATAAATCTTAGCATTAAATCTAATTATTTTTAAATATGTGCGTAGAAATAAATTTTATGAGCATTTTAGATTTTTAATAAACTTTATTATTATTTGATCTTATATAAGTGTGCAAAAATAATTTATTATAGATCACAAATAATTCAATTATGCAAAACATTAGATTATTTGAGTTTTGCCCAGTTAAGTTAAATACTCTTGCCGTGGAGTGTGTTTGGTTTTTATTTTAATTCTTTGATTTCAATAACTAATTTTAAGTATTAATAACGATAGGTGTTAAGGCAAAATTAGAATCAAGGCGAATCGTTTTAAGTCAAAACTTTTATAATTATATTCAGGACGATGCATTTCGATAACTGAATTTTGCGAGATTAGTGTATAATTAGGCGTTCAACTCACACTTGGGGATAATTTTTGGAATTAAGTTAGAATTGAGGAATTGAGTAGAGGTTAGGAAGAAAAGTGAAAAGACTAAAATACCCTTACCTCACCTTTCCATGCAAACCAAAAAAGACGTCTGACTGCAAATCAAATCACAATTGATATTAACCATTTCGATACGCAACCAATGTTATACACAATCAACTTTTACACGTAAACCACTCTCACAAACAACGGCACCACCAAACCGTCCTCTCTATCTCACGGCTGAAACCATAATACCATTCCCTCTATTGCATGTTTCATTTCACAAACTTAAGACACAATTCAAATTCTTTCTCTGTACAAAACCAAACCGCAAACCATTTCTCCTTTCTAATACCGAGACACCACCTTCACCAATTCCATTTCCTCTGCAAAACCTCACTCCAGCCACTACACTTTCTCTCCACAAAACCATCTCAGCTCTTCCTCTGCCTTAGTCCGAGAACAAGAGAGAGTGAGGGCTGCAGCTTTGGTTTCATCGACAAAGGGGAGCAAGAGAGAGAGAGAGAGAGCCGAGCTTCTTGTTTCTTTTCTTGCTAACCGTAAGCTGAGAGAGGGACCAGGGGACCATCGAACCTCCTCCTTCTTCCAGCCGTGGTCATTTTTCAACCTCAACCAAGCTGCACTTCACCTCCCAGCCGCAACTCATCAAACCAGAATCACCGACTGCACTTGGCCGAGAGCTAGGGAGGAAATTTCTGGAATTTCGTGTGAAGGATTAGTTGCTAGCTGAGGTAATTTCTGTTCCAAAATAGGTTGATTATTAGTTGAGCAAGCTACATCTGAGCTTGCATGTTCAGATTGTACAATCGAATGTTGAAACCATTAGAAAATTTCTGTTTGGCTGATATGTTGCTGCTGAGAAGCTGAAGTGATTTTTTTTTGCAATTCCATTTTGTTTCCTGTGACAATTTGAAACACTTGAGTGCCTTTAGCTGTGTGAAAACTTGATGTTTAGATCATGCATGTTAAAATTGTGCATTCGGATGATGTGTTAAAACAGAGAAAATTCTGGTTTGGGTTAAGAAAATTTCTGCCGAAAGCTTAGCTCAAATTTTTGCAACCTGATTTGGTTTAGTGTTGTTGTTTAAACTTATAACCATGATTAGATGATTAATAACAAGTTAATTAGGCTTTGCATGCAAGCCAACCGAGAGCAGGATTGTTTGAATTTCTGGTTGAGTAATGCTTTGATGTTGTCCGAACTTGCTTATGGATCAAAATTGATAGATAGTTCCTTATTTGATGTTGCATGTGAACTATATGGCTTGAATTTCGGTTGCATGGCTGGAAATTTTAATGGGAGTTGATGGACTGCTGAAACAATTTTTCCAGTTTAGCCGTTGAAGATGTTTTGGAAATTGCATGGGTATTTTAGCATGAAATTGCTGGAAAGTGGTTTATATTCACTTAGTTAGGTGCTTGACTAATTAAAATTAGATGATTAAGCTTTACATGTTAATTGTTTTATTTCATGTCAGAAAATTTTGATGGTGGGCTCTATGAACTCCCACCCTTGGATTGATGATGGATATAATGCTAGTTTAGTGTTTATATAAGTAGATTAATGATACCTAGCTAGTCTAGATTTCAAGGGATGCATAGTTCAAAAATGTCCAGATTTACCCTGTTTTAATCGCACCTTTTTTTGCAGAATTTTTAGGGTTTCATGACTTGTATATCATGTTTATATGTTGAATATATAATGTACAAAGTTTCATTGAAAAATATTGAGGTTTGGTTGGTCAATTGGATCAATTTCGTGAAGCTAGTAAATCTGGAAAAACTGTTTTCGTAATGCTTTGACCAGTTTTCGTATTTCAGCCATAACTCTGTGCTCCGATGTTGAAATCAAGTGCCGTCAGCGGCATTTGAAACTACACATCCCAGCCTTTCCAGCGGTATAAAATGCACATTCTGGTCCCATGTACGTGAGCCAAACCAACCATTTAAAGATGGCTACTCTGTTTCTCTGTTTTACAAAGAACGAAATGCTGAGGCTGCAACTTGTGGCTCGAATTCGAGCTAGTTGTCTGTCGAATTTCAAAATGATGTCTTCTGTGAAATCATAGCTCTATGAATGTGTTTTCCAACTCCTTAAACCATGTCCAATTCCGAGTTAATTTGAGTGATCTGTGATCAAAATATGAAACCTGCTCTGTGTGTGAAAACCCTCCTTTTTGGGACAGATTTGATGCAAGGCTCAGTGTAGACTTGCAAATTTAATCTCTTGGTGTTAACCACCACAAATGTTGTTCTGGGATGACCCTTAAACCGTTTCTATGTAAATGAACCATGTTTAGAGAATTTTCCCTTGGTAAAAATTTTAGAAAAGGAAATTTTCATATACAAGGCAGCTTTGCCTTAAAATTTTGGAAACTTGAGTGATTTTGTTAAGTGACTTCCCGTGCATATTTTTCTATGAAATTTGGTAGAGAGACAACCCTTATATGGTAGTATTATACTGCTAATTATGGTGTTATTCCGAGACCGTTTCATGGGTCAAATAAATTACCAAAGTTCATGACTCGAGTTTGAAAAACCCATGTTTCACAAAGGAATTTTGGTAACTTTGAGTTGCCATATCTTAGTATTCAAAACTCCGTTTCTCGTTCCGTTTGTTTTGTTATACTCTCGGATTACAACACTAATAGAGTTATAAATTGCAAAAGCTAGTTCCAAACAAGTGAATTTTTCCGAATTTTCAAAGTTGACTAAAAATCAACTTAAATCTGCCTTATGAACTAAAACAGAGACTTTGAGCTTATTTTTGAATATTTTCCATGTGGAATCTTAGAAATGTGTATTCTAGGAACTTTTAGTATTTTAGAAGTAGTTTCCAACGGTACCAAGTTTTCCAATTTTGGACCTACTGAGTACGAGATCTGATTTTTCTAAGTTTGACGTGCAAAGCAGAAATTTTGCCGATTTCTTATAAACTGAAAATTTGAAAACCCGTTATTCCTTCTTGATGATAATTGGTCGCTTTAAACTTGATTTCATGAAGGAAATCATTTTCTCCTTGTGTTAATAAAACCTCACTTTTGAACCTTTATTTTGAGTGGTTAAGGTTCTTAATTTGAGGTATTGACAAGTCTAGATGAGTGTAACTCCTTTCTTGATTAATGCGTGATTATGAGTGAAAAATACTCGTCAAATTGCTTCAGGTACCCAAGTTAGTCTTGAAGAGAATCCCGGAGGGGACAATTAAAGACTTTCTCGCTTAATTATTTTCGAATTGGTGAGTGTCCCTGCTTGTTCTATGCCTACTTGATTAAAGTGCTTTCTTGATTTGATATGTGATAATTGGAAAAATGGTTTTCTGATCCATCGAAGTGGGCAGTGTGTACTTTATCACACTAGCTCTTTCGAGTGGTGACTTGCTTGAAATATTTTCGTGAATATCCTGCTTGCACTATCCACACGCTAGACGCAACGTCGCTCGGTGAATCCCTCGACTAGTCTATAATAACCTCATGCCGGATGCAACGTCGCTGGGTGAATCCCTCGACTAGTCTATAATAATCTCATGCTGGACGCAACGTCGCTGGGTGAATCCCTCGACTAGTCTATAATACCCTCGTGTTGGACGCAACGTCGTTGGGTGAATTCCTCGACTAGTCTATAAAAAGGTATACTCGAGTAATACCAAATTCTCTCGTGCGGGCCTGGTTGGGGAAGTAAGTTGGCTGGAGCGTGTTAAGAAAAAAAAATAATAATAATGAATCTACATGGATTTTAGATAGCGAAAGTTGATGGAGGGTCAACTGCGGGTAATTTTGATCAAGTGCAAGGAAAATGGCTCCTGAGAGCCCCTGTATCCTACCCTGTGCTGTTATACGCTTCCTTAAATGTTTACTTTAGTTGAAATCAATAATTGCTACTCGTTCTATGTAATTGCATGTTTTGGGCATCACTGAGCTTTAGCTCACCACACGATATTTGTTTTCCTTAACAGGTCCTGGAAATCGAGAGACTTGAAGTCTACCTTATCGTTTTGTAAATAGTATTTCGATTCGTACTTGTACCTTTGTTTTGGGTTGTCACTTGAAGCTGGAAAAGTGCAAACCCTGTGTTTTCGCTTGTATGAAAGTGTTTAACTTTTATGATTCCACTTCATGGTTTGTAATGTATAAAGGTAGTTATACGTTAAGATAGTTGGAGTTGTACCTTAAGAGTGAATGTTCAGATGTGGTTGGCCATGTTATCTCTGAAGTTAACGTGTTTTAGTATTCCAGTTTTTGAAAGTTTGGCATGTTCGGATGGCGAATTGTGTTTTAGGTTAAGTTATATTGGAATGTTTGATTGGTTTGCTTGCGTGAGTCCTGGCGAGAGCTGGGCAGGCGACCCGCCAACCCTCTGGTTCGCTTTAGGGAGAAGTGGGGCCGCCACATAATGGACGTGGGACCCACTAGTGCGAAAAGTTCGGAAAAATTTGGCCAATTAGGTTAAATTTCGGATACTGTGTAAAATTTATCGGGTGTTAAGAGATAAGTAGAGGATGTGAAGTGATTGATGTGAGAGGAAAAGAAGAGATAGGAATGCATTTATGGAAGTGACAAGTGTCATATAGCCATTGGTTGGACTTGGTGAAAACACTATTCATGCTTTTTGACTTTTGACCACATTGAGTAAATATCTCCAAAAATCACCAAAATTCACCATTTTCTTTCTCCTTGGTGGCCGGCTCTCCTAAGCTCAAGAAGGAAGGAAAACTCTTCAAGTTTTAGCTACCAATTAGTGCAAATCACCCAAAATATTTGCTTGATTGTGTTTCTACTCCATAAAATCCTTCCACTTGGTGCTAGTGAGTGCTTTAGTGAAGCTTTTTGGAAGAGTTAAGGTGTCCAACATCAATACCTCTCTTGGTTACTAGGTGAGTGGTGTGTGAATTCCCTCTTACACTTAATGAAGCTTAAGTTATGCTTAGTAGTGGCTAAAGTGATGATATTTGTGGTTTATTTCTTGGTTTGAAGTGATTTGGTGAAGTTTTTATTTTTTTGAGGAATTTTCTGGTTTAATATGAATGTGATGTTGTGGTCATCTATGATGGTTGATAATGAGGGGTAATGACTCTAGTAGGTGTGAATTAGTGATAATTGCAACCAATTTTGGGTTTGGATTGAAATGAGAAAAGTTAGGGTTTCATAACCCCCTTTTCTGTCCGGCTTTGGATCATAGGGTTAGAGGTCGAATTGGCTTTTCCTCAAAACATGAAAGTTGTAGGTATTGATGAGTTTGAGGTGCCTGTAAAATTTCAAGTCATTTGGAGTAGTGTAGAGTGAGATATGTTGATTTTACTGTTGCTGATCTGGGTTGATCAGGATGGCAGAACTGCACTTGTATTTGGCTATTTTGACTGGAATTGCTTTGGATTTGGATGTTGGTGTCTTCTGATGAAATGTATCTGGATGTCTTAGATACCATATGCCTTTGGAATCAATGCATTTGGACCTGTATAGACTGAGTTGTACGAATTACAGCATAGTGTGATTTGTAAACCTGCAATTACGGTTCTGGTTTGGTATTCTGCATTTTTTGACCTAGTTGTGCTAGGATTTGGACTGAGTGGCCTTCTACATTGTTGTAGCCCTGTCTTTTAGCTTCGAGATGGTGGGTTTTACACTCTCATCCGATAAGCGTAGCGCATTTTGTGCCATTACCGCATTAGGAGGCCAAAACTGTTTTTGTTGTTGGGTCAAATGAGTTACATTTCCTGATTTTCTGGTTTGCTATAATGCTTGTATATGTTTGTAAAACCCTATTGGGGTTGTGATTGGCATTGCTTTATGACTCGTTATCGAGTCTCATTGTACTTGCTTACGTGTTCTAGGGCGTGACGGTGGTTCACGACATTCTCCTGACGGAAGTGCATGAAATAGCACTTAATTGATTGGTGAGTATACTACTCACTTAAATGTTACAATGTGGCTATGGTATATGTGAATTTGATGCCTTGACGGCTAATATGGCTATTGAAAATGATTGAGGTGAGGGTGTACTTGACCGCCCTCACCCCCTTGTGATTCCATTCATGACTGTTTACCGTTTTACTGAAATACTGCACTTGCTATATGAGATATTGAATTCCATTCATGGAAAACTAATTTGGTGTCGATTGGACGAATGTCCAACGGCCTTACTGTATTACTGAGCTCAACCCCGTAGGTAGTCAATTGGATCGAGCCGGCGAGGGCTTGGTCGTGAATATTGACGTGCCACGGGGACTGTACTGGGGAAACTTGTAGTAATGAGACTCTTGGTTCCGGTATACTCGAGTATTACCAAAATGACTGATTGGAGTGCGGGCCCGGTTGCGGTATGTTTGGTGGAAGGGATGGGAGTGAAGTGGGTTCTACGGTTGGTACTCTTAACATTGACGGAGGGTCAATGAGGTTGGATCAAGAATGTAAGCGTGGAAATGGGCTCTTGAGAGCCGTCCGTATCCTTTTATCGACTTGTTTTACTTCTTAATTGTGTACTTGAAATGAAAGATTTTGCTTATGTGATCTTTGTTGCTTATGTGGTAGTAACTCACTGGGCTTAAGCTAATTCCGTTCAATTTGTTTTCCTTACAGGAAAATGATCACTTTTGGAAAGGTTGTACTAGCAAGTTGAGCTCATGTAAATGTATCTTTTGAATAGCTCTTCGAATGAAACCCTAATGTGTATTGGGTTCACTTTCTTTTGATAGGCAAACCGAACATGTATATTCGTAATGAATGGTTTGATATGCCGCTTTGGCTTGAAAATGTTACATTTCAATGTGTGTATGTTTGGTTGATATTTGGTTGAATTTCGGATCAACTCGTATTTCAAACGGCAAAAGAAAAATTTTGGCTACTCTCGGCCTAGTATCTGGATTCTGACGTGGCCGGTACTGTTCATCATCGGCTTCGATTTTTCATTTTTTTATTTGTGATTTTGACTTGTTTACGCGCGTGGGTATGTTCCGGAACGTATTAGATCGACGTGAACTAATCCGTAGTCCTGGCGAGAGCTGGGCAGGCAGTCCACTAACCTCTTTGGTTCGCCTTAGGGGAAAGTGGGGCTGTCACACATAGGCTCACTATAATTCCATGAAACTACTTGTAGATTAAGAACAGGAGCTTGTTCAGGAAATTCAAATGCTATAAGCTCTGAAGGTTCACATTCAAAAGGTATCACATCCAGAATAAAAGGATTAGCATTTTCCTTCACTTCGTAGGCTTCTTCTTCCAGTAAGAATGGTTCTCTAATGACCCCTATTATCTCAGCTTCATCGACAATGTATTGAGTAGGTTTCTCGATCTCGTCGTCCATGGTAATAACTCCAACAGTATCCTTGTGCACAGGAAAAGGATTTTTGCTAACACTTGACCCTTGTTCTTCTCTCATTCTCAAAATTATATCTCCAACATCAATCATGTCTTGAATTTTATATTTAAATACCCAACAATTGGCAGTAGAGTGTCCAGGAGCTCCAGAATGATAAGCAGAAAAAGATTGAGGATCATAACCAATGGGAACTCCTTTAGGATAGATTTTAGGAGGTATCGTACCAATTTTCCCTGCGGGTTTCAGTTGTTCATATAATTGATCAAGGGGCCGACCTAGGTTGGTGAAAGTTCTGTATGGGGTTGGGTTTCGGATGTCGCTAGTTTGTTGATAGTTGTAGTTCTGGTTGGCTGGTGAAATGGGCCTTGGATTATAAGGAGGGCGAGGTCTAGTCTGAAAGTTAGGTCGAGAAATATGAAATGGTGTTGTGGGTATGTTTGAGTAATTCGATCGAGATTGAGGGCGGTTAATAGTGGTATGATAAACAGGTCGAGAGCGTAGCTAGTACGGATAATTGGATGGATAAGTGGGGTATTGTTGGTATCTATGTCGGAAAGAAGGGCCTTGGTTCTAGACAAATGAAGCTTCCTCTTCTTTCTTCTTGAACAGAGATTTCTTACTACTACTGCTTTGACTTTGCATCGCTTCCAATTACGATTTCAGAGTTGACACATTAACAATCTTTTCACCTCTTACGAACTCATCATACTCCTCCAATTTATTAACAATTTATGCAAAAGAGCATCCAGACATGCGACAAATTTTCTCAAAACAGGGCGGGTCATGAACTTTGATAAACGTTCGAACAATTTCGTCCTCAGTCATAGGAGGTTCCACCTTGGCAGCCAATTTTCTCCATCTCATCGCATACGTCTTGTGATTCTCAGATGGCTTTCTTTTAGTCCCCTCAAGTGTGGTCCTCGTTGGAGCAAACTCGCAATTATACTTGTATTGTTTTACAAACGTGGCTAACAAATCAACCCATGTCCTCATATCCTCAGGTATCAAATTGGAATATCAATCCAGTGCATCACCTTCCAAGCTTTCAGGGAACAATCGAACTGGTAGATTCCCGTCATCTGTTGGCTTTCCTAATTTGTTGGCAAACATTTGGAGATGTGTCTTGGGGTTGCCCGTTCCGTCTTACTTGCTAAATTTGGGTGCTTTAATACCCACAGGCAATTGCATATCGGGAAACAGACACAACTCGTTATAATCCAAACCTTCTTGTTTGCTCAAGCCTTGGCTCTTCCTCATGAACTAGTCAAATCGATCCAACCACTTTAACAGATTTTTGTCGATTGGCGCGGAGGATTTCCCAGCTTTAATTTTTCCTTGGGCAACGGTGTCTAATGTGAATGGCTCTGCAGTGGAATAATAATATGGTACTTGAAGTTCAAGTGGCATGTTCAGACTGGCAGGTGGGTAATTTAGAGGAATTTGAGGGTGAGAAGGATTGATTTGAACGTTGGGTGGGTAGGTATGTGTTAGGCCATGAGTAGGATAAGTAAAAACTTCCTCAGGTGGATTTATGACATGTGAAGCAAAAGAGGTTTGAATATAAGGTAAGGACAGTGGTTGAGGTTCAGTTTGATCGACAAGTAGGGGATCAGGCTGGACATCGCCGCTGCTACAGGCAATCAACTAATCAATCACGCGCCGTTGTGCGATCATCTCTATGCTTAACTCATTAAATCAATCATGCATTTTGTGAATCCTGTATTCATGTCTCATATTAAGGTTTCTTTCTAATCGTCTTGAAAGATTACTAACATTAAGGCCGAGTACAACGGAATTATTATGTTGTTAAGATCTTATAGAATTCAATCTACACGACATTTAAAGTTCATTGAGAATACGTAAGGACCATTAAGACTTTGAGATAAAGATTACATGGTTGGTTCTTGGATTGGAATACATAGAGTGACAAATTTCTTGAGGTGATCTTTACTATTAATGAACCCGTTAATGAGGTATTAGAGTATTCCAACCTTTAGCTCGTGAAAAGATTAAGAACGCATGATTTACGTGATATCAAGTATGGAATAGATTTTTCAATAAGGAAGAGCAAAATGCAAAAGAGATATCAGGAATGTTTGAATTAAAGGTTGGAATTTTGAGGACGAAATTCTTTTAAGGAGGGGAGATTGTGATACACCGAATTTTGGGATATTATTCTTTTTCAAAGAGGATATTAAGGTTTATTTATTTTATTTTTGTTTTAAAACATTGTTTTGTTTTAAAGACTAGAAATCTTAAATTTTAATCAAAACCCTAGTTTTACTTGTGACTAAAAGGTTGTTAGTTAATTGAGTTTATGTATGACAATACATGTTTTATGATAGATAATTATAATGGTTGGGTGGTTAGTAGACTAATGAGGTGTAGTTAATCTTGTTGGATTACATTAAATTGGTGATTTATAGAGTTAATTGCAAAGTGTGACAGCCCCCACCTCACCCTAAGGTGAACCAAAGGGTTCGGCAGACCGCCTGCCCAACTCTTGCCAGGACTACGGAGTTCAATCATACAAACCCAATATTGCGCGCAACGAATCCCCAAGAGAACAATCAATCGAAGACTACTAAGTTGAGAAACATGAGTTCTACATTGAAAGATACCATGGTACTTCGATTAAACGCCCCAACGGAAACGAAAATGAAGAAAAAATGAAAATGGAAAGCGGACACGGCACAATCCAGCCAAGATATGGCTGGATTTCCGACTGGATCGCTAGCCGGATATGAGGCAGTGAGTAACCCAAAAGTTTTCCAAAACCCCAGCTAATCAGGCCAGATATCCGGCTAAGAACTGGCCGGACACACGGCCAGATTTGGTGAACAGTTACCGCCAGAATTTTCTTTCCTTGTTCAAATGCCGCGCTCATCCGATCGTCCAATGGTTACAAGTAGCATCTGAACAAATGCAAAGGTACCATCTCAAATGAATACACTTAATGTACATGATGAAACACTTGCATACATACCTTGTAAACTTTACAATTAAAAGCGTGATACTTAATTAAAAGACAATTAGGGTTTTGATTACACAAGAGCTAACAGAAGAACGTTTACACTAGCTCAACCCTTTTGTCAAAATCATGGTTCAAAGTGTGGTTCGCTGTAAAGAAAACAAAGATAACGAGAAGGGGGTGAGCTTACGCTCAATGAGGTACCAAAATGGTAGCAAGTAAGAATCATGAAACTTCATATTCAATTAGTCACATATGCAAATCAAATAAAGAAATGAATAAACACCCTAGATAGAAAGGATACGGGTGGCTCTCAGGAGTCAAAACCCCATTTGCTTTACCGAAGCTTGATTAAATAATAGTTGACACTCCGTTAACTTTCCAAATAAAGTAACCAGTCCAGTCCAGTAGAGCACCACTTTACACCAAAACTTCGTCCACCAAACTTACCCCTTACCGGGCCTGAACACCTCAACAGAAACAGAAGTGGCAATACTCGAGTATACCGGAATCAAGGGTCTCAATACCCAGAGATTCCTAGAATAGACTACTGTGGTTCATTATCTAATCGACCAGGCGCTTGGCTGTGACGCCCCGAAAAAAAAAATGAGTTTGAGAACCCGGAAATTTTCTAAATTTCTAGGGTTTATTTTATTTAATCGCCCGCCTTTTCTACATTTTCTTTATTAGAAAAATTCTCCACATAAATTTTATGAGCAAAGATAGTTTAAAAATGATTTTTCTAGTATCGGTTAGTTTTTGAGAAATTAAGAGCGTATTTTGAACGTGGGACCCGCAAGTGCGGTAAATGCATTATATTTTTGCCAACTTGTTGGAATTTTGTATTAAGTGATATTATTTTACAAAGTGTTAAGATATTTGTATTGGAGAGACAAAAAGATAAGGTTAAAGCTTAGAGGTGCCAAGTGTCACAAACCCATTGGATGTTGAATTTGACCAAGACTTTTCTAACTTTACTAAAACCAATTTGGACCCTTTTCTCCCATTTTTCTTGTCTTGGCCGGCTGTTAAGAGAAGCAAAATAAGAGAGAAAAAACTTCATTTTCTACTCCACTTTCTAGCTTCAATCTTACTCCAATCTACCAAATCAACCATTGAATCTTGTTTTTGCTCCACAGAAAACATTAAGTGAGTATTTGTGAGGTGTATATTGGAGTGATTTGGAAGATTTAAGTGCAAGGTTGCTCCATCTCTTTGGTTACTAAGGTGAGTTGTGAAGGACCCCTCTCCTTCCTCTAATGATGTTCAATTCATGATTGGTGGTGGTATGAGATGCAATATTATGGATTATTTCTTGATTTGTTGTTGAAGTGATGAAGTTTTATTATTTTTGGGGATTTTTATGTTTTGATATAAGCATGGTTGTGTGGCTATCTATGATGATTGGAAATGGTATATAATGATTCTAGAAGGTGGAAAAAGTGGACAATTGCAATCAATTTCTGTTGTGGAAGAAAAAGTGGAAAACTAGGTTTCAATGTTCTTCATTCTGTCCGAATGGCCTAAAACATGAAAGTTTTAGGAAATGACATTTTAGAGGTGCCTACAAAATTTCAGGTCAATCGGAGTAGCGTAGCTTGAGAAAAGTCGAAATTACCCTTGCTGTCCTGGTTTTACCCGAATTTGGGGATTGCTTCTGTAATTGGTTGTTTTGGTCTGGAATGCTTCCGAATTGGCTGTTGAGGTCTTCTGATGAATTGAAGCCGTGTTTCTTAGCTTGCAGCTGGTTTTGGAATTTCTGGATTTGGACTTGGAGAGCCTGAGTTATGAGGTTTCCGCTAGAATGCGTTTTGGTGAATCTGTTTTACGTTTTTGATGTAGTATCTTGCATTTTTGACCTGGTTACACTCAAAAGTGGGTTGAGTGACCTTCTGAAATATTGTATCCCTATCTCTTAGCTTTGAAACAGTGGGTCTTGCACCTTCATCCAACAATCATAGTGCCTTTGGTGCCATTACCGCAAAAGGATGTCAAAAGCTATTTTTCTGGTTTTGAGCTTAACTTTCATTTCCGAACTTTTCCCTAGCTTGACTTGTACTACTACTACTTGGAGCTTGCTGAATAGCTATTGGATGAACTTGTTGTTGTGTGTGTACCTTTGGGACTGGCTGAGGAAATAATGAAG
This sequence comes from Coffea canephora, assembly GCA_036785865.1. NCBI lineage: Eukaryota > Viridiplantae > Streptophyta > Magnoliopsida > Gentianales > Rubiaceae > Coffea > Coffea canephora. The sequence continues at coordinate 22,614,213 of CM071922.1, forward strand.
CCATGATGGCTGGAAAAGTAAGCAAAGTTAGGGGAAGTGCTGTCCGAACTTTTAAAGGACTTGTTTGCATTGAGTTTGTGATCTAAAACTTGGATTTGAGCAAGGCAATGATATATGATGGATGGTTTCTGAGCCATGGAGGTGAGTTACCTCAAACTATTTCTAAAGTTATTTATGAACCGTTTCCTGCATTATTTACTTTTGAACTGTTTCCACAGTTACTTTTGAACCGTTTTCTTGCATTATTTACCTTTAAACTGTTTCCAAAGTTACTTTTGAACTGTTTTCTTACATATCATGCGTGCTTGCATATGAGTGTTCCTTGTTGCCGTATTCCTTGATTTATTGGCTTGTTATTATTGATTGATAATGTGTTAAGTGCTTTCAATGATTGTTAAAACGAGTTTTCTAGGCGAGTGTGTACTTCATCGCACTCGACCTAAATAAATATGAAAATTTCAATGATTATTGATTAAATGCTAGTTGCGCATGAATGTAAGCCGTTTGGCTGAACTGGCCATTGCCCTTTGTTACCGATCGACTCGAGCCAGAAGCGGACTCGGTCGGGCGATATGGTGACCCTGGGTGAATTTGATATACTCGAGTATTACCTTGTAGTCCGGCTACGTCTGGATGGGTGGAGTCCGGCCAATGGTCGGATGGGTGAAGTCCGGTCAACGTCCGGAAAAGGGGACGAACGAACAAAAGGATGAACGAGGGATTCTACTTACAAAAAAATGTATTTCCAAACGATTGAAGGAATAAGGGGAAATGTCAGGGGAACGAACGAACAAACGAATAGCTCCATGTGAGCCCGTATCCTTTTAATGAATGCTACTATCGCTTTCCATTGTAAATGTTCCTTGAATTATTGATACTCCATTTTAATGTATTGTAAATGTTGTAATTGTTTCTGGACTTATCATCTGATTTATGACATCATTGAAATGAACTATTGTGAAACCGATTTGATTACTGATTTTAATGGTTACTCGCTGAGCTTCTAGCTCACCCCAAAAATATTTTATTCCCCTCCACATGGCTCGTGGCGAAGGAAGGACTTGTAGTACTTGTTCACGTGACTGGATGACATATATCTTGTATAATTTGGATTTGGAATCATTTTATGTATAGTTGAGAATCGTTTCCGCTTCGCTTATGACATGTAATTATTGGAGAATTTGATGTAATTTTTGAGATTTATATTATAATCTGTTTGAGGAATGTAGTGAACGACTGAGTCCCGGCGAGAGCTGGGCAGGCGGCCCGCCGAACCCTCTGGTTCGCCTTAGAGGGAGGTGGGGCCGTCACAGTTGGTATCAGAGCTTAGGTTTCAGATCTCTGTAGTGTATTCTAGGCTTGAAGTTTAGGATGCCGGACTGTGGGTTTGGTTTGAAATATTAGTGATTCTTGCAGGATGTCTTGACTTGATTGGTACAAGAGGGAATGTCGAGGATGACATTCTTTTAAGGTGGGGAGTTTGTGACGCCGCAAAAAAAAAATGAGTTTGAGAACCCGGAAATTTTCTAAATTTCTAGGGTTTATTTTATTTAATCACCCGCCTTTTCTACTTTTGCTTTAGTAGAAAAATTTCCCACACAAATTTTATGAGCAAAGATAGTTTAAAAATGATTTTTCTAGTATCGGTTAGTTTTTGAGAAATTAAGAGCGTATTTTGAACGTGGGACCCGCAAGTACGGTAAATGCATTATATTTTTGCCAACTTGTTGGAATTTTGTATTAAGTGATATTATTTTACAAAGTGTTAAGATATTTGTATTGGAGAGACAAAAAGATAAGGTTAAAGCTTAGAGGTGCCAAGTGTCACAAACCCATTGGATGTTGAATTTGACCAAGACTTTTCTAACTTTACTAAAACCAATTTGGACCCAATTTTTCTCCCATTTTTCTTGTCTTGGCCGGCTGTTAAGAGGAGCAAAATAAGAGAGAAAAAACTTCATTTTCTACTCCACTTTCTAGCTTCAATCTTACTCCAATCTACCAAATCAACCATTGAATCTTGTTTTTGCTCCACAGAAAACATTAAGTGAGTATTTGTGAGGTGTTTATTGGAGTGATTTGGAAGATTTAAGTGCAAGGTTGCTCCATCTCTTTGGTTACTAAGGTGAGTTGTGAAGGACCCCTCTCCTTCCTCTAATGATGTTCAATTCATGATTGGTGGTGGTATGTGTGAGAACCCGTAAAAACCCTAATCTTTTCCGAGGGTTTTATTTCCTTTAATAGCATGTTTTCTGCATTTCCTGGCTTAGGAAATTTTCCTGAGGAATTTTTATGAATAATTATAGTTTTTAGATGATTTTTCTAGCCTTGGAGAGTTTTTGGAAAATTAAAAATATATAATGGACGTGGGACCCACTAGTGCGAAAAGTTCGGAAAAATTCGGCCAATTAGGTTAAATTCCGGATACTGTGTAAAATTTATCGGATGTTAAGAGATAAGTAGAGGATGTGAAGTGATTGATGTGAGAGGAAAAGAAGAGATAGGAATGCATTTATGGAAGTGACAAGTGTCACATAGCCATTGGTTGGACTTGGTGAATACTATTCATGCTTTTTGACTTTTGACCACATTGAGTAAATATCTCCAAAAATCACCAAAATTCACCATTTTCTTTCTCCTTGGTGGCCGGCTCTCCTAAGCTCAAGAAGGAAGGAAAACTCTTCAAGTTTTAGCTACCAATTAGTGCAAATCACCCAAAATATTTGCTTGATTGTGTTTCTACTCCATAAAATCCTTCCACTTGGTGCTAGTGAGTGCTTTAGTGAAGCTTTTTGGAAGAGTTAAGGTGTCCAACATCAATACCTCTCTTGGTTACTAGGTGAGTGGTGTGTGAATTCCCTCTTACACTTAATGAAGCTTAAGTTATGCTTAGTAGTGGCTAAAGTGATGATATTTGTGGTTTATTTCTTGGTTTGAAGTGATTTGATGAAGTTTTTATTTTTTTTGAGGAATTTTCTGGTTTAATATGAATGTGATGTTGTGGTCATCTATGATGGTTGATAATGAGGGGTAATGACTCTAGTAGGTGTGAATTAGTGATAATTGCAACCAATTTTGGGTTTGGATTGAAATGAGAAAAGTTAGGGTTTCATAACCCCCTTTTCTGTCCGGCTTTGGATCATAGGGTTAGAGGCCGAATTGGCTTTTGCTCAAAACATGAAAGTTTTAGGTATTGATGAGTTTGAGGTTCCTGTAAAATGTTAGGTCATTTGAATTAGTGTAGAGTGAGATATGTCAATTTTACTGTTGCTGTTCTGGGTTGGTTAGAATGCGCGAACTGCGTCTGGAATGGGTTGTTTTGGCTGGGATTGGTTTGGATTTTGTTGTTGGTGTCTTCTGATGAAATGTATCTGGATGTCTTAGCTACCGCATGCCTTTGGAATCAATGCATTTGGACCTGTATAGATTGAGTTGGACTAATTACAGCATAGTGTGATTTGTAAACCTGTAATTACGGTTCTGGTTTGGTATTCTGCATTTTTGACCTAGTTGTACTAGGATTTGGACTGAGTGGCCTTCTACATTGTTGTAGCCCTGTCTTTTAGCTTCGAGATGGTGGGTTTTACACCCTCATCCGATAAGCGTAGCGCATTTTGTGCCATTACCGTATTAGGAGGCCAAAACTGTTTTTGTTGTTGGGTCAAATGAGTTACATTTCCTGATTTTCTGGTTTGCTATAATGCTTGTATATGTTTGTAAAACCCTATTGGGGTTGTGATTGGCATTGCTTTATGACTCGTTATCGAGTCTCATTATACTTTCTTACGTGTTCTAGGGCGTGACGGTGGTTCACGACATTCTCCTGACGGAAGTGCATGAAATAGCACTTAATTGATTTGTGAGTATACTACTCACTTAAATGTTACAATGTGGCTTTGGTATATGTGAATTTGATGCCTTGACGGCTAATATGGCTATTGAAAATGATTGAGGTAAGGGTGTACTTGACCGCCCTCACCCCCTTGTGATTCCATTCATGACTGTTTACCGTTTTACTGAAATACTGCACTTGCTATATGAGATATTGAATTCCATTCATGGAAAACTGATTTGGTGTCGTTTGGACGAATGTCCAACGGCCTTACTGTATTACTGAGCTCAACCCCGTAGGTAGTCAATTGGATCGAGCCGGCGAGGGCTTGGTCGTGAATATTGACGTGCCACGGGGACTGTACTGGAGAATCTTGTAGTAATGAGACTCTTGGTTCCGGTATACTCGAATATTACCAAAATGACTGATTGGAGTGCGGACCCGGTTGGGGTATGTTTGGTGGAAGGAATGGAGTGAAGTGAGGTCTACGGTTGGTACTCATAAACGTTGACGGAGAGTTAATGAGATTGGATCAAGAATGTAAGCGTGGAAATGGGCTCTTGAGAGACGTCCGTATCCTTTTACCGACTTGTTTTACTTCTTAATTGTGTACTTGAAATGAAAGATTTTGCTTATGTGATCTTTGTTGCTTATGTGGTAGTAACTCACTGGGCTTAACCTCATTCCGTTCCATTTGTTTTCCTTACAGGAAAATGATCACTTTTGGAAGGGTTGTACTAGCAAGTTGAGCTCATGTAAATGTATCTTTTGAATAGCTCTTCGAATGAAACCCTAATGTGTATAGGGTTCCCTTTCTTTTGATTGGCAAACCGAACATGTATATTCGTAATGAATGGTTTGATATGCCGCTTTGGCTTGAAAATGTTACATTTCAATGTATGTATGTTTGGTTGATATTTGGTTGAATTTCGGATCAACTCGTATTTCAAACGGCAAAAGAAAAATTTTGGCTACTCTCGGCCTAGTATCTGGATTCTGACGTGGCCGGTACTGTTCATCATCGGCTTCAATTTTTCTTCATTTTTTTTATTTTTATTTTGTGATTTTGACTTGGTTGCGCGCATCGGTAAGTTCCGGAACGTATTAGATCGATGTAAACTGATCCGTTAGTCCTGGCGAGAGTTGGGCAGACAGTCCGCTAACCCCTTTGGTTCGCCTTAGGGGAAGGTAGGGCTGTTACAGTATGAGATGCAATATTATGGATTATTTCTTGATTTGTTGTTGAAGTGATGAAGTTTTATTATTTTTGGGGATTTTTCTGTTTTGATATAAGCATGGTTGTGTGGCTATCTATGATGATTGGTAATGGTATATAATGATTTTAGAAGGTGGAAAAAGTGGACAATTGCAATCAATTTCTGTTTTGGAAGGAAAAGTGGAAAACTAGGTTTCAATGTTCTTCATTCTGTCCGAATTTATAGCTCCTAGTTAGAGGCCGAATTGGCCTTGTCTTAAAACATGAAAGTTGTAGGGAATCACATTTTAGAGGTGCCTACAAAATTGCAGGTCAATTGGAGTAGCGCAGCTTGAGAAAAGTCGAAATTACCCTTGCTGTCCTGGTTTTACCCGAATTTGGGAATTGCTTCTGTAATTGGTTGTTTTGGTCAGGAATGCTTCCGAATTGGTTGTTGAGGTCTTCTGATGAATTGAAGCCGTGTTTCTTAGCTTACAGTTGGTTTTGGAATTTCTGGATTTGGACTTGGAGAGCCTGAGTTATGAGGTTTCCGCTAGAATGCGTTTTGGTGAATCTGTTTTACGTTTTTGATGTAGTATCTTGCATTTTTGACCCGGTTACACTTGAAACTGGGTTGAGTGACCTTTTGCAATATTGTAACCCTATCTCTTAGCTTTGAAATGGTGGGTCTTGTACCTTCATCCGACAATCGTAGTGCCTTTGGTGCCATTACCGCAAAAGGATGTCAAAAGCTATTTTTCTGGTTTTGAGCTTAACTTTCATTTCCAAACTTTTCCCTAGCTTGACTTGTACTACTACTACTTGGAGCTTGCTGAATGGCTGTTGGATGAACTTGTTGTTGTGTGTGTACCTTTGGGACTGGCTGAGAAAATAATGAAGCCATGATGGCTGGAAAAGTAAGCAAAGTTAGGGGAAGTGCTGTCCGAACTTTTAAAGGACTTGTTTGCATTGAGTTTGTGATCTAAGACTTGGATTTGAGCAAGGCAATGATATATGATGGATGGTTTCTGAGCCATGGAGGTGAGTTACCTCAAACTATTTCTAAAGTTATTTATGAACCGTTTCCTGCATTATTTACTTTTGAACTGTTGCCACAGTTACTTTTGAACCGTTTTCTTGCATTATTTACCTTTAAACTGTTTCCAAAGTTACTTTTGAACTGTTTTCTTGCATATCATGCGTGCTTGCATATGAGTGTTCCTTGTTGCTGTATTCCTTGATTTATTGGCTTGTTATTATTGGTTGATAATGTGTTAAGTGTTTTCAATGATTGTTAAAACGAGTTTTCTAGGCGAGTGTGTACTTTATCGCACTCAACCTAAATAAATATGAAATTTTCAATGATTAGTGATTAAATGCTAGTTGCGCATGAATGTAAGCCGTTTGGCTGAACTGGCCATTGCCCTTTGTTACCGATCGACTCGAGCCAGAAGCGAACTCGGTCGGGCGATATGGTGACCCTGGGTGAATTTGGTATACTCGAGTATTACCTTGTAGTCCGGCTACGTCCGGATGGGTGGAGTCCGGCCAATGGTCGGATGGGTGGAGTCCGGTCAACGTCCGGAAAAGGGGATGAACGAACAAAAGGATGAACGTGGGATTCTACTTACAAAAAAATGTATTTCCAAACGATTGAAGGAATAAGGGGAAATGTCAGGGGAACGAACGAACAAACGAATAGCTCCATGTGAGCCCGTATCCTTTTAATGAATGTTACTATCGCTTTCCATTGTAAATGTTCCTTGAATTATTGATACTCCATTTTAATGTATTGTAAATGTTGTAATTGTTTCTGGACTTATCATTTGATTTATGACATCATTGAAATGAACTATTGTGAAACCGATTTGATTACTGATTTTAATGGTTACTCGCTGAGCTTCTAGCTCACCCCAAAAATATTTTATTCCCCTCCACAGGGCTCGTGGCGAAGGAAGGACTTGTAGTACTTGTTCATGTGACTGGATGGCATATATTTTGTATAATTTGGATTTGGAATCATTTTATGTATAGTTGAGAATCGTTTCCTCTTCGCTTATGACATGTAATTATTGGAGAATTTGATGTAATTTTTGAGATTTAAATTATAATCTGTTTGAGGAATGTAGTGAACGACTGAGTCCCGGCGAGAGTTGGGCAGGCGGCCCACCGAACCCTCTGGTTCGCCTTAGGGGGGGTGGGGCCGTCACAGTTGGTATCAGAGCGTAGGCTTCAGATCTCTGTAGTGTATCCTGGCTTGAAGTTTAGGATGCCGGACTGTGGGTTTGGTTTGAAATATTAGTGATTCTTGCGGGATGTCTTGACTTGATTGGTATAAGAGGGAATGTCGAGGATGACATTCTTTTAAGGTGGGGAGTTTGTGACGCCCCGAAAAAAAAAAAAGAATTTGAGAACCCGGAAATTTTCTAAATTTCTAGGGTTTATTTTATTTAATCGCTCGCCTTTTCTACATTTTCTTTATTAGAAAAATTTCCCACATAAATTTTATGAGCAAAGATAGTTTAAAAATGATTTTTCTAGTATCGGTTAGTTTTTGAGAAATTAAGAGCGTATTTTGAACGTGGGACCCGCAAGTGCGGTAAATGCATTATATTTTTGCCAACTTGTTGGAATTTTGTATTAAGTGATATTATTTTACAAAGTGTTAAGATATTTGTATTGGAGAGACAAAAAGATAAGGTTAAAGCTTAGAGGTGCCAAGTGTCACAAACCATTGGATGTTGAATTTGACCAAGACTTTTCTAACTTTACTAAAACCAATTTGGACCCAATTTTTCTCCCATTTTTCTTGTCTTGGCCGGCTGTTAAGAGGAGCAAAATAAGAGAGAAAAAACTTCATTTTCTACTCCACTTTCTAGCTTCAATCTTACTCCAATCTACCAAATCAACCATTGAATCTTGTTTTTGCTCCATAGAAAACATTAAGTGAGTATTTGTGAGGTGTTTATTGGAGTGATTTGGAAGATTTAAGTGCAAGGTTGCTCCATCTCTTTCGTTACTATAGGCCGCTTATAGGACATGTTTCGGGCTGCAAGACAATGAATCTTTTAGTAATAGTTTAGTAGTTTATTTTTCAGATTTCTATTTTATTTGGTAGGAATAAGTTCGGTCCAAGACCTCATGTTGAGTTGGATCCGATTTATAGAGTCTAGGCTCACTATTACTTAAGTTGGTTAATTAGCTTTTATTGGGTTATGTTGGGCCAGCTTAAAGCCTTCATTGGGTCGATTATAAGCTGTCCATTATTTAGCCCTAGCTATGATTAGCGAGTCATTAGTTTAGTTGTCAAATCGAATAAGGAAACTTGCATTGTTTCCAACTTAGATTAGGTTTGCTTCTTTGTAAGGCTATAAATAGCCAAGCTTTGATAATTTAAGGGAGACACTTTTATGATAAAAATATTGAGAGAGTTTTCTCCATAGCTTTCGAGCAAACCTTGAACAACTTAGAGTTATACTCTAGTGTTCTTGTTCGGCTTATCGATTCAAGAATCGCACTTGAATTGTGGCGCCTTCTACACTTGCCTGAGGTTCGCTAATTCATCTGATTATGGGTTGAGATAATATCAACAAGTTCATAGTCACGGGGATTACAGGGGTCGTAGGGTTTCCGCTGCTACCATTCTTGCGTTCGAAGTCAAATCCAACAAGTGATCTTGGGTCGCGAATCTTCTCACCAACGAGATTCGTATCACCTTTTATGCATTTTCTTTATTAGGAAAAATTTTCTAAATAATTTTTATGAGTAAATAGGGTTTTTAAATTATTTTTCTAGTATAAGTTAGTTCATGAGGTTTGAAGAGTGTATACCGGATGTGGGACCCACTAGTGCGGTAAGTTCGATAAAATTCGGCCGATTAGGTTAAGTTTTGTATACAGGAAGTAATTTACTGGATGTTAAGAGATAATTAGAGGTTGCTTAGATGGTTAATCTTGGAGAGACAAAAGGATAAGTTTAAACCTTAAAGGTGCTAGGTGTCGCGCTACGGTTGGTTCTTGGACTTTGACCATCTTACTTACCTTTACCAATTAACCAAAATTGACCAAAAATTCATCACTTTCTTCATTCTCTTGGCCGAACATCTTGGAGAGAAAAGAAAGAAAAACTTTCAACATATTCCTTTCAAAACTTGCTCCAATCTTCAAATCTAACTGATAAAACTTCAAATCACTCCATAAAAACCCTTAGCTAGGTGGTATTGAAGTAGTTGGTGAAGTGGTTTGGAAGAAAGTGGTACTAAATTGCTTCCTTTCTTGAGGTTGCAAGGTGAGTAGTTGGGGAATTCTTTCTTTGGTCTTGATAATGTCAAATTAATGACTTGTGTTGGTTAAAGATGTGTTTTTAGGAAGATTTCTTGATTTTTGGTAGAGATTGGTGAAATTTTTATTTTTATTCATGATTTTTCTGTTTTATATGTTTAATATTGGTTGGCCATGGATGATGGGTTGGAATGGTCTAGAATGAAGCTTTGATGCGTAAATTGTAGCTATTTGCGGAAAATTTCCGCTTTGTACGGAAAATTCCAGCTTTAGGGTTTCATTGTTGAGCTACCACTTGGTTGTTTCTGAAGGGTATTGTGACTCTAATTAAAGGTGTTTGATAGCTTGTGATTTGTGGGTGTAATTGTAGTGGAGTTGAGGAGTGATTGGGTGTTGAGATTTGGTTGGAAAAGTAAAGAAAGACAAGGGGAAGTGCTGTCAAAATTTTCGTGGGAGCTTCTGTGCAGTCTCAGGAAATTTGTGATATCTTGATGTAGAAATGTCAGAATTGAGTTCCGTTTATTGCATTTGAAACTAGATTCATAGAACTACAAATCTTAAAAATTTCAGACCCCGTTTCTATCTGTACGATTTATGGTGATTTTTCAAAATTAACTGAAAATGCATACCTGTTCTGTCTTGTGATGGTTGAAGCAGCAACTTGAGGCTCGAATTTGATTGACTTGTGTTCTGAATCCTGCAATGGTGTCTTCTGGAAAGTTGTAGATCTTTGAATGCATTTTCCAACGGTATAAATTTTATCAATTTTGGACTTAAGAAGTTTGAGATATGATTTTTCATTTAGGGTTGCGTAAAACTAAAAAATCCTGTTTTCCTAGAATTGTTCTTACTCTCATTTTTCATTTCATATTTGGAGTTGGTAAAGCATTGTGGGTATGGTTTTTGGGTAGAGGTGAAGGGGTTTGAGGTCGTTCATGTCTTTAAGACTAATTGTTATCTTTTCACTCCAAAGCTATATCTTTGTGTTGTATTAATGGTTCCTGTGGTTAGGCATATGACTCGCAAACGAGTCTCACCTGCAAATTCCATTTACTAAGCATTAGAGTCGAGTCTTAAGTGTTTTTCCTTGATTATTCTAGGAAGTGTCGGTGATTAAAGCCATACTTGGGAAGGAAACTTTTGAAGTTATCCTTGCTTGAATTGGTGAGTATGCCACTCCCCTGAATTATTGCTAAACCGGTTATCTGTACTTGCAAATTACTATTTGAATGTCTTTCCCGACTGTTTATTTTGTACGAGACGAGTGTGTACTTTATCACACTCGCTCTCTGACCTGTATGATTTGTTTCCTATATATACTTGAATCTGTTACTTGCGCCTGTTATAATGTCGTTTGGAAGTGCATCCAACGACCTTCCTGTTAAATCTGAGCTCAACCTCATAGGGAGTCAATTGGATCGAGCCAGCAAGGGCTTGGTCGAGAAAATTTGACAATCCATGGGTGCCTGTTCCTAGAAAATCTTTGGGTATTGGAGACTCTAGATTTCCGGTATACTCGAGTATTACCATTCCTATTCCTGTTTGGCGTTCGAGCCTGGTAACGGGTATGTTTGGTGAACGGGATTTTGGCGTTAAAGTGGTGTTCTACTGGACTGGTTTCTTTATTTGCATGTTGACGGAGGGTCAACGAGGTTGGATCAAGAATTGCAATGGGGATTTGGCTCCTGAGAGCCACCTGTATCCTTTACATTGTGGTGTTTATTCATTTCTCATATTTGACGTGCGTATGTGCCTTAAAAGTGATTTCTCATGAGTTCTACTGTTTATACTTTTGATACCTCACTGAGCTTCTAGTTCACCCCGTTCCGTTATCCTTGTTTTCCTTACAGGGAACCATCTTTTGTACCAATGATCATTTTGAAGACTGAATTGAGCTTGTATAAATACTCTTTTATATAGCTCCTTGGAAGTTGAAAAACCCTAAATGTACCTTGATCCAAATATTTCCCTTTTGATTTGTAAATTTCAAACGTATGTGTATAAAACTATTTAACCATGTTCATGCATCCTATTTGGTTTGGAAATGTTTTTGTCCTGAGTTATATAACGTTATCTGTATTCGGTTGGAGTCTGGCTGGATGGTGACGTGGCAGTCACTATTTATTTACGGTTCCGATTTTTGTTTTGAAATTTTGAATCGTGTAAGCGCACTATTTTACTTCGGTACATCTTAGATTGTGTATAACTGTCTTAGTAGTCCTGGCGAGAGTTGGGCAGGCAGTCCACTAACCCCTTTGGTACGCCTTAGGGGAAGGTGGGCTGTCACACAAAACTCCAACAAGTTGTCAAAAATATATCGCATTTACCGCACTAGCAGGTCCCATGTCAATAATACACTCAAGCTTGTCATGAACTAACTTAAACTAGGAAAATGATTTAAAAACTCTATTCACTTATAAAATCTCTGAAAAAATCAAAATTGTAGGGTATAATGAAGAAAAATACAGGCGAGGAAATAAAAAAAATAATATATAAAATTAGGGAAATTTACGGGTCCTCACACTCTCTCCCCCTTAAAGAAATTTCATCCTCGAAATTTCCTTCTCACGGAATCTATCAAAATCTGCGTTAGACGGCGGATCTTACCTTCTACGTCCTCGGACGAATCAGAGACCTGAAGTTGCTCTAGGGAATTCACCCGAGCCGGTACTTTCGATCCAATCCCTTTCCCCTTTGTCTGTCCAAGGTTAGTCTTGATTGGTTGTTGGGTTCTTTTCCCTTCGCATAGTACAACTGGGCAATTAGCAACCCGATGATTGGCGCCCCCACAACGCAGGCATTTTCCCCTTCTTTTCCAATAATTCACCTCAGTATGACTGATTTTTGTACAATAGCCACAAGATAGGTGTGGAATTGAAATTTGATCTCCTGGTGAGGCCCCTCTCGGAGTATCTTCTTTAGGTGACCCCAAGATTCTCACACCACTAGTTCATCTACCTACCTTAGCGAGTGGCCTATCTGGATCACCTTGTTCTTGCCTTTGAATTTCACTAAGTGCACCCCTTTTCTTTCCATGGAGGGCCCTCACTTGTGCACCTGAAATTCCTATCCTTTGGATTTTCTCTGGAAGTTCCGTAAAAGTATTAATTTGTGCCCTTCCTAAAGTTCCTGCTGAAATCCCTTCGTATTGCCTTTTCAGTTCTATGTTCTCGTGCAATAGCTCATTTTCTCCGAGTATTCATGTTTCCATCACTCTTCCCAGTGCTCGGCTAATCTCTTTTGAACCTCTACTTCGTTTCGAAGAATCTCGATTTCCTTATACATACCAACCAAGTGTGCCATCTCGCGAATTCGGTAGAACTCAAGTGATAGCCTGCCAGGCAAGTTAATGAATCATAATAAGTAACTAGGTATAAGTGGCATTCTAACCATATAACTGTTAAGTTCCTTGACTCCCAATTCAACCACGGAAGATTAAACTTAGATATGCTCAAATGAAATAGGCGGGAAAGTAGAACATAATTAGGACAATATCTTATGATACTATACCACGTATCACGTATATACATATTGAAACCTTAAGCATACTTCATATATCAAGAGTTTCACACCTTATGCCACATCTTTGTTTTCAAAATCTCTCTACCTACTTCCATAACTCTCAATCTCAGTACGCTAATAATCAAGCCAAGTTCATACAGGAACATTAGTGGATAGGTATCAAGGAAATATAGGCAAGGGTAGTTCGTTGAGGACCAAGCTACGGGTATCAGATATCCAAAGTGAGGTAGAGACCTAGATCATTGTAGTCAGGCCATCTCAAATCAAATAAACACTTATCAAGTCCTCACAGTCATAGCAAAAGAAAATAGGTCTTAGATGTGAATTTTTCAATGTACCCTACAATCTAGTCACCTTTTAGAAAACCCTAGCCAAACTAGTTTGAGATTAGTCCATGATAACACTTCCAAATCCAACCCCCTCGATCAGTCTCATTACTAGGTCCAATGTAAAGATCTTCCGTGCCTTGTTCTTGGCCATCAAGAATTACCTCAAATTCAATCAAGATATAGACCCTTATTCTAGCGCTCTCCACCCTTTGGTACTCAGGTCCAATAATCTAAAATAAGATAATTCACAACTCGAGCCAGCCGGTCCCAAGCGTAAATCATCCATATTAAAGATTCCTACCCGACATACATATAGATCTTCCTCAAGTACCATGATAACGATTTTTACACTTATAATGTGCACAGTTCATAGCTTATGCTCAAACGACCCTTATACCTTTAGACACATTCACGAAATTAGAACCATAACACCACTTGGTCCAAACTCACTCCACGCAGAGACCACGCAAAGCAGCTCTGATACCACCTGTGACAGCCCCACCTCACCCTAAGGCAAACCAAAGGGTTCGGCGGACCGCCTGCCCAACTCTCTCTAGGACTACGGAGTTCAATCACACAAACCCGATACAGCGCAAAATGAATCCCTAAGAGAACAATCAATCGAAGACTACTAAGTTGAGAAACATGAGTTCTACATCGAAAGGTACCATGGTACTTTGATTAAACGCCCCAAGGGAAACGAAAATGAAGACGAAAATGCAAATGGAAAGTGGACACATCACAATCAGGCCAAGATATGGCCGGATTTCCGGCCGGATCGCTAGCCGGATATGAGGCAGTGAGTAACCCAAAAGTTTTCCAAAACCCCCGCTAATTCGGCCAGATATCCGGCCAAGAACTGGCCGGATGCACGGCCGGATTTGGTGAACATTACCGCCAGAATTTTCTTTCCTTGTGCAAATGCCGCGCTCGTCCGATCGTCCAATGGTTACAAGTAGCATCTCAACAAACGCAAAGGTACCATCCCAAATGAATACACTAAATGTATATGATGAAACACTTATATACATACCTTGTAAACTTTACAATAAAAAGCGTGATACTTAATTAAAAGACAATTAGGGTTTTGATTACACAAGAGCTAACAGAAGAACGTTTACACTAGCTCAACCCTTTTGTCAAAATCACGGTTCAAAGTGTGGTTCGCTGTAAGGAAAACAAAGATAACGGGAAGGGGGTGAGCTTACGCTTAATGAGGTACCAAAATGATAGCAAGTAAGAATCATGGAACTTCATATTCAATTAGTCACATATGCAAATCAAATAAAGAAATGAATAAACACCCTAGATAGAAAGGATACGGGTGGCTCTCAAGAGCCAAAATCCTATTTGCATTACCGAAGCTTGATCAAATAATAGTTGACACTCCGTCAACTTTCCAAATAAAGTAACCAGTCTAGTCCAGCAGAGCACCACTTTACACCAAAATTTCGTCCACCAAACTTACCCCTTACCGGCCTTGAACACCTCAACAGAAATAGAAGTGGTAATACTCGAGTATACCAGAATCAAGGGTCTTAATACCTAAAGATTCCTAGAACAGACTACTGTGGTTCGTTATCTAATCAACCAGGCCCTTGCCGGCTCGACTCCAGTAACTTGGCCATAGGATTTGAGCTCAAAGGTCACAGAAAAGTCATTGGATACAAGCTTTCAAACGACGTCAGAACAGATACAGATACAGATAACAGATTCAAATTCGCATAGTAAATAGGCATACAGACAGACAAAAGAACGAGTGTGATGAAATACACCCTCATCTCAAACAGAATAAATAGATAATACAGTCATTCATATCACAGATTGCATATACAGAACCCAAGTTAAGCAATAATGATGGGAGTGGTACACTCACCAGTTCAAGTAAAACAAATTCAAACGTTCCCCCCCGAAGTACTTCCTGGATCCCCAGCACATCCTCAAAAACTCAAGAAAGCTAGCAACTTAGGTCTTCCCTTTCCAAAACAACTCCACCAACCTCTTTAATCCTTCCTAGCAAGGAGTTTTTATGGAGTGATTTGAGATATTAATGGTTGGAACTCAAGATTTGGGTTTGGATTTAAAGAAACAAGATGAAGTTTTTCTCTCTTTTCTCTCCTCAAAGGTTCGGCCAAGCTTCATGAAGAAATGGGATATTTTTGGTCAAAATTGAAGATTTAGTAAAGGTAAGAAAGTTAGGCAAGTCCAACTTTCAATAGTTTTGTGACAAGTGGGCCTTTAGGGTTTCAATTCTATCCTTTTGTCTACCAATGGTAATTTATCTAGCTAACCTCTAATTGTATCCTTGCACCTTGTAAAATAATATCAATTGATACAAAACTCTAACAAGTTGTCAAAAATATGTCGCATTTACCGCACTAGCGGGTCCCACGTCAATAATACACTTCAAGTTTATCATGAACTAACTTAAACTAGGAAAATGATTTAAAAACTCTATTCACTTATAAAATCTCTGGAAAAATCGAAATAGTAGGGTATAATGAAGAAAAATGCAGGCGAGGAAATAAAATAAATAATATATAAATTTTGGGAAATTTACGGGTCCTCACACAAAGATTAGAAGTTGTTGGGGCCATAGTGCCAGGATTAGCAAAATAAGCTTACTAGTAACTTTAGAGTTTCTAGGATCTTCCTAAGCTCAATTTTGATTGATGGAGAAAAAGTGTACTTTGACTTTGGCTTAAATATCTACTAAGTTAGTAAGTTGTTAGTAAATCAAAAGAAAAGCAAAGCCAAAAACTAAGAGGAAAAAGAGGAGAGAGGGCCGAGAGCTTCATGAGAAGAACAAGAGAGAGTTCCAATTTTGGTTTCTTGATTTCTTGCTCAATCTTGCAAACTAACCGATAGATTCACCAAATAATCCATAGAAATTGCTTAGAAAGGTGGGTTGCTATCTTGGAGTGGAGTGTTTTGGTGGTTCAAGCTTCCTAGGGGCTGTTGTGCTTCTCCAATCCTAGGTAAAGTTGGTAGTAGTTCATATTTGTGTTATTTATAGGTTTACAAGTGAAAGTTATGGCTTGTTTAAGTA
This sequence comes from Coffea canephora, assembly GCA_036785865.1. NCBI lineage: Eukaryota > Viridiplantae > Streptophyta > Magnoliopsida > Gentianales > Rubiaceae > Coffea > Coffea canephora. The sequence goes on from CM071922.1 coordinate 22,630,420, forward strand.
GATTTCATGATTTTAGTGGTGGTTATAGTAAGTTCCAGTTTTATAGTGTAATTGTCAGCTTTGGTTGTTGGAATGGATGGTTGTTCTTAGTGTTCATGTTGTAGTAATGCTTATGCTTAGTTTATGGAAGTGAATTTATGGTTAAAAATTGTTAGTTTTGTGGCATATAAAATTCGGCTAGCAAGAAGGGTTTGAACTAGGGTTTTGGTTGATGAATTTATATGTAATCTTGTGTTTATGATGTAGTTGTAGCTTGTGTTGCGAAATTGTTGCAAATTTGGTGAATTTTCGCTTGTAGCGGGAAGTTTAGCTCTTATTCAGAAAATTCCAGCCTTGAGTTAGGGATTTGAGTTGATTATTGAGTGGTTAGCTTGGCTAAGTAGGTATATGAAATGTTACTAGTGGAATGAATGTTAAATTGGTGTATGTCCACTTGCCATGGAAGTTTTTAGCTTTGGTTTGGTAATTTCAGCATTTTGCTTGGGTTGTGATTGAAGAACTTAGCTTGGTATTGCTTTAATGGTAGCTTAGATGTTGGTTTATGATGTGTTTTCTTGATTTGGTACATTTGGTGTGTTGTTGGTACAAGTTAGTCATGAGTGCGAAACCAGAAAAAAAATAGGGTTTGTCAAACCTATAACTTCGGCTACATTTTTCACTTTGATCTGTATCAAATAAGCCTTTGGCCAAAACACAAAAATTTTAGTCCTATGTTTCAGCTTTCCAACGCATCTAAAAACGCCTCAATCAGAATTTTATAACCCGAGTTAATGCCATTTGAATCAAGTTCTGACAAACAGACTGATAATGAAATTCTGGTTCTGTAATCTGCAAATTCAACCTGGATCAACTATAAACTGGGTTGAATTGTCTTCATGAAAGTTGTAACCCTTTGTTTTAGTTTCGAAATGCTACCTAGTATACCATGATCCGATAACCACAATTCCAGTAATGGTCAAAACCGTGCAATCTATTTTCAAACCGTTTTCCGTCGCGCGCACCATTTTCATTTCTGCATGCACGCGCATGTGTTTCTTTGCCCTTTTTGCCATTTTAGTCCTTATTTCCATTGTGATGGTTGTTTGACTAATAGTTGAGTATAATCTTCTATCACAGGCGGTGACGATCCGGACAGAGTCGGTGGACCCATATAAATTGCCTGGATTTGCGTGCTAGCTATTTTGGGTGAGTAATTGGGTTTGTTTATGTAATAAATTGTCAAAATGCTTTGTATATGTTAAATGGATACTTATGCAATGGTGTACTTTATCTCACTCGATCTAAACCCATTCTCTGTTCTTGATTTAATATTTGAGGATACATACCTTGTGTTGAGTTGAACCCCTTGTGCTGTGTGATGTTGGGGTGATTACATGACTTGAGTATTTTGTTGAGAGATTGGATATCTCAGGACTCGGTTCCAACCCGATTCCAAGGGTAGATGAACTATTCGAACCGGCTGGGGCCTGGTCGAAGTCAGTTCTATTCTAACCTTGGAATTTTGTTCTTTGTTAAAGCAAACTGGTTTTGCTTTTGCTCGAGCTGCTGTGTGCTGATGGCTGGTTAGCAGGGGTTGATAAGGTGAACTGGGAGTAAATGGAATCTACGGACCATGGGTATTTTGGTTGATGGAGTGTCAACAGGTGGTCAAGCTCGGGGAATTGGATTGGATTTGAAGCCACTTGTATCCTACTATTGTGATGCTATATTTCTGTTTATTGATGTGAAATATCTTGGTTTACGTGTTTATTTGGATGTGATTTTATGTTTTTATCTCGATTATTCACTAAGCATATAGCTTAACCCATTTTATTTGTTTTCCTTAGCAGGGGCCGATGCGGGGATCGCTCGAGAAAGTGTATAGTATAGGTGATTTTTGGTTTATAGAATAGTTGATTTTTACCCTAGTACTTGTTATTAGTTGACTAGTAAGATGTATACATTTGTGGTGATTTGAGATGATTGTGCGAATCTGCCATGCGAAGTGTTGAAGCTCAAAAGCATTGCTTGCTGAAGCTTAAAACTCTTTTTGCATGAAAATTTTCCAGAACTTGCATAATCTCTTGTTAAGTTTTTAGCCTGTTTAGATGTTGAAGTTATGTATTTGGTTGCTTAGTTTAGAGTTTTGATGTCTGGTGGATAAAGTTTAGATCAAAGTTGTGCATTTGGATGGGAATCTGCATTAGGAAATGAAATTGCAGCAAGCTTTACTTTCTGTTGCAGTAGCTTTCCCCGTTGCTTGCATGCATGAAAAACAAAAGGAAAAATTACCTTTTAATCCCTTAAGTTGTGTTTAATTCTACTATGGACCACAAAATTGAAGTATCTTGCAATTTGGTCCTAGAATAATTGCAATTTGAACCATTACTTGACCCCTTCTTTGCTCTTGGACCCGTGAATTTCCCAAAATGTGTTAATTGGGCTTGAGTGATTGGTTAATATTTGCAATTGGATCCTTGGTAGTTTTTCTATTTTAGAAATTTGATCAATAATTTACTTTTCTTGGAAATTATGCATTATTTGATTTCATTTAAGTTGTAATTGGGAGGGATTTGGTGATTTTGTTTATACTTTACTATTTAATTGGTGCCTTGACCCTTTTATTGTTTTGAAGCTAATATTTCCTTCATTTCATTACCATTGCAAGGGAGGTAACCTCTATCTCCTTGAGTTTATTTCTCCTACGCGCTCCTACATGTTTTGTGTGAATATGCATGCTTTAATTCACTTTTCATTTTATTAATGTTTAATTGCCTGTTTCACTTTCTTTTTATTTTGCCTTTTTTAATTGGCAAGTCATTTGAGGGCATTTGAACCCCAATTTGTAATAGCTAGGTTTTTGGCGCCTCTCTTGAAGACATGTCTTAGCTAGCTAATGTAATAGTTAGGATTTACTTTTCTAAGTCTTCCCCCTTTAGATTGTAGTAGGCATCCCCTTTTGTAATAGATAGGGCTTGTGTGTTATGTGTTTGTGTGTGCCTATATGCCTATGTGTTGAATTGCTTTCCCTAGGATTCTGTATCTAAACAAGCATGCTTATGTGTTACGTGTTATGTGAAACTATGTGTTTTACATGCCTATTTGCTTTTAGTATTATATCTGATTATGTGGATGGAATGTACATTACCGTGGCTAGTCCAATGTTAGTCATGGTCTTCCCTTCGAACTCTTACAAGTCCAATGCTTGTGAGAGAACGTGAGTTAAGGGCTAGTCCAACATTAGACCCTTAGGAACCATCCGCACGTTAGATCATGATTGTGTGATAAAATCACTTCATCTCATGCATATTTTCACTTTTTAGGGTCTTTTATCATTTTTTGCATGACATCCCTCCTTATACGTATGTCCCTTCCCCCATATTTTCCCTTATATGTATATTACTTACCCATTTGTATGAAACATGACATTAGACTAGCATTTCATCTAAGCATTAGACCTAGGTTAGTACATCTGCTTGGTTAGACTAGGAAAAATCCCTTGGATATGGGATATGGACGAGTTTGGCTTCTCTAGCCTTAGCACGCTCGTATTCCCTCTATTAAAGGGAACATTGAAAGTCACGAGTATAAGTCCCCCGCACCCATTATGATGCATTCCTTTAGGTCATACACATTTGTATATTATTATTTTCTTTACTTTTCCTTTCTCATGACTTGCATTATTCGTGACTTTTTCGAAGAGTCTTTATTGGGCGTCACAATTAATGTGATTGGTACCAAGTAAGTTTTGAAGATACATTTCGACCCCCAACACCCTCCTAGGTCTAGGGTATGCATTCATATAGTACATCCAAATGTGATAAATCTTAAGGGTAAAAATAAGAAAATCTTTGACTAAATCGCGCAACTAACCTTGGCTAGGTTGAAAGGGTGCCTTGAATTCTTATCCTTGCCTTCCTTTTTTTCAAATGTGACTCCCGAATCTTTTTCTCTAATTTTCATAGATTTGGAGTCGTTTAAAAAGGGTTTCTACTTTTTTTTCTTTAAAATTCATTTTTTTAGGTGACTTGGTACACCTTAACTCTATACCAAGTGGCGACTCCATTTTTCATTCAAAAATCCTTTTTAAACTATATTTTGGGTCAAATCGTCGCATTTTCAAGTCCCATTTAGACCCCATGTTTTTCATTTTCTTTTTAAATCAAAAATTCATTTTCCAATCAAAAAATTGAATGAAAAGCCATTTTTCTAAACTCGTCTTTCATTTATTCTTATTTCAAAAATGGGGCGCGACAATTGGCGACTCCACGCAACAGTTGGCGACTCCACTGGGGACTTAGAGAGTCCGATAAAATTTGATTTAGTCAATCTTTTTCTTCTTTTAACCTTTTCATATATCGCATTTGGATGTTTAGGATTGCATTTTTCCTTTTTTAGGATTTTGCATTTCGCGCGTATCAACTCACTCCCTCACACATTTGCGTACGATTGATTTGATGGATGAATGGTTTATTTATGTCATCCCGTGCTTTGCATTGCATTTGGGTGAGACAATATTACCCTAGAGCCTCGCGTTGGTTCTCGATCCCTCCCCTCCAAATGGAGCACTTCATACGTGCACATATACTTTTATTTACCCTATTTTTTCTCTTTATCGTGGGCACTATCCCACATCTCCCTGTAGGATTAGGATCGATTTCCTTATGTAGGCGGATGGTGTGCACTGCGCCCATAGCGATGCCTAAGGGATCACTCGAGTCACCGACCGAAGGCCCTGGGAGTGATGACCCTTCGCCTTTAGGTCTGAAGGCTTGGGAGCCGAAGCTTTATCGAGTCTAAATGCATTAGTGAGCCAAACCTCATGCATCCATATTAGAATTGCCTAAGGTAGAGTCGACCTTACCCTGTTAAGGACACTAGGCACGAGGGGAGGGATCTCACCCCTCTTTCCTTATTTATCTTTGTTGCTTTTTATATCATCTAATTGTCCAACGTGTTATGTGATTATGTGTTGAACTAATGTTTCCTTGTTTCTTATCTTTTGCATTCATCAATGTTAGAAAATAAGAGATCTGCCATGATCCTCTTTTAGGACCTATCCTTATAGATAGGCTATTGCACGTTTAGAAATTCTGGTATATTTCATTCGTAAATTAATAATGACATATCATTTTAGACCTACCCTGGCATATAAAGGGTTCCTTAGGTCACGTTTTCATTTAAATTGCATATTTTATTGCTTTAATAAACTGGCATCATGCATCCACCTTAGAGGGAATGCCATTTAGGGGATCCTATGCTAAGGATAAACCGCCCTGTGTCTCGGATATATAATCCAATGAGACTTGCACATTTATATTTTTTGTACTGTTCGAAGGGGTAATGCATGAGGTAAGATAGGATCCGATCTTTTCGAAGACGGCAAAGCAATTTTTTTGCACATTAGAATATGAGCATCTAACAATCATCTTTTGGCCATTTTCAACATAGTTGGTAAAAATCCCTTACTTAAAGGACATTGATTTGAAGAAATTCACAAATAATTCCTCATTGTTAAGACGATAAATGTATTGAGGCCAAATTTTGATTTTAGGAAGCTCATAGACTAATGCATCGCAATGAGTTTCTTGAAACTACCAATGGGTAGACAATTCGATCTATTTTTGAATAAACCATCAATTGCATTCAATCCATTGGACCATTTTCTTCATCAATTTCATCCAATCCATTTTGTCAATTCATTCAATTTTAGGACAATCTAAACATTTTTGAATAAATCATTAACTCCCATTTCATTTATTTGGCTAATTCACCCATTTTTAGGGCAATCGAACCGATTTTGAATAAATCAAGTTTCATTCAATCCATTTGACCAATCTACCCTTTTTTAGGGTGATCCGATCAATTTTGAATAAATCAAATTTCATTCAATTCATTTGACTAGCTTACCTATTTTTGAATAAATCATCAATTTCATCCTATCCATTTGACCTGTTTATTCCCTTTAGGGTTTAAGTCTAAGGTTCACTGAATAAACTAGTCAAGGCATTGCAATCCTTTCAAGAGTAGGCTCTTTTATACATTACTTTATGTGTTGATCAAATAAAGCAATCCATTCGGACTTTGTCCTCATTTTTAGGACAAATGTCTCTTCTTACTCCAATTGGTCAAACTTTTTCATATTATTTTTCACTCAATCAGTTGATCGGATTCATCAGGTATTGTATGGTGCTTACCCTAGAGGATTGCATTTTCATGCTAGGCCTACCCTTGGCATAAAAGGGCTCCCCTATAGGACATGCATACCGATTTTGTAGTCTTGCCTACTAACTCGGGGTATTTTTTCTTTTGTTTTCCACTCTCCCCTGCATTCATAAAAATGCTTCAATAAGGTAAAGAATATTTTTCTATATCTAATAACAATTCTGATTTAATAAAGTGTGAAAATTACAAGTATTATTTGATTCTTGGGCAGATCCTACAATGAAAACATGAATGATCTATCTGGAAATGCTATGCTAAAGCGCCTCTGAGATACTTTGTAATTGATTTTCAAAGGAAAATTCTGTTTATTTGATTTGTTAATACATTTTTTCCAAAAGAAAAGGAGGCAAAAAAGTATATATGTGGAGCTCTTTAGAAGTTTTCTCTTCTCATTTGTATTATAATTGAACGAGAAATGTTGTTTTAAACTTTTTCAGCAATAAAGTTTTTGGACAATTATTGTTTTGTTTATATTCATGTACATTTTATTCTTTTGCTCATTGAAAATTTCATGATGAATTTTAAAAAATAAGACTAAATTGAGATTCTTCAACCCCCAGTCTGAAAATTCACAAGTGTATGCTTTCTAAAATTTTTACGTACACTAGATTGGTGATCCGAGTTATCCAATAAGAGTGCTCAAAATTAAAAAGAGGTCAGTCAAAAGACCCAATGAGATACCTTTTCTCCTTCACTTAACTCCAAAATAAAATCAGTCACATTGACTGATAAAGTGCAAATTGGGGCAATCTTTGCTTGAAAAATGTTCACTGTGCCTAATTATATTCAATTCACATCTAAGTGAAAGCAAAATGTGCATTATTCTTGTTTATTTTAGAAATTTGGGATAATACTCCGAGCGTTCATTTCTCTATCCATACAGATTTTTATCATTCGCTCTCCAATTTGAGCCTTTAAAAGAATAATTTTGTTTCAAATAAGCGCCTTAATGATCACTACTCTACATTGGAAAATTCTTAGATATCAAAAAGGGAGTGAATTTTCAATGACCATTTCGTTACTTTGGTTGTCATGAGGTGTAAGAATAATACTTTGGCTCTCGTTTCTACAACCTAAACACTATTTATCCCTTGCATCCTCATTTGAGCTAAAATGGGTGATTCTTGTCAAAAGCACTTACGATCGCACCCCACATTGGGGAAGGAGATTGGAGAATTTTTTCAAAAGGAGAAAAAGTAAAAATGGAAAAATTAAAAGAAAAGAGGGAATCACAAATTGGAGAAATTTGATTCTACCTGGGCTTCAATTTTGAAAAAAAAAAGAAGAAAAGAAAAGAGAGAAAGAGAAAAGAAGAAGGAAGAGTGTCCGGCAAATCACCTATGCTTCACAGATATGGATGAACAGGAGTCATCCTCAGTTAATTACTTCAGATACATGCAAAAAAAATTTCGCATTAATGAAAGTTTCCTTTCAGAGTTAATGTAAGGAATGGAATAAAAGGTCAGGTCCTCTTCTTTTCCAATCAAACATTCTATCTCTAATTATCCCTTTTGATCCATCAGAATAAAATACTTCATTTGACAATCCCTGAGGATCGCGAACCCCACACTGGAGCAAATTTGAGTTGAAAAGGAAAGAAAAGACTCAAGGGGTGAAAAGTGATAAAGCCACAAAATCAAAAGAAAAAAAAAAGAGAACCTCGGTTAAGTATAAATTGGGACAAATTTTGAAAATTACAAAGGAATGACAGAAGACCGAAGAAGAAAAATCAGTAAAAAAAAAAGAACAAAATGAAAGAGAAAAGAGCCTCAATTGAGAATAAACTGGGGCAAGTTTTGATTTAACCCTAAAAGAGGGTTGATACAATAATGCGATCTCAGATCATTTAAACCACTTTTGAAAATCCGCTTTCAAGTCTTAACTTTTTTAAGCACCCCACCAGACCACATTACAAAAGCCAAAAGTCCTGACTTCTGTTCTTTGCAATATCTTTGTTAAGAAACTTTCTAATTAATTGGCAAGTGATGCTCATATACTGATGCCAGGAATTTTTTTAATTGATTAGCTGTGAAGTTGACAGTACTCATTATCTGAAAATCCGCCAGGGCACCTTTGAAAAGAAAAGAAAAGGAAAAAGCAAAAAGAAATGCAAAAGAAATGAAAAAGATTTGATGGTGAAGTCCCCGTTAAGTGATGATGAAAGTCACCAAATCTAAGATTTTTGAGTTCAAAATTGAGGCAATTTTGGAAAAATGCGATTTTCGGTACAATGTCCTTGAAAGTCTTATTCTATAACTATCGTTTTCAAGCCACATTACAAGCTCATAAAATCCATCGCTAACTTATCTTTCATGACAACCCAAAGTAAGGATTATGCTCATAAGAAATCCATCAATCATTTGTGATCATAAGGGTATAATCAGTTTTCATATGTTTAGCTATCGTTTCTATCCATATGTTACAAGCTTATAAAGCTTATATGTTGACTAAGTTTTCTTAAGAAATAAGGGTGACAAACTCTTTGCTTTCACTAAGATGTGATGTTGATGGATTACATACAATTTTGAACACAAGAATAAAACAGATCCTAACTTCCCATTTTCCTTAGTCATCTCAAAATCAGAAATAAGATCACTTGATTGGTCCTGAAAGACGAGCTAACAAGAAGTGGTGACCCATTACTCTAAACATCGATGCTAAGATGAGGAAGAAATCTTCTGTAATTCGGTATTATTTCGAGAGATTCGTCATGAAATTTTCTGTTAGGAAACATTGTTTTTTTACTTTGTTTAAATAAATGGAGAGTCATTCAAACAAATTTTTGCAATTAAATGGGCCCACACTAGGGCAAATTTTTGTTTGTGGATTTCGCAAAATAAGCCCATGCTGGGGCAAAATTTTTGTAATACACCTGAGGTTTTCGTCCAATAATCAAATAATACATTTTCGAATCAATCACGCTGCTCTTTTCATGAAATTTAAGTGCATGTCATACTTTGGTAAGTCCTCTGTGCAGGTATTTATGATTGAAATCGACGAAAAAGCATCTGGTGATGTGGAATGTGAGAACCCTGAAAATAGACATATAAATATCAGTGCATATTTTATTTGCATTTTAATTCTTTAATAAATTTTAGCACTAAGTCCAATTGTTTTTAAATAAGTACGTAGAAATAAACGTTAGGTGCAAAATAAAAGAATTGTGCTAAACTACTAAACTTCTTAGTTTTGTTACATTAACTTCATATTTCAATGGTAAACTATTTCATTGATCTAATAATTAATTTCTTTGAATTCTAGTATTGTAATTAATTGTTTTGAAATAAAAGTGTAAAGATAATTTCTATGTAATAAATAATATAATTGTGCCAATATTGAATTATTCGGTTTTGCTATACTAAATTAATATTTCTTGAGTTGGATTAATTCTATTACTTTAAAATAAATTCTTTGATTTCCAATAAGTGCGTAAAAATACTTTTATGTGCAAATTGACACCTTGGATTTAATTATTTTTTTTCACTTGACTTTATATTATTAAAACGATAGATTTCGAGTTAGATTAACTCTAATTCTTGAGATATAATAATTGGAAATTCTAATAACTAATTCAATCGCTAAATAATATAAGAATTACTAGGAACCTTAATATTCAAGTTTAATCGATTATTATTCGATAAAAATGGTTTAAGTTTATTAGTGTATATTTAGGCGTTCAAATCGCACTTGGGGATAATTTTTAGAATTAAGTCGGAATTGAGAAATTAAGTTGAGATTGGGGAGCAAAGTGAAAAGACTAAAATAACCCTACCTTACCTTTCCATGCAAACCAAACGGAACCTCTGACCCCAAATCAAATCACGCAGCTATTACCAATTTTGTACGCAACCCATTTCTTACACGAAACCTCTGCTCCTAAACCGCGGCACCTTATACCATTACCTCCATTTCGCATCTTAAACCACTACAACACTTCCGATACAATTGCTCATTCCACATTTCCATTTCTGCCGAAGTGCAATCTTTTTCCTCTACACATATACTCAACCTCCACTACCGCAAATCACTTCATTATTCCAGCCTCTACCACAACTACTCCACAGCATTTTTCCTCACCTCGTGATCATCGACCAAGAGAGAGAGGTAGAGACTGAGCCGCACTCTGCAATCTGAGAGGGAAGAAAAGGAAGCTGCGAGCTGAATCTTCTCTGGTCTGTCCGTGAGCTTGAGGGAAGAAAGGGTGAGAGCAAAAGATAATCGTGTGAGCTTCAATACTTCCTTTACTATCCGAGAGCTGCCATCTCATTCTTCATTCTGTCCGTGAGTTGATGGAGAGATCTGAGAGCCAAACTTCATCCAATCCAGCCGCAAGTTTGAGCAAGGGGGAGGAAGATTTGCGGGCTGCAATTTCTGGATAGCCGAGAGGAAGAAAATTTTGCAGCTGATTGTCGTGTGAGCTAAGCCTTAAGCTGAGGTAAACTCTGGTCCTAGACTAGCTAATTAGAGATAAATGAGATTGTTTAAGAGCTTGCATGTGATGGTTAAGCACTTGGACGATGAAATCAAAGGAAAAGAAATCTGGTTGGAGGAAATGATTTCTGCCGTGAGCTTGAGATGAAAAATGCAGTTGTAACCTGCTTAATTTCAACAATCTGAGCATGAAGCCGTGTTTAGCTAATTAAAACTTGGATGTTTAAGATGATTATAGCCTTGCATGTTGAGTTTTGATAGTCGGATGATGAAATCAAAGCTTAGAAAAATCTGTTTTGGTGGCATATGATTTTTGTCGAGAAACTGGTTTGGAAATGCAGCTCTATTTCTGTTTTCCTGTGACAATCGGAGCACCCAAGTGTAATTAGCCGAGTGAAAACTTGATGATTAAGATGTCTAGGACCTTGCATGTTAATTCTATGTAGCTGATTGATGAATTGAGGAGCTTAGGAAATTCTGTTTCGATGGAAAATTTCTGCCGAGAGTTTGTCTTGAATAATGTAGTTTCATTTGGTTTAATCTTATTGCTTTAAGCTTATAACCATAACTAACTAGATAATAACAAGATAATTGAGCCTTGCATGTGGTTAATTAATGGGTTTAAACCAGAAAAATAAAATGAGATAGAAATCTGCTACATGCATGATCATCCGTGGCTTGTTGGAAGATTTCTGGAAATCTTGGATGATTTTCGTTGTTAATCGAATTTAATTCTTGAGCTAGAAATGTTAACAAATTAGTTAAGTGATGGCATGTTAAATTTGAGACCTTAATACTCTGCTTTAGCCAAGGAAAAAGTTGTAATAAGAACATACAATTGCTGGAAAATTTTGTGAACTGCCGTGAGGTTTGAACCTGGAAATTTTGAGGTTTATGACCATTGTTTGAATTTAATTCCGAACTGGAAGTGTTAATTGGTTAAGATAAGTTAATGCATGACAAATTTGAGAACCTAAAACCATGTTTTAGTTGAGGAAAAGTTGAATTGTGGATTGAAACCGAGGGAAATTTTCTGCTGCAAAATATTCCAGCTTGGTCGAGAGAAGGAAGTGAGCATTAATTAGTTTTGTTTTCGAATTTCAATTCAAATTTTCGTATTGGCTGTTTAAGATTTGCTTGAGGCTTGCTAATCACCTGTTGCATGTTGAGCTGAGGTAAGAATTGAAGAAAACTAGGAACAAAAGCTATATAAATAAACTATCAATTGCTGGCAAATTTTATCTTAGCTGATGATAGATTTATGGGGACTTTTTGGTGGAATAATTTATTGGAATTAAGCGTTATTTGCTTTGGTATATGCTGGTATGAATATCATACTTAAATGTATGATGGTTTGAATAAGAGTCTTATGGTTTTAAAAGAGGAAAAGGAGTTTTTCACAAGTGAAAAATGAGTTTTCAGATTTTCGGATTTCTCTGACCAGTCTCAGTAAAATGCTTATATCTTGGTGTAGGAAAATCCGATTGAGGTGCCGTCAGTGGCATTTGAAACTAGAGTCATGGGCCTTTGTTTTGTAGAAATTTCATATTTTTCCTCCATGTGTACTGCTGTCCGCGATTCCTCAAAGTAGGCTGTCCTGTTTGAATGTCCTGTTTCCTCAGGAAACTGAATTCTTGACTTGGATAGAATATTTGGCCCATTTGAGATTTGAATCTCTGAAAAGTGTCTTCTGGGATGTGATAGTATTAAAAATCTACTCTACAACAGTATAATTTTCATAATTGTTTGATTTGTGGAACATGAACTAAAGCAATTTTTGAAGGAAAATATTTTTCCAGCATGACCGAACTGGTTGGGACTTTTGGTGAGTTTATTTGCTGGATTTGTGTATTATTTACTTTAGCTTGGTTTGGACAGATTATAATCTATATGTATAGTGATTCTAGCCAATAAAAGTGGAAAGTTTAATGGATATTTTAGATTCTTGGAATCATTTGGATCTCAAGTTGGTTATAGTTTTTGTTCTTGTTTTGAATGAATTGGTATTTGAAAGTGTGTATCGGTTGTCAAGAGCTAATGATTGATGAAGCCCTTGGCCATTTGAATGAATTTATAAGTAATACTGGATGATGAAAGTTAATTGCTGGAATGTCTTGGAGGCCTTACTTTTATTTTTATTTGCTTATGATGGGCTTGCTGAAACCAAGTGCTAATGATTGATGAAGCCTTGGTCGTTCATTTTATCTTTATCAGAAATGCATTTGTTGAAATCTAGGGCTAATGATTGAAGAAGCTCTAGTAATTTGCTATGTGATTTTTGCCATATTTTGATCCATAATATGATTTCGAAACGGAATCGGAGCTGTGGAAGTTGTATCGATCTTGCGAACTCGAGTAACTGTGATCAAATTAATCAAAAATATTTTTCCAGCTAGTATTAGATTATAAAACTCAATATTTAGTGTTTTGACTGAAACTTTCCAACCCGATAATTTCCTTTAGCTCAAACTAGCCTTGATAGCTGTAGTAAATAAGTTCTATAGCTTTTGAAAACCCTAAGTCTTACCTTATTCCTTTTCTTTTCATTAAATATTGCTATTGGCTAGTTAACTATAGGAAAAGTTCCAAAATACGAGTTTTACTAATTTTAGTGAAAAGCCTGGGAAACTTGTTCGGCAAGGAACCCTATTTTAGGAAAAATAGTTTCAGGAATAATTTTTGCAAAAGCCGTAACTTTAAAGAAATGTTCAAAGTAACTTTCTAACATTGATATTGAGAGGTTTGTTGACTTATTCAAGAAAATAAACTAGTTACCCTTTTATAAGGAAAAGTATCTCAAGGAAAACTATAGGAAACATTTCTTCTACTTTTGTCAAGTTTCAACCTAAAGAGATTCTTGATTTTTCTAAGGGAAAGTGAACTAGTAGTATATTAGATATACCTCGATATGTATAAGCTTAAAAACTGAGTAGAAACTTATACTTTCAAAATTTGGTTTTTAGGATATAGCGAGGACGCAGACTTTGATTCCCAGCTTGATCAGTAACTTCAATTTTGGTGAGTGTCTCTGCCTGTTCTATGCTTACCTGTTTAAAGTACTTTCTTGACTCGATATGTGATAATTTGCAAAACTGGTTTTTGATCCATCGAAGTGAGCTGTGTGTACTTTACCGCACTAGCCGTTCGAGTGGTGACTTGTGCAAAATCAATTTTCCCCTGAATCCATAAATCTAAAATGTAGTTGCGTCGTTTGGTGAATCCCTCGACTTCTGTATCCAACTACCATAAATCTAAAATGTAGTTGCGTCGTTGGGTGAATCCCTCGACTTCTGTATCCAACTACCATAAATCTAAAATGTAGTTGCGTCGTTGGGTGAATCCCACGACTTCTGTATCCAACTACCAGGACGGGTATATCTCGAGTATACTACGTCCTTAGTCGGTGAGCGGGCCCGGGACAGGGGTATGAATGGTGACGGGTTAGGTATCAAAATGAGACGCTCTACATGGATTATAAGTAGTGAGAGTTGACGGAGTGTCAACTACGATAAATGGTGATCAAGCGAGGAAAATGGCTCCTGAGAGCCCACGTATCCTACCTTGTGCTGTTATACGCTTTCCTAACTGTTTAAATTTGATGAGTTATTATCCGTTGTTTGTTATTATGTGATTGCATGTTTTGGGGCACCACTGAGCTTTAGCTCACCCCACGTTTATTGTTTTCCTTAACAGGTTCTGGAAACTGAAAGCTGGATGCTTACTTGTGTTTTTCTTTTGCACTGTATTTGAATACTATAACTTATTCTGTGGGCTGTAATGTGTTATTTGGGATAATGTATTTTCCTTTTTGGATTGCCACCTGAAGCTGGAAATTGTGTAAACCCTAATTCGATTACTTGGCTTGTAAGCTTGTATTATGGATTTATGTATTTATCTATCGGGTTGTGTACGACTTATATTTCGTTACGTAGCTCGTAGGTCGTTTAAGGGCCTTGACTGGTTTTTTTTTTTTTCATTGCTATCTCTGAAGTTAATGTGGCTCTAGGTATGATTCTATTCGGGAAAATTGTTTTGTAATAGATTAGTTTATTCTTCGAAAGGTTTTGGGTTAAATTGCTTGCGTGAGTCCTGGCGAGAGCTGGGCAGACGGCCCGCCAACCCTTTGGTTCGCCTCAGGGGGAAGTGGGGTCGCCACAGGTGGTATCAGAGCTCCTATCGAGCTCAAACCGGGAAAAGGTTCTCGGACCGTGGGGAAATGGCCTATTAAGTGTTGAATTAATTACTATTGCTAAGGGAATTAGATATGTACGTTGGGTAGGAATCTCAAATATAGGTGATTCATGCTTGGGACTGGCCAGCTTGAGTTGTGAATCATCTTACTTTCGGATTCTTGTACCCGAGTACGAAATATTACATTTAATGGAGTATTTGCAATTGAAAAGAATCCAGTATACTGCATTACGATGTGACTAGAAACCATGATTAAGTTTGAAAAGGAATTAAAGAGACCAAGGTTAGTTTTTGGAAGTTAAAAGTGAAAAGGCTTTATTGGTGGCCTTACTAGCCTTTATGATAGTAAATGAACTTTTTACCATCCCTTATCCTAAAATGTGGCTTTAGATCTAGAATCTGAGTGAAATGGTAGTTCAAGTAAGAGCTATTCAGTTGTGAGTGGCTTTAGACCTGGGGAAGGGATAAGTTTGATGAATTTATCATGTGGTTAGTATGTTACCATTTGCAAATAACTAGAGGTGAGTTCTAGATGACATTGTGGTCTTTAAGTTTTATTGGAGGATTATTGGGGCCAATGTTCAAAAGGATAACGATAACTAGTTGTTAGGTTCTTAGAAAAGCCAAAGTATGAAATGTTTGAGATCATTTAGAATACTTAAGAGCCACTGATGTACTTAAGTAATGATCATATTATTTGATTTGATATTCGACATAGTATATCTACAAGTTACTAAGGAAATTTGAGTAGTGTTACTAAAGGGGTCTAGTGGGATTGTCCAGGACTAAACTAATGAAGGTTAAGTTGAATCTAAACTAAGGGTTAGGCTATTAGCTATATGGTTATAATAATTTGTGTATTGTTGTATTGTTTCCTTTCATGCTTAGAAAGATTGAAGTTTGAGTTATGTATGAAAATGTTGAATGTATACATGAATTATCTAGTTTTTGAAGTTGTATGAATTTGGTTTGCAATGTGACTTATATTGTGAGTATATAATTTGATGATTACGTGTTTAATTTTCGTAACGCTGTAATATTTATTAGTCCCGGGAATTAAATAATTACTAACCTGAGTGAATTTTGGTAACCAAAGTGGTGTATAGAACTATGAGATTAAGAAAAAAAAATAAAAATAAAAATAAGAATAAATAATATATGGAGTAGGTGGTGATTATTAGGGTAATCATGTCTTGGTAAATCGTTGCAGTTTATGAGTTAAAGAAATAGTTATCGTATCATGTATACAAGTTGTTGATATAACCATTATTAATAACCAGAAATAGGAAAGGGTAAGAACATGAATAAAATTTAAAAGTTAGTAAACTCGATCTATTTATCAGCTCATACCTTTAGAAGAAAGGTTAGGCCAACGTTGAAGCAATGACTTGATAGATCCAGTGAATGGAAAAAAAAAGGAAATAATGAAATAAACTGAACTTTTGTGAATAAAGGTAGGAATTTCAAGGATTAACCAACTCTATTACAGATAGAGATCAATAGGATGGGATGTTGGAGTCGGAACTTTGCCATGTTTGGATATTGAATGCACTTAAAAAGGAGATTTGTTTGATTTCTGATTAGAGTGTACTTGAGCTTGATATATGTTGTAATTGACTTTGTTCTGTGATGTAATTAAATTGATCATGAATTTGCTTGGTATTAATGATATATATGGAGTGAAATTAACCGCAATCGTATGTATGCATAATTGGTTATTACTTATTTTAAATCAACTCGTTGTGAGAAATATAGAACCTAGGGGGCGATAATGTCAGAGTGATAATGCTATCTTGGGTGAAAATTTTTAATTGAGTATGACGCGCAGATAAATTGTAAATTCAAGTAGTTGAACTTTTATATACTTTGGGGAAGCAGTCGATTCGACACTTAAATTATGGGGAAAACACTAAGACCAAATTCCTTTAGTTAAGGTTTCGTGGCAAACATGAATGATTAGACGAAGTGATGTGGAAATGGAAGATAAAATACGGAAAGAATACCCGGAAATCTTTATGATTAAAAGTGTGAAATTTTGACTATCAAGATCAGAACCAATTTCTTTTCTTCTTGTCCTCCATTCGAATAACCATTTTATTTATATATGTATATAGACCACAATTTTTCCAAAGATGTATTTAATATCCTGTTATTAGTCACAAAAGGTACGTAAAATTTTGAAAGTTGAGTTTTTAATGATGTATAATTGCTTCAGGAGCTAAGGGTAGACAGACTTCGACAAAGATGCTATCAATGGGAATTTAGAAGGAACCCACCCACGTAGCTACCCTATTGACCATATGACTGATACCTTAGAACGGTTGGTGGAGTACCAAAAACTTTAGGCCAATCAACTAACCTAGGAACCAAAAGAGTTGCGAAAATGGAGCGACTCTTGAAATTCGTCTATCTAGGTTTCATGGGGAAATCTGACCTCAAAATAATAAGAATGAACCGAAGGAATACAACAAGGCTCTAGTGAGAATCAGCAGTATGACTGTTGTTTTAAACAATGTTGAGGGTAAGTATTGAATAGTGCACTAAGACATGAAATTTTTTTTCTTTGGGATAAGGCTTCCTTATTCTATCGTGATAGTGATTAACGATGGTAATCTCGGTGACACTTAAGAACTCGCTGGATTAAGCAGGAAGTAGTAAGGTTTATATTTTGGAGTAACCATCAGTAAAAGAATGAAAGAGTAGTACGGCTCAAGCTTCCAGTATGAATAGTTGCTTACTTCGATCCTGTGATTTGTCTGGCAGGCTAGCTATTTGATTTAAGCCAACTAGTAAGATGACAACTTTGGAAGACATACGTAAGGAAATGGACATTCTCCGAAGTGAGGTAGAATTTCAAAAGAAATTGGCCGATTACTGGGAAGGACGATGGAAACAAGAATATGAAGAGAAAATTGAGCTACTACGCCAAAATGTAGAACTGGAGAAGGAAGATAAAGAAAACTCTCAAAATAGCCAGGCCACCACTTCTCATGCAAAATGTGGGTATTGTAGGAAAGCTGGTCATACCGAGAAGGAATGCTGGAAAAAGGGAGGAAGGTGCTTGAGGTGCGGTAGTACCAAGCACAAGATTTCGGAATGCCCTAGAGCATTTAAAAAGAGGAAGTACTCAGCAGACAACTAGGTCCGCTGCAGAGTGACCAGGAGCCAGATGGAAGTAATTCGTGCCAATGGTCATGAACGAGGTCCTAGTAGTGAATGTTTCACAAATCAAGAGGGTTTGACCTCACCCGAGGAATAAAAGTTATAGTTACCCTCAACTAGAATAGCACTTTTAGAGGTTGTGATCTTTCGCTATGAATTGTATGTACACTATGAATATCCTTTATTTTAGTAACTTTGCTATTAGAAATATTCTAGAATAGTGCAATATATATATATATATATGAATCAAATATACACGATAGGTATATTGTAATTTGAGCAATTTGAATACATTATATAGTTGAATAAATTACATGACTAATTAAATCTTCTTAAAGCCAAACGGGTGGAAACCTACTAAATTGATATAAGCAAAATTTTTCGAGGTACACATAAATTAGAACCAACGAAATTTTTTTAGTCAACGCGTGAAACAATAAGAATATGGCCTTGTAGCAAATAAATGATCTAAAACTAAACGACCGAATTAATCTTGGAAACTAGAAGAAGAGATGCAAAAAGTACCCCGACCTATCTCTTGAGAAAGTAAGAATTTTGAGGACAAAATTCATTTTAAGGAGGGGAGGATGTGAGAACCCTGAAAATAGACATATAAATATCAGTGCATATTTTATTTGCATTTTAATTCTTTAATAAATTTTAGCACTAAGTCCAATTGTTTTTAAATAAGTACGTAGAAATAAACGTTAGGTGCAAAATAAAAGAATTGTGCTAAACTACTAAACTTCTTAGTTTTGTTACATTAACTTCATATTTCAATGGTAAACTATTTCATTGATCTAATAATTAATTTCTTTGAATTCTAGTATTGTAATTAATTGTTTTGAAATAAAAGTGTAAAGATAATTTCTATGTAATAAATAATATAATTGTGCCAATATTGAATTATTCGGTTTTGCTATACTAAATTAATATTTCTTGAGTTGGATTAATTCTATTACTTTAAAATAAATTCTTTGATTTCCAATAAGTGCGTAAAAATACTTTTATGTGCAAATTGACACCTTGGATTTAATTATTTTTTTTTCACTTGACTTTATATTATTAAAACGATAGATTTCGAGTTAGATTAACTCTAATTCTTGAGATATAATAATTGGAAATTCTAATAACTAATTCAATCGCTAAATAATATAAGAATTACTAGGAACCTTAATATTCAAGTTTAATCGATTATTATTCGATAAAAATGGTTTAAGTTTATTAGTGTATATTTAGGCGTTCAAATCGCACTTGGGGATAATTTTTAGAATTAAGTCGGAATTGAGAAATTAAGTTGAGATTGGGGAGCAAAGTGAAAAGACTAAAATAACCCTACCTTACCTTTCCATGCAAACCAAACGGAACCTCTGACCCCAAATCAAATCACGCAGCTATTACCAATTTTGTACGCAACCCATTTCTTACACGAAACCTCTGCTCCTAAACCGCGGCACCTTATACCATTACCTCCATTTCGCATCTTAAACCACTGCAACACTTCCGATACAATTGCTCATTCCACATTTCCATTTCTGCCGAAGTGCAATCTTTTTCCTCTACACATATACTCAACCTCCACTACCGCAAATCACTTCATTATTCCAGCCTCTACCACAACTACTCCACAGCATTTTTCCTCACCTCGTGATCATCGACCAAGAGAGAGAGGTAGAGACTGAGCCGCACTCTGCAATCTGAGAGGGAAGAAAAGGAAGCTGCGAGCTGAATCTTCTCTGGTCTGTCCGTGAGCTTGAGGGAAGAAAGGGTGAGAGCAAAAGATAATCGTGTGAGCTTCAATACTTCCTTTACTATCCGAGAGCTGCCATCTCATTCTTCATTCTGTCCGTGAGTTGATGGAGAGATCTGAGAGCCAAACTTCATCCAATCCAGCCGCAAGTTTGAGCAAGGGGGAGGAAGATTTGCGGGCTGTAATTTCTGGATAGCCGAGAGGAAGAAAATTTTGCAGTTGATTGTCGTGTGAGCTAAGCCTTAAGCTGAGGTAAACTCTGGTCCTAGACTAGCTAATTAGAGATAAATGAGATTGTTTAAGAGCTTGCATGTGATGGTTAAGCACTTGGACGATGAAATCAAAGGAAAAGAAATCTGGTTGGAGGAAATGATTTCTGCCGTGAGCTTGAGATGAAAAATACAGTTGTAACCTGCTTAATTTCAACAATCTGAGCATGAAGCCGTGTTTAGCTAATTAAAACTTGGATGTTTAAGATGATTATAGCCTTGCATGTTGAGTTTTGATAGTCGGATGATGAAATCAAAGCTTAGAAAAATCTGTTTTGGTGGCATATGATTTTTGTCGAGAAACTGGTTTGGAAATGCAGCTCTATTTCTGTTTTCCTGTGACAATCGGAGCACCCAAGTGTAATTAGCCGAGTGAAAACTTGATGATTAAGATGTCTAGGACCTTGCATGTTAATTCTATGTAGCTGATTGATGAATTGAGGAGCTTAGGAAATTCTGTTTCGATGGAAAATTTCTGCCGAGAGTTTGTCTTGAATAATGTAGTTTCATTTGGTTTAATCTTATTGCTTTAAGCTTATAACCATAACTAACTAGATAATAACAAGATAATTGAGCCTTGCATGTGGTTAATTAATGGGTTTAAACCAGAAAAATAAAATGAGATAGAAATCTGCTACATGCATGATCATCCGTGGCTTGTTGGAAGATTTCTGGAAATCTTGGATGATTTTCGTTGTTAATCGAATTTAATTCTTGAGCTAGAAATGTTAACAAATTAGTTAAGTGATGGCATGTTAAATTTGAGACCTTAATACTCTGCTTTAGCCAAGGAAAAAGTTGTAATAAGAACATACAATTGCTGGAAAATTTTGTGAACTGCCGTGAGGTTTGAACCTGGAAATTTTGAGGTTTATGACCATTGTTTGAATTTAATTCCGAACTGGAAGTGTTAATTGGTTAAGATAAGTTAATGCATGACAAATTTGAGAACCTAAAACCATGTTTTAGTTGAGGAAAAGTTGAATTGTGGATTGAAACCGAGGGAAATTTTCTGCTGCAAAATATTCCAGCTTGGTCGAGAGAAGGAAGTGAGCATTAATTAGTTTTGTTTTCGAATTTCAATTCAAATTTTCGTATTGGCTGTTTAAGATTTGCTTGAGGCTTGCTAATCACCTGTTGCATGTTGAGCTGAGGTAAGAATTGAAGAAAACTAGGAACAAAAGCTATATAAATAAACTATCAATTGCTGGCAAATTTTATCTTAGCTGATGATAGATTTATGGGGACTTTTTGGTGGAATAATTTATTGGAATTAAGCGTCATTTGCTTTGGTATATGCTGGTATGAATATCATACTTAAATGTATGATGGTTTGAATAAGAGTCTTATGGTTTTAAAAGAGGAAAAGGAGTTTTTCACAAGTGAAAAATGAGTTTTCAGATTTTCGGATTTCTCTGACCAGTCTCAGTAAAATGCTTATATCTTGGTGTAGGAAAATCCGATTGAGGTGCCGTCAGTGGCATTTGAAACTAGAGTCATGGGCCTTTGTTTTGTAGAAATTTCATATTTTTCCTCCATGTGTACTGCTGTCCGCGATTCCTCAAAGTAGGCTGTCCTGTTTGAATGTCCTGTTTCCTCAGGAAACTGAATTCTTGACTTGGATAGAATATTTGGCCCATTTGAGATTTGAATCTCTGAAAAGTGTCTTCTGGGATGTGATAGTATTAAAAATCTATTCTACAACAGTATAATTTTCATAATTGTTTGATTTGTGGAACATGAACTAAAGCAATTTTTGAAGGAAAATATTTTTCCAGCATGACCGAACTGGTTGGGGCTTTTGGTGAGTTTATTTGCTGGATTTGTGTATTATTTACTTTAGCTTGGTTTGGACAGATTATAATCTATATGTATAGTGATTCTAGCAAATAAAAGTGGAAAGTTTAATGGATATTTTAGATTCTTGGAATCATTTGGATCTCAAGTTGGTTATAGTTTTTGTTCTTGTTTTGAATGAATTGGTATTTGAAAGTGTGTATCGGTTGTCAAGAGCTAATGATTGATGAAGCCCTTGGCCATTTGAATGAATTTATAAGTAATACTGGATGATGAAAGTTAATTGCTGGAATGTCTTGGAGGCCTTACTTTTATTTTTATTTGCTTATGATGGGCTTGCTGAAACCAAGTGCTAATGATTGATGAAGCCTTGGTCGTTCATTTTATCTTTATCAGAAATGCATTTGTTGAAATCTAGGGCTAATGATTGAAGAAGCTCTAGTAATTTGCTATGTGATTTTTGCCATATTTTGATCCATAATATGATTTCGAAACGGAATCGGAGCTGTGGAAGTTGTATCGATCTTGCGAACTCGAGTAACTGTGATCAAATTAATCAAAAATATTTTTCCAGCTAGTATTAGATTATAAAACTCAATATTTAGTGTTTTGACTGAAACTTTCCAACCCGATAATTTCCTTTAGCTCAAACTAGCCTTGATAGCTGTAGTAAATAAGTTCTATAGCTTTTGAAAACCCTAAGTCTTACCTTATTCCTTTTCTTTTCATTAAATATTGCTATTGGCTAGTTAACTATAGGAAAAGTTCCAAAATACGAGTTTTACTAATTTTAGTGAAAAGCCTGGGAAACTTGTTCGGCAAGGAACCCTATTTTAGGAAAAATAGTTTCAGGAATAATTTTTGCAAAAGCCGTAACTTTAAAGAAATGTTCAAAGTAACTTTCTAACATTGATATTGAGAGGTTTGTTGACTTATTCAAGAAAATAATACTAGTTACCCTTTTATAAGGAAAAGTATCTCAAGGAAAACTATAGGAAACATTTCTTCTACTTTTGTCAAGTTTCAACCTAAAGAGATTCTTGATTTTTCTAAGGGAAAGTGAACTAGTAGTATATTAGATATATCTCGATATGTATAAGCTTAAAAACTGAGTAGAAACTTATAGTTTCAAAATTTGGTTTTTACGATATAGCGAGGACGCAGACTTTGATTCCCAGCTTGATCAGTAACTTCAATTTTGGTGAGTGTCTCTGCCTGTTCTATGCTTACCTGTTTAAAGTACTTTCTTGACTCGATATGTGATAATTTGCAAAACTGGTTTTTGATCCATCGAAGTGAGCTGTGTGTACTTTACCGCACTAGCCGTTCGAGTGGTGACTTGTGCAAAAACAATTTTCCCTTGAATCCATATATCTAAAATGTAGTTGCGTCGTTGGGTGAATCCCTCGACTTCTGTATCCAACTACCATAAATTTAAAATGTAGTTGAGTCGTTGGGTGAATCCCTCGACTTCTGTATCCAACTACCATAAATCTAAAATGTAGTTGCGTCGTTGGGTGAATCCCACGACTTCTGTATCCAACTACCAGGACGGGTATATCTCGAGTATACTACGTCCTTAGTCGGTGAGCGGGCCCGGGACAGGGGTATGAATGGTGACGGGTTAGGTATCAAAATGAGACGCTCTACATGGATTATAAGTAGTGAGAGTTGACGAAGTGTCAACTACGATAAATGGTGATCAAGCGAGGAAAATGGCTCCTGAGAGCCCACGTATCCTACCTTGTGCTATTATACGCTTTCCTAACTGTTTAAATTTGATGAGTTATTATCCGTTGTTTGTTATTATGTGATTGCATGTTTTGGGGCACCACTGAGCTTTAGCTCACCCCACGTTTATTGTTTTCCTTAACAGGTTCTGGAAACTGAAAGCTGGATGCTTACTTGTGTTTTTCTTTTGCACTGTATTTGAATACTATTACTTATTCTGTGGGCTGTAATGTGTTATTTGGGATAATGTATTTTCCTTTTTGGATTGCCACCTGAAGTTGGAAAGTGTGTAAACCCTAATTCGATTACTTGGCTTGTAAGCTTGTATTATGGATTTATGTATTTATCTATCGGGTTGTGTACGACTTATATTTCGTTACGTAGCTCGTAGGTCGTTTAAGGGCCTTGACTGGTTTTTTTTTTTTTCATTGCTATCTCTGAAGTTAATGTGGCTCTAGGTATGATTCTATTCGGGAAAATTGTTTTATAATAGATTAGTTTATTCTTCGAAAGGTTTTGGGTTAAATTGCTTGCGTGAGTCCTGGCGAGAGCTGGGCAGACGGCCCGCCAACCCTTTGGTTCGCCTCAGGGGGAAGTGGGGTCGCCACATGGAAGGCCGATGCCGAAGAAAAAGAGGAAAGAAGGGAAAAGGGCCCTACACTGGGGCAAATTATTTTTGAAAAGATTCTCTCAAAAAGATTAAAAATCAGGAAAAAAAAACAAAAAAATCAAAATAAAAAATCAAATCAAGTTTTATCACGGCAGGCTCGGGTTTGATCTCACTGACCGATTGTCAAGGCATTTCATTTGCACTGCCACTAGCCATGGGTCAGTCCCACTAGTAAGCATTTTCATTTGCACTGCCACTAGCCGTCGGTCAGTCCTACTAGTGTGCATCCCGCTTTAAATTTTCTGTTCGGGCCAGTCCCATGATTTTAAATTCTGTTCGAGTCAGTCCCATGATTTAAATTCTGTTCGGATCAGTCCCATGATCTAAATTTTGCTCGGGTCAGTCCCATGATTTTAAATTTTGTTCGGGCCAGTCCCATGATTTTAAATAATGTTCGGGTCAGTCCCATGATTTAACGTTTGTTCGGGTCAATCCCATAAATTTAAAGTTTGTTCGGATCAGTCCCATGATTTAAAGTTTGATTCGGGTCAGTCCCATGGTTTAAATTCTATTTGGGTTAGTCCCATGATTTAAATTCTGTTCGGATCAGCCCCATGATCTAAATTCTGTTCAGGTCAGTCCTATGATTTTAAATTTTTTTCGGGCCAGTTCCATGATTTTAAATATTGTTCGGGTCAGTCTCATGATTTAAAGTTTGTTCGGGTCAGTCCCATGATTTTAAAGTTTGTTCGGGTCAGTCCCATGATTTAAAGTTTGATTCGGGTCAGTCCCATGATTTAAAAGTTTGTTCGGGTCAGTCCCATGATTTTAAATTCTGTTCAGGTCAGTCTCATGATTTTAAATTTTGATCGAGTCAGTCCCATAATTTAAAAGAGTGTTTGGGTCAGTCCCATGATTTTAAATTCTGTTCGGGTCAGTCCCATGATTTAATTTTTGTTCGGGTCAGTCGCATGATTAAATTTCTCGTTCGGGTCAGTCCCATGATTAATTTTTTATTCGGGTCAGTCCCATGTTTTAAATTTTTCGTTTGGGTCAGTCCCATTTGTTAAAGGGGTCAATCCTTATTTCAAAAAATGGCAGTCGTTCGAGTAGCTGCAGCCGGGTGACACAGGTAAGTATTTGGTGTCTACGTCTTTGTCTCAAGTTTTTTCGAAATTCAGACAAAGAGGGGCAAACTGTAGACACCAGATTATTTGATTTTAGACTTTGTTTGTTTAATTAATTTAATTTTGGTTTTATTCATTTCAATTTTAGGTTTTATTTTATTTAGGGTTAACAGCATTTTTTATATATTAAATTTCATTGAAAACAAAAAAAAAAAGAGAAAAAGGGGCAAGCTCACAGACCATGAGATGCATAGGATCCGAACCTCTCCTCATTTCATCCGCAAAAACGCAGATGCAAAATGGCAGTTTTCTTTCTTTTTTCCACGGGTTCTTCTTTCATTTTTTGTGCTCCGTTTGGTCATTCCACTTGGCTTTAATCCCTATCCTAAGAGCATCATAGGACAACAAAACCATCTAAGGGTTTATAAACCAGGAGGAAGACATCAAGCAAGGGGAACCATCCGATGTTAGGGCTAAAAGATTTTTGTAACTATAAAAGGAAAGCTAAGGAGTGCGTAGGGTGGAGAGGTTTTTGGACGGCTGGTTGAGTGAGGAAATTAGAAAAGAAACCAGAGAGGGGAGTTTAAGGGCGGCTAGGGTTTGGAGGGGAGTAAGGTAGCAATGGGTAAAAGAAAAAGATATAGAGTGAGCTTGGGAGGCAACGGCGGAGAAAAAACTAGAACAGGTGGTTGACGGCTGAAGGTAGGGTGAAGGCTAGAGAGAAAAGAAGGTTAGGGGCAGCCGGGAGCAAGAGGGGAGGGTTTGGAGTGAGCTAAGAGTGAGGTTGACGGCCAGGGAGAGTCTGATAGAGAGGACGGACGGCTAGAAAGAAACCAAGCAAAAGTAAGGAGCTTTCGGGCTGGAGTGAAAAGGAGCGGAGTGATGGAGAGAATTTCAAGAGAGGTCTAAGAGCAAAAAGGTGACGGCTAGGTTTGGGAAGGAACCACTGTGAGATGAAAGAGAGAACTTACAGGCGAGATACTGAGAGCCAGGAACAAAACTAGGAAAGAAGAAAAGATGCAACTGGGAGAAGAAAAGAGAGATTGAGAACGGGGGAGAGAGGGAACGATCTGGAAAATCTAAGGAGTGGGGCTGAGTTTAGGAACAACGGAGGAGAGTTTCTGAGCAAGGAGGAGAGGAGGTCTGGTGTTACTTCCCCAAGGAGCAAAAGGGCCATTGGAACCGTCAACCTTCACTACTGCCACCATTTCAGCCCTCCATCGCCACCGGCAGATCTTCACCGAGGTATTTCAGTCATGAATTCATGCCAAGTTTGGATTTTTTTGTTGTTACTATTTGGTTTATGATTGAGGAACGCATGGGGTTTTGACCTGGGATTTTTAGAGACAGTAGTTTGGGCTCCTCGGTGATGGTTTTATAATGAATTTAAGATGCTTTTGTGTGGTGTTTATGGCTGATGTTTGTGATAAATAAGCCCAGCAAAGCGTAGATCTTTTCTCCCTGTTATCAGATTCGCATGACCTGTTAATCTGCTTTGGTTTTTCTTAAGATGATTTTGGTTTTTAAAATCTGCTCAGTTTCTGTAAGCAATAGAGGGTTAAGGATTATGTGGGTTTTTGGCTGACAAAATGATGGGTTCGGTTTGGAAAGTCCATGGCAGGGAATCTGCCGCAGCGTTGTCCATTTCGATTCGGCTACATTTCTTTTCCTTTTTTTTGTTTGTTGTTGTTGTTAATTGAATCATGGCTGTGTTTGTTTCAGTTTAGGAAATGTTCAGTCAGAGCGTTAGGAAAGTGAAGTCTTGTTTAACTTTGTTCATGGAATTTGTGGACCTCTTGTTTGGCTAAAGTTACAAGCGCAAAAGCTACTGCAATAAGCATGAAATTTTTGGCTTATTGCAGCAGTATGTGCGGACAGCATGTGTGTCTTTTGGTTTGCTGAAATGGCGACTCGGATAGCATGTTTCCTTTGGCTTGTTGTTTTATTTGAGATTACCTGAACAATATCTGTTATTAAGGCTTGCATTTAGAAAGGTTTTTAGCTCTGAACTAAGGGCACGCTGTCCTCTTTTCCATCCCCTTGTATGCATGATAAGCTTGATAAGAACTTGAGGTTGGGTTTGTTGTTTGAGATGATTGTGTGAATCTGCCATGCGAAGTGCTGAAGCTCAAAAGCATTGCTTGCTGAAACTTAAAACTCTTTTTGCATGAAAATTTTCCAGAACTTGCATAATCTCTTGCTATGTTTTTAGCCTGTTTAGATGTTGAAGTTATGTATTTGGTTGCTTAGTTTAGAGTTTTGATGTCTAGTGGATAAAGTTTAGATCAAAGTTGTGCATTTGGATGGGAATTTGTGTTTGGAAATGAAATTACAGCAAGGTTTACTTTCTGTTGCAGTAGCTTTCCACGTAGCTTGCATGCATGAAAAAAAAGGAAAATTGCCTTTTAACCCCTTAATTTGTGTTTAATTCTATTATGGACCAGAAAATTGAAGTATCTTGGAATTTGGTCCTAAAATAATTGCAATTTGAACCATTACTTGACCCCTTCTTTGCTCTTGGACCCGTGAATTTGCCAAAATGTGTTAATTAGGCTTGAGTGATTGGTTAATATTTGCAATTGGGTCCTTGGTAGTTTTTCTATTTTAGAAATTTGATCAATAATTTACTTTTCCTAGAAATTATGCATTATTTGATTTCATTTAAGTTGCAATTGGGAGGGATTTGGTGATTTTGTTTATACTTTACTATTTAATTGGTGCCTTGACCATTTTATTGTTTTGAACCTAACATTTCCTTCATTTCATTACCATTGCAAGGGAGTTAACCTCTATCTCCTTGATTTTATTTCTCCTACGTGCTGTAGACACCAAATTTTTGATTTTTTTTTTACCTTTATTTGTTTGATTGATTTAATCTTAATTTTATTTGTTTCAATTCTAGGGTTTTTATTTTATTTTGTTTTGTTTTTATTTTGGTTTTCATATCAAAAATCATGAAAGAAAAAGGAAAAATGAAAAAAAAGAGAAAAGAAGGAAAATTGAAAATCATGAAAAATGGAAAAAGAAGGGAAAAAGGAAAATTTGTTCACAAAAATATGTTTTTTTAAATTCAATCTTTTGGCGCTTTATTTTTATTAAGTTATTTTGAAAAAAAAAAAGAGGGAAAGATTTTGAAAAAAAGTTTAAAAATGTTCATTTTTGTTGTTTTAGTTGTTTAGTTTTTTAAATTATTATTATTATTATTACTTAGTTTTTGTTGACAATTTTGTTAATTTGTTATTATTATTTATTTATTTTTATTTTTATCAATATTGCTTGTTGAAAAAAAAAATGATGAGAACCGCGGCACGCAAGCTGCGTTTTGGTCGCAGCTTGCAAAAGGACTTTGGGGCAGCCCCTGGCTGCAAATTGCAGAAGAAGGACTAAAGGTTTTAGGGTGAGGGAGGTTCCATATAAATAGGAAAGAGAAAGATCAGCCGCAGGGGGTTTTTCTTTGACGGCTAAAATTAGAGAGAGCAGGGGGAGGGGAGAGAAGAGAAAATCTGAACCAAAGTCCGAGAGAGAGAAGAGGTTGCGGCTGCTAAAAAGGAAAAACAAGGGCAAACAAAGATAGCGGTTGAGAGTTAGAGAGTAAGGGGGGAGGAACCACCGTGAAGAAGGAAGTTGAGGGCTGAAACTAGAAGAAAAACCAGAGGAAAGAAATCTTGGGGGGGAAAAGCAGAAAAACAAAAACAAACAGCGGGGGGAGGATCGGAAAAGATAGAAAAACATTGTAGGAAAAGGGGGGTTTCATCTGAAAAGTGGCGGCTGGGTTTAGAGGGATAGAAAGGAACCAGAAAAGTGACGGGTGAAAATCTGAGAAAAGGTGAGAGTCGCGACTGAGAGAGAACATCTGGAAAAGTGAGGGCTGCTACCAAGAAAGAAAAGAGAGGTTTTTGGGCTGAGGAAGTCAAGCAAAAGAGCTCACGGCTGAGGAAAGGGTTGGACAAGAAGGATTGATTCCTGTCTCTGCACTTTATACGGTGCCCTTGAAGTTTCTTTACCAGAAATTTGCATCTTCAAATTTGGTATCTGGATGCAATCTTTTCGATCCTTCCTTGTTCATTGAGCTCCATAAGGTGCTAAAGGTAATCCCTTTTCCCTTCTATCTCTCACGCAAGCTCAGATTTTTCCTAAATATGTCAATGAAAAAACCTGTTGCGTTTTGTTCCCTTTGTGGTTTTCATCCTAGAACAGCCTACCGGTTGGTTTTTTTGTTGCATGATTAGTTATCATGGTGTATGTATTTGAGAGACAAATGTGACATATGATACCTTGGATTATGTGGTTGAAAAACTCTTAGAACTTGAGGGCATCGGGTAGATTTCATCAGGATTTGGTTGCGTCCTTTCCTTTTGCATCTTCAGTGTGTTTTTTTTTTATGTTTTGGTGTTCATGTTTGGTTTATATTACTCAACATGTTTAGCTTGCTAAGGTTTGAGCAATGAGTTTTGTGTTCAGAAATAGGGGGGATGTTCAATAATCTTGTTGCTTGGCTTCAGTCTGCTTGGTGTTTATAGTTTTGCGCATAAGAGTGCGCTGCAGCAGGCCAAGTTTGTTGCAGCAGTATGAACAAAGTTCTGTTTTTTTCTTTTGCTGTTTCAAGTTCGAGATTTGGTTATGGAATATGTGTGTTTGCGCATAAGAATATGCTATTACTAGATGAGAAGTTTTGAATTGAGTCTGGAATCTTTATTTGAAATAAAAGGGCAGCAGCATGCGTTTGTTCTTGATTGCAGAAGCTTGTTTTGTAGTTTTGAATGAAAACCTGCATGAAACTTTTCCAACAAGTGCATTATTTAGACATGTTCAGCCATGTTTTGATTGGAATCTGTTTCAAAGCTGTGGCATAAATTTGGTTTGCTGAGATTATATGAAGTTGCGGTGGCTTGTGGATAAAAATTTCAGCAGAAATGGTAGAAGGAAAATCACTTCAGTTTTTGCTGAAAGCTCTGGTTTGCATGCATGAAAAGAATTTCTGAAAATTGTTTTTTAATCCTCCAAGTCTCCCTCTGTTGCACTATGGCCCAAGTAATTGGAACACTTAATCAATTTAATCCCTCAAGTTTCCCCTTATGCAACTATGACCCAAAATTGAGAAAACTAATCAATTGGGTCCCTGAGATTTTTGCAGCAATGCATTATGGCCCAATTACATTCCATGTTCTTGCAATTAGGTCCTAAGATATTTGCATTTGAATCATTCATACACCTTTTCTTTGCCTTTGGATCTTTGAAGTTCCTAAAAGTGTTTGATTAAGCTTGAATGCTTGGCTAGTGTTCACATTTGAGTCTTTGGTAGCATTAATGTTTCAATTCAATTGCTTGTTTGCCTTCATTGGTTACCATGTTTTGCTAAGGTGATACTTAATGCAACAGTTTAAGAACTTTGTGTCCAAATGAGCTTGTGTTCGCCTATCTTCTTGAATTTTCTGAAATAAATTGGCTTTGGCCTTTTTCTTGCTCTTGGACTTTCAAAGTTTCTAAAACGTTTCAATTGGCTTTGAATGGTTGATTAATGCTTGCATTTGGGTCCTTGATGGATCCCTTTATTGGAAACTATGTATTGTTTGGTTTCATTCAAATTGCAATTAGGAGAGGTTTGGTGACTTTGTTATACTTTACTAATTGAGGTACCGTGACATTTTTATTGTTTTGAAGCCTTTTGTCTTTCGTTTGGACATCGTTCAAAGGGGGCGGTATAATTTCTTTTATCCCTTTTTGTGTCTCTCCTATGTGATCCAACGTGCTAAGTGAGAATTGCATGTCTACTTTGCTTTCCTAGCCTTTCCTTAATTCCTTTCATTTATGTCATTTACTTTCATTTTCATTAAGTTATTCTTTTAATGGGGTATGTGTACACCTCTTGGCTTGTAATAGATAGGGCTTTGGCGAGCAATTTGGTCCATTTTCCCCTTCCCCTTTTGTTTTAGTTAGTGAATGTAATAGATAGGGCTTGGAGGAGCATTCAATGAAGACCTATCGAAGTCATGTGCCAAGCTAGCAAATGTAATAGTTAGGGCTTTAATTGCCTTATGTGTCTTGCATGCTTAGTTGCTACGTGTTAATTTGCTTTGTTAGGGCCTTGCATCTAGTCGAGCATGCTAAATGTTATGTGCTATGTGTTTACGAGTGTTTGGCATGTCTACTCGCTTTCCATAGCCATGAATGAATGTGATGGATGAATGTACGTTTCCACTAGTCCAACGCTAGTCGGAATTCATAGAATGGGCTAGTCCAACGCTAGACCCTTAGGAATTTCCCTTCGTTAGTACATGTTTGCATGTTCATTACATGTCATGCATTCTTTTTAGTTTTATCATTTTGCATGCCCCTCGAACCCCTTTTCCCTCCATTTTAGGATTTTTGCATTTCATGCTAGTTATAGGGTCCATTTGCTTGAGAGTCCCCTTAAATATGGGATATAGACGAGTGTGGCTTTTTCTAAGCCTTAGCACGCTTGTATTCCCTCTATAAAAGGGTAAATTGAGTCACGATTTAGGTCTCCCCGTACCCAATATGCATGAATTCCCTAGACTCATGCATTTTTAAATCCACTCTACCGTTTTATATCCTCATCACACTTTCATTTTTCCTCCTATTTTGCACACGTGCACCTTTATGTTTCTTCACTTGCACACGAACACTTTTATCATCACTTGCACACATGCACTTCATATTATCATTTCACATACCGTACCTTGCCCACTCACGTGCACATTTTCATTTACATATTTATTGTCTTTTATTACTTTTTCAAACTCATGTCCTCACATTGCATACATGCATTCCATTCACTTGCATCCCACTCGCATTATTCGTGACTTCTTCAAAGGATCGTTATTGGGTTTCACAATTAATGTGATTGGCACCACTCAACCTTTGAAGAGAAATTTCTCCCAATACCCCTAGGTCTAGGGTTTGCATTCATGTAGTGCATCCAAATGTAATAAATTCTTTGGTTAAAACAAGAAAATCTTTGATTAAATCATGCAACTAGCCTTGGCTAGGTCAAAGGGGTGCCTTGGATTTTATCCTTGCCTTCCCCTTTGTCAAATGTGACTCCCGAACCTTTTTCTTTGGTTTACGTGGACTAGGAGTCGTTTAAAAGGGGTTTCTTACTACTTTTTCCTATTTTTTTCTTTAAAAATTCATTTTTTGGTGACTTGGTACACCTTAACTCATTACCAAGTGGCGACTCCAATTTTTATTTCAAAAACCCTTTTTAAAATATAATTTTGGGTCAAATCGTCGCATTCTCAACCCCCCATTTAGACCCATTTTTTCTTTTAAATCACAATTCATTTTCCAATCACAAAAAATACATTTTTTAAACCATTTATTTATTTATCAAAAAATGGGGCGCGACAGTTGGCGACTCCACTGGGACTTTCGAGAGTCCCAGCAAATTTGATTTAATCAACCTTTTTCTTCTTTTAACCTTTTCATATATCACATTTGGGTGTTTTAGAGTTGCATTTTTTCCTTTTTAGGATTTTTGCATTTCACGCGTGTCCAATTACTCCCTCGCTCACGAATGTATGATTGGTTGATTAGATGTATGTTTACTTATTTATCTCGCGCTTGCATTGCATTTTGGGTGGGGGACATACCCTAGAGTCTCGCGTTGGTTCTTGATCCCTCCCCTCCAAACGAGCACTAGCATACGTGCATACGCTTTAACTTTTTCACCCATTTATTTTCTTTTTGTGGCTTGTCACGCCACTCCACCCTATTAGGATTTTAGGCGACCCACTTGGACATGTGATCGTGACACGACGTGTGCGTAGCATGATCCGAGGGGTCACTTAATCTTCCGCTTTAAGCTTTGGGTTAATAGCCTTTAGCTTTTAGTCGAAGATTGATGATTTTTTGATAGATTCACTCAGACATGTGGCCGTGACACGACGTGTGCGTAGCAATGTTTGGGGAATCGCTCGAGCCACCGACAAAGAACCTTGGGATTGATGACCTTTGGTTTCTAAGTCTGAAGGCTCGGGGACCTATGACCTTATCGAGTTTAGATGCATTAGTGAGCCCCAACCTCATGCATCCATTTTAGAATTGCCTAGGGTAGAGTCGACCTTACCCTATTAGGGACACTATTCACGAGGGGAGGTGTCCTAACCCTTTTTCCTTATCTATCTTTGTTGCTTTTTATTATTGGCCAACATGTTATGTGATTATGTGTTGAACTAAATTTCCTTGTCTTTTGTCTTTTGCATTCACAAACGTTAGGAAATAAGAGGTCTGGCATGACCTTCTTTTAGGGCCTACCCGTGTAGATAGGATATTGCACGTTTAAAAGTTTTGGTATATTTCATTCATAGGTTAATAATGTCATATCATTTTAGGCCTACCCTGGCAAATAAAGGGTTCTTTAGGTCACGTCTGATTTCAAATTGCATTTTTCCCTGCTTTGATAAGAATTGCATCATGCATAAGCCTTAGAAAGGGAATGCCACTTAGGGAATCCCACATTACGGACAAGCCAACCTTAATCCCATGGGTATTTAACCCAATTTTAAATTCCTGTTAACCTGAGAAATGGGACCTGTAGGTAAGGTATTTGACCCCGGTTTTGGTTTCTAGATGGAAAGTCCTCGCCGAGTGCAACAGATATTAGTAGTGCCGCCGGAGGTACAAAGATGGCCCACGTTACTTTCACCCAGTGAGCTTAACCAAATAGCCGATAGATTAGGACACATCGGGGATTTCAAGAACATTAAATCCGATGGCTACTTGGTGGAAGCCTTGGTGCATTTGTGGGATTCCACTTGTTCCGCATTTAGACTTGGTGAAAAGGAAATGACCATAATAATTGAAGAGGTTGCCGGATTTCTTAATTTGCCAATTCAGGGAGCTGCCGTGATATTTCCACTAGCATCTAACAAAGCCGAATTTTGTCGTTTCACTGGATTAAAGGAATCAGTAATTCAAGGGTCGGACCGAAATATAGAGGCAAAGTTCTTATATGATCGATTCACATTAAGGGATGGTTTTGAAAGCACCGGGGCGATTTCTTGTTTACTTCCAAGGAAATATGGGAACGAAAGAGAGTTTGGGTATATGGATTGGTCATGGCTGGAACCTACTTTTTCCCTAGGAAAGACAAAAAGATAGCCTTCAAGCTCACTAAAATCTTGTATGATTTGTTTCTAGGAATAAATGATAAACAGTGTTCTATTGTCCCAACTATTTTTGCCGACATCTTCGTAGCTTGCACTACCTATCAGAGAGGGAAAAAGTTCTTTTGTGGTTCGAATTTGATTTTACATGTGTGGGGGATGGAGCACTTCATGAGACGACCGTCTATTCCCGAGAGTTTACCAATGGCTGGATATAACTGGGTAATCACACATCACAAGAGGATCAATAGCAGTAGTTTGCCGTGTAATGCATCCGAGTTTGTGCACTTTTTGACAAATGTGACTAATCAAAATGTGAGATGGGTATTGGATTGGACCAATTGTGTCAAGCCAGTTCTTCGCACCAAGGCATCCGAGCTTGTTCTTTTATTGGGTACTCAGGGTATCATGGCATACAATCCAAGAAGGTTCCTCCGACAATTAGGGCGAGTTCAAGATGTGCCATCTGCAGTTGAACTGACTACATTCACAATCATTTTCGACAAAGGGATATGTCCGAAAGAAATTCCAATGAAGATCCTTCTTAATGAGGCCTGGGAGACGTTGTCCGACGACGAACGCGTCAAGTACGTTTCGGAACTCAAACAAAGGGGATTGACCACTCCGCAATATGAAGACTGGGTAAGAGGATCCGTTGCACAAGAAACACAAGACGAGCCAGCTGAGGAGGTGAAAAGGTTAAAGGCCGTTGTCGAAGCAAAAGATAGGGAAATTCTGCAGTTAAGTAAGTCTGCCGAAGCATACAAGGGGATGGCCGAGCAAAATAAGCAATTGTATGAAAATGAACGAGGAAAGCGTCAAGAGCTGAAAAGGAAATGTGCAGAATTATATGACCAAACTGAATGTGTTAGAATTCCATATGCTAGGGAAACAAAGGACTCTATATTAGATAGGTTCAGAAGTTTTGGCAATCTTGTACGGAATCGTCTTCGTGACATGATGTAAATATTGACAAGTTTATCAATGAAAATGATTTTTCTTTTGCCCTCATTTGGAATTGTTGTCAAAAACAGGTTTGTGTTATGGGTCCCATTTCGAAGGTATTGCATCATGCTAGGCCTACCCTTGGCACAAAAAGGGTTCCCCCCGTAGGACATGCATCCGAATTATTCGAATAGTTACTAACTCATGTCTTTTTCTTTTTCTTTTTCTCTTTTTGAATAAATTGCAGAAATTCAGTAACCATTGGTTTATCTAAAGAAGTCTTTTGCATTCTCAGGTAAATTTTCAAAATAGCTTTTCGGAAAAGCCCCATTATTACGCGATCCCGAAGTAGAGCCCAAAGGAATCGTGTAGACATGAGTACTCAACCAGAATCATCCGATAAGGCCGTTACAACTACCCAACTAGAGGCCGCAAGTCCTGGGGTTCAGTTGACAGAGTTACTCACAAAATTTGGGGAAATGGCATCAGAAATGGCCGCTCAGAAGAAGTTGATTGACGAGCTCGTTAGTAGCGGAGTGCAACCTGAGCTTGTACCCACTACACAACCACAATCCGAACCATTTGTTATTCCTCCATTTCAAACCACGTTTGAGGGAACTTTCAACCCGCAATATGCTTATACTCAAAATCCTCCTTTCTGTCCTCCTTATGGGCAAGGATTTCAGCCTCAAGGCGACCCAAACATGCATCTGAACCCACCAACTTTTTATCAGCCTACCGCAGAGCCTGTGGTACCGGAGCACACTTTTCAAAATAAGCCAGAAATGGGAGAGTCGTCTGCCCAGATTGATATGAAGCTACTTAAACGCTTGGATCGTTTTGATGAATTCATCCGGAAAAGCCAAGGTTTAAGCAAACAAGGGGTGTTGGATTATGATGATTTGTGCCTGTTTCCGAACGTGCAACTGCCGGTGGGGTTCAAGACCCCTAAGTTCAACAAATATGATGGAACGGGTAACCCTAAGACACATTTGCGCTTGTTTGCCAACAAGTTGGGCAAGCCAGTGGATGATGAGAACTTTCCATTGAGATTATTTCCAGAGAGCTTAGAAGGGGATGCCCTCGATTGGTATTCCAACCTAAAGCCAGAGGAAGTGAAGACCTGGCTCGATCTGTCCAATGCCTTCATCAGACAATATGAGTATAATTGTGAGCTGGCACCAACCCGAACTACTTTGGAAGGAACGAAGAGGCGACCGTCTGAAGATCATAAGACATATGCCAAGAGATGGAGAAAGATAGCTGCGAAAGTGGAGCCTCCGATGACTGAGGATAAAATTATTCATACATTTATAAAGGCACATGACCCTCCGTATTTTGAAGAGATTTTCCGTATGACCGGATATTCGTTTGCTGCGATTGTAAATAAACTTGAGGAGTTTGATGACTTTGTGAGAGCCGGAAAAATTGTTAATGTCTCTGCTCTCAAATCCCAGTTGGATGCTTTACAAGGTCAAGGAAGCAATGTGAAAAAACCGCAGTTCAAAAAGAAAGAGGGGGATGCAACCTTTATTTGGAACCAAAACCCTTCACCCAGACCTCGATACCAACACAGCCCAATCTACCAACCCCATTACCCTTACTACTCAAATCTGCACCCTGTATATACTACCAACATCCACCACCCTAGACCTCGCCCAAGCTATCCTAACCCACCTTCAGCCCCTTTTCAAATTTCTCAACCGAATCCACCCCAAAATCGACCTCGCCCTCCATATAATCCAAGATTTCCTCCACCAAATAGACCTATTTACAACCATCCTCCACCTACTGAACCTTACAATCGAACCCCTAGCCGTGCATTCACCAATTTAGGCAGGCCTTTAGACCAATTGTATGATCAGTTAAAGGCCGCCGGGAAAATTGGTATGGTACCCCCTCCTACCTATCCATATGGCATGCCCGCCTGGTATAACCCGCAAGCCGTCTGTGCTTATCATTCAGGGGCCGCCGGACATTCGACTATTGATTGCAAGGCGCTTAAGCATAAAATCCAAGATATGGTTGAATCTGGAGAGATTGTAATCAGAAAAAGGGAGACGCAAAGGCCGAACGTAAATAGGAACCCTTTACCGGAACATGCCAATATCATTGGGGCTATTCTGGATGATACGGAGTATGTGGAACCAGTCAGAGAATTGGCAAGGGAAGCTGAAATGTTTGGGGTCACAGACCAACCCTTTGTCATAGAACTGCCATTTGAAGAGGACGAAAAGCCCTTTATCTTGGATCTCACGCCAGCTGAGAGTGCGGCTTTGGAGCCAATAATCGTCGAATTCCCGAAACAGGAGCCTGTCCTGAGCCTGCAACAAGTACCATGGAACTACGATGAACCTGTCATACAGATTGGGGAAAAGATAATGGCAAAGAAAGAAGTGTCAGCAGTCACCAGATCGGGGAAGGTTACAAGTCCATTTGAAGCTGCCGTTCCGATTCAAGCAAATAACTCCGAGCCGCCCGTTAAACCAACAATCACCGAGAAAGAAGCCTTGGATTTCCTTAAGAGGCTTCAGAGAAGTGAGTGCAATGTAGTTGAGAAGCTGAGCAAGTCGCCTGCCCAGATATCCATGTTGGATCTACTCTTTTCTTCAGACATGCATAGGGACGCGCTGATCGAGGTGTTGACCAAAGCTCAAATCCCTAGAGACATCTCAGTTGATAACTTCTCACACGTAGTTGGGAACGTATTATTCACCAAACAAATCACTTTCTCTGACGAGGAATTGCCGGCGGAAGGCATTGGACATAACAAGGCCCTGTACATAGTTGTGAGGTGCAACGGAAAAATGCTGCCGAAGGTATTGATTGACAATGGATCCGCTCTTAATATATGTCCCTGGAGCACCTTGGAAAAGCTAGGATTGCAAGACGTCAAGCTGAGGCCTTCAGGGACCATAGTCCGAGGTTTTGATGGAGCGCAAAGAGAGCCAATAGGAGAAGTTGATTTAGTAGTTGAAATGGGGCCCGCCCAGTTTCAAATAACCTGCCAAGTAATGCACTTTTCTAGTGTTTACAACGTTTTGCTTGGCAGGCCATGGATTCACAAGTCTGGGGCTGTGCCTTCTTCATTGCATCAATTGCTGAAATTCGTAGTAAATGACAAGCTGATAACTATATTTGCCGAGGAGGATTGCCTTGTAATCACCGATTCCGAGTCTAAAGAAGAGGGTAGCCGAAACTCCACAGTGACCCCTCATAGCACATCTGATATTGTCTCAGTCAGTTGGATAACAAAGGAGGAGCAAGCTCTATTAAGGGCCAGTGTCATGATGGCTAAGGAGATGATCCGTGGAGGCTATGAATTTGACAAAGGGCTGGGACGAGATTTGCAAGGAATTTTGAAGCCAGTGGAGATTATTGAGAAAAAGGATTCGTTTGGTTTAGGCTTCCGACCGACTGCTAAGGATATCAGAGAAATGAAGGAGCGCAAGAAAACGGAGAAAGAAGGAAGGCAAAGGGCTTTTGACATTCCACCCCTGCATTATACTTTCCCACGACCAGCCGAGGTGATCATGTCAGAAATCAACCCAGTTGACGAAATTGAAGCAAGTTTGGCCCAATTGTTCGTTGGGGCAACATTTGAAGATAGTGTTCCAGGCGAAGCTGAATTTCCTGACATCCCCGAAGGATCAATTCCCAATTGGACAGCCGATTTTCTGCCCGTTCGGAAGGAGTTTCGGTAAAATGAAAGGGGTTTATCATTCATGTGAATTCATGAAAATACTTTTGCATCTGTAAATAGCCAATGAAAACAATTTTACTTTTTGACTAATGTTTGCGCATGTAAATATTGTTAAGTTTTCATTTCCATTTGCTTTCAATCAAAGGTTTTATGAAAATGCACAAGTTGTTCTTGTCATGTTGTTTTGGTTATTCATTTGTTTATATTTTTGTCGTATTGCTTGACCATTTGTTTGTTATATGCTTATTTGCTTATTATCCCACATTCGTTAATTCTTTCAGATGGCCAAAAATAAAACTATTTGACTCTTTGGATATCACAGTTCTGGAATACGATAATGGTAATCTCTATATCACTCACGACTTGGAGGTCTGTGAATCCGAACTTCAAAGCGAGAGTGATAATGAGGAGGTATTTGATTCTTTTGCAAAGGACCTTGAACAATATGAGGAAAAATCAAAACCGAACCTGGAAGAAACAGAAAAGGTTAACATTGGCACGGAAGATGAGGTTAAGGAGGTGCAAATTAGTATTCATTTGAATGAGAGGCAGAAGAAGGAAATGCTTGAATTTTTGACTATATTCCAAGATGTATTTGCATGGTCCTATGATGATATGACTGGCATCTCAACTGACGTGGTAGTGCATAGGTTACCCACAGACCCTTCTTTTCCACCCGTAAAGCAAAAACCCAGAAAATTCAAACCAGATATAAGCCTCAAAATAAAAGAGCAAATTGAAAAACAACTCAAAACCAACATTATCATTGTTTCCCA
Source organism: Coffea canephora (assembly GCA_036785865.1). Lineage (NCBI taxonomy): Eukaryota > Viridiplantae > Streptophyta > Magnoliopsida > Gentianales > Rubiaceae > Coffea > Coffea canephora. Next base: position 22,670,244 of record CM071922.1, read on the forward strand.
TTATCCAGTTTGGCTTTCGAATCCAGTCCCTGTTCCGAAAAAGAGTGGAGAGGTGCGAGTTTGTGTTGATTATAGAGATCTCAATAAGGTCAGTCCTAAAGATGATTTCCCTCTGCCAAATATTCACATTCTCTTAGACAATACTGCCGGACATGAGATTGAATCCTTTTGCGATTGTTTTGCTGGCTACCACCAAATTTTGATGGCAGAAGAGGATAGGAAGAAGACTGCTTTTATCACTCCTTGGGGCACCTTTTGCTACCGAGTCATGCCTTTCGGTTTAAAGAATGTCGGGGCTACCTATCAGAGGACCATGACCACCCTGTTTCATGATATGATCCACCGGGAGATGGAGGTCTACGTGGATGATATCATAATCAAGTCTAAAAGGGTAGAGGACCATTTGGTTGATTTGAAGAAGTTATTCGAAAGATTGCGGAAATACAATTTGAAGTTAAATCCTGCGAAATGCGCCTTTGGAGCACCTGCGGGTAAGCTGTTGGGATTCATTGTTAGCAAGAAGGGCATAGAAATAGATCCGGCGAAAATCAAAGCAATTCGAGATATGCCAGTGCCGAAAACTCAGAAGGACGTGAAAAGCTTCTTAGGGAAGATCAATTTCATTGGGAGGTTCATCGGCCAACTAACTGCCACATGCGAGCCGTTGTTCAAATTATTGAGAAAGAATGTGCCGTTGTATTGGAGTGAGGAGTGCCAACAGGCTTTCAACAAGATTAAAGATTATTTGTTGCATCCACCAGTTTTAGTGCCGCCCAAACCGGGCCGACCTTTGATTATGTATTCATCTGTACTCGATGGAGCAGTAGGGTGTGTTCTAGGTCAGCACGATGACTCTGGAAGGAAGGAACAAGCCATCTACTATCTAAGCAAGAAGTTCACGCAGTACGAGGCTAATTATTCATTCATTGAGAAAAGCTGTTGTGCATTGGCCTGGGCGGCTCAAAAGTTGGGACACTACTTGTTGAGCCATACCACTTATCTTATTTCCCGATCTGATCCTTTGAAGTATCTTTTGGAGAAGCCGATGTTAACCGGACGCCTGGCCAAATGGCAGATAATTCTATCAGAGTTCGACATTGTTTTCATTTCACAAAAGGCGGTCAAGGGGCAAGCTATAGCTGATCATTTGGCGGAAAATCCAAGGGATGATGATTATCAGCCACTTCATACCTATTTCCCTGATGAGAAAGTTTTATTCGTAGGCGCTATAGATGATATGAGTGAACAAAGCCCTGAATGGAGGCTTTTCTTCGATGGAGCTTCGAATTCTCTCGGAGTTGGAATTGGAGCCGTTTTGGTTTCACCCGAAGGGAAGCATTATCCTGCCGCTGCCAAATTGCAATTTGCTTGCACAAACAACATGGGTGAATATGAAACCTGCATTTTTGGTCTCAAAATGGCTTTAGAAATGGAAATCAAAGAATTGATAGCTTTCAGTGATTCAGATTTGCTCGTGCATCAAACCTTGAAACAGTGGATAACCAAAGATTCAAAAATTCTGCCCTACCATTGCAGTCTGCTTACTCTGGCCAAGCAATTTCGAAATTTGGAGTTCAGACATCTTCCACGTGCCCGAAACGCATTTGCCGATGCTTTGGCCACTTTAGCTTCTATGATCCAATATCCTGATGAATTGAGGATCGAGTCAATTCCGATTCAAATTCAAGACAAACCTGCCCACTGTTGGGTTGTAGACAAGTCCTCCGATAATGTTCCGTGGTATACCGATCTTAAGGAGTTTCTAAAAACTGGGTCTTACCCTCTGCATGCTAATACAAAGGACAAGAGTTTTCTGCGCAGAATGGCTTCAAAATATTTCTTAAATGGAGAAGTTTTATACAAAAGAACCTCGGATTTAAACCTTTTAAGGTGCATTGATGAAGATGAAGCTCAATACATGATGAAAGAAGTGCATAGTGGCGTTTGTGGACCTCACATGAATGGCCATTTGCTAGCAAAGAAAATCATGAGAACCGGATACTTCTGGCTTACTATGGAGCATGATTGCATAAACTTTGTCCGGAGATGTATAAAATGCCAAATGCACGGTGACATTATACGCGCTCCACCCACTGAGTTGCATAGCATGACCGCCCCATGGCCCTGTTCAATGTGGGGTATGGACGTGATTGGTACAATCGATCCTCCTGCTTCAAATGGACATCGATTTATATTGGTGGCGATCGAGTACTTTACCAAATGGGTTGAAGCGGAGTCATTCAAACATGTCACGAAGAAGGTAGTAGCCAATTTCTTGAGAGATCACATCATCTGTCGCTTTGGAGTACCCGAAACGCTTATCACGGACAATGCCAAGAATCTGAACAATGACATGGTAGATGGACTATGTGAGCAGTTCAAAATCAAACACCGCAACTCTGCCATTTATAGGCCTCAGATGAATGGAGCTGTAGAAGCCGCAAATAAGAATTTGAAGAAGATTATCCGCAAAATGACAGAGAGGCATCGCGATTGGCATGAAAAGTTGCCTTATGCATTGATGGCGTACCGGACTTCTATTCGAACATCGACTGGGGCAACGCCATATTCACTCATGTATGGAATGGAAGCTGTGTTACCAGTGGAAGTTGAAATTACGTCGCTACGAATCCTTATGGAAGCTAAATTGGAGGAGGCCGATTGGATCAAGCAGCGCCATGAGCAATTGACTTTGATGGATGAAAGGCGATTCAACGCTATTTGTCATGGTCAGTGCTATCAGAAGCGTGTGGCCCGGGCTTACACCAAAAAAGTCCATCGGTGGGCATTTGAAGAAGGTGATAAGGTACTGAAGCGGATTTTGTCAATGAAAGATGAAGCTAAAGGTAAATTTGCTCCAAATTGGCAAGGGCCGTTCATTGTCCAAAAGGTATTACCTGGCGGAGCTCTTATTTTGACGGAAATGGATGGACGGGCTTTCTCTCAACCCATCAACTCAGATATGTGCAAAAAGTTTTTCATTTGATCATGCGAATTTTCTTCAAGAAATTCATGCAAATGGCGAAATGCAAGTCAGGCCTTCTTCTTTTACACTAAAAAACATTTTATCTCTACTTGTCCCCTTTGAGCCATCAGAATTGACAAATTTCGTTTGATAACCCTTGAGAATTGCAAACCCCACACTGGGGCAAATTTATTTCGAAAAAAAAAGAAGAGAGAACCCTTACACTGGGGTAAATTTAGTTTTCAAAGAAAAATACAAAAGTGAGGAAAATGCAATGAAAAATGTAAAGAGAGAAAAGCTGATCAAACTGGGGCAAATTTTCCTCAGTTTTAGAGTTGTTTTCAAATAGTGCAATCTCAAGTTATTTCACCCCTTGTATCAAATCTGCTTTCAAGTTTCAACTTTTTTTCAAAGCACCCCACCGGACCTCATTACAAAGCCCAAAGTCCTGGTTTTCGTCACTTGCTGCATTTCTATTAGAAATTTGCTAATCAACTGGCAGGTGATGTCCGTAATGTCTTCGCCTAATCTCATAAGGGAAGTACATTTTACTGATGCCAGAAATCTTTAATTCATATTTTTGAGTCAATCATGGTCGAGATATTTCATGGTTCTTTAGGTGAAAACCCGAAAGGGCGCCTCGAAAAAAAGACGAAAAAAAAGAAAAAAAAAGAGAAAAAGAAAAAAAAGAAAAAAAAAACAAACAAAACAACAAAAAGGGTGGGGGCAACCTTGGTGAAAACCCGAAAGGGCGCCAAGGCGGGTTTTTCACAACAGACGAGCACGAGAAAGAACAGCTGGTGACCTGGTTCATTTAGGGTTTTCCTCATATTTTTGATACTTCTGCCAGTATCGAATTCCGAAAAATATATCCAAAGTCTTGAATATGATTTTCGTTGGCTAAACTTGTATTGTTCTTTACAAATATTCTTTTGCAAAATGTATCTTTATGAACCTCTTAGTTGTTCTCAATTATTTGTGTATGACTGCTTATGATTGTCTACATTCTTTTGCATGCTCATTTTTGCCTGACATAGGAAATAATCTTGCATATACATTGATTGTTATATGATAAATTTTCACGCATCATTCTTTCACCATTGAATTCAAATGAATGATAAACCCTAAGGTTTGTGCAAAGATAAGGGATTCAATCATCAGTTATAGTGAGTGACATGCAACAAAGCTGCCACCTAGGTTGGGTGACGTGTTAAATCCGTATTTTATTAATCTCAGAAATTGAAAGGTTTCAAGTTCGATTAAGGCAAACGCCGCAGAGCCGAAGTAAAAGCATCACAAGACTCATGTTTACACGATTCTCAAGGCAAACCGGATCAAATAATGGTGGCAAGTCCATTATTTCTTCTTTTCTTGCAGGAATGTTGCATTCACAAACAAAAGCAGCCACTCTCCTTTTGGCGTCTAAATCAATGACAGGCAAAGCTTCCCAGTAAGCAAGGATCGATGTTATTTGCAAAACTCGATCATAAGAAACAACATCAGCTCTCGCTTCAATCACAAAGATCTAAATTTCCCTCTTGATACAAAAGTTGAACTATTCTCGGGTAAAAAACTCGACTCATTGTTTAAACTTCCCCAGTGAAGTCCTGTTTTTTTTTAATTTCTGTTCGGACCAGTCCCGTTTAAATTCTGTTCGGGTCAGTCCCGTTTAAATTCGATTCGGGTCAGTCCCGTTTAAATTCTGTTCGGGTCAGTCCCGTTTAAATTCTGTTCGGGTCAGCCCCGTTTAAATTCTGTTCGGGTCAGTCCCGTTTAAATTCTGTTTGGGTCAGTCCCGTTTAAATTCTGTTCGGGTTAGGCCCGTTTAAATTTCTGTTCGGATCAGTCCCGTTTAAATTCTGTTCGGGTCAGTCCCGTTTAAATTCTGTTCGGTTAAATTCTGTTCGGGTCAGTCCCGTTTAAATTTCTGTTCGGGTCAGTCCCGTTTTAAAATTTCCTGTTCGGGCCAGTCCCGTTTTAATTTTCTGTTCGCGTCAGTCCCGTTTTAAATTTCTTGTTCAAATAGTCCATTAAAAAAATTCTCGTCCCAGTTAATCTCATCAAAAGGGGTCAGTCCCCATCATTCGGGACGTTCACAGCCGAATAACGCAGGTAAGTATTTGATGTCTACTTCTTTGTCTCAAGTTTTTTCAAAACTCAGACAAAGAGGGGCAAACTGTAGACACCAAATTTTTGATTTTTTTTTTACCTTTATTTGTTTGATTGATTTAATCTTAATTTTATTTGTTTCAATTCTAGGGTTTTTATTTTATTTTGTTTTATTTTTATTTTGGTTTTCATATCAAAAATCATGAAAGAAAAAGGAAAAATGAAAAAAAAAGAGAAAAGAAGGAAAATTGAAAATCATAAAAAATGGAAAAAGAAGGGAAAAAGGAAAATTTGTTCACAAAAATATGTTTTTTTAAATTCAATCTTTTGGCGCTTTATTTTTATTAAGTTATTTTGAAAAAAAAAAGAGGGAAAGATTTTGAAAAAAAGTTTAAAAATGTTCATTTTTGTTGTTTTAGTTGTTTAGTTTTTTAAATTATTATTATTATTATTACTTAGTTTTTGTTGACAATTTTGTTAATTTGTTATTATTATTTATTTATTTTTATTTTTATCAATATTGCTTGTTGAAAAAAAAATGATGAGAACCGCGGCACGCAAGCTGCGTTTTGGTCGCAGCTTGCAAGAGGACTTTGGGGCAGCCCCTGGCTGCAAATTGCAGAAGAAGGACTAAAGGTTTTAGGGTGAGGGAGGTTCCGTATAAATAGGAAAGAGAAAGATCAGCCGCAGGGGGTTTTTCTTTGACGGCTAAAATTAGAGAGAGCAGGGGGAGGGGAGAGAAGAGAAAATCTGAACCAAAGTCTGAGAGAGAGAAGAGGTTGCGGCTGCTAAAAAGGAAAAACAAGGGCAAACAAAGATAGCGGTTGAGAGTTAGAGAGTAAGGGGGGAGGAACCACCGTGAAGAAGGAAGTTGAGGGCTGAAACTAGAAGAAAAACCAGAGGAAAGAAATCTTGGGGGGGGAAAAGCAGAAAAACAAAAACAAACAGCTGGGGGAGGATCGGAAAAGATAGAAAAACATTGTAGGAAAAGGGGGGTTTCATCTGAAAAGTGGCGGCTGGGTTTAGAGGGATAGAAAGGAACCAGAAAAGTGACGGGTGAAAATCTGAGAAAAGGTGAGGGTCGCGACTGAGAGAGAACATCTGGAAAAGTGAGGGCTGCTACCAAGAAAGAAAAGGGAGGTTTTTGGGCTAAGGAAGTCAAGCAAAAGAGCTCACGGCTGAGGAAAGGGTTGGACAAGAAGGATTGATTCCTGTCTCTGCACTTTATACGGTGCCCTTGAAGTTTCTTTACCAGAAATTTGCATCTTCAAATTTGGTATCTGGATGCAATCTTTTCGATCCTTCCTTGTTCATTGAGCTCCATAAGGTGCTAAAGGTAATCCCTTTTCCCTTCTATCTCTCACGCAAGCTCAGATTTTTCCTAAATATGTCAATGAAAAAACCTGTTGCGTTTTGTTCCCTTTGTGGTTTTCATCCTAGAACAGCCTACACGGTTGGTTTTTTTGTTGCATGATTAGTTATCATGGTGTATGTATTTGAGAGACAAATGTGACATATGATACCTTGGATTATGTGGTTGAAAAACTCTTAGAACTTGAGGGCATCGGGTAGATTTCATCAGGATTTGGTTGCGTCCTTTCCTTTTGCATCTTCCGTGTGTTTTTTTTTTTGATGTTTTGGTGTTCATGTTTGGTTTATATTACTCAACATGTTTAGCTTGCTAAGGTTTGAGCAATGGGTTTTGTGTTCAGAAATAGGGGGGATGTTCAATAATCTTGTTGCTTGGCTTCAGTCTGCTTGGTGTTTATAGTTTTGCGCATAAGAGTGCGCTGCAGCAGGCCAAGTTTGTTGCAGCAGTATGAACAAAGTTCTGTTTTTTTCTTTTGCTGTTTCAAGTTCGAGATTTGGTTATGGAATATGTGTGTTTGCGCATAAGAATATGCTATTACTAGATGAGAAGTTTTGAATTGAGTCTGGAATCTTTATTTGAAATAAAAGGGCAGCAGCATGCGTTTGTTCTTGATTGCAGAAGCTTGTTTTGTAGTTTTGAATGAAAACCTGCATGAAACTTTTCCAACAAGTGCATTATTTAGACATGTTCAGCCATGTTTTGATTGGAATCTGTTTCAAAGCCGTGGCATAAATTTGGTTTGCTGAGATTATATGAAGTTGCGGTGGCTTGTGGATAAAAATTTCAGCAGAAATGGTAGAAGGAAAATCACTTCAGTTTTTGCCGAAAGCTCTGGTTTGCATGCATGAAAAGAATTTCTGAAAATTGTTTTTTAATCCTCCAAGTCTCCCTCTGTTGCACTATGGCCCAAGTAATTGGAACACTTAATCAATTTAATCCCTCAAGTTTCCCCTTATGCAACTATGACCCAAAATTGAGAAAACTAATCAATTGGGTCCCTGAGATTTTTGCAGCAATGCATTATGGCCCAATTACATTCCATGTTCTTGCAATTAGGTCCTAAGATATTTGCATTTGAATCATTCATACACCTTTTCTTTGCCTTTGGATCTTTGAAGTTCCTAAAAGTGTTTGATTAAGCTTGAATGCTTGGCTAGTGTTCACATTTGAGTCTTTGGTAGCATTAATGTTTCAATTCAATTGCTTGTTTGCCTTCATTGGTTACCATGTTTTGCTAAGGTGATACTTAATGCAAGAGTTTAAGAACTTTGTGTCCAAATGAGCTTGTGTTCGCCTATCTTCTTGAATTTTCTGAAATAAATTGGCTTTGGCCTTTTTCTTGCTCTTGGACTTTCAAAGTTTCTAAAACGTTTCAATTGGCTTTGAATGGTTGATTAATGCTTGCATTTGGGTCCTTGATGGATCCCTTTATTGGAAACTATGTATTGTTTGGTTTCATTCAAATTGCAATTAGGAGAGGTTTGGTGACTTTGTTATACTTTACTATTTGAGGTACCGTGGCATTTTTATTGTTTTGAAGCCATTTTTCTTTCATTTGGACATCGTTCAAAGGGGGCGGTATAATTTCTTTTATCCCTTTTTGTGTCTCTCCTATGTGATCCAACGTGCTAAGTGAGAATTGCATGTCTACTTTGCTTTCCTAGCCTTTCCTTAATTCCTTTCATTTATGTCATTTACTTTCATTTTCATTAAGTTATTCTTTTAATGGGGTATGTGTACACCTCTTGGCTTGTAATAGATAGGGCTTTGGCGAGCAATTTGGTCCATTTTCCCCTTCCCCTTTTGTTTTAGTTAGTGAATGTAATAGATAGGGTTTGGAGGAGCATTCAATGAAGACCTATCGAAGTCATGTGCCAAGCTAGCAAATGTAATAGTTAGGGCTTTAATTGCCTTCTGTGTCTTGCATGCTTAGTTGCTACGTGTTAATTTGCTTTGTTAGGGCCTTGCATCTAGTCGAGCATGCTAAATGTTATGTGCTATGTGCTTACGAGTGTTTGGCATGTCTACTCGCTTTCCATAGCCATGAATGAATGTGATGGATGAATGTACGTTTCCACTAGTCCAACGCTAGTCGGAATTCATAGAATGGGCTAGTCCAACGCTAGACCCTTAGGAATTTCCCTTCGTTAGTACATGTTTGCATGTTCATTACATGTCATGCATTCTTTTTAGTTTTATCATTTTGCATGCCCCTCGAACCCCTTTTCCCTCCATTTTAGGATTTTTGCATTTCATGCTAGTTATAGGGTCCATTTGCTTGAGAGTCCCCTTAAATATGGGATATAGACGAGTGTGGCTTTTTCTAAGCCTTAGCACGCTTGTATTCCCTCTATAAAAGGGCAAATTGAGTCACGATTTAGGTCTCCCCGTACCCAATATGCATGAATTCCCTAGGCTCATGCATTTTTAAATCCACTCTACCGTTTTATATCCTCATCACACTTTCATTTTTCCTCTTATTTTGCACACATGCACCTTTATGTTTCTTCACTTGCACACGAACACTTTTATCATCACTTGCACACATGCACTTCATATTATCATTTCACATACCGTACCTTGCCCACTCACGTGCACATTTTCATTTACATATTTATTGTCTTTTATTACTTTTTCAAACTCATGTCCTCACATTGCATACATGCATTCCATTCACTTGCATCCCACTCGCATTATTCGTGACTTCTTCAAAGGATCGTTATTGGGTTTCACAATTAATGTGATTGGCACCACTCAACCTTTGAAGAGAAATTTCCCCCAATACCCCTAGGTCTAGGGTTTGCATTCATGTAGTGCATCCAAATGTAATAAATTCTTTGGTTAAAACAAGAAAATCTTTGATTAAATCATGCAACTAGCCTTGGCTAGGTCAAAGGGGTGCCTTGGATTTTATCCTTGCCTTCCCCTTTGTCAAATGTGACTCCCGAACCTTTTTCTTTGGTTTACGTGGACTAGGAGTCGTTTAAAAGAGGTTTCTTACTACTTTTTCCTATTTTTTTCTTTAAAAATTCATTTTTTGGTGACTTGGTACACCTTAACTCATTACCAAGTGGTGACTCCAATTTTTATTTCAAAAACCCTTTTTAAAATATAATTTTGGGTCAAATCGTCGCATTCTCAACCCCCCATTTAGACCCATTTTTTCTTTTAAATCACAATTCATTTTCCAATCACAAAAAATACATTTTTTAAACCATTTATTTATTTATCAAAAAATGGGGCGCGACACGTGCTCCTATATGTTTTGTGTGAATATGCATGCTTTAATTCGCTTTTCATTTTATTAATGTTTAATTGCCTGTTTTGCTTTCTTTTTATTTCGGCTTCTTTATTTGGCAAGTCATTTGAGGGCATTTGAACCCCAATTTGTAATAGCTAGGTTTTTGGCGCCTCTCTTGAAGACATGTCTTAACTAGCCAATGTAATTGTTAGGATTTACTTTTCTAAGTCTTCCCCCTTTAGATTGTAGTAGGCATCCCCTTTTGTAATAGATAGGGCTTGTGTGCTATGTGTTTGTGTGTGCCTATATGCCCATGTGTTTAATCGCTTTCCCTAGGATTCTGCATCTAGACAAGCATGCTTATGTGTTACATGCTATGTGAAACTATGTATTTTGTATGCCTATCTGCTTTTAGTATTATATCTGATTATGTGGACGGAATGTACATTACCGTGGCTAGTCCAATGTTAGTCATGGTCTTCCCTTCGAGCTCTTACAAGTCCATTGCTTGTGAGAGAACGTGAGTTAAGGGCTAGTCCAACGCTAGACCCGTAGGAACCATCCGCACGTTAGATCATGATTGTGTGATAAAATCACTTCATCTCATGCATATTTTCACTTTTTAGGGTCTTTTATCATTTTTTGCATGACATCCCTCCGTATACGTATATCTCTTCCCCTATATTTTCCCTTATATGTATATTACTTACCCCTTTGTATGAAACATGACACTAGACTTGCATTTCATCTAAGCATTAGACCTAGGTTAGTACATCTGCTTGGTTAGACTAGGAAAAACCCCTTAGATATGGGATATGGATGAGTTTGGCTTCTCTAGCCTTAGCACGCTCGTATTCCCTCTATTAAAGGGAATATTGAAAGTCACGAGTATAAGTCCCTCGCACCCATTATGATGCATTCCTTTAGGTCATACACATTTGTATATTATTATTTTCTTTACTTTTCCTTTCTCATGACTTGAATTATTCGTGACTTCTTCGAAGAGTCTTTATTGGGTGTCACAATTAATGTGATTGGTACCAAGTAAGGTTTGAAGATACATTTCGACCCCCCGACACCCTCCTAGGTCTAGGGTATGCATTCATATAGTACATCCAAATGTGATAAATCGTAAGGGTAAAAATAAGAAAATCTTTGACTAAATCGCGCAACTAGCCTTGGCTAGGTTGAAAGGGTGCCTTAGATTCTTATCCTTGCCTTCCCTTTCTTCAAATGTGACTCCCGAATCTTTTTCTCTGATTTTTGTAGACTTGGAGCCGTTTAAAAAGGGTTTTCTACTTTTTTTTCTTTAAAATTCACTTTTTTAGGTGACTTGGTACACCTTAACTCTATACCAAGTGACGACTCCATTTTTCATTCAAAAACCCTTTTTAAACTATATTTTGGGTCAAATCGTCGCATTTTCAAGTCCCATTTAGACCCATGTTTTTCATTTTCTTTTTAAATCAAAAATTCATTTTTCAATCAAAAAATTGAATCAAAAGCCATTTTTCTAAACTCGTCTTTTATTTATTCTTATTTAAAAAATAGGGCGCGACACCTGCTTTTGACCATCATTTTACATAAAGGAAAGGTCATTCCAAAATTCAAATTTCCATTTATAAACTTGATTTACATCATTCCTCGGAGACGGTCTCGTACAAAGTCATTAAACTTCTTTAACCTATCTATTACGGCATTCTTGGATTCTCTAGCATAAGAATTTCTCATACGTTCTATTTCATCGTACAATTCTCCGCATTTCCTTTTCAACTCTCGATGTTTCTCTTGCATATTTTCACATGCCTCATTCTGTTTCTCAGCCATCTCTTGGTGAGCTTTGACGGACTCTTGTGGCAACCCCATGTGAGAACTCTCACTCTAAAATATAATTTCTCTAAACTACATGCCTTGTCCTAAGATTTAAACCACTCATTATATGCCCTAGTATTGCATTTTACATGTGTTACAACAATTCTCTTGTTTTGACCCTCACTTTAAAACACAATTTTCTTATCTATACGTCTTATTCTAAGACTTAGACCACTTATAAGATGCCCTTACATTATATTCCCTTTGTGTTATAATAATTTCCATGCATTACATATCATTTCCTTTGATTTGAAGTAAAACGTTTTTTTTTCTTGAGTTAGTTTCATTTTTCTACCACTTACATTTTTCCAAGGGGTTTTTATTTATGGTAGGGACTTTATGTGAGAGGTTGGTGGGGTTAAATAGGTATTGGTATATTTAGAAGGGTTGAAATATCACTAGTCAAGAATGAAGAGAAATTGTGGACAAGAAGAGGCTGTGTGGCAAAACCCTAGCCAAGTATCTTGTTGACTAAGAGTTGAGAGACAAATTTAAATTAGACTTGGCCTTTTTCTTCCTCCTTATGGCCAAAATTCTTGAGGCTTGGTAAGGGAGAGAGAGCACTCCATAGTCTTCCCTTCCAACCCTAGTTGAGTAAGAGTAAACACCAAAAGAGAAAGATCTAGAACTAGTGAGAAATTTTACTCCAACATAGGTTCTTGATTCAAGCTTGAAGTCTTCATTTTGGTGGGTTGACTTGGTGGTTCAAGCATCTTACAAGAGAGGTAAGTACACTTTAAAAGATAATTTTATGGTGTTTTAACATGTGCCTTAAGCCTTTGGGCAAACTACAAGTTGATTTGGTTGAATTTGAGGTTGATCTCTTGGATCAAAACAAGTAGTCGATGAGTTGGGTTGGCATGTCTACCAAGTGTTTGATGAAATGTTTGCATGAGTTGGGTTAGCATGCCTACCAAGTGTTTTATGAAATGTTTGCACTTTGTTCATAGTTGTTTATGAAGTATTAGCATGTTTTAAAGCCCTTTTGAGTGAGATATAACACTTGGTATGTGATTTAAGTGGAAATCATGAAACGATGAAAGTTAGAAAATTTGGAGAAGGTGCTCTCCGAAATTTCAAGGACTTGCTGCCCTGTTTTGTTTGGATATTTTCGTGCTTAATATGGCTACAGATGTGAGGGATATATGTTGTGTTATGTGTGTGGAGGTTATCTACAAAAAATTAGCCAATTTGGTTGGATAAATTTTGAGTTATGAGCAAAGAGGCAAAACTGGACTAGGTCCAGGAATTTTCTGACCAGTGATTTTGAGAGGGTCATAACATTTTCCTCGATGATCGGAATTGAGTGCCGTTTGTGGCATTTGAAAGTAGACTTTTAGAGTTTTAAAATGGTACCAAGCTCATTTTCTGGTTCGTCTCAAGCGATTCGTGGCGAGTCTTGAAATTTGGCTGCCCGGTTGTTACTATTTAGCATTTAGCATATAATTAAAAAACAAGCTAACATAACGAACCATGTATGAGTCAAAAAAATTAGCAACTAAAAAAGGATAAGGCATCACCAAGTGGTTCCGAAGATGAGCAAATGACTTTTTTTTCTGATTGTGTGGTTCATCTTCTTCTCCCCTCCAGCTTTCTTGTTCCTCTCACTTAGTTTCTAAATTTCAAAATCAAAAGCAAGATTACAACATGAATAAACACAACTTTATCAAGAATGTTGTAGCTAATTTGTACCTTTGCTTCTTCACTTTTCCAATAAGCCCAAAGTTTGATCCATTGCTCTTCCTGAACCCTTATGTCCTTTTGAAACTGAGCTGCAGCATTTGGCACGGTAGGATCAAAATATGCAGCCTTTAAATCTGCCTTCCAGCTTCTCCATTTTTTGCCAATAGATCTTAAGGTCCAAGCTTCTAGTCCCATAGGCTAAGCAAACCTTTATTGAAACGTAGTTAGGAACAAGAAAATGAACATAACTTCATAGTAATTTTTGGTCGAAAGCATACATAATACAAAAGCTACCATTACCTTTATCACTTCTAACATGTCCATTTTAAGTTCCCTTGGCACCTTAAGCCAACTTTCAACATCTATTGGACAATATGTGACGCCCGAAAGAATGAATGTGAGAACCCGAGAATTTTCTAAGTTTCTAGGGTTTATTTTATTAATCGCCTCCCTTTTCTACATTTTCTTTATTAGAAAATTTCTCCAGATAATTTTATGGGTAAATATAGTTTAAAAATAATTTTTCTAGTATCGATTAGTTTTTGAGAAATTAAGAGCTTATACCGGACGTGGGACCCGCTAGTGTGATATAATTTTGGTGACTAAGTGAATTGTGTGCTAAGTGTTATTATTTTACAAGGTGCTAGAAAATGATTAGAGGGTGGTTATATGATGTAACCATTGGAAGCCAAAGGATTAAAGAAAATACTAGAAGGGCCAAGTGTCACAAACCCATTGTAAGTTGGACCTTTGACTAAGACCATGATTTCTTCTTCTTATCTTGACCAAATCTTTTGTTTTCATCATTTCTTCTTCTTGTAAGCATGATGGACGAAATTTTGAGAGAAAGAGAGAGAAAATCCAGCATCTTGCACCTCAATTTCTTCCTCCAATCTTGAGTTCTAACCGATTAAATTGCAAATCACTCCATAAAACTTGCTAGCTAAGGAAGATTGAAGCTATTGGTGGAGTTGTTTTGGAAGAAAAATCCCTAAGCCATCACCTTTCTTGATATTTCAAGGTATCATGTCTAACCATCCTTTCTTTGATCTTGATTTTGTTAAATTGATGACTTGTGATGGCTAATGAGATGTTTTAGTGGAAGATTAGCACTTGAATGCAAAAATTTCTAGATTAGGGTTTTCAATTTCCCTAATTCTACCTGACACTGTTCATCATAGTTACAGGCCGAATTGGCCTTAGTACAAAACATGAAAGTTGTAGAAAATGAGGTTTTATAGTTGCCTACAAAATTTCAGCTCAATCCAAGTTCGGTAACCTGTGAAAAGACCAAAATACCCCTGCTGCCCTGTTTCTGTCCTAACCTGGAAATCAGCTTTGGTAATTGGTTAGTTTGACCGGGAATACGACTGATTTGGTTGTTGATGTCTTCTTACGAATTCTAGACTTGTATCTTAGCTTTTAAATGGCTTTGGAATTACCTGATTTGGAGTTGTGTGTGCTGAGATATGAGTGAATAAAGCAGGACTGCTAGTTGATTTCTGCAGTGAATTTCGAACTGGAAAATCTGGAGTTGTTTTGGCAAATTTGACCTAGTTAGAGTGAGAACTGGACAGAGTGATCTTCATGAAAGTTGTAGGGAATGATAGTTTAGAGGTGCCTGCAAAAATTTCAGGTCAATCGGAGTAGCGTAACTGGAGAAAAGATGGAATTACCCTTGCTGCCCTGGTTTTACCCGAATTTGGGAATTGCTTCTGTAATTGGTTGTTTTGGTCAGGATTGCTTCCGAATTAGTTGTTGAGGCCTTCTGATGAAATTTAGCCCTGTTTCTTAGCTGTCAGATGGTTTTAGAATTTCTGGATTTTGACTTGGAGAGCCTGAGTTATGACGTTTCCGCTAGAATGCGTTCTATGAAGCTGTTTTTGTGATTCGGGTGTAGTTTTTTGTGTTTTTGACCTGGTTACACTCGAAACTGGGTTGAGTGACCTTCTGAAATATTGTAGCCCTGTCTCTTAGCTTCGAAACGGTGTGTCTTGTACCTTCATCAGACAATCGTAGTGCCTTTGGTACCATTACCGTAAAATGACGTCAAAACCTGTTTTTCTGGTTTTGAGCTTAACTTTCATTTCCGAACTTTTCCCTAGCTTGAATTGTACTCGTACTACTTGGAGCTTGCTGAATGACTATTGGATGAACTTGTTGTTGTGTGTGTACCTTTGGGACTGGCTGAGGAAATAATGAAGCCCTGATGGCTGGAAAAGTAAGCAAATTTAGGGGAAGTGCTGTCCGAACTTTTAAAGGACTTGTTTGCATTGAGTTTGTGATCTAAGACTTGGATTTGAGCAAGGCAATGTTATATGATGGATGATTCTGAGCCATGGAGGTGAGTGACCTCAAACTATTTCTGAAGTTATTTATGAACCGTTTCCTGCATTATTTACTTTTGAACTGTTTCCAAAGTTACTTTTGTACCGTTTTCTTGCATTATTTACCTTTAAACTGTTTCCAAAGTTAATTTTGAACTGTTTTCTTGCGTATCATGCATGCTTGCATATGAGTGTTCCTTATTTGCTATATTTTCTTGACTTCATGACTTGTATCATTGATTGCTAACGTGTTAAGTGTTTTGAATGATTTCCAAAACGAGCTTTCTAGGCGAGTGTGTACTTTATCGCACTCGACCTAAATAACTGTGCAATTTTCAAGGATTTAATTATTGAAATGCTAGTTGCGCATGATGTAAGCCTTTTGGGCTGAACTGGCCATTGCCCCTTGTTACCGGTCGTCTCGAGCCAGAAACGGTCTCGGTCGGGCGATTAGGGACTTGGGTGAACGTTTGGTATACTCGAGTATTACCTTTGTAGGTTGGTGGAGGTTGGTGGAGTTTGGTGAATGAAATGAATGACCAAATGAGCGAGGCATTTATTTATAAAAGAAACGAAAATGCATTTTTCAAAAGTTTGAAGGAAGGAGGAAATGTCAGGAGAACGAACGTATCTTTTCCATGAATGTTACTATCGCTTTCCATTGTAAATGTTTCTTGAATTATTGATACTTCATATTTACTGTTTTGCAAATGTTGTAGTTGTTTCTGGACTTATCATTTGATTTATGACATCATTGAAATGAACTATTGTGAAACCGATTTGATTACTGATTTTTCTGGTTACTCGCTGAGCTTTTAGCTCACCCCAAAACTATTTTATTCCCCTCCACAGGGCTCAAGGCAAAGGAAGGACTTGTAGTACTTATTCATGTGACCGGATGGATTATCTCATGTATGGTTTGAGTTTTGGATTTCATCTTGTGTAATAGTTGTTATTAGGGATTGTATGAACGTTTGGACTTAAGTGGGTTCGTGATATGTAATTCTTGGAGAATTTGATGCATATTTGATTTTTATATTGTAATTTAATTGGGGACTGTAGTGAACGACTGAGTCCCGGCGAGAGCTGGGCAGGCGACCCGCCGAACCCTTTGGTACGCCCTAGGGGGAGGTGGGGCCGTCACAGTTGGTATCAGAGCTTAGGTTTCAGATCTCTGTAGGGTATCCTAGGCTTGAAGTTTAGGATGCCGGACTGTGGGTCTGGTTTGAAATGTAAGTGATCCCTTATAGGAATGAAAATCCGACAAGTGGTTTTAGAGTAACTCTTAATGCTTGATTGGAAATGCTCGAGTGACTCTTGAGGGATATTTGATCTGATTAGTACAAGTTGGAATGTCGAGGACGACATTCTTTTAAGGAGGGGAGATTGTGACGCCCGAAAGAATGAATGTGAGAACCCGAGAATTTTCTAAGTTTCTAGGGTTTATTTTATTAATCGCCTGCCTTTTCTACATTTTCTTTATTAGAAAATTTCTCCAGATAATTTTATGGGTAAATATAGTTTGAAAATAATTTTTCTAGTATCGATTAGTTTTTGAGAAATTAAGAGCTTATACCGGACGTGGGACCCGCTAGTGTGATATAATTTTGGTGACTAAGTGAATTGTGTGCTAAGTGTTATTATTTTACAAGGTGCTAGGAAATGATTAGAGGGTGGTTATATGATGTAACCATTGGAAGCCAAAGGATTAAAGAAAATACTAGAAGGGCCAAGTGTCACAAACCCATTGCAAGTTGGACCTTTGACTAAGACCACGATTTCTTCTTCTTAGCTTGACCAAACCTTTTGTTTTCATCATTTCTTCTTCTTGTAAGCATGATGGACGAAATTTTGAGAGAAAGAGAGAGAAAATCCAGCATCTTGCACCTCAATTTCTTCCTCCAATCTTGAGTTCTAACCGATTAAATTGCAAATCACTCCATAAAACTTGCTAGCTAAGGAAGATTGAAGCTATTGGTGGAGTTGTTTTGGAAGAAAAATCCCTAAGCCATCACCTTTCTTGATATTTTAAGGTATCATGTCTAACCATCCTTTCTTTGATCTTGATTTTGTTAAATTGTTGACTTGTGATGGCTAATGAGATGTTTTAGTGGAAGATTAGCACTTGAATGCAAAAATTTCCAGATTAGGGTTTTCAATTTCCCCAATTCTACCTGACACTGTTCATCATAGTTACAGGCCGAATTGGCCTTAGTACAAAACATGAAAGTTGTAGAGAATGCGGTTTTATAGTTGCCTGCAAAATTTCAGCTCAATCCAAGTTCGGTAGCCTGTGAAAAGACCAAAATACCCCTGCTGCCCTGTTTCTGTCCGAACCTGCAAATCAGCTTTGGTAATTGGTTAGTTTGACCGGGAATACGACTGATTTGGCTGTTGATGTCTTCTTACGAATTCTAGCCTTGTATCTTAGCTTTTAAATGGCTCTGGAATTACCTGATTTGGAGTTGTGTGTGCTGAGATATGAGTGAATAAAGCAGGACTGCTAGTTGATTTCTGCAGTGAATTTCGAACTGGAAAATCTGGAGTTGTTTTGGCAAATTTGACCTAGTTAGAGTGAGAACTGGACTGAGTGATTTTCATGAAAGTTGTAGGGAATGATAGTTTAGAGGTGCCTGCAAAATTTCAGGTCAATCGGAGTAGCGTAACTGGAGAAAAGATGGAATTACCCTTGCTGCCCTGGTTTTACCCGAATTTGGGAATTGCTTCTGTAATTGGTTGTTTTGGTCAGGATTGCTTCCGAATTAGTTGTTGAGGCCTTCTGATGAAATTTAGCCCTGTTTCTTAGCTGTCAGCTGGTTTTAGAATTTCTGGATTTTGACTTGGAGAGCCTGAGTTATGACGTTTCCGCTAGAATGCGTTCTATGAAGCTGTTTTTGTGATTCGGGTGTAGTGTTTTGTGTTTTTGACCTGGTTAAACTCGAAACTGGGTTGAGTGACCTTCTGAAATATTGTAGCCCTGTCTCTTAGCTTCGAAACGGTGTGTCTTGTACCTTCATCAGACAATCGTAGTGCCTTTGGTACCATTACCGTAAAATGACGTCAAAACCTATTTTTCTGGTTTTGAGCTTAACTTTCATTTCCGAACTTTTCCCTAGCTTGAATTGTACTCGTACTACTTGGAGCTTGCTGAATGACTATTGGGTGAACTTATTGTTGTGTGTGTACCTTTGGGACTGGCTGAGGAAATAATGAAGCCCTGATGGCTGGAAAAGTAAGCAAATTTAGGGGAAGTGCTGTCCGAACTTTTAAAGGACTTGTTTGCATTGAGTTTGTGATCTAAGACTTGGATTTGAGCAAGGCAATGTTATATGATGGATGATTCTGAGCCATGGAGGTGAGTGACCTCAAACTATTTCTGAAGTTATTTATGAACCGTTTCCTGCATTATTTACTTTTGAACTGTTTCCAAAGTTACTTTTGTACCGTTTTCTTGCATTATTTACCTTTAAACTGTTTCCAAAGTTAATTTTGAACTGTTTTCTTGCGTATCATGCATGCTTGCATATGAGTGTTCCTTATTTGCTATATTTTCTTGACTTCATGACTTGTATCATTGATTGCTAACGTGTTAAGTGTTTTGAATGATTTCCAAAACGAGTTTTCTAGGCGAGTGTGTACTTTATCGCACTCGACCTAAATAACTGTGCAATTTTCAAGGATTTAATTATTGAAATGCTAGTTGCGCATGATGTAAGCCTTTGGGCTGAACTGGCCATTGCCCCTTGTTACCGGTCGTCTCGAGCTAGAAACGGTCTCGGTCGGGCGATTAGGGACTTGGGTGAACGTTTGGTATACTCGAGTATTACCTTTGTAGGTTGGTGGAGGTTGGTGGAGTCTGGTGAATGAAATGAATGACCAAATGAGCGAGGCATTTATTTATAAAAGAAACGAAAATGCATTTTTCAAAAGTTTGAAGGAAGGAGGAAATGTCAGGAGAACGAACGTATCTTTTCCATGAATGTTACTATCGCTTTCCATTGTAAATGTTTCTTGAATTATTGATACTTCATATTTACTGTTTTGCAAATGTTGTAGTTGTTTCTGGACTTATCATTTGATTTATGACATCATTGAAATGAACTATTGTGAAACCGATTTGATTACTGATTTTTCTGGTTACTCGCTGAGCTTTTAGCTCACCCCAAAACTATTTTATTCCCCTCCACAGGGCTCAAGGCAAAGGAAGGACTTGTAGTACTTATTCATGTGACCGGATGGATTATCTCATGTATGGTTTGAGTTTTGGATTTCATCTTGTGTAATAGTTGTTATTAGGGATTGTATGAACGTTTGGACTTAAGTGGGTTCGTGATATGTAATTCTTGGAGAATTTGATGCATATTTGATTTTTATATTGTAATTTAATTGGGACTGTAGTGAACGACTGAGTCCCGGCGAGAGCTGGGCAGGCGACCCGCCGAACCCTTTGGTACGCCCTAGGGGGAGGTGGGGCCGTCACAGTTGGTATCAGAGCTTAGGTTTCAGATCTCTGTAGGGTATCCTAGGCTTGAAGTTTAGGATGCCGGACTGTGGGTCTGGTTTGAAATGTAAGTGATCCCTTATAGGAATGAAAATCCGACAAGTGGTTTTAGAGTAACTCTTAATGCTTGATTGGAAATGCTCGAGTGACTCTTGAGGGATATTTGATCTGATTAGTACAAGTTGGAATGTCGAGGACGACATTCTTTTAAGGAGGGGAGATTGTGACGCCCGAAAGAATGAATGTGAGAACCCGAGAATTTTCTAAGTTTCTAGGGTTTATTTTATTAATCGCCTGCCTTTTCTACATTTTCTTTATTAGAAAATTTCTCCAGATAATTTTATGGGTAAATATAGTTTGAAAATAATTTTTCTAGTATCGATTAGTTTTTGAGAAATTAAGAGCTTATACCGGACGTGGGACCCGCTAGTGTGATATAATTTTGGTGACTAAGTGAATTGTGTGCTAAGTGTTATTATTTTACAAGGTGCTAGGAAATGATTAGAGGGTGGTTATATGATGTAACCATTGGAAGCCAAAGGATTAAAGAAAATACTAGAAGGGCCAAGTGTCACAAACCCATTGCAAGTTGGACCTTTGACTAAGACCACGATTTCTTCTTCTTAGCATGACCAAACCTTTTGTTTTCATCATTTCTTCTTCTTGTAAGCATGATGGACGAAATTTTGAGAGAAAGAGAGAGAAAATCCAGCATCTTGCACCTCAATTTCTTCCTCCAATCTTGAGTTCTAACCGATTAAATTGCAAATCACTCCATAAAACTTGCTAGCTAAGGAAGATTGAAGCTATTGGTGGAGTTGTTTTGGAAGAAAAATCCCTAAGCCATCACCTTTCTTGATATTTCAAGGTATCATGTCTAACCATCCTTTCTTTGATCTTGATTTTGTTAAATTGTTGACTTGTGATGGCTAATGAGATGTTTTAGTGGAAGATTAGCACTTGAATGCAAAAATTTCCAGATTAGGGTTTTCAATTTCCCCAATTCTACCTGACACTGTTCATCATAGTTACAGGCCGAATTGGCCTTAGTACAAAACATGAAAGTTGTAGAGAATGCGGTTTTATAGTTGCCTGCAAAATTTCAGCTCAATCCAAGTTCGGTAGCCTGTGAAAAGACCAAAATACCCCTGCTGCCCTGTTTCTGTCCTAACCTGGAAATCAGCTTTGGTAATTGGTTAGTTTGACCGGGGAATACGACTGATTTGGCTGTTGATGTCTTCTTACGAATTCTAGCCTTGTATCTTAGCTTTTAAATGGCTCTGGAATTACCTGATTTGGAGTTGTGTGTGCTGAGATATGAGTGAATAAAGCAGGACTGCTAGTTGATTTCTGCAGTGAATTTCGAACTGGAAAATCTGGAGTTGTTTTTGGCAAATTTGACCTAGTTAGAGTGAGAACTGGACTGAGTGATTTTCATGAAAGTTGTAGGGAATGATAGTTTAGAGGTGCCTGCAAAATTTCAGGTCAATCGGAGTAGCGTAACTGGAGAAAAGATGGAATTACCCTTGCTGCCCTGGTTTTACCTGAATTTGGGAATTGCTTCTGTAATTGGTTGTTTTGGTCAGGATTGCTTCCGAATTAGTTGTTGAGGCCTTCTGATGAAATTTAGCCCTGTTTCTTAGCTGTCAGCTGGTTTTAGAATTTCTGGATTTTGACTTGGAGAGCCTGAGTTATGACGTTTCCGCTAGAATGCGTTCTATGAAGCTGTTTTTGTGATTCGGGTGTAGTTTTTTGTGTTTTTGACCTGGTTACACTCGAAACTGGGTTGAGTGACCTTCTGAAATATTGTAGCCCTGTCTCTTAGCTTCGAAACGGTGTGTCTTGTACCTTCATCAGACAATCGTAGTGCCTTTGGTACCATTACCGTAAAATGACGTCAAAACCTATTTTTCTGGTTTTGAGCTTAACTTTCATTTCCGAACTTTTCCCTAGCTTGAATTGTACTCGTACTACTTGGAGCTTGCTGAATGACTATTGGGTGAACTTATTGTTGTGTGTGTACCTTTGGGACTGGCTGAGGAAATAATGAAGCCCTGATGGCTGGAAAAGTAAGCAAATTTAGGGGAAGTGCTGTCCGAACTTTTAAAGGACTTGTTTGCATTGAGTTTGTGATCTAAGACTTGGATTTGAGCAAGGCAATGTTATATGATGGATGATTCTGAGCCATGGAGGTGAGTGACCTCAAACTATTTCTGAAGTTATTTATGAACCGTTTCCTGCATTATTTACTTTTGAACTGTTTTCAAAGTTACTTTTGTACCGTTTTCTTGCATTATTTACCTTTAAACTGTTTCCAAAGTTAATTTTGAACTGTTTTCTTGCGTATCATGCATGCTTGCATATGAGTGTTCCTTATTTGCTATATTTTCTGACTTCATGACTTGTATCATTGATTGCTAACGTGTTAAGTGTTTTGAATGATTTCCAAAACGAGCTTTCTAGGCGAGTGTGTACTTTATCGCACTCGACCTAAATAACTGTGTAATTTTCAAGGATTTAATTATTGAAATGCTAGTTGCGCATGATGTAAGCCTTTTGGGCTGAACTGGCCATTGCCCCTTGTTACCGGTCGTCTCGAGCCAGAAACGGTCTCGGTCGGGCGATTAGGGACTTGGGGTGAACGTTTGGTATACTCGAGTATTACCTTTGTAGGTTGGTGGAGGTTGGTGGAGTTTGGTGAATGAAATGAATGACCAAATGAGCGAGGCATTTATTTATAAAAAGAAACGAAAATGCATTTTTCAAAAGTTTGAAGGAAGGAGGAAATGTCAGGAGAACGAACGTATCTTTTCCATGAATGTTACTATCGCTTTCCATTGTAAATGTTTCTTGAATTATTGATACTTCATATTTACTGTTTTGCAAATGTTGTAGTTGTTTCTGGACTTATCATTTGATTTATGACATCATTGAAATGAACTATTGTGAAACCGATTTGATTACTGATTTTTCTGGTTACTCGCTGAGCTATTAGCTCACCCCAAAACTATTTTATTCCTCTCCACAGGGCTCAAGGCAAAGGAAGGACTTGTAGTACTTATTCATGTGACCGGATGGATTATCTCATGTATGGTTTGAGTTTTGGATTTCATCTTGTGTAATAGTTGTTATTAGGGATTGTATGAACGTTTGGACTTAAGTGGGTTCGTGATATGTAATTCTTGGAGAATTTGATGCATATTTGATTTTTATATTGTAATTTAATTGGGACTGTAGTGAACGACTGAGTCCCGGCGAGAGCTGGGCAGGCGACCCGCCGAACCCTTTGGTACGCCCTAGGGGGAGGTGGGGCCGTCACAGTTGGTATCAGAGCTTAGGTTTCAGATCTCTGTAGGGTATCCTAGGCTTGAAGTTTAGGATGCCGGACTGTGGGTCTGGTTTGAAATGTAAGTGATCCCTTATAGGAATGAAAATCCGACAAGTGGTTTTAGAGTAACTCTTAATGCTTGATTGGAAATGCTCGAGTGACTCTTGAGGGATATTTGATCTGATTAGTACAAGTTGGAATGTCGAGGACGACATTCTTTTAAGGAGGGGAGATTGTGACGCCCGAAAGAATGAATGTGAGAACCCGAGAATTTTCTAAGTTTCTAGGGTTTATTTTATTAATCGCCTGCCTTTTCTACATTTTCTTTATTAGAAAATTTCTCCAGATAATTTTATGGGTAAATATAGTTTGAAAATAATTTTTCTAGTATCGATTAGTTTTTGAGAAATTAAGAGCTTATACCGGACGTGGGACCCGCTAGTGTGATATAATTTTGGTGACTAAGTGAATTGTGTGCTAAGTGTTATTATTTTACAAGGTGCTAGGAAATGATTAGAGGGTGGTTATATGATGTAACCATTGGAAGCCAAAGGATTAAAAGAAAATACTAGAAGGGCCAAGTGTCACAAACCCATTGCAAGTTGGACCTTTGGACTAAGACCACGATTTCTTCTTCTTAGCATGACCAAACCTTTTGTTTTCATCATTTCTTCTTCTTGTAAGCATGATGGACGAAATTTTGAGAGAAAGAGAGAGAAAATCCAGCATCTTGCACCTCAATTTCTTCCTCCAATCTTGAGTTCTAACCGATTAAATTGCAAATCACTCCATAAAACTTGCTAGCTAAGGAAGATTGAAGATATTGGTGGAGTTGTTTTGGAAGAAAAATCCCTAAGCCATCACCTTTCTTGATATTTCAAGGTATCATGTCTAACCATCCTTTCTTTGATCTTGATTTTGTTAAATTGTTGACTTGTGATGGCTAATGAGATGTTTTAGTGGAAGATTAGCACTTGAATGCAAAAATTTCCAGATTAGGGTTTTCAATTTCCCCAATTCTACCTGACACTGTTCATCATAGTTACAGGCCGAATTGGCCTTAGTACAAAACATGAAAGTTGTAGAGAATGCGGTTTTATAGTTGCCTGCAAAATTTCAGCTCAATCCAAGTTCGGTAGCCTGTGAAAAGACCAAAATACCCCTGCTGCCCCTGTTTCTGTCCGAACCTGGAAATCAGCTTTGGTAATTGGTTAGTTTGACCGGGAATACGACTGATTTGGCTGTTGATGTCTTCTTACGAATTCTAGCCTTGTATCTTAGCTTTTAAATGGCTCTGGAATTACCTGATTTGGAGTTGTGTGTGCTGAGATATGAGTGAATAAAGCAGGACTGCTAGTTGATTTCTGCAGTGAATTTCGAACTGGAAAATCTGGAGTTGTTTTGGCAAATTTGACCTAGTTAGAGTGAGAACTGGACTGAGTGATTTTCATGAAAGTTGTAGGGAATGATAGTTTAGAGGTGCCTGCAAAATTTCAGGTCAATCGGAGTAGCGTAACTGGAGAAAAGATGGAATTACCCTTGCTGCCCTGGTTTTACCCGAATTTGGGAATTGCTTCTGTAATTGGTTGTTTTGGTCAGGATTGCTTCCGAATTAGTTGTTGAGGCCTTCTGATGAAATTTAGCCCTGTTTCTTAGCTGTCAGCTGGTTTTAGAATTTCTGGATTTTGACTTGGAGAGCCTGAGTTATGACGTTTCCGCTAGAATGCGTTCTATGAAGCTGTTTTTGTGATTCGGGTGTAGTTTTTTGTGTTTTTGACCTGGTTACACTCGAAACTGGGTTGAGTGACCTTCTGAAATATTGTAGCCCTGTCTCTTAGCTTCGAAACGGTGTGTCTTGTACCTTCATCAGACAATCATAGTGCCTTTGGTACCATTACCGTAAAATGACGTCAAAACCTATTTTTTCTGGTTTTGAGCTTAACTTTCATTTCCGAACTTTTCCCTAGCTTGAATTGTACTCGTACTACTTGGAGCTTGCTGAATGACTATTGGGTGAACTTATGTTGTGTGTGTACCTTTGGGACTGGCTGAGGAAATAATGAAGCCCTGATGGCTGGAAAAGTAAGCAAATTTAGGGGAAGTGCTGTCCGAACTTTTAAAGGACTTGTTTGCATTGAGTTTGTGATCTAAGACTTGGATTTGAGCAAGGCAATGTTATATGATGGATGATTCTGAGCCATGGAGGTGGAGTGACCTCAAAACTATTTCTGAAGTATTTATGAACGTTTCCTGCATTATTTACTTTTGAACTGTTTTCAAAGTTACTTTTGTACCGTTTTCTTGCATTATTTACCTTTAAACTGTTTCCAAAGTTAATTTTGAACTGTTTTCTTGCGTATCCTGCATGCTTGCATATGAGTGTTCCTTATTTGCTATATTTCTTGACTTCATGACTTGTATCATTGATTGCTAACGTGTTAAGTGTTTTGAATGATTTTCCAAAACGAGCTTTTCTAGGCGAGTGTGTACTTTATCGCACTCGACCTAAATAACTGTGGCAATTTTCAAGGATTTAATTATTGAAATGCTTAGTTGCGCATGATGTAAGCCTTTTGGGCTGAACTGGCCATTGCCCCTTGTTACCGGTCGTCTCGAGCCAGAAACGGTCCTCGGTCGGGCGATTAGGGACTTGGGTGAACGTTTTGGTATACTCGAGTATTACCTTTGTAGGTTGGTGGAGGTTGGTGGAGTTTGGTGAATGGAAATGAATGACCAAATGAGCGAGGCATTTATTTATAAAAGAAACGAAAATGCATTTTTCAAAAGTTTGAAGGAAGGAGGAAATGTCAGGGAGAACGAACGTATCTTTTCCATGAATGTTACTATCGCTTTCCATTGTAAATGTTTCTTGAATTATTGATACTTCATATTTACTGTTTTGCAAATGTTGTAGTTGTTTCTGGACTTA
This sequence comes from Coffea canephora, assembly GCA_036785865.1. Lineage (NCBI taxonomy): Eukaryota > Viridiplantae > Streptophyta > Magnoliopsida > Gentianales > Rubiaceae > Coffea > Coffea canephora. The sequence goes on from CM071922.1 coordinate 22,696,571, forward strand.
TCATTTGATTTATGACATCATTGAAATGAACTATTGTGAAACCGATTTGATTACTGATTTTTCTGGTTACTCGCTGAGCTTTTAGCTCACCCCAAAACTATTTTATTCCCCTCCACAGGGCTCAAGGCAAAGGAAGGACTTGTAGTACTTATTCATGTGACCGGATGGATTATCTCATGTATGGTTTGAGTTTTGGATTTCATCTTGTGTAATAGTTGTTATTAGGGATTGTATGAACGTTTGGACTTAAGTGGGTTCGTGATATGTAATTCTTGGAGAATTTGATGCATATTTGATTTTTATATTGTAATTTAATTGAGGACTGTAGTGAACGACTGAGTCCCGGCGAGAGCTGGGCAGGCGACCCGCCGAACCCTTTGGTACGCCCTAGGGGAGGTGGGGCCGTCACAGTTGGTATCAGAGCTTAGGTTTCAGATCTCTGTAGGGTATCCTAGGCTTGAAGTTTAGGATGCCGGACTGTGGGTCTGGTTTGAAATGTAAGTGATCCCTTATAGGAATGAAAATCCGACAAGTGGTTTTAGAGTAACTCTTAATGCTTGATTGGAAATGCTCGAGTGACTCTTGAGGGATATTTGATCTGATTAGTACAAGTTGGAATGTCGAGGACGACATTCTTTTAAGGAGGGGAGATTGTGACGCCCGAAAGAATGAATGTGAGAACCCGAGAATTTTCTAAGTTTCTAGGGTTTATTTTATTAATCGCCTGCCTTTTCTACATTTTCTTTATTAGAAAATTTCTCCAGATAATTTTATGGGTAAATATAGTTTGAAAATAATTTTTCTAGTATCGATTAGTTTTTGAGAAATTAAGAGCTTATACCGGACGTGGGACCCGCTAGTGTGATATAATTTTGGTGACTAAGTGAATTGTGTGCTAAGTGTTATTATTTTACAAGGTGCTAGGAAATGATTAGAGGGTGGTTATATGATGTAACCATTGGAAGCCAAAGGATTAAAGAAAATACTAGAAGGGCCAAGTGTCACAAACCCATTGCAAGTTGGACCTTTGACTAAGACCAGATTTCTTCTTCTTACTTGACCAAACCTTTTGTTTTCATCATTTCTTCTTCTTGTAAGCATGATGGACGAAATTTTGAGAGAAAGAGAGAGAAAATCCAGCATCTTGCACCTCAATTTCTTCCTCCAATCTTGAGTTCTAACCGATTAAATTGCAAATCACTCCATAAAACTTGCTAGCTAAGGAAGATTGAAGCTATTGGTGGAGTTGTTTTGGAAGAAAAATCCCTAAGCCATCACCTTTCTTGATATTTCAAGGTATCATGTCTAACCATCCTTTCTTTGATCTTGATTTTGTTAAATTGATGACTTGTGATGGCTATGAGATGTTTTAGTGGAAGATTAGCACTTGAATGCAAAAATTTCCAGATTAGGGTTTTCAATTTCCCCAATTCTGCCTGACACTGTTCATCATAGTTAGAGGCCGAATTGGCCTTAGACAAAAATGAAAGTTGTAGAGAATGCGGTTTGATAGTTGCCTACAAAATTTCAGCTCAATCCAGGTTCGGTAGCCTGTGAAAAGACCAAAATACCCCTGCTGCCCTGTTTCTATCCGAACCTGGAAATCAGCTTTGGTAATTGGTTAGTTTGACGGGAATACACTGATTTGGTTGTTGATGTCTTCTTACGAATTCTAGCCTTGTATCTTAGCTTTTAAATGGCTTTGGAATTACCTGATTTGGGGTTGTGTGTGCTGAGATATGAGTGAATAAAGCAGGACTGCTAGTTGATTTCTGCAGTGAATTTCGAACTGGAAAATCTGGAGTTGTTTTGGCAAATTTGACCTAGTTAGGGTGAGAACTGGACTGAGTGGTCTTCATGAAAGTTGTAGGGAATGATATTTTAGAGGTGCCTGCAAAATTTCAGGTCAATCGGAGTAGCGTACTTGAGAAAAGATGGAATTACCCTTGCTGCCCTGGTTTTACCCGAATTTGGGAATTGCTTCTGTAATTGGTTGTTTTGGTCAGGATTGCTTCCGAATTAGTTGTTGAGGCCTTCTGATGAAATTTAGCCCTGTTTCTTAGCTGTCAGCTGGTTTTGGAATTTCTGGATTTTGACTTGGAGAGCCTGAGTTATGACGTTTCCGCTAGAATGCGTTCTGTGAAGCTGTTTTTGTGATTCGGGTGTAGTTTTTTGTGTTTTTGACCTGGTTACACTCGAAACTGGGTTAAGTGACCTTCTGAAATATTGTAGCCCTGTCTCTTAGCTTCGAAACGGTGTGTCTTGTACCTTCATCCGACAATCGTAGTGCCTTTGGTACCATTACCGCAAAATGACGTCAAAACCTGTTTTTCTGGTTTTGAGCTTAACTTTCATTTCCGAACTTTTCCCTAGCTTGAATTGTACTTCGTACTACTTGGAGCTTGCTGAATGACTATTGGATGAACTTGTTGTTGTGTGTGTACCTTTGGGACTGGCTGAGGAAATAATGAAGCCCTGATGGCTGGAAAAGTAAGCAAATTTAGGGGAAGTGCTGTCCGAACTTTTAAAGGACTTGTTTGCATTGAGTTTGTGATCTAAGACTTGGATTTGAGCAAGGCAATGTTATATGATGGATGATTCTGAGCCATGGAGGTGAGTGACCTCAAACTATTTCTGAAGTTATTTATGAACCGTTTCCTGCATTATTTACTTTTGAACTGTTTCCAAAGTTACTTTTGTACCGTTTTCTTGCATTATTTACCTTTAAACTGTTTCCAAAGTTACTTTTGAACTGTTTTCTTGCGTATCATGCGTGCTTGCATATGAGTGTTCCTTATTTGCTATATTTTCTTGACTTCATGACTTGTATATTGATTGCTAACGTGTTAAGTGTTTTGAATGATTTCCAAAACGAGCTTTCTAGGCGAGTGTGTACTTTATCGCACTCGACCTAAATAACTGTGCAATTTTCAAGGATTTAATTATTGAAATGCTAGTTGCGCATGATGTAAGCCTTTTGGGCTGAACTGGCCATTGCCCCTTGTTACCGGTCGTCTCGAGCCAGAAACGGTCTCGGTCGGGCGATTAGGGACTTGGGTGAACGTTTGGTATACTCGAGTATTACCTTTGTAGGTTGGTGGAGGTTGGTGGAGTTTGGTGAATGAAATGAATGACCAAATGAGCGAGGCATTTATTTATAAAAGAAACGAAAATGCATTTTTCAAAAGTTTGAAGGAAGGAGGAAATGTCAGGAGAACGAACGTATCTTTTTCCATGAATGTTACTATCGCTTTCCATTGTAAATGTTTCTTGAATTATTGATACTTCATATTTACTGTTTTGCAAATGTTGTAGTTGTTTCTGGACTTATCATTTGATTTATGACATCATTGATATGAACTATTGTGAAACCGATTTGATTACTGATTTTTCTGGTTACTCGCTGAGCTTTTAGCTCACCCCAAAACTATTTTATTCCCCTCCACAGGGCTCAAGGCAAAGGAAGGACTTGTAGTACTTATTCATGTGACCGGATGGATTATCTCATGTATGGTTTGAGTTTTGGATTTCATCTTGTGTAATAGTTGTTATTAGGGATTGTATGAACGTTTGGACTTAAGTGGGTTGTGATATGTAATTCTTGGAGAATTTGATGCATATTTGATTTTTATATTGTAATTTAATTGAGGACTGTAGTGAACGACTGAGTCCCGGCGAGAGCTGGGCAGGCGACCCGCCGAACCCTTTGGTACGCCCTAGGGGGAGGTGGGGCCGTCACAGTTGGTATCAGAGCTTAGGTTTCAGATCTCTGTAGGGTATCCTAGGCTTGAAGTTTAGGATGCCGGACTGTGGGTCTGGTTTGAAATGTAAGTGATCCCTTATAGGAATGAAAATCCGACAAGTGGTTTTAGAGTAACTCTTAATGCTTGATTGGAAATGCTCGAGTGACTCTTGAGGATATTTGATCTGATTAGTACAAGTTGGAATGTCGAGGACGACATTCTTTTAAGGAAGGAAGAGATTGTGACGCCTCGATAAGAATGAATGTGAGAACCCGAGAATTTCTAAGTTTCTAGGGTTTAATTTTATTAATCGCATCCTCTTATCTACATTTCGTTTATTAGGGGAAAATTTTTCCAGATAATTTTTATGGGAATATGAGTGTGAAAAGTAAGTTTTTCTAGTACTCGATTAGTTTTTGAGAATTAAAGGTAGCTTGCTTTTAATTAATAACCGGTACGTGGGACCCGCTAGTGTTGGATATAATTTTGGTGACTAAGTGAATTGTGTGGCCTAGTGTTATTATTTTTACAGGTGCTAAGAAATGATTTAGAGGAAGTGGTTATATGAATGTAACCATTGGAAAGCCCAAAAGGATTTAAAGAGAAAATTACTAAAGAAGGGCCAAGTTCCACAAACCCCATTGCATAGGTGGACCCTTTACTAAGACCACGGATTTCTTCTTCTTAGCTTGACCAAACCTTTTGTTTTCAATCAGTTCTCTTCTTCTGTGTAAGCATGATGGACGAAAATTTTGAGAGGAAAAGAGAGAGAAGAAAATCCGCAGCATCTATGCACCTCAATTCTTCCTCCAATTTCGTTGAGTCTGAAGGCCTGATTAATTTGCAAATCACTCCCATTAAAAACTGCTAGCTAAGGAAAAGATGTTGGAAGCTATTGGGTGAGTTGTTTTTGGAAGAAAAATCCCTAAGCCATCACCTATTCTTGATATTTAAGGTATCATGTCTAACCATCCTTTCTTTGATTACTTGATTTTGTTTAAATTGTTGACGTTGTGATGGCTAATGAGAATGTTGTTAGTGGAAGATTACACTTTGAATGCAAAAAATTTACCAGATTAGGGTTTTCAAATTTGCCCCAATTCTACCTGCAACGTTCATCAAGTACAGGCCGAATTTGGCCTTTAGTAGTACAAAAACATGAAAGTTGTAGAGAATTGCGGTTTTATAGTTGCCTGCAAAAAAATTTCAGCTCAATTCAAGTTCGGTAGCCTGTTTGAAATAGACCAAAATCCCCTGCTGCCCTGTCTGTCCGAACCTGCAAATCAGCTTTCGGTAAATGGTTAGTTTGAACCGGAATACGATGCATTTTGGGCTGTTGAATGTCTTCTTACGAATTCTAGCCTTGTAATCTAGCGTTTAATGGGCTCCTGGAAATTACCTGATTTGGAGTTTGGTGTGCCTGAGAATATGAGCTGAATAAAGCAGGACTGCTAAGTTGATATTTCTGCAGTTGAATTTCGACTAACTGGAAAATCTGAGTTGGTTTTGGGCAAAATTTGAGCCTAGTTAGGAGTGAGCAACTGGGACTGAGTGATTTTCATTCGAAAGTTGTAGGGAATGATAGTTTAAGAGGTGGCCTGCAAAATTTCAGGTCAATCGGAGTAGCGTGTAACTGGAGAAAAGAATGGAATTACCCTTGCCTGCCCTGGTTTTTACGCCGAATTTGGGGAATTGCTTCTGTAATTGGTTGTTTTGGTCAGGATTGCTTCCGAATTAGTTGTTGAGGCCTTCTGAATGAAAATTAGCCCTGTTCTTAGCTGTTTCAGCTTGGTTTTAGAAATTCTGGATTTGATCTTGGGAGAGCCTGAATTATGAGTTTCCGCTAGATGCGTTCTATGAAGCTGTTTTGTGATTTCGGTGCTGTAGTGTTTTGCTGTTTTTTGGACCTGGTTTAAACTCGAAACGTTGGTTTGACAGTGACCTTCTGAAATATTGTAGCCCCTGTCTCTTAGCTTCGAAAGGTGTGTCCCTTGTACCTCATCAGACAATCCGTAGTGCCTTGTGGGGTACCATTACCGAAAATAAGACGTCAAATCCTATTTTTGTCTGTTTTGAGGGCTGTAAACTGTTCATTTCCGAGACTTTTCCCCCAGCTTGGAATGTGTACTCGTGACGTACCTTGGAAGGCGTTTGCTGAATGGACTATTGGGGGTGAGACTTATTGTTGGTGTGTGTGAACCTTGTGGGACTGGCTGAGGAAAGTAAGAAGCCCTTGATGGCTTGGAAAAGTAAGCAAATTTAAGGGAAGTGCTGTCCGAACTTTTAAAAGACTTGTTTGCATTGAGTTGTGATCTAAGACTGGGATTTGAGCAATGGCAATGTTATTATGATGGGATGATTCTGAGCCCAATGGAGGTGAAGTGGACACTAGCAAACTATTTCTGAAGTATTTATGAGCCGGGGTTTCGCTGCGATTAATTTACTTACTTGAAACTGTTTCCAAAGTACTTTTAGTTACCGTTTTCTTGCATATTTACCTTTAAACTGTTTCCAAAGTTAATTTTTTGAACTGTTTATCTTGCGTATTTCATGCTTCATTGCTTGCTTATATTGGAGTGTTCCTTATTTGCTATATTTTCTTGACTTCATGACTTGTATCATTTGAATTGCTAACCGTGTTAAGTGTTTGATGATTTCCACAAACGAGTTTTCTAGGCGGTTTATTTTGCATCGCCTTCGGCGTCCAGGGATAATATTGAATGTAGTTGCCATGTTAGCCTTTGGCTAAACGCCTTTTTTACTTTCGCCAGCAAGACTCCGTCGGCATTACTTGGTGAACGTAGGTGGATTTCTCGGATGTATTACTTGATAGTGCTGGCCTGAGTGTGAGTTTTGGTGACTGAAACTGATATGCCCAATGGTAGTAGCGAGGCCAGATTAGAGGTTTCAAGGAATCGTGAAATGCATTTGTAAAGACGTTGAGGATGTTTACTGTTATCTTTTTTTTTATTTCTTTAGTTATTTTTACTTTATTTGTGTTGTTGTGTGTTTTGTTGTGTTTTGTTGATTTTAACTTGAAAGATGAAAGTGAGGAGGCTATATATTTATTAAGAAAAAATGCATTTTCAAAGTTGTAAGGAAGTAATGTCTGATACACTTGTTATTCTTAATTGCTTCATGAATGTTTATTCTTTAAGTTCTTTTTTGTCTTTTCCATTAGTATATCTGTTTTCTGACCCATTATATTGATTACTCTCATATTTACTTTGTTTTGACAAATGTTTATTGTTGTTTCTGGACATTCATCATTTTGATTTATGACATCATTCGAAATGAACTATTGAGAACCGATTTGAATTACTAGATTTTTTCTGGTTTACTCGCTGGAGCTTTTACTCCATCCCCAAAACTATTTTAATGCGCGCCTCCACAGGAGCTTCAAGGCAAAGGAAGGACTTGTTGGAGTAGCTTTTTCAGTGTGACCGGATGGTATTTTATCTCTAATGTATGTGTTTGAGTTTTTGTGTATTTTTCATCTTGTTGTAATAATTTAATTAGGGATTTGTTTATGACGTTGGGAGCTTAAAGTGGGTTCGTGATATTATTGTTAATATTCTTGAGAGATTTGATGCATATTTGATTTTATATTTGTTATTTTAATTGGGACTGTTATTGACACGACTGAGTCCCGGCTGAAGAGGCTTTGGGCTAGCGACCCGCCGAACCCTTTGGTACGCCCTAGGGGGGAGGTGGGGGCCTCACAGTTGGTATTCAGAGCTTAGGTTTCAGATTCCTCTTGATGGGTATTCCTAGAGCGTTGAAGTTTAGGGGATGCCCGGATGTGGTTGGTTTGAAATGTATAGTTGATCCCTTGGTACAGATGAAAAATCCGACAAGTGGTGTTGTGAGAGTGAACTCTAATTGCTTGATTTGGGAATGCTCGAGTGGAGCTCTGTATGGATATTTGATTCTGATTTAGGTGTACAAGTTGGAATGCTTGTGAGGACCGACATTCTTTTAAGGAGGGCGAGATGTACGCCCGAAAAAAACATGAATGTGAAGAACCCAGAGAATTTTCTAAGTTTTCTAGGGGTTTATTTTAATTAAATCGCCGCCTTTTCTAACATTTCTTTATTAGAAAATTTCTCCAGATAATTTTATGGGTAAAATATAGTTTTGAAAATAATTTTTTCTAGTACGATTAGTTTTTTGAGAATATTAAGAGCTTGATACCGGACGTGGGACCCCGCTAGTGTGAATATAATTTTGGTGACTAAGTGAATTGTGGTGCTAGTGTTATTATTTTACAAGGTGCAGGAAATGATTTAGAGGGTGGTTAATTGATGTAACGCATTGGAGAGGCATAAGGATTAAAGATAAAATACGTTAGAAAGGGCCAAGTGTCACAAAACCCATTGCAAGTTGGACCTTTGAACTAAGACCACGATTTTCTTTCTTCTTAGCATACCAAACCTTATTGTTTTCATATCATTTCCTTCTTCTGTAAAGCATGAACTGGGAACGAAATTTTGAGAAAGAAAGAGAGAAGAAAATCCAAGCCATTCTTGCAACCTCAATTTCTTCCATCCAATCTTTTGAGTTTCTAAACCTGATTAAATTGCAAAATGCATCCATAAAATCTTGCTTAGTCTATAGGCAAGATGAAAGCTATTGGTGGAGTTGTTTTTGGATAAGAAAAATCCCTAAGCATCACCTTTTCAATTGATATTTTCAATGGTGATTCTATGGTCTAACCATCCTTTCCTTTTGATCTTGATTTTGTTTAAAGTTGCTTGCTTGTATGGCTATATGAGATTGTTTTAGTGTGAGAATAGCACAATTTGAATGCAAAAGGATTGCGCAGATTAGGGTTTTTCAAATTCCCCAATTCTATACCTGACACTGTTCATCATAGTTACAGGCCGAATTGGCCTTTTTTTGTTAGTACACATAACATGAAGTTGTAGGAAGCGGTTTTATAGATTTGCCGTGCAAAGATCAGCCAATCTAAGTTCGGCGTAGCTCTGTTGAAAAGACCAAAAATACCCCTGCCTCCTGTTTCTGTCCTACTGAATCAGCTTTGGGTAATTGTACGTTTGCACCCGGGGACATACGACTGATTTGGCTGTTTGATGTTTCTTTACGAATTCTAGACTGTATCTTTAGCTTTTAATATGGCTCTGGAATTTTACCTGGATTTGGAGTTGTTTAGTGAATGACTGAGATATGACAGTGAATAAAGCAGACTGCTAGTTGATCTTCTGCAGTGAATCTTCGACTGGAAAATCTGGAGGTTGTTTTGGCAAATGAACCTATGAGAGTGAGAACTGGACACTGTATGTGATTTTCGAGTGCAAGTTGTAGGGAATGAGATAGGTTTAGAGAAGGTGCTGCCAAAGATTTCAGGTCAATCGGCAGAGCGTAACTGGAGGAAAAGATGGAACTTACCTTGCTGCCGGTGTACGAATTTGGGAACTTCGTTTAAGTTGTGGTTTGGTCAGGATTGCTTGCCGAATTAGTTTGTGAGGCTCTGAGAGTAAGTGGCTCCTTTTCTTAGCTGTCAGTGGGTTTGTTAGAATTTCCTGGATTTGGTGACTTGTGATTAGTGAGCCTGAGTTATTGACGTTTCCGCTTAGAAATGTCGTTCTATGAAGCTGTTTTTGTTGATTCGGCGGTGTAGTTTTTTTGTGTTTTCTGACCTCGGTTGTACACTCGAAACTGGGGGGTTGAGGTGGACCCTTCTGAGATAGAGTTGGAGCCTGTCTCTAGCTTCGAAAATCTGGTGTGGTGGGTGCACTTGTACCGTTCAATCAGACAATCGTAGTGCCTTTAGTTACCATTACCTTTAGAAATGACGTCAAAACCTATTTTTACTGGCTGTTGAGCTTAACTATTCATTTCCGAACTTTTCCCTAGCTGAATTACCGACTACTGAGCTGCTGAGATGAGCTATTGGGTGACACTTTTATGTTGGGGTTGTTTTGTTAACCATTGGGAACTGGGCTGAGGAAATTTATGTAAGCTCCTTGATGGCTGGATAAAGTAATGCCAAATTTTAGTGGGAATGTGCCTGTCCGAACTTTTAAAGGGACGTTGATTTGCATTGAGTTGTGATGCGTGAGAGGAGACTTGGGATTTTGAGCAAAGGCAATGTTATATGATGGAATGATTCTGAGCTCGGAATGGAGGGGTGGAGGATGAACGGCCTCAAAGGCTATTTCTAGAAATTAATTTATGACCGATTCCTGCATTGATTTACTTATTTGAAACTGTTTCAAAGTTTACTTTTTGTTAGCCGGTTTTTCCTTGCATTATTTACCGCTTTAAATGTTTCCAAAGTTATATATCTTGATACTGTTTTTCTTTGCGTATCAATGCATGCATGGCATAATGAGTGTCCTAATATTTGCCTATATTTTTCTTACATCATGGACTGTATATCATTGATTAGCAACTGTGGTTGATAGTTTTGTTTTTGATAATATGATTTCCAAACGAGCTTTTCTAGGGGCGAGTGTGTGACTTTAGTCGGGCACCGACTCAAATACTGTGACAATTTTCCAAGGGATTTAAATTATGAAATGCTAGGGGTTTGCGCATGATGTAACCCTTTTGGCCTGAACTGGCCTTGCCCGCTGTTACCGGTCGTCTTCCGAGCCAGGAATACTGGTCGTCGGTCGGCAAGAATTAGGGAACTGGCTGGTTGTGAACTGTTGTTGGGGGTGATACAATCGAGTATTACTTTGTAGTTGGTGAGGTTGGTAGGAGTTTGGTGAATGAAAATGAAATGACCAAGGATGGAGCGAAAGAGCATTTATTTTAAAAAGGAAACGGAAAATGCGATTTTTCAAAAGTGTTGTAAAGGAGAGGAGGGAACTGTCAGAGACGTAACGGTATGCGTGTTTCCGGATGGAATGTTGACTAGGTCCCGGAGTGTCCATGGGTAAATGTTGTTCTTGCAATTATTAGATTATTGTCTTCAATATTTACTGTTTTGCAAATTGTTTTGTAGTTTTTCCTTGGACTTTATCCTTTGATTTATGAAACATTATAATTGTAAATACTATGATTGGTGAAACCGGGATTGGTGATTACTGATATTTTCTGGTTAACTCGCTGAGCTATTAAGCTCACCCCAAAGGACACTATTTATTCGCTCTCCACAGGGGCCAAGGCAATAGGAAGGAGCGTTGTAAGTACTTATTCATGATGGCCGGATGGATTATTCTCATGTATATGGTTGAGTTTTGGATTTCATATCCTTGTCGTAATAAGTTGTATTAGGGATTGTATGAAGTTATGGACTATAAGTGGGTTTCGATAGAATGTACATTCTTGGAAGAATTTTTTGATGCATCTTTTGTGATATTTTTATATTGTAATGTGAAATTTGGGGACTGTAGGTGAAAGCGACCTGAGTTCCCGGCGATGTATTAGCGAGGCAGTGTCGGATTCCGCCTGATGAGACCCTCTATGGTTACGCCCTAACGGGGGAAGGTGGGCCGCGTTCTACAGTTTGGTTATTTCAAGAGCTTAAGGTTTCAGATCTCTGTTAGGGTATCTAGGCTTGAAGTTAGGAATGCCGGAACTGTGGGAATTCCTGTGTTTGAAAATGTAAGTGAATCCCTTATAAGGTAATGAAAATCCGACAAGTGGTTTTAGAGAAGCTCTTATGCGTGATTGGGGAAATGCTCGAGTGACTCTTGAGGGATATTTGATCTGATGTAGTACAAGTGGTAATGTCTGAGGGGACGACATTCTTTAGGCAGGGGAGATTGTGACGCCCGAGAAGAATGAAATGGTGAAGAACCCGAAGAATTTTCTAAGTTTCTAGGGTTTATATTTATTAATCTGCCTGCCTCTGTACTAACTATTTTCTTTGATATAAGAGAAATTTCTCCAGATAATTTTATGGGTAAATTATAGTTGTTGAAAATGGAAGTTTTTCTAGTATCGATTAGTTTTTTTAGAAAATTATAGATGCTTTTTTATTGACCGGACGTGGGATCCCGCTAGTGTGATATATATTTTGGGTGATCTAAGTGAAATTGGTGGCTAAGTGTTTATTATTTTACAATTTGGTGCTAGGAAATGGATTAGAGGGTGGTTATATGATAGGTAACCATTGGAAGCCAAAGGAATTTTAAAGAAAATACTAGTAAGGGCCGAATGTCACAAAACCCATATTGCAAGTTTGGTGACCTTTGACTAAGACCACGATTTCATGTTCTTTCTTAGCATGATCCAAAGACTGTGGTTCTTCATCATTTCTTCTTCTTGTATAGCATGTATGGTAACTGGAGAGAAATTTTGTGAAGAGAAAGAGAGGAGAAAATCCAGCATCTATGGCACCTCAAATTCTTCCTCCAATCTTGAGTTTCTAACCGATAAATTGCAAACATCCCACATAAAACTTGCTAAGCTATAAGGAAGATGAAGATATTGAGTGGAGTGGTTTTGGAAAGAAAAATCTCCCGCTAAGGCCATCACCTGTTTGTGAGAGTTTAAGGGGTATGCATTGCTCTACCATATCCTTTTCTTTTGATTCTCTTGATTTTGTTTTAAATTTGTTGACTTGTTGTATGGCTAATGAGATGTTTTTAGTGGAAGATATATCACTTTTGAATGACAAAAAAATTTCAGATTAGGGTATTTCAATTTCCCCCAATCTACCTGAAGCTGGTGTCATGCGATAGTTGAGCAAGGGCCGGAATTGGCTCTTTAGTTACAATAAACTATGATATTATGTTGTAGAGAATGTGGCTTGGTTTTTATAGTTGTCCCTGCAAATATTCCAGCTCTCTCTAAGTATCCGGTAGCCCTGTGAAACAGACCAAAATGAGCCGCTGCTGCCACCTGGGGGTTTTCTGTTCCAACGGAACGCTGGTAAAATCAGAGCTTGGTGGGTAATTGGTTATAGTTTGACGCGGGAAGAACGAGCTGATTGGGCTGGTGTGATGTCTTCTTAGACGGAGATTCAATAGCCTATGTATCTTAGCTTTTAAATGGCTCTGGAATTTACCTAGATTTGGGAGTTGTGTGGTGCTGGAAGATATCAGTGAAAATAAACAGGACTCGCTAGTTGTATTTTCTGCAGTGAATTTCGAACTTAAATCTGTGGAGTTGGTTTGGCAAATTTGTGAATTCCTCAGTTAGTTAGTTGAGAAACTGGAACTGAGTGATTTTTCATGAAAGGGTTTAGATAGGGAATGATAGTTTTTAGAAGGTGCCTGCAAAATTTCCAGGTCAATCGGGACGTACGGAACGGAGAAAAGATTGGAGATATAACCCTTTGAGCTGCCTGGTATTACTCCGTAATTTGGGTATTATTGCTTCTGTAAATTGGTTTGTGGGTTTGGTCAAAGGATTGATTTCTTTCCGAATTAGTTGTGAGCCCTTCTTGGTATGAATATTTATGCCTCTGTTCTCTCTTAGCTGTTTTCCAGTTCTGGTTTTTAGAATTTCTGGATTTTGACTCTTGGAGAGTCTCTGAGTTATGACGTTTCCGCTTTAGAAGGTGCCGTTCTATTGAAGGCTGTGTTTTGTTATTCGGGGTGTTAGTTTTTGTGGTTTTTAACCTGGTTACATCTCGATTATACTGGGTTGAGTGACCTTCTGAAATATGTATGCCTCTGTCTTCTTAGCTTCGAATACGGATGTGAATCCTTGTACCTTCAGTCAGACTCTAATCATTAGTAGCCTTAAGGAACCATTAACCGTTTAAAAGACGTCAAAACCTAATTTTTTTTCTGGTTTTGAAGCTTAACTTAATCATTTAACCGCACACTTTTCCCTAGGTTGAATTGTACTCGCTAGCTATGTTGGAAGTTGTCTTGAATTGACTTTATTGGTGTGGAACGTTATTGTTGTGTGTGTTAGCCTTTGGGGACTGCTCTGATGGTATAATATATGTAAGCCCTGATGGCTGGAAAAGTAAACAAAATTTAGAGGAAGTTGCATGTCCGAACTTTTATAAGGACTTGATGTTGCATTGAGTTTGTGATCTAAGACTTGATTTGACAATGGCCAAATGTAATGTGGATCTCTGATGATCCATGTTTATGGTGATAGTGATCATGCATTGAGTGTGGATTGATTCTCTGAAATTATTTTATGGATTATGATAACCGGGTTAATCCTGCATTATCTTACTTTTGAAACTGTTTTAATAGGAGTTTTTACTTTCTCTTTGTCTTATAATACCTGTTAAAATTTTGCTCAAAATTAAATTTTAACTTTCTTTGGTACTGGGGTTGTTTCTTCAATTATTTGACTTGTTATCTGTGCCTTGGTAATAAGTAATTCTAGTTGCGTATATAAGTGTTCCTTATTTTGCTAATCTTGAACTCATGACTTGTATCATTGTATTGCTAACGTGTTAATGTGTTGTGATCAATGATTTCCAAAACCATGGCTTTCTATATTAGGTGAGTTGTGTACTCTTATATCGCACTCGACCTAATATATGTGTGCATTTTTCAAGATTATTTTATTTGAAATTGTGCCTTAGTTGCGCTTTCTTATGATTAAGCCTTTTGGGCTTGAATCTGTCCATTGTGCCCCCTTGTTATTTTCTCGTTCGTCTCTTCGAGCCAGATATTACTGGTCCTCGGTTTGCGGGTCGATTTAGGGGACTTGGTCTTAGTTGGAACGTTTGGTAAATACTCGGTATTACCTTTGATAGGTTCGGTGTGGAGGTTGTTGGAGTTTTGGTGATATGAAATTGAATGACCAAATGAGCGAGGCAGTTGGGGATTTATAAAAGAAACGGAAAATGCATTTTCAAAAAAAGTTTGGAGAGAGGAGGAGAGGAAATGTGTCAGGCAGACTGAACGTTCTGCTTTGGTGCCTGCGGGAATGTTACTATTCGCTTTCCAATTTTTTTTTTGGGGTTTTTAAAATAGTTTTTCTTGAATTATTGATAACTTTCATATTTACTGTTTTGGCAAATGTTGTAGTTGGTTTCTGGACTTATCAACTTTGATTATATGACATCAATTGGAAATGAACATATGTGAGAAACCGATTTGATTACTGATTATTTCTGGTTACTCGCTGAGATGCTTATAGCTCCCACCCCAAAACTCATTTTATTCCCCTCCACAGGGCTCAGCAGGCTAAACTATATGTGACGGAGGACTTCCACTGTAGGTTTGAGTGTATTTCATTCTTGATTATATGTTTTTAGATTGTGAAAGCTTATTGAAGTGACGGTTTTGGATTATGCATTGTAATGGTTAGCTTGGATTTGATCTTGTAGTAATGTTGATATTAGGATTTAAACTCAGACGTGTGTGGCTTATTTCGTGATTGTAGTGGAGCAGAGTTGAGGTGATATGTGATTTTTTTATTATGTGTTAAGTTATTAATTGAGGGAACGTGTAGTTGGGTAGGGACGACTGAGAGTCCACCGGCGAGAGCTGGGAGGCGACCCGCCGACCCTTTTGGTACCGCCCCTTAGGGGGATGGGGGCCGTCACAGTTTGGGTATCAGAGCTAGGTTTCACGATCTCTGTAGGGTATCCTAGCTTTGAAAGTTTAGGATGCCGGACTGTGGGTCCTGTTTTTGAGAATGTAAGTGATCCCTTATAGGAATGAAATCACAGTGGTTTTTAGAGTAACTCTTAATGCTTGATTGGAAATGCTCGAGTGACTCTTGAGGGTATATTGATCTGATTAAGTACAAGTTGGAATGTCGGAGGGGACGACATTTTCTTTTAAGGAGGGGAGGATTGTGACAGCCCGAAAGAGATAAGAATGTGAGAACCCGAGAATTTTCTAAGTTCTAGGGTTTATTTTATTAAGTCGCCTGCCTTTTCTACATTTTTCTTTTATTTATGAAATTTTCTCCAGATTAATTTTTTATGGGTAAATATAGTTTGATAAATTAATTGTTGTGCTGGTAATCGGATTAGTTTTGAGAAATTAAGAGCTTATACCGGGAACGTGGAGACCCGCAGTGTGATATAATTTTGGTAAGACTAATGAATTGTGGTGACTAAGGTGTTATGTATTTACAAAGTGCTAAGGATAAATGAATTAGAGGGTAGGTATATTATGAATGTAACCATTGGAAAGCCAAAGGATTTAAAGAAAATGACTAGAAGGGCCAAGTGTTCGAGCAAAACCGCATTGGCGAAAGTGGGTGGAGCCTTTGAGCTAAGAGCCACACACGATTTTTCCTCTACTTAGTTGATCTAAACCTTTTGGTTTTCATCAATTTCTTCTCTTGGTATTAGCATGTTAGCTGGATCGATTAATTTGAGAGAGAAGTAGAGAGAATAATTCCAGTCATCTATTGCACTCTCTAAATTTCTTCCTCTCAATCTTTGGATTCTAAGCGATTAAAATTGCTAATTATTCTGACCCACTATTAAACTTGCCCTAAGCTAAGGAGATTGGAAGCTTTATGTTGGTGGAGTTGTTTTTTGGGTAAGATATAAAATCTCCTATAGCCCATCACCTTTCTGTGATATTCAATTGTTAATCATGTCTAACCCATCTCCTTTCTTTGATCTCTGATTTTGTCATAATTGTTGACTTTGATGGCTTATATATTGATGATGTTTTTAGTGGAGATTAGCACTTGTTGAATGGAAAATTTCCACGATTAGGGTTTTCAAATTTCCCCAATTCCTACCTGACACTGTCATCATAGTTTACAGGCCGAATTGGCCTTAGTTACAAAAACATGAAAGTTGTAGAGAATGCGGTTTAATAGTTGCCCTGCAAAATTTCAGCCTCAATCCAAGTTCCGGTTAGCCTGTGGAAAAGACCAAAAGTTACCCCTGCTGCCCTTGTTTCTGGTCGTAGACCCCTGGAGAAATCAAGCTTTGGCTAATGTGGTTGAGTTTGAACCGGGAATTGACTGGATTTGTGCTTGTGTTGATGTTCTTCTTTACGATATTCTATAGCCTTGTATCTTAGTCTTATATAATGGCTTCTGGCAATTATTCTCTGATTTTGGAGTTTGTGTTCGTGCTGAATATATGAGTGTAATAAAGCTCAGGTACTGCTATAGTTTGATTTTTCTTGCAGTGACTTCTTCGAACCTATGGAAATCTGGAGTTTTTTTTGGCATAATTTGTACCTAGTTTATGAGGAGAGAACTGGACTGAGGTGATTTTTCATGAAAGTTGTAGGAATGATAGTTTAGAAGTGACCTGACAAATTTCTAGTCGAATCGGGGGTTATGGGTGTGGGTGGATTGGGGGGTCTTAATTTTGTTTTTCTTTTTTTTTGTATAGGTTTAGGCTGGTGGGGGAGTAGAGCTGAAAGAGTGTGTGATTACGCCTGCTTGCCCTTGGTTGTTTACGCCGGAATTTGGTGGAATTGCTTTCTGTAATTGGGTTGTTTTTTGGGTCAGGAATTTGCGCTTCCGAATTACGTTGTTGAGGCTCTCTGAGTAAAAATGGTAGCGCTGTTTCTAGCTGGTCGAGGCTGGGTTTAGAATTTCTGGATTTTGACTTGGATGCCTGGTATGATCGTTGTCCCTTGATGGTATGATCTTGTTTTCGTATTGTGTTCTGAGAGAGGCTGTTTTTTGTGATTGCGGGGTGTAGTTTTGTGTTTTTGACCTTGTTACATCTCTGTGAATAACTGGGTTGAGTGATCCGGTCTGAAATATTGGTAGCCCCTGCCTCTTAAGCTTCGAGCGGGTTTTGTGGTCTTGTACCTTCACAGACAATGCGTATGCTTTGGTACCATACCCTGTAAAATGACGTCAAACTATGTTTGCTGGTGTTTGAGCTAACTTTCCATTTCAGAACTTTTCCTAGATTGAATTTGTTATCGTACTACTTGGAGCTTGCTGAATGAAACTATTGGGTGAACTTGTTGTTGGGTGTGGTTACCCTTTTGGGACTTGGCTGAGGAAATATTGATAGCCCCTGATGGCTGGGAATAATAGTAAAGCAAATTTAAGGGGTAAGTGCTTACCGAACTTTAAAAGGACTTAGTTTGCATGAGTTTGTGATCTAAGACTTGAAGATTTGAGCAAGGAATGTTTATATGAGGATGATTCTGAGCCATGGAGGTGAATGACCTCAAAAACTATTTTCTGAAGTTATTTGGGATGAACCGTCCTGCATTATTTAGTTAACTAGGTTATCATTTAACTGTTTCAAGTACTTTTGTCGTCTGTGCAATTTAATAACCTGTGGTTAAAGCTGTTTTCCAAAGTTTAATTTTGAACTGTTTCTTGCGGTATCATCATGTCTTTGCGTAGTGTGAGGGTGTTGTCCTTATGTGCTAATATTTTCTTGACTTCATGACTTGTATCGATTTGTATTGGGGCTACGGTGGGTTAAGTGGTTATTGATGATTTTCCAAAAAACGAGACTTACTAGGCGGATGTGTGTTCCTTTATCGCTAATCCGACCTTAAACATAACTGTCGCAATTTTGTCGAAAGGAATTTAATTATTGAAATGCTTAGTTGCGCGCAGATGGAGTAAAGGCCTTTTGGGGCTGAACTGGTCCATTGCCCGGTCTGGTGTAGGCCGGGTCGTCTCGAGCCAGAGAACGGTTTTTCTGCGTGTTTTCGTTATTTGTTGTCGATTTTTGTAGGGAAAACTGTGGTTTGTGAAACGGTTTTGGTTATTACTCGAAGTATTACCTATTGTAGGTTGGTGGAGGTTGGTGGAGTTTGGTGAATGAAATGATGACCAATTATGGAGCGAGGCATTTTATATTTATAAATATAGAACGAAAATGCACTCTTTTCAAAAAGTTTGGAAGGGAAGAGGAAAGCAGAGAAGAACGACGTGATCATTTTCATGAATGTTACTATCGCTTTCCATTGTAAAATGTTTCCTTGAATTTATTGAACTTCATAATGTGGTACTGTTTTTTGCATAATTTTGTGTAGTTGTTGTCCGGAAGTCTTATCATTTGCATTTATTATGAGCGTCATTGAAATGAGACTAGTTGTGAAACCGAATTTTGATTTTACTGATTTTTCTGGTTACTTCGCTTGAAGCTTTCAGGCTCACCCCAAAAACTATTTTATTCCCCTCCACAGGGCTCTCAAGGCAAAGGAAGACTTGTAGTACTTATTCATGTGACCGGCGATGTATTAATCTACATGTAATGGTTTGAGTTTTGGAATTTCATCTTTGTGTTAGTTGTTATTAGGGAATTGGTAATGAATCGTTTGACTTAATGTGGGTGTGGGTGTGGAATGTGATTTCTTGGAAGAATTTGAATGCCATAGATTGACTTGTCTTATATATTTAAATTTTAGATATTGGGACTGTAGCTGAACGACTGAGTCCCGGCGAGAGGAGTTGGGGCAGGCGACCCGCCGGAACCCTTTGGTAACGCATCCTAGGGGATTGAGGTCTGGGGGCCGTGTCGGACAGTTGTGGTATCAGGAGAAGCGTGTAGGGTTTCGGAGATCTCGGGTGTAGGGGTATTCTAGGCTGGTTGAGTTTAGGAGTGCCGCTGGACTGGTGGGTGCTGGTTTAGAATGTAAGTGGGAGCGCCTTAGAAAGGAATGAGAAATCCGACTAAGTGTGTGGTAGGGAGGACTCTTAATGCTGGTTGATGTGGAAATGCTCGAGTGACTCTTGAGGGGGAGTTGTTGATCTGATTAGTACAATTGGAATGTCGAAGGACGACATTTCCTTTTAAGGAGGGAGATTGTGAGACCCAAAAACGGAAAAAAAAAAATTATTATTTATTTATTTTTTTATTTATTACTTTATAATTCCTGTGCACCTGAGATACAACGTATTCTTAATTGCCGATGAATTGTTTGAGCTAGTCGCCTTTCCCATTCCGTAACTCGTTCTGACCCATTAATTGATACTTCATATTTACTGTTTTGACAAATGTTGTAGTTTGTTTCTGGACTTCCATCATTTGATTATTGACATCATTCCCGAAATGAACTATTGTAAAAAAAACCGATATTAGAATTACTAGATTTTTTTCTGGTTTACTCGCTGGAGCTTTTAGCTTCCACCCCAAAATATTTTATGTCGCGGCCGTCCAGCAGGGGCTTCAAGGCAAAGAAGGACTTGTGTGGGGAGTAGCTGTTTTTCAGTGGACCGGAGGTTATTTTTATCTCTATGTATGTTTTGAGTTTTTTGTGTATTTTTCATCTTGTTTGTTAATAATTTTTATTAGGGATTTGTTTATGACGTTGGGTGGAGCTTAAGTTGGGTTCGTAGATATTTATATTTGTTTAATTTTCTTGGTAGAGATTTATGATGCATATTTGAATTTTTATATTTGTTAATTTTAATTTGGGGACTGTTATTGACCACGGACTGTAGTCCCGGCTTTGAAGAGTGCTTTCGCGGCAGCGACCCGACGATACCCTTGTTGGTACGCACCTAGGGGGGAGGGGTGGGGGCCTCACAGGGTTTGGTATCAGAGCTTTAGGTTTCAAGATTCTCTTGTATTGTGGGTATCCTAGAGCGTTGAAGTTTAGGGGATGGCCGTGATTTGTGTTATGGTTGAAATGTATTAGTTTGATCCCTTTGTTGGTACAGGATGAAAAAATCACGACAAGTGGTGTTGTGAGAGTGAACTCTTAATTGCTGGTGATTTGGGAAATGCTACGAGTGGAGCTCTATGTATGGATATTTGATTTCTGGGATTTTGAGGGTGACAGAGTGTGGGTAATGCTTTGTGAGCGACCGACAATTCTTTTAAAGCGATGGGGAGATGTGACGCCCGAAAAAAGAATGAATGTGAAACCCAGGAATTTTCTAAGTTTCTAGGGTTTATTTTATTAATCGCCTGCCTTTTCTACATTTCTTTATTAGAAAATTTCTCCAGATAATTTTATGGGTAAATATAGTTTGAAAATAATTTTTCTAGTATCGATATTTTTGAGAAATTAAGAGCTTTATACCGGACGTGGACCGCTAGTGTGATATAATTTTTGTGACTAGTTTAATTGTGTGCTAGTGTATTATTTTACAAAGGTGCTAGGAAATGATTAGAGGGTGTTAATATGATGTAACCATTGGAAGCAAAGGATTAAAGAAAAATACTAGAAAGGGCCAGTGTCACAAACCCATTGCAAGTTGACCTTTGACTAAGACCAGATTTTCTTTTCTTCTTACATGACCAACCTTTTGTTTTCATCATTTCTTCTTCTTGTAAGCATGTGAACGAAATTTTGAGAAAGAAAGAGAGAGAAAATCCAGATCTTGCAACTCAATTTCTTCCTCCAATCTTGAGTTTCAACCGATTAAATTGCAAATCACTCCATAATAACTTGCTAGCTAAGGAAGATTGAAGCTATTGGTGGAGTTGTTTTTGGAAAGAAAAATCCCTAAGCATCACCTTTCTTGATATTTTCAAGGTATCATGTCATAACCTCCTTTCTTTTGATCTTGATTTTGTTTAATTATGTTGCTTGTGATGGCTATGAGATTGTTTTAGGTGAAGATTAGCACATTGAATGCAAAAATTTCCAGATTAGGGTTTTTCAAATTCCCCAATTCTTACCTGACACTGTTTCATCATAGTTAGGCCGAATTGGCCTTTAGACAAACATGAAAGTTGTAAGGAATGACGTTTTTAGTTGCTAAAGCAGCTCAACCAAGTTCGGCGGTATCTTGTTGAAAGACCAAATACCCCTGGCTCCTGTTCTTTCACTGTGAATCAGCTTTGGTAAGTTGGTAGTTTGCACGGGATATACACTGATTTGGTGTTGATGTCTTCTTACGAATTCTAACCTTGTATAACTTTAGCTTTTAAATGGCTTGGAATTACCTGATTTGGAGTTGTGTTATGATGACTGAGATATGAAGTGAATAAAGCAGGACTGCTAGTTGTTTCTGCAGTGAATTTCGAACTGGAAATCTGGAGTTTTTTGCAAATGACCAGAGGGTGAGAATGGACACTGATGTGTTTTCATGAAAAGTTGTAGGGAATGATATTTAGAGGGTGCCTGAAAATTTCAGGTCATCGGAGTAGCGTAACTTGAGAAAAGATGGAACTCCTGCTGCCGGTGACCCGAATTTGGAATGCTTCTGTAATTGTGTGTGTGTCAGGATTGCATTCCGAATTAGTTGTTGAGGCCTCTGATGAAATGCCCTGTTCTTAGCTCAGTGGGTTTTAGAATTTCTGGATTTGGCTTGTGATTAGGAGCCTGAGTTATTGACGTTTCCGCTAGAATGCGTTTTGAAGCTGTTTTTGTTGATTCGGGTTGTAGCTTTTTTTTGTTTTTTGACCTCGGTTACACTCGAAACTGGGGGGTTAAGGTGGATCTTCTGAAATAGTTGAGCCTGTCTCTTTAGCGTCTCGAAATCTGGGTGGTGTGCTTGTACCTTCATCCAGACAATCGTAGTGCTTTAAATACCTTACCGCTTTAAAATGACGTCAAAAACCTTTATTTTTACTGGTTTTAGAGGCTTAACTTTCATTTCCGAACTTTTCCCTAGCTTGAATTTACTCGACTACTGAGCGTGCTGAATGACTATTGGTGAACTTTTGTTGGGGTTGTTGTTAACCCATTGGGAACTGGCTTGGGTCGAGGAAAATTAGTAAGTCTCTCTGATGGCTGTGTAAAAGTAAGTCCAAATTTAGGGGATAATGTGCTGTCCGAACTTGTTAAGAGGGACGTTGAATTTTGCATTTGAGTGTGTTGAGGTGCTGAGAGACTTGGTATTTTGAGCAAGGCAATGTTATATGATGGATTGATTCGAGCCGGATGGAGGGGGTGAGTACGGCCTCAAGAGCTATTTCTAGATTAATTGTGATGAACCGTTGCTGCATTGGAGTTGACTTTTAACTTGTTTCAAAGTTACTTTTATGTAGCCGTGATTTTGTTGCCATTATTACCTTTAATTATGTTTCCAAGAGTACTATTTAACTTGTTTTTCTTTGCGTTATTCATGCATTGCCTTAAGATATGAGTGTTTCCTTTATTTCTATTATTTTCTTATCATCTGACTTGATTATTGATATGCTAACGTGTGGTATAGGTTTTGTTTTTGATTAATATGATTTCCAAAACGAGCGTTCTAGGCGAGTGGTGTGTCTTATCGGCACTCGACTAAATAACTGTGACAATTTTCAAGGGATTTAAATTTATTCGGAAATGCTATGGGGTTGCGGCATGGTGTAAGCTTTTGGCTCCTGAACTGCGCACTTGCCCCTGTTACCGGTCGTTCTCGTAGCCAGGTATACCTTCGGTCGCAGGGTCGGGCAAGATTAGGGAGCTGCGTTGTGAACTGTTGTTGGGTGGAGTACATCGAGTATACCTTTGTAGTTGGTGGAGGTGTGAGAGTTTTGGTGAATGAAATGAAATGACCAAGATGGACGAAGAGCATTTATTTTAAGAAAGGAAACGGATAAAATGTCATTTTTCAAAAGTGGTTGTAAGGAGGAGGAGGGAGACTGTCAGGAGACGAACGTCATCTTTCTCGGATGAATGGGTTGACTATCGCTTCTCCGAGATTGGTAAATGTTTCTTGCAATTATTAGATTACTTCATATTTATGTTTTGCAATGTTTGTGTTGTTGTCTGGACTATTATATTTGATTTGTGAATACATCATGTGAAATTGTAATTTACTATTGTTGATCAGTAAACCGCGGATGTGGGTGGGATTACTGATTTTTCTGGTTAATACGCTGAGCTTATTAGCTCACACCCAAAGACATTTTATTCGCTTCTCCACAGGGCTCAAGCAAAGGAAGAGACGCTTTAGTACGATAATTCATGGATGCCGGATGGAGTTATCTCCATGTATGTTTAGTTTTGGATTTTCATTCTGTAGCTGTAATAGTTTGATTAGGGATTTGTTAGAAGTTATGGACTTAAGTGGGTTTCGTGATAAATGTAATTCTTGGCAGAATTTTTGATGCATATTTTGTGTGATTTTTTAATTGTTATATTTAATGTGGGGACTGTATGTGAACGGACTGAGTCCCGGCGATGTATTGAGCTGAGGCTAGTGTCGATCCGTCCGATGAGGAGCGGTCTTTTTTGGTTACGCCCTAGGGGGAGGTTGGGGCGGCGGTCTATCATGTTTGGATTCAAGAGCTTAGGTTCAGATTCTCTGATAGGGTATCCTGGTACTTTAACAGTTAGGTGCCGGACTGTGGGATTCTGTGTTTGATAATGTAAGATGTCCATATATAAGGATTGAAAATCACGACAAGTGGTTTTAGAGTTAACTCTTATGCTTGATTGGGGAAATGCTCGAAGAATGCCTTGAGGATATTTGATTGTTAGTACAAGTTGGTAATGTCTGAGACGACATTCTTCTTAGGAGGGAGATGTGTACGCCGAGAAGAATGAATGTGAAAAACCGAGAATTTTCTAAGTTTCTAGGGATTTATTTTATTAATCGCCTGCTCTTGTCTAACATTTTTCTTTTGATAATTAGAAATATTTCTCCATGATAATTTATGGGAAATTAAATAGATGGTTGAAAATGGAAGTTTTTCTAGTGATCGATTAGTTTTTAGAAATTATAGATTGCCTTTTTTTATGAGCCGGACGTGGACTCCTGCAATAGTAGTGATATATTTGGTGATCTAGTGAATTGTGTGCATAAGTTGTTTATTATTTACAGGATGTGCTAGGAATGATTAGAGGGTGGTTATATTGGATGTACACCATTGGAAGCCCAAAGGATTTAAAAGAAAAATACTAGTAAGGGCCGAAGTGTTCACAAAACCCATTGCAATTGTTGGACCTTTGCTAAGACCATTCGATTTCCATTCTTGTCTTACTGTACCAAAGACCTTGGTTGTTCATCCTCATTCTCTTGCTTCTTGTAAGTGTTATGGTTACTGCAGAGATTGTGAGGAGAAAGAGAGAGAAAATCCAGCATCTATGCACCTCAAATTCTTCCTCAAATCTTGAGTTTTCTAAACCGATTTAAATTTGCAAATCACTCCATAAAACTTGCTAGCTAAAGGAAGATTGAGATATTGGTGGAAGTATGTTTTGTGAAAGAAAAATCCGCTGAAGGCCGATCACCGGTGTTGTGTGAGTAGTTTCGGAAGGGGGTATGCATGTGGTCTAGACGCAGTTCTCTTTTTCTTTTGATTCTCTTTGATTTTGTTTTAAATTTTGTTACTTTTGTATGGCTAATGGAGATGTTTTAAGTGGAGAATATAAGCACGGTTTTGAATGACAAAAAAATTTCCCAGATTTAGGGTATTTCAAGGTTTCCCCAATCTACCTGGAGAGGGCTGGTGGTCATGCGATAGTGTGGAGCAAGGGCCGGGAAGTGTCTCTCTTTAGTTTACATATAAACTATGATATTATGTTGTTTTATGAGAATGTCTTTGGTTTTTATAGTTGTCCTGCAATTAATGTTCCTAGTCTCTTTCTTCTTATAAAGTATCCTGGATAGCCTGGAAACCAGACCAAAATGAGCCGGCCTGCCTGCCACCTGGGGGGTTTTCTGTTCCAACGCGGAGATCCCTTTGGTAAAATCAGAGCTTTGGTGGGTAAATTGGATTATAGTATTGACGCGGGAAGACGAGGCGGTGATGTTGGGCTGTGTGTGATGGTCTTCTTGAGGACGGAGATTCAATAGCCTATGTATCTTAGCTTTTAAAATGGCTCATGGAAAATTTACCTAGAATTTTGGGAGTTGTGTGGTCGTGGAAGAGTGAGTGAGGGGATGAAAATAAGACTAGGACTGCTAGTTGTATTTCTGCAGTTAGGAATTTACGAACTGAATAATATCTTGCTGTGAGTTCGTTATTTGGCAAATTTGTGATATTTCCTAGTTTTTAGTTTAGTTTGAGATAACTGGACTGAGTGATTTCATGAAAGTTGTAGGACATAGGGAATTGATAGTTTTTAGAGTGCCTGCAAAATTTCAGGTACAATCGGGAACAGTATGCGGAACTGGAGGAAAAGATGGATATACCCTTTGACTGCCTGGGTATTACTGCCGTAATTTTGGGTATTATTTTGCTTTCTTGTAATTGGTTTGTGGGTTGTCGAAAGGATTGCTTTATATCTCTTTTCCGAATTAGTTGTGAGCCCTTGCTTGTGTATGATATATTTAATGTCCTTCTTGTTCTTTTTATGCTGTTTTCAGTTCTGGTTTTTAGAATTCCGTGGTATTTTTGACTTGTGGAGGAGTCTCTGATTTATGGACGGGTTTCCGCTTTAGGGAAGGTTGCTGTTTCTATTGAAGTGCTGTGTTTTGTTATTCGTGGGGTGTGTAGTTTTTTGTGTTTTTAACCTTGTGTTTTACTATCATTCGATTATACTGTGGTTGAGTGACTCTGAAATTATGTATGCCCTCTTGTCTTCTTAGCTTCGAATCTGGAATGTGAATCGTGTGACCTCTCATTCAGATCTCTAATCATTTAGATAGCCTTAAGGTAACCATTAACCGCTTTAAAAGACGATCAAAACCTAAATATTTTTTTCTGGTTTTGAAGACATTAAACTTAATCATTTAAACCGCACACTTTTCCCTAGTTGAATTGTATCTCGCCTGAGGCTAGCTTGGAGCTTGTTTCTTGAGATGGGGACTTTTTTATTGGTGTTGGTGAAGCGTATTGTTGTGGTGTGTTGAGCCTTATGGGGACTGCTTGATGTGTGATTAATTATATGTATAGCCCTGATGGCTGGAAAAGGTAAAGCAAAAATTATAGAGGAAGTTGCACTGTCCGAACTTTTATAAAGGACTTGATGGTGTGCATTTGAGTTGTGTGATCTTAAGACTTGATTTGAGCAAGAGGTGCTCATATGATTTATTGTTTATGTGGATGTATTTCTGTATGCCTATGTTGAGTTGTGTGTGATGTTGGGATTCCTCTCAATAACTTATTTCTTGAATGTGTTTTATTTTATTGATTAACCGGGTTAAATCCTGCAAATATCTTACTTTTGTAAACTGTTTTCAATATTGTTGAGTCTTTTGTTACTTTTTTTTCTCTTTGTCTTATTATATATTACCTGTGTAAAAACTGTTTACCAAAGATTAAATTTTGAACTATTTTCTTTGGTCTGGGGGGTTGTTTCTTAATTTATTGCTTGTTATCATGATGCCTTGGCATAAATAAGAGTAATTCCTTATTGCGTATAATAAATTTCATTTGTGCACGGTTGGATTGACTTGTATATTGTATTTTGCTAACGTTGGTTAATTGTGTTGTGATTTCAATGATTTCCAAATACTCTATTGGCTTTCTGATCATTATAAAAGCGTTGAGTGTTGTTACTCTTAATATCGCACTCGACCTAAATATTACTGTGTGCATTTTTTCAAGATTTATATTTATTTGAAATTGTCTTAGTTGCGCTTTTTTTCTTATGTGTATTATAGCCTTTTTGGGCTTGAATCTGTCCATTGTGCCCCCTTGTTATTTTTCTCGGTTCTGTTCTCTTCGAGTCCTAGATATTACTTGGTCTCAGGTTTTTTTGTCGGGTCGTATTTAGGGGTACTTTGGTTCTTAGTTGTGAACGTTTTGGTAATACTCGGGTAATTACCTTTTGAATAAGGTTCGTGTGTGTGTAGGTTGTTGGAGTTTTGGTGATATGAAATTGATATGACCAAATGATGCGATGGTCAGTTGGGGGGGGATTTATGAAAAGGAAACGAGAGAGAATGCATTTGTGTTCAGAAAAAAGGTTTGGAGGAGGGAGGGAGGGAGGGATGTGCAGGGAGACTGAACGTATTGCTTTGGTGCCTGCGGGAATGTTATCTATTTCGCTTTCCATTGTTAAATGTTTCTTTGAATTATTGAGTACTTTGCATAGGTGTTACTGTTTTGGGGCAAATGTTGTAGTTGGTTTCGTGGACTTAATCAGATTTGATTATATGACATCAATTGAAATGAACATATGTGAAAACCGATTTGATTACTGATTATTTCTGGTTACTCAGCTGAGACATGTTTTAATAGCTCCCCACCCCAAAACTGGCCATTTTATTCCCCTCCACAGGGCTCAGGCAAAGGAAGGAGCTTGTAAGTACTTATTCATGTGACCGGATGGATCTATCCCTCACTGTAAATGGGTTTTGTGTGAGTTTTTGTGATTTTCATTCTGTGATGTATATTATGTTGTTATTAGGTATTGTGGGTAAAGCGTGTTGACTTGAAGTGGCGGTTTCTTGGTGATTATATTGTAATTTCTTGTGTGAGTATAATTTGAATTATTTAAAGCCTCCAGGCAGTGTGGGTTTTTCTTTGAGGGTGGAGCAGGAGGGTTGACAGGTGAGTTGGTGATTTTTTTATTATGGTGTTAAGTTTGATAATTGAAGGGACGTGTAGGTTTGGGGGTTGAGGGGAACGACGGTGGAGAGTCGCACCGGCAGAGCTGGGCAGGGCGACCCGCACGAACCCTTTGGTTACCGCCCCTTAGGGGAAGATAGGTGGCGGCCGTCACAGTTTGCGTATCAGAGCTAGGTTTCAGATCTCTGTAGGGTATCCTAGGCTTGAAGTTTAGGATGCCGGACTGTGGGTCTGGTTTTTGAAATGTAAGTGATCCCTTATCAGGAATGAAAATTCGACAGTGGTTTTTTAGAGTAACTCTTAATGCTTGATTGGAAATGCCTCGAGTGACTCTTGAGGGTATATTTGATCTGATAGTACCAATTGGGAATGTCGGAAGGGGACGACATTTTCTTTTAAGGAGGGGAGATTGTGACGCCCGAAAGAATGAATGTGAGAACCCGAGAATTTTTCTAAGTTTCTAGGGTTTTATTTTATTAAGTCGCCTGCTTTTCTAACATATTTTCTTTTATTTATGAATATTTCTCCATAGATTAATTTTTTTATGTGGTATAATATTAGTTTGATAAATTAATTGTTGTGTCTGGGTTAGGTCGGATGTAGTATTTGAGAAATTAAGAGCTTATACCGGGACGTGGAGACCCGCTAGTGTGATATAAATTTTTGGTAAAGACTAAAATGACCATTGTGTAGACTAAGGGAGTGGTTATCGTATTTATACAAGTGCTAAGGATAAATGAATTAGAGGGTAAGGTATAATTATGAATTGTAACCATTGGAAAGCGCCAAAGGATCTTAAAGAAAATGGACTAGAAGGGCCAAGTGGTTTCGAGCAGGAACGCATTGGCGAAAGTGGGGTGGAGCCCGTTTGAGGCGTAAGAGCCACGATTTCTTCCTTCTAGGCTGTTGTATCTAAACTCTTTTGTTTTCATTCATTTCTTCTTCTTGTATTATGCATGTTTATGCTGGGATACTCGATTAATTTGAGAGAATATGTACGAGAGAATAAATTTTCCAGTCATTCTATTGCTACTCTCTCAATTTCTTCCTTCTCAATCTTTGGTTCTTAATTGGATTAAATTGCTTAATTATTCTCTTGACTCCACCTATTCTTAAACCTTGCCCTAGCTAAGGAGATTGGGAAGGGCTTTTTTTATTGTGGTTGGAGTTGTTTTTGGTAAGATATAATATCTCCTATAGCTCTCATTCACCTTTTCTGATATATTTCAATTTGTTAATCATGTTCTTAACCCATCTTTCCTTTCTGATATATTCTCTGATTTTGTCAAATTCGCTTCGACTTGTGATGTCTTATATATTGAGTATGTTTTTAGGTGGAAGATTTAGCATCTTGGTGTGAATGCGAAAAATTTCCAGATTAGGGTTTTCAATTTCCCCAATCTACCTGACACTGTTCATCATAGTTTACAGGCGAATTGGCCTTAGTTACAAAAACATGAAAAGTTGTAGAGAATGCGGTTTATAGTTTGCCTGCAAAATTTCAGCTCAATCCAAGTTCGGTTAGCCTGTGAAAAAAGACCAAGAAGTTACCCCTGCTGCCCTTGTTTTGCTGGTCCGTAGAGCCTGTGGGAGAATGCAAGCTTTGGCTAATGTGTGGTTGAGGTTTGACGCGGAGAATTTTGACTTGGATTTGTGCTTGTGTTTGATGTTTCTTCTTTTTACGTAATTCTATGCCTTGTATCTTTTAGTCTTTTTTATATATGGTGCTTTGTGTCAATTATTCTTCTGATTTTGGAGTTTGTGTGTGTGGCTGATTATTTATTGTAGTTGTTAATATAAAGCTCTAGGTACTGCTATAGTTTGATTCTTTCTTGCAGTTGACATTCTTCGAACACGCTAAGGGAAATCTGGAGTTTTTTTTGGCATTAATTTGACCTTAGTTTATGAGTAGAGGAACTAGGACTGAGGTGATTTTTCATGAAAGTTGTAGGAATGATAGTTTAGAGGTGACCTGACAAAATATTCTAGTGTCGGGAATCGGGGGGTGTTTTTTGGTATGGTGGGTGTTTGGGTGGTGGTGGATTGGGGGGTCTTTAATTTTTTTTTGTTTTTCTAGTATCGATTAGTTTTTGAGAAATTAAGAGCTTATACCGGACGTGGGACCCGCTAGTGTGATATAATTTTGGTGACTAAGTGAATTGTGTGCTAAGTGTTATTATTTTACAAGGTGCTAGGAAATGATTAGAGGTTTATATGATGTAACCATTGGAAGCCAAAGGATTAAAGAAAATACTAGAAGGGCCAAGTGTCACAAACCCATTGCAAGTTGGACCTTTGACTAAGACCATGATTTCTTCTTCTTATCTTGACCAAACCTTTTGTTTTCATCATTTCTTCTTCTTGAAGCATGATGGACGAAATTTTGAGAGAAAGAGAGAGAAAATCCAGCATCTTGCACTCAATTTCTTCCTCCAATCTTGAGTTCTAACGATTAAATTGCAAATCACTCCATAAAACTTGCTAGCTAAGGAAGATTGAAGCTATTGGTGGAGTTGTTTTGGAAGAAAAATCCCTAAGCCATCACCTTTCTTGATATTTCAAGGTATCATGTCTAACCATCCTTTCTTTGATCTTGATTTTGTTAAATTGATGACTTGTGATGGCTACTGAGATGTTTTAGTGGAAGATTAGCACTTGAATGCAAAAATTTCCAGATTAGGGTTTTCAATTTCCCCAATTCTGCCTGACACTGTTCATCATAGTTAGAGCCGAATTGGCCTTAGTACAAAACATGAAAGTTGTAGAGAATGCGGTTTTATAGTTGCCTGTAAAATTTCAGCTCAATCCAAGTTCGGTAGCCTGTGAAAAGACCAAAATACCCTGCTGTGCCTGTTTCTGTCCGAACCTGGAAATCAGCTTTGGTAATTGGTTAGTTTGACCGGGAATACGACTGATTTGGTTGTTGATGTCTTCTTACGAATTCTAGCCTTGTATCTTAGCTTTTAAATGGCTTTGGAATTACCTGATTTGGAGTTGTGTGTGCTGAGATATGAGTGAATAAAGCAGGACTGCTAGTTGATTTCTGCAGTGAATTTGAACTGGAAAATCTGGAGTTGTTTTGGCAAATTTGACCTAGTTAGGGTGAGAACTGGACTGAGTGGTCTTCATGAAAGTTGTAGGGAATGATATTTAGAGGTGCCTGCAAAATTTCAGGTCAATCGGAGTAGCGTAGCTTGAGAAAAGATGGAATTACCCTTGCTGCCCTGGTTTTACCCGAATTTGGGAATTGCTTCTGTAATTGGTTGTTTTGGTCAGGATTGCTTCCGAATTAGTTGTTGAGGCTTCTAATGAAATTTAGCCCTGTTTCTTACTGTCAGCTGGTTTTGGAATTTCTGGATTTTGACTTGGAGAGCCTGAGTTATGACGTTTCCGCTAGAATGCGTTCTGTGAAGCTGTTTTTGTGATTCGGGTGTAGTTTTTTGTGTTTTTGACCGGTTACACTCGAAACTGGGTTAAGTGACCTTCTGAAATATTGTAGCCCTATCTCTTAGCTTCGAAACGGTGTGTCTTGTACCTTCATCCGACAATCTAGTGCCTTTGGTACCATTACCGCAAAATGACGTCAAAACCTGTTTTTCTGGTTTTGAGCTTAACTTTCATTTCCGAACTTTTCCCTAGCTTGAATTGTACTCGTACTACTTGGAGCTTGCTGAATGACTATTGGATGAACTTGTTGTTGTGTGTGTACCTTTGGGACTGGCTGAGGAAATAATGAAGCCCTGATGGCTGGAAAAGTAAGCAAATTTAGGGGAAGTGCTGTCCGAACTTTTAAAGGACTTGTTTGCATTGAGTGTGTGATCTAAGACTTGGATTTGAGCAAGGCATGTTATATGATGGATGATTCTGAGCCATGGAGATGAGTGACCTCAAACTATTTCTGAAGCAATTTATGAACCGTTTCCTGCATTATTTACTTTTGAACTGTTTCCAAAGTTACTTTTGTACCGTTTTCTTGCATTATTTACCTTTAAATTGTTTCTAAAGTTACTTTTGAACTGTTTTCTTGCGTATCATGCGTACTTGCATATGAGTGTTCCTTATTTGCTATATTTTCTGACTTCATGACTTGTATCATTGATTGCTAACGTGTTAAGTGTTTTGAATGATTTCCAAACGAGCTTTCTAGGCGAGTGTGTACTTTATCGCATTCGACCTAAATAACTGTGCAATTTCAAGAATTTAATTATTGAAATGCTAGTTGCGCATGATGTAAGCCTTTTGGGCTGAACTGGCCATTGCCCCTTGTTACCGGTCGTCTCGAGCCAGAAACGGTCTCGGTCGGGCGATTAGGGACTTGGGTGAACGTTTGGTATACTCGAGTATTACCTTTGTAGGTTGGTGGAGGTTGGTGGAGTTGGTGAATGAAATGAATGACCAAATGAGCGAGGCATTTATTATAAAAGAAACGAAAATGCATTTTTCAAAAGTTTGAAGAAGGAGGAAATGTCAGGAGAACGAACGTATCTTTTCCATGAATGTTACTATCGCTTTCCATTGTAAATGTTTCTTGAATTATTGATCTTCATATTTACTGTTTTGCAAATGTTGTAGTTGTTTCTGGACTTATCATTTGATTTATGATATCATTGAAATGAACTATTGTGAAACCGATTTGATTACTGATTTTTCTGGTTACTCGCTGAGCTTTTAGCTCACCCCAAAACTATTTTATTCCCCTCCACAGGGCTCAAGGCAAAAGGAAGGACTTGTAGTACTTATTCATGTGACCGGATGGATTATCTCATGTATGGTTTGAGTTTTGGATTTCATCTTGTGTAATAGTTGGTATTAGGGATTGTATGAACGTTTGGACTTAAGTGGGTTCGTGATATGTAATTCTTGGAGAATTTGATGCATATTTGATTTTTATATTGTAATTTAATTGGGGACTGTAGTGAACGACTGAGTCCCGGCGAGAGCTGGGCAGGCGACCCGCCGAACCCTTTGGTACGCCCTAGGGGGAGGTGGGGCCGTCACAGTTGGTATCAGAGCTTAGGTTTCAGATCTCTGTAGGGTATCCTAGGCTTGAAGTTTAGGATGCCGGACTGTGGGTCTGGTTTGAAATGTAAGTGATCCCTTATAGGAATGAAAATCCGACAAGTGGTTTTAGAGTAACTCTTAATGCTTGATTGGAAATGCTGAGTGACTCTTGAGAAATATTTGATCTGATTAGTACAAGTTGGAATGTCGAGGACGACATTCTTTTAAGGGGGGAGATTGTGACGCCCGAAAGAATGAATGTTAGAACCCGAGAATTTTTTAAGTTTCTAGGGTTTATTTTATTAATCGCCTGCCTTTTCTACATTTTCTTTATTAGAAAATTTCTCCAGATAATTTTATGGGTAAATATAGTTTGAAAATAATTTTTCTAGTATCGATTAATTTTTGAGAAATTACGAGCTTATACCGGACGTGGGACCCGCTAGTGTGATATAATTTTGGTGACTAAGTGAATTGTGTGCTAAGTGTTATTATTTTACAAGGTGCTAGGAAATGATTAGAGGGTGATTATATGATGTAACCATTGGAAGCCAAAGGATTAAAGAAAATACTAGAAGGGCCAAGTGTCACAAACCCATTGCAAGTTGGACCTATGACTAAGACCATGATTTCTTCTTCTTATTGACCAAACCTTTTGTTTTCATCATTTCTTCTTCTTGTAAGCATGATGGACGAAATTTTGAGAGAAAGAGAGAGAAAATCCAGCATCTTGCACCTCAATTTCTTCCTCCAATCTTGAGTTCTAACAGATTAAATTGCAAATCACTCCATAAAACTTGCTAGCTAAGGAAGATTGAAGCTATTGGTGGAGTTGTTTTGGAAGAAAAATCCCTAAGCCATCACCTTTCTTGATATTTCAAGGTATCATGTCTAACCATCCTTTCTTTGATCTTGATTTTGTTAAATTGATGACTTGTGATGGCGACTGAGATGTTTTAGTGGAAGATTAGCACTTGAATGCAAAAATTTCCAGATTAGGGTTTTCAATTTCCCCAATTCTGCCTGACACTGTTCAACATAGTTAGATGCCGAATTGGTCTTAGCACAAAACATGAAAGTTATAGAGAATACGGTTTTATAGTTGCCTACAAATTTTCAGCTCAATCCAAGTTCGGTAGCCTGTGAAAAGACCAAAATACCCGTGCTGCCCTGTTTCTGTCCGAACCTGGAAATCAGCTTTGGTAATTGGTTAGTTTGACTGGGAATACTACTGATTTGGTTGTTGATGTCTTCTTACGAATTCTAGCCTTGTATCTTAGCTTTTAAATGGCTTTGGAATTACCTGATTTGGAGTTGTGTGTGCTGAGATATGAGTGAATAAAGCAGGACTGCTAGTTGATTTCTGCAGTGAATTTCGAACTGGAAAATCTGGAGTTATTCTGGAAAATTTGACCTAGTTAGGGTGAGAACTGGACTGAGTGGTCTTCATGAAAATTGTAGGGAATGATATTTAGAGGTGCCTGCAAAATTTCAGGTCAATCGGAGTAGCGTATCTGAGAAAAGACGGAATTACCCTTGCTGCCCTGGTTTTACCCGAATTTGGGAATTGCTTCTGTAATTGGTTGTTTTGGTCAGGATTGTTTCCGAATTAGTTTTTGAGGCCTTCTGATGAAATTTAGCCCTGTTTCTTAGTTGTCAGCTGGTTTTGGAATTTCTGGATTTTGACTTGGAGAGCCTGAGTTATGACGTTTCCGCTAGAATGCGTTCTGTGAAGCTGTTTTTGTGATTCGGGTGTAGTTTTTTGTGTTTTTGACCTGGTTACACTTGAAACTGGGTTAAGTGACCTTCTGAAATATTGTAGCCCTATCTCTTAGCATCGAAACGGTGTGTCTTATACCTTCATCCGACAATCGTAGTGCCTTTGGTACCATTACCGCAAAATGACGTCAAAACCTGTTTTTCTGGTTTTGAGCTTAACTTTCATTTCCGAACTTTTCCCTAGCTTGAATTGTACTCGTACTACTTGGAGCTTGCTGAATGACTATTGGATGAACTTGTTGTTGTGTGTGTACCTTTGGGACTGGCTGAGGAAATAATGAAGCCCTGATGGCTGGAAAAGTAAGCAAATTTAGGGGAAGTGCTGTCCGAACTTTTAAAGGACTTGTTTGCATTGAGTGTGTGATCTAAGACTTGGATTTGAGCAAGGCAGTGTTATATGATGGATGATTCTGAGCCATGGAGGTGAGTGACCTCAAACTATTTCTGAAGTTATTTATGAACCGTTTCCTGCATTATTTACTTTTGAACTGTTTCCAAAGTTACTTTGTACCGTTTTCTTGCATTATTTACCTTTAAATTATTTCCAAAGTTACTTTTGAACTGTTTTCTTGCGTATCATGCATGCTTGCATATGAGTGTTCCTTATTTGCTATATTTTCTTGACTTCATGACTTGTATTATTGATTGCTAACGTGTTAAGTGTTTTGAATGATTTCCAAAACGAGCTTTCTAGGCGAGTGTGTACTTTATCGCACTCGACCTAAATAACTGTGCAATTTTCAAGGATTTAATTATTGAAATGCTAGTTGCGCATGATGTAAGCCTTTTGGGCTGAACTGGCCATTGCCCCTTGTTACCGGTCGTCTCGAGCCAGAAACGGTCTCGGTCGGGCGATTAGGGACTTGGGTGAACGTTTGGTATACTCGAGTATTACCTTTGTAGGTTGGTCGAGGTTGGTGGAGTTTGGTGAATGAAATGAATGACCAAATGAGCGAGGCATTTATTTATAAAAGAAACGAAAATGCATTTTTCAAAAGTTTGAAGGAAGGAGGAAATGTCAGGAGAACGAACGTATCTTTTTCATGAATGTTACTATCGCTTTCCATTGTAAATGTTTCTTGAATTATTGATACTTCATCTTTACTGTTTTGCAAATGTTGTAGTTGTTTCTGGACTTATCATTTGATTTATGATATCATTGAAATGAACTATTGTGAAACCGATTTGATTACTGATTTTTCTGGTTACTCGCTGAGCTTTTAGCTCACCCCAAAACTATTTTATTCCCCTCCACAGGGCTCAAGGCAAAGGAAGGACTTGTAGTACTTATTCATGTGACCGGATGGATTATCTCATGTATGGTTTGAGTTTTGGATTTCATCTTGTGTAATAGTTGTTATTAGGGATTGTATGAACGTTTGGACTTAAGTGGGTTCGTGATATGTAATTCTTGGAGAATTTGATGCATATTTGATTTTTATATTGTAATTTAATTGGGGACTGTAGTGAACGACTGAGTCCCGGCGAGAGCTGGGCAGGCGACCCGCCGAACCCTTTGGTACGCCCTAGGGGGAGGTGGGGCCGTCACAGTTGGTATCAGAGCTTAGGCTTCAGATCTCTGTAGGGTATCCTTGGCTTGAAGCTTAGGATGCCGGACTGTGGGTCTGGTTTGAAATGTAAGTGATCCCTTATAGGAATGAAAATCCGACAAGTGGTTTTAGAGTAACTCTTAATGCTTGATTGGAAACGCTCGAATGACTCTTGAGGAATATTTGATCTGATTAGTACAAGTTGGAATGTCGAGGACGACATTCTTTTAAGGAGGGGAGATTGTGACGCCCGAAAGAATGAATGTGAGAACCCGAGAATTTTCTAAGTTTCTAGGGTTTATTTTATTAATCGCCTGCCTTTTCTACATTTTCTTTATTAGAAAATTTCTCCAGATAATTTTATGGGTAAATATAGTTTGAAAATAATTTTTCTAGTATCGATTAGTTTTTGAGAAATTAAGAGCTTATACCGGACGTGGGACCCGCTAGTGTGATATAATTTTGGTGACTAGGTGAATTGTGTGCTAAGTGTTATTATTTTACAAGGTGCTAGGAAATGATTAGAGGGTGGTTATATGATGTAACCATTGGAAGCCAAAGGATTAAAGAAAATACTAGAAGGGCCAAGTGTCACAAACCCATTGCAAGTTGGACCTTTGACTAAGACCACGATTTCTTCTTCTTATCTTGACCAAACCTTTTGTTTTCATCATTTCTTCTTCTTGTAAGCATGATGGACGAAATTTTGAGAGAAAGAGAGAGAAAATCCAGCATCTTGAAACTCAATTTCTTCCTCCAATCTTGAGTTCTAACGGATTAAATTGCAAATCACTCCATAAAACTTGCTAGCTAAGGAAGATTGAAGCTATTGGTGGAGTTGTTTTGGAAGAAAAATCCCTAAGCCATCACCTTTCTTGATATTTCAAGGTATCATGTCTAACCATCCTTTCTTTGATCTTGATTTTGTTAAATTGATGACTTGTGATGGCGACTGAGATGTTTTAGTGGAAGATTAGCACTTGAATGCAAAAATTTCCAGATTAGGGTTTTCAATTTCCCCAATTCTGCCTGACACTGTTCAACATAGTTAGATGCCGAATTGGTCTTAGCACAAAACATGAAAGTTATAGAGAATACGGTTTTATAGTTGCCTGCAAAATTTCACTTCAATCCAAGTTCGGTAACCTGTGAAAAGACCAAAATACCCGTGCTGCCCTGTTTCTGTACGAACCTGGAAATCAGCTTTGGTAATTGGTTAGTTTGACTGGGAATACTACTGATTTGGTTGTTGATGTCTTCTTACGAATTCTAGCCTTGTATCTTAGCTTTTAAATGGCTTTGGAATTACCTGATTTGGAGTTGTGTGTGCTGAGATATGAGTGAATAAAGCAGGACTGCTAGTTGATTTCTGCAGTGAATTTCGAACTGGAAAATCTGGAGTTATTTTGGCAAATTTGACCTAGTTAGGGTGAGAACTGGACTGAGTGGTCTTCCTGAAAATTGTAGGGAATGATATTTTAGAGGTGCCTGCAAATTTTCAGGTCAATCGGAGAAGCGTATCTTGAGAAAAGATGGAATTACCCTTACTGCCCTGGTTTTACCCGAATTTGGGAATTGCTTCTGTAATTGGTTGTTTTGGTCAGGATTGCTTCCGAATTTGTTTTTGAGGCCTTCTGATGAAATTTAGCCCTGTTTCTTAGCTGTCAGCTGGTTTTGGAATTTCTGGATTTTGACTTGGAGAGCCTGAGTTATGACGTTTCCGCTAGAATGCGTTCTGTGAAGCTGTTTTTGTGATTCGGGTGTAGTTTTTTGTGTTTTTGACCTGGTTACACTTGAAACTGGGTTAAGTGACCTTCTGAAATATTGTAGCCCTGTCTCTTAGCATCGAAACGGTGTGTCTTGTACCTTCATCCGACAATCGTAGTGCCTTTGGTACCATTCCCGCAAAATGACGTCAAAACCTGTTTTTCTGGTTTTGAGCTTAACTTTCATTTCCGAACTTTTCCCTAGCTTGAATTGTACTCGTACTACTTGGAGCTTGCTGAATGACTATTGGATGAACTTGTTGTTGCGTGTGTACCTTTGGGACTGGCTGAGGAAATAATGAAGCCCTGATGGCTGGAAAAGTAAGCAAATTTAGGGGAAGTGCTGTCCGAACTTTTAAAGGACTTGTTTGCATTGAGTGTGTGATCTAAGACTTGGATTTGAGCAAGGCAGTGTTATATGATGGATGATTCTGAGCCATGGAGGTGAGTGACCTCAAACTATTTCTGAAGTTATTTATGAACCGTTTCCTGCATTATTTACTTTTGAACTGTTTCCAAAGTTACTTTTGTACCGTTTTCTTGCATTATTTACCTTTAAATTATTTCCAAAGTTACTTTTGAACTGTTTTCTTGCGTATCATGCGTGCTTGCATATGAGTGTTCCTTATTTGCTATATTTTCTTGACTTCATGACTTGTATTATTGATTGCTAACGTGTTAAGTGTTTTGAATGATTTCCAAAACGAGCTTTCTAGGCGAGTGTGTACTTTATCGCACTCGACCTAAATAACTGTGCAATTTTCAAGGATTTAATTATTGAAATGCTAGTTGCGCATGATGTAAGCCTTTTGGGCTGAACTGGCCATTGCCCCTTGTTACCGGTCGTCTCGAGCCAGAAACGGTCTCGGTCGGGCGATTAGGGACTTGGGTGAACGTTTGGTATACTCGAGTATTACCTTTGTAGGTTGGTCGAGGTTGGTGGAGTTTGGTGAATGAAATGAATGACCAAATGAGCGAGGCATTTATTTATAAAAGAAACGAAAATGCATTTTTCAAAAGTTTAAAGGAAGGAGGAAATGTCAGGAGAACGAACGTATCTTTTCCATGAATGTTACTATCGCTTTCCATTGTAAATGTTTCTTGAATTATTGATACTTCATATTTACTGTTTTGCAAATGTTGTAGTTGTTTCTGGACTTATCATTTGATTTATGATATCATTGAAATGAACTATTGTGAAACCGATTTGATTACTGATTTTTCTGGTTACTCGCTGAGCTTTTAGCTCACCCCAAAACTATTTTATTCCCCTCCACAGGGCTCAAGGCAAAGGAAGGACTTGTAGTACTTATTCATGTGACCGGATGGATTATCTCATGTATGGTTTGAGTTTTGGATTTCATCTTGTGTAATAGTTGTTATTAGGGATTGTATGAACGTTTGGACTTAAGTGGGTTCGTGATATGTAATTCTTGGAGAATTTGATGCATATTTGATTTTTATATTGTAATTTAATTGGGGACTGTAGTGAACGACTGAGTCCCGGCGAGAGCTGGGCAGGCGACCCGCCGAACCCTTTGGTACGCCCTAGGGGGAGGTGGGGCCGTCACAGTTGGTATCAGAGCTTAGGCTTCAGATCTCTGTAGGGTATCCTAGGCTTGAAGCTTAGGATGCCGGACTGTGGGTCTGGTTTGAAATGTAAGTGATCCCTTATAGGAATGAAAATCCGACAAGTGGTTTTAGAGTAACTCTTAATGCTTGATTGGAAACGCTCGAATGACTCTTGAGGAATATTTGATCTGATTAGTACAAGTTGGAATGTCGAGGACGACATTCTTTTAAGGAGGGGAGATTGTGACGCCCGAAAGAATGAATGTGAGAACCCGAGAATTTTCTAAGTTTCTAGGGTTTATTTTATTAATCGCCTGCCTTTTCTACATTTTCTTTATTAGAAAATTTCTCCAGATAATTTTATGGGTAAATATAGTTTGAAAATAATTTTTCTAGTATCGATTAGTTTTTGAGAAATTAAGAGCTTATACCGGACGTGGGACCCGCTAGTGTGATATAATTTTGGTGACTAGGTGAATTGTGTGCTAAGTGTTATTATTTTACAAGGTGCTAGGAAATGATTAGAGGGTGGTTATATGATGTAACCATTGGAAGCCAAAGGATTAAAGAAAATACTAGAAGGGCCAAGTGTCACAAACCCATTGCAAGTTGGACCTTTGACTAAGACCATGATTTCTTCTTCTTATCTTGACCAAACCTTTTGTTTTCATCATTTCTTCTTCTTGTAAGCATGATGGACGAAATTTTGAGAGAAAGAGAGAGAAAATCCAGCATCTTGCAACTCAATTTCTTCCTCCAATCTTGAGTTCTAACCGATTAAATTGCAAATCACTCCATAAAACTTGCTAGCTAAGGAAGATTGAAGCTATTGGTGGAGTTGTTTTGGAAGAAAAATCCCTAAGCCATCACCTTTCTTGATATTTCAAGGTATCATGTCTAACCATCCTTTCTTTGATCTTGATTTTGTTAAATTGATGACTTGTGATGGCTACTGAGATGTTTTAGAGGAAGATTAGCACTTGAATGCAAAAATTTCCAGATTAGGGTTTTCAATTTCCCCAATTCTGCCTGACACTGTTCATCATAGTTGGAGGCCAAATTGGCCTTAGCACAAAACATGAAACTTGTAGAGAATGCGGTTTTGTAGTTGCCTACAAAATTTCAGCTCAATCCAATTTCGGTAGCCTATGAAAAGACCAAAATACCCCTGCTGCCCTGTTTCAGTCCGAACCTGGAAATCAGCTTTGGTAATTGGTTAGTTTGACTGGGAATACTACTGATTTGGTTGTTGATGTCTTCTTACGAATTCTAACCTTGTATCTTAGCTTTTAAATGGCTTTGGAATTACCTGATTTGGAGTTGTGTGTGCTGAGATATGAGTGAATAAAGCAGGATTGCTAGTTGATTTCTGCAGTGAATTTCGAACTGGAAAATCTGGAGTTGTTTTGTCAAATTTGACCTGGTTAGGGTGAGAAATGGACTGAGTGGTCTTCATGAAAGTTGTAGGGAATGATATTTTAGAGGTGCCTAGAAAATTTCAGGTCAATCGGAGTAGCGTATCTTGAGAAAAGATGGAATTACCCTTGCTGCCCTGGTTTTACCCGAATTTGGGAATTGCTTCTGTAATTGGTTGTTTTGGTCAGGATTGCTTCCGAATTAGTTGTTGAGGCCTTCTGATGAAATTTAGCCCTGTTTCTTAGCTGTCAGCTGGTTTTAGAATTTATTGAGTTTGACTTGGAGAGCCTGAGTTATGACGTTTCCGCTAGAATGCGTTCTGTGAAGCTGTTTTTGTGATTCGGGTGTAGTTTTTTGTGTTTTTGACCTGGTTACACTCGAAACTGGGTTAAGTGATCTTCTGAAATATTGTAGCCCTGTCTCTTAGCTTCGAAACGGTGTGTCTTGTACCTTCATCCGACAATCGTAGTGCCTTTGGTACCATTACCGCAAAATGACGTCAAAACCTGTTTTTCTGGTTTTGAGCTTAACTTTCATTTCCGAACTTTTCCCTAGCTTGAATTGTACTCGTACTACTTGGAGCTTGCTGAATGACTATTGGATGAACTTGTTGTTGTGTGTGTACCTTTGGGACTGGCTGAGGAAATAACGAAGCCCTGATGGCTGGAAAAGTAAGCAAATTTAGGGGAAGTGCTGTCCGAACTTTTAAAGGACTTGTTTGCATTGAGTGTGTGATCTAAGACTTGGATTTGAGCAAGGCAATGTTATATGATGGATGATTCTGAGCCATGGAGGTGAGTGACCCCAAACTATTTCTGAAGTTATTTATGAACCGTTTCCTGCATTATTTACTTTTGAACTGTTTCCAAAGTTACTTTTGTACCGTTTTGTTGCATTATTTACCTTTAAATTGTTTCCAAAGTTACTTTTGAACTGTTTTCTTGCGTATCATGCGTGCTTGCATATGAGTGTTCCTTATTTGCTATATTTTCTTGACTTCATGACTTGTATTATTGATTGCTAACGTGTTAAGTGTTTTGAATGATTTCCAAAACGAGCTTTCTAGGCGAGTGTGTACTTTATCGCACTCGACCTAAATAACTGTGCAATTTTCAAGGATTTAATTATTGAAATGCTAGTTGCGCATGGTGTAAGCCTTTTGGGCTGAACTGGCCATTGCCCCTTGTTACCGGTCGTCTCGAGCCAGAAACGGTCTCGGTCGGGCGATTAGGGACTTGGGTGAACGTTTGGTATACTCGAGTATTACCTTTGTAGGTTGGTCGAGGTTGGTGGAGTTTGGTGAATGAAATGAATGACCAAATGAGCGAGGCATTTATTTATAAAAGAAACGAAAATGCATTTTTCAAAAGTTTGAAGGAAGGAGGAAATGTCAGGAAAACGAACGTATCTTTTTCATGAATGTTACTATCGCTTTCCATTGTAAATGTTTCTTGAATTATTGATACTTCATATTTACTGTTTTGCAAATGTTGTAGTTGTTTCTGGACTTATCATTTGATTTATGACATCATTGAAATGAACTATTGTGAAACCGATTTGATTACTGATTTTTCTGGTTAGTCGCTGAGCTTTTAGCTCACCCCAAAACTATTTTATTCCCCTTCACAGGGCTCATGGCAAAGGAAGGACTTGTAGTACGTATTCATGTGACCGGATGGATTATCTCATGTATGGTTTGAGTTTTGGATTTCATCTTGTGTAATAGTTGTTATTAGGGATTGTATGAACGTTTGGACTTAAGTGGGTTCGTGATATGTAATTCTTGGAGAATTTGATGCATATTTGATTTTTATATTGTAATTTAATTGGGGACTGTAGTGAACGACTGAGTCCCGGCGAGAGCTGGGCAGGCGACCCGCCGAACCCTTTGGTACGCCCTAGGGGGAGGTGGGGCCGTCACAGTTGGTATCAGAGCTTAGGCTTCAGATCTCTGTAGGGTATCCTAGGCTTGAAGCTTAGGATGCCGGACTGTGGGTCTGGTTTGAAATGTAAGTGATCCATTATAGGATTGAAAATCCGACAAGTGGTTTTAGAGTAACTCTTAATGCTTGATTGGAAATGCTCGAATGACTCTTGAGGGATATTTGATCTGATTAGTACAAGTTGGAATGTCGAGGACGACATTCTTTTAAGGAGGGGAGATTGTGACGCCCGAAAGAATGAATGTGAGAACCCGAGAATTTTCTAAGTTTCTAGGGTTTATTTTATTAATCGCCTGCCTTTTCTACATTTTCTTTATTAGAAAATTTCTCCAGATAATTTTATGGGTAAATATAGTTTGAAAATAATTTTTCTAGTATCGATTAGTTTTTGAGAAATTAAGAGCTTATACCGGACGTGGGACCCGCTAGTGTGATATAATTTTGGTGACTAGGTGAATTGTGTGCAAAGTGTTATTATTTTACAAGGTGCTAGGAAATGATTAGAGGGTGGTTATATGATGTAACCATTGGAAGCCAAAGGATTAAAGAAAATACTAGAAGGGCCAAGTGTCACAAACCCATTGCAAGTTGGACCTTTGACAAAGACCATGATTTCTTCTTCTTATCTTGACCAAACCTTTTGTTTTCATCATTTCTTCTTCTTGTAAGCATGATGGACGAAATTTTGAGAGAAAGAGAGAGAAAATCCAGCATCTTGCACCTCAATTTCTTCCTCAAATCTTGAGTTCTAACCGATTAAATTGCAAATCACTCCATAAAACTTGCTAGCTAAGGA
Source organism: Coffea canephora (assembly GCA_036785865.1). Taxonomy (NCBI): domain Eukaryota; kingdom Viridiplantae; phylum Streptophyta; class Magnoliopsida; order Gentianales; family Rubiaceae; genus Coffea; species Coffea canephora. Next base: position 22,740,279 of record CM071922.1, read on the forward strand.
AGATTGAAGCTATTGGTGGAGTTGTTTTGGAAGAAAAATCCCTAAGCCATCACCTTTCTTGATATTTCAAGGTATCATGTCTAACCATCCTTTCTTTGATCTTGATTTTGTTAAATTGATGACTTGTGATGGCTACTGAGATGTTTTAGTGGAAGATTAGCACTTGAATGCAAAAATTTCCAGATTAGGGTTTTCAATTTCCCCAATTCTGTCTGACACTGTTCATCATAGTTAGAGGCCAAATTGGCCTTAGCACAAAACATGAAAGTTGTAGAGAATGCGGTTTTATAGTTGCCTACAAAATTTCAGCTCAATCCAATTTCGGTAGCCTATGAAAAGACCAAAATACCCGTGCTGCCCTGTTTCTGTCCGAACCTGGAAATCAGCTTTGGTAATTGGTTAGTTTGACTGGGAATACTACTGATTTGGTTGTTGATGTCTTCTTACGAATTCTAACCTTGTATCTTAGCTTTTAAATGGCTTTGGAATTACCTGATTTGGAGTTGTGTGTGCTGAGATATGAGTGAATAAAGCAGGACTGCTAGTTGATTTTTGCAGTGAATTTCGAACTGGAAAATCTGGAGTTGTTTTGGCAAATTTGACCTAGTCAGGGTGAGAAATGGACTGAGTGGTCTTCATGAAAGTTGTAGGGAATGATATTTTAGAGGTGCCTAGAAAATTTCAGGTCAATCGGAGTAGCGTATCTTGAGAAAAGACGGAATTACCCTTGCTGCCCTGGTTTTACCCGAATTTGGGAATTGCTTCTGTAATTGGTTGTTTTGGTCAGGATTGCTTCCGAATTAGTTGTTGAGGCCTTCTGATGAAATTTAGCCCTGTTTCTTAGCTGTCAGCTGGTTTTAGAATTTATGGAGTTTGACTTGGAGAGCCTGAGTTATGACGTTTCCGCTAGAATGCGTTCTGTGAAGCTGTTTTTGTGATTCGGGTGTAGTTTTTTGTGTTTTTAACCAGGTTACACTCGAAACTGGGTTAAGTGACCTTCTGAAATATTGTAGCCCTGTCTCTTAGCTTCGAAACGGTGTGTCTTGTACCTTCGTCCGACAATCGTAGTGCCTTTGGTAGCATTACCGCAAAATGACGTCAAAACCTGTTTTTCTGGTTTTGAGCTTAACTTTCATTTCCGAACTTTTCCCTAGCTTGAATTGTACTCGTACTACTTGGAGCTTGCTGAATGACTATTGGATGAACTTGTTGTTGTGTGTGTACCTTTGGGACTGGCTGAGGAAATAATGAAGCCCTGATGGCTGGAAAAGTAAGCAAATTTAGGGGAAGTGCTGTCCGAACTTTTAAAGGACTTGTTTGCATTGAGTGTGTGATCTAAGACTTGGATTTGAGCAAGGCAGTGTTATATGATGGATGATTTTGAGCCATGGAGGTGAGTGACCTCAAACTATTTCTGAAGTTATTTATGAACCGTTTCCTGCATTATTTACTTTTGAACTGTTTCCAAAGTTACTTTTGTACCGTTTAATTGCATTATTTACCTTTAAATTATTTCCAAAGTTACTTTTGAACTGTTTTCTTGAGTATCATGCGTGCTTGCATATGAGTGTTCCTTATTTGCTATATTTTCTTGACTTCATGACTTGTATTATTGATTGCTAACGTGTTAAGTGTTTTGAATGATTTCCAAAATGAGCTTTCTAGGCGAGTGTGTACTTTATCGCACTCGACCTAAATAACTGTGCAATTTTCAAGGATTTAATTATTGAAATGCTAGTTGCGCATGATGTGACACCCCAACTTTTAAGATGCTATTGTTTTACGGTTTCTTTAGTTCATTTTATATTAAAACATTATTTTGTTTCAAGGAAGATACTAAAGTTATTTCTTTGGGTTTGATTTAAAACCTTATTTTGTTCCAAAAGACTAGAAACCCTAAATTTTAATCGAAAACCCTAATCTACTTGTGACTAATCGCTTTTCTCAAATATCTCATATTTTGATGGAAAACCCTAATTTTAATTACTGGAATTGTAAAATTCCTCACGTTTTTTTTAAAAAGGCCTTTTATTTGGAAATTATTCAATTACTATGGCCATACAGCCCAATCACTCCACAATAAGTGTAAATGAACCTAGGAAGTAGGGGTTCACTTTTCAATTCTAAGTTAAGAGTGAATTAGGGTTTTTGCGATTTTCGCCGGATGAATTTTCGGTACGGAACAAGGATCAAATTTGGTGATTAAAAGTGACTTTTAAGTGAGAAATAATATTTGATTAGGAGCAATGAGATAAGGTTAATGAATAGGAGGTAAAAACCCTAGTACGTGTGTTTTTAAGAGAAACGGCGCGAACCGGCGGGTCCCGCGCACTACCGTTTGAACGCACCAATTGACTACCATTTTCTTACCATACAAGCTTGTTGACTCTTGAGCAAAATATCTTCCAATTGCCAGCTATTTTGACCGAAATTTGTGGCCTAAAAATGTAAGGGAAGAAAGAGAAAAATGCTTGGCTATGGTGGTGACACTTGTCACAACTCTATTGGGTCCTTGTTTGATATTTTCTTTCTTGCTTTCTTATCTTTCCTTGGACTGTGACGCCCCGAAAGGTTGAGTGCGAGGACTCGCAAATTCCTTATATTTTCTCAAAAATGACCTTTTATTTGGAAATTATTCTTTTACTATGGCCCTACTACTCAATCACCCCACGATAAGTGTACATGAACTTGGAAAGTAGGGTTTCACTTTTCGTTTTCAAGTTGGAGCAAGTTAGGGTTTTCACGTGTATCCGTAGTGTAATTATTCGGTACCGAATGAGGATCAAATTTGGTGTTTAAGAGTGACTTTTGGGTGAGAAATAATATGTGATTAGAAGCAATGATATAAAGTTAGTGAATAGGAAGTAAAAACCCTAGTATGTGTGATTTAAGGAAAAATGGTGCAAACCGACGGGTATCGATCACTACCGATTGACCGCACCACTTGACCACCACTTTCTTACCACATGAGCTCATTAATATTTGAACAAAATATCCCCTCAATTCCAGCTAGCTTTGACCGAAATTATGGACCAAAATAACAAGGAAAAGAAACAAAAAAATGAGTGGAGGGTGGTGAGGACACTTGTCGGCCACCTAAGGGCCCTTGACCAAGACAACTTGTCTTACCTTCTTATCACCTTGGGCAACCTTTCTTCTTCATTTTTCTGCTACTTGGCTGAGACAAGAGAGGAGAGAAAGAGAGCAAGAAACCAACTTCCTTCTTCTTGAGTTGAGCCGTCCAAGTGAGGAATTAAAATTCTAAACCGATTAAAGTGTGAGTTGTGAGCTTGAGAAGCTAGGGGAACCAAGAATTCCAAGAGGAGGTGAAGTATTACTCTTGCAAGCTTCATTTGTTGAGGTATTTGCTGCCTATACTTGCTATATGGATGATATATGTTGTATCTAAGCTTATATAAGTGGTTGTAGTGATGATTGAAGCAAGAAATGAAGAAAGTTTCATTGAATCCCAAAAATTCCAGGTTTCTGGAAATTTTCAGCTCTATTCTGTCCGGTTTTGTAGCCCTATGTTAGAGGCCGATTTGGCCTTAGGTCAAAGCATGAAAGTTGTAGATAATGGTATTTTATAGGAGCCTACAAAATTTCAGCTCAATCGGAGCAACGTAGGTAGTGAAAAGTCCAAAATACCCTTACTGTTTTAAGTTTCTCCCCAGCAGTCCGTTTGGTCAGTTTATCCAGTTTATCACGTTTTTTTACTAGGATCCGTACTGATTTAGTTTTTTACCAAAACATGAAAGTTGTAGTATTCTTACTTAGCTTTCAAACGCCTCTAAGAACACCTGAATCGGACTTTTGTAACCTGAGATATGACCATTACAGCACAATGCGGTTAGACAGCCGACGAGTGAGATTTTGGTTCTGTAAATTGAGGATTTAACTAGGTTGCATTGGAAACTGGACTAAGTGATCTTCATGAACATTGTAGCCTTGTGTCTTAGATTCGATAAGGTATAAGTTTCACCTCAATCCAATAAGCGTAGCCTCAGATGTACCCATTCCGCAAAAACCCGTCAAAACTGTCTTTTGTAAACTTCGTTTCCACACTTGTTGTTAGCTTAAATTTTGTCCTTGTATTGTTATGAGCCTATGGAACGGCTATTGACTTGAATTTATGATATATATGACTTTGGGATTGGCTGAGGAAAAATAATGAAGCCTAAATGGCCGGAAATTAGGTAAACACAAAGGGCATGCTGCCCAAATTTACGCTTGAGGGAATGAATTCCGGTTTCTAAGGTTTAATTGGGGGTTTTTCTAATGGTGGCTTTTAAGCTTCTAATTAGCTTTGATTGAGGGATATTGTGGCCGAATTGGATATATTTTATTGCTTATTAACCGTATGTGTGATCGGTAATATATTGTAGGTTGGAAATGAAGCATTTATGGGGAAATGTTGTCCGAACTTTGAGAATGTATGATTGCTTTGAGTTTGTGATTTAGAGCTTGGACTCGGGCAAGGTAATGATATATGATGGATGGTTTCTGAGCCGTGGAGGTGAGTGACCTCAAACTATTTCTGAAGTTATTTATGAACCGTTTCCTGCATTATTTACTTTTGGAGCTGTTTCCAAAGTTACTTTTGTACCGTTTTCTTGCATTATTTACCTTTAAACTGTTTCCAAAGTTACTTTTGAACTGTTTTCTTGCATATCATGCGTGCTTGCATGTGAGTGTTCCTTATTTGCTATATTTTCTTGACTTCATGACTTGTATTATTGATTGATAACGTGTTAAGTGCTTTGAATGATTTCCAAAACGAGCTTTCTAGGCGAGTGTGTACTTTATCGCACTCGACCTAAATAACTGTGCAATTTTCAAGGATTTAATTATTGAAATGCTAGTTGCGCATGAATGTAAGCCATTTGGCTGAATTGGCCACTGCCCTTTGTTACCGATCGACTCGAGCCAGAAGCGGACTCGGTCGGGCGATATGGTGACCTGGGTGAATTTGGTATACTCGAGTATTACCTTGTAGTCCGGCTACGTCCGGATGGGTGGAGTCCGGCCAATGGTCGGATGGGTGGAGTCCGGTCAACGTCCGGAAAAGGGGATGAACGAACAAAAGGATGAACGAGGGATTCTACTTACAAAAATGTATTTTCAAACGATTGGAGGAATAAGGGGAAATGTCAGGGGAACGAACGAACAAACGAATAGCTCCATGTGAGCCGTATCCTTTTAATGAATGTTACTATCGCTTTCCATTGTAAATGTTGTAATTGTTTCTGGACTTATCATTTGATTTATGACATCATTGATTTATGACATCATTGAAATGAACTATTGTGAAAGATATTTGATTACTGATTTTACTGGTTACTCACTGAGCTTTTAGCTCACCCCAAAACTATTTTTATTCCCCTCCACAGGGCTCGAGGCGAAGGAAGTGCTTGTAGTACTTATTCACGTGACTAGATGGCCTATATTTTGTACAGTTTAGATTTGGAATTCCTCCTGTATTATAGCTGGTATCAAGGATCAGAGTGGCGCAACGGAAGCGTGGACGCTTCGCTTATGATTTGTAAATTTGTGGAACATCTGATGTATATTTGAGATTTACATTATAATTTGTTTGAGTTTGGTCCATTTAAGTGAGCAACAAGAAAACTAAACCGATTGATTGTAAGTTTGGAAGCTTGGGAAGCTAGGGGAACCAGAAATTTTCCAAGGGGGTTGATTATCACTCATCCAAGCTTGTCTTTGAGGTATGAAATCTGATCATGGTCTTTGATCTTTTGAATCTTGTGTAAATTAGCTTAGCAACTCAAATTTGGTGGTGAATAATGGATGCTATCATGTTTTGGGGGTCTTTCCCTTTTGGTTATATGAACTAGGGTTTGATGATTTGCTGCCCAACTTGGTGTATGGTTAATATATGTTGTAATTAAGGTTATATGAGGGGTTTTGGGCAGTGTTGGAAGTAAGAAATCAAGGAAGGTTGCATTGAAAATTGAAAATTCCAGAATCTGGAAAATTTTGCCTTCTTTTCTGTCCGGTTTTGTATCATATGGTTAGAGGCCGAATTGGCCTTTGTTTAAAACATGAAAGTTGTAGGTATTGATGTTTTAAAGGTGCCTGTAAAAGTTCAGGTCAATTGGAGTAGTGTGGAGTGAGAAAAGTCGGAAATACTGAGACTGGCCTGGGAAGGGGTGCTGCGAACAGGGTTGCCTTTTCACTCAATTGGACCGTGACTTTTCACCCTGATCCTCACCGAATTAGATTTTGGCCAAAACATGAAAGTTGTAGCCAAGGCTATCAAATAGTTGCCTGTAAATTTTCAGCTTGATCCGACCACTGTAGCATGTGAAATGACCGAAATACCCTTGACTGTTTTTTGAAACCTGTTTCGCGCCCAGATTTCTGTTTTCGTGTAGTCTTCCATTTTCGATCATGAAAATGCACGATTTGGCCTTTGAGGTCTTCTGATGAAATGTAGCTTTATGTATTAGCTACCATATGCCTTTGGAATTTCTGGATTTGGACTTGTAGAGCCTGAGTAATGATGTTTCCGCTGGAATGCGTTTTGGTGAACCTGTTTTACGTTTTTTATATAGTATCTTGCCTTTTGACCTATTTGCACTCGAAACTGGGTTGAGTGACCTACTACAATATTGTAACCCTGTCTCTTAGCTTCGTAACGGTACCTCATGTACCTTGATCCGACACTCATAGCTTCGATTAGGCTCAAAATAGTTTTGACGGCAAAATGGCTAGGCCGCCATTCCCGTTTCCGTGTGCCGTTTCCGCACTCGTATGTGCCGATTTTGTCGTTTTGCTTGTTTTAAGTATGTTAGTAGCCGTTTGTGATATATTGTGACACAATCTTCTATTTCAGACGTTGGTGAGCTAGGTGGAGCCGGTGGGGCCTACTAGCTACTCCTCGCGGCACGAATTTCGTATTTTGCTCTTTTGTTCGTTGTGTAAGTATTCAGGCCAGTTTGGTGTGTTTTCTTTGCTATGTGTTTGAGATATGTGAAAAGGGTACTTAGGCGAGGGTGTACTTTATCGCACTCGACCTAAACCCTAATTTGAATGTATAATTGTACTTGGCATATGTATATGAATCTTTTGGAACCAAAACCCTTGAGCTTGTGGCTCAGGGTGACTTTCGAGTAAAGTTTGTGAATTTTGTGAAGTTTGTGAGTTCGTGGGCCCGATCTAAGACCTGTATGGACTATTCGAGCCGGTTAGGGCTTGGTCGAAGTCAGTCCAACTTAGTCTGAGGTCACCAAGTTTGTAGGTTCATGTTATGAACCAATTTTGTGAATCCGGTTCACCGAAAAGGTGACCAAGTTTGTGACCCGAGCTTGTGACTCAAGCTCAAGTTTGTGATTTCGTTCGCCCGGGCAAGTTTGTGAGGTGACTGGCCAGTGAGGGTGATAAGGTGTCGGTGGGTGTACAAGTGAAGTTCTACGGACCATTAAGTGTGGTCGACGGAGTGTCGGCAGGAGATCACGCATGGCATATGAATTGGCTTTGGAGCCACCTGTATCCTTATTATGTGATGTTACTTTTCTGCTTTTGCTTTACTCTTACTATGTCACTGTTGTTACGTGAAATTTACGTTTTTGCCCCTGTTTACTTACTAAGCATATAGCTTATCCCGTTCCATTTGTTTTCCTTAGCAGGGGCCCGACGCGGGGATCGCTCGGGAAGGTGGTTAGATTTTGAGCTATAGAATACTTGAATTTGTTTTTGTTAAAAGTTGGCGAGTAAGATGTATAGAGTTAGCGTGGTGGTTGTAGTTATCAGTTTTTCTAGGTTTTACTTTCTGGTACTTGTGATATGTAACTCTTGGAGAATTGAATGTAATATTTGAAATTTATCTTATACTTCATTGGAGAACTGTAGTGAGGGAGTGAGTCCCGGCGAGAGCTGGGCAGGCGACCCGCCGAACCCTCTGGTTCGCCTTAGGGGGAGGTGGGGCCGTCACAGTTGGTATCAGAGCTTAGGCTTCCGATCTCTGTAGTGTATCCTAGGCATGAAGTTTAGGATGCCGGACTGTGGGATACTTGACTATTAAGGTAAATATTGAATGCTAAGATTTTGATATTTGACTTTTTCCATAAGGCAAAGTGGGGATTGAGTTGATTGCACTTGGAGATGGCCAGTCCCAGTGTGAATCGACTTGGTTCTTATTTAATGTTGAAGTTAGTTATTTGGACCTATTCTTTAGGTTTGCACCCTAGGGCCGCCGGGGCGGTGCTAGTGGATTAGGTAGGTTCCGTGTGAGGCCCCAGTTCGTTCTACGTTGATATATTCATTAATTGGGCGGTAACGTTTGGTTTTGGGATTGTATATATTGTTTTTAGTGCTCTTTCGTGTGACGACCCCACTTCTCCCAAGGGCGAACCCAGGGGTATCGGAGGGCCGCCTGCCTAGCTCGCGCCAGGACTCAAAACTTAAAGTTCGAAAGAGCACTAAAAACAATATATACCACCCCAAAAGAGTTATAATTACATTCTCCAAAAGTATCAAGTCAAACCACCAAAACAAAAAAAAAACAAACATCCTAACTGTTCAACTATTACAAGCCAATCTTACTATACTAGTATACGAGCCAAAAGTCCCCGCGTCGGCCCCTGCTAAGGAAAACAAAAGGAATGGGGTAAGCTATATGCTTAGTAAGTAAACAGGGGCGAAAGCGTAAATTCATGTAGCAACAATTACACAATAAGAGTAAAGCAAAAGCAGAAAAGAACAACATCATATAATAAGGATACGGGTGGCTCCAAAGCCAATTCATGTGCCATGCGTGATCTCCTGCCGACACTCCGTCGACTGCAAATAATAGTCCGTAGAACTTCACTTGTACACCCACCGACACCTTATCACCCTCACTGGCCAGTCACCTCACAAACTTGCCCGGGCGAACGAAATCACAAACTTGAGCTTGAGTCACAAGCTCGGGTCACAAACTTGGTCACCTTCTCGGTGAACCGGATTTACAAAATTGGTTCATAACATGAACCTACAAACTTGGTGACCTCAGACTAAGTTGGACTGCCTTCGACCAAGCCCTAACCGGCTCGAATAGTCCAACCAGGTCAAGAGTTCGCCCCAAACTCACAAATTTCACAAAAGTATTCAAAATCACAAACTTTCCAAACTTCACAAACTTTATACGAAAGTCGCCCCAAACCACTAGCTCAAGGGTTTTGGTTCCAAAAGGTTCATATACATATGCCAAGTACAATTATACATCCAAATTAGGGTTTAGGTCGAGTGCGATAAAGTACACCCTCGCCTAAGTGCCCTTTTCACATATCTCAAACACATAACAAAGAAAACACACCAAACTGGCCTGAATACTTACTCAAAATACCAAAAGTAGTACAAGATTGCTTCGCGCGTGATCGCTAGTAGTGGGCCCTACCGGCTCCGCCTAGCTCACCACTATCTGAAATACAAGATTTTATCACTTATGTCACAAACGGCTACGAACCGATCCAAAACAAGTAAAACGGCAAAATTGGCACACGTAATTTGCGGAAACGGCAAAAAGGGGCGCACGCGCGCGCGCGGAACGGCAAACGGAAACGGCCACAACTGCCATCTCAAACCGTTTTGGTCAAAAGTTAGGCTAGGAGTATCGGATCAAGGTACATGAGGTACCGTTGCGAAGCTAAGAGGAAGGGCTACAACTTCCCTTTAGACATCTCAACCCAGATCTCAATAGGTATAGGTCAAAAATGCACGAAATAGTGCCAGCTGTTTCATTGCGGTTTACCACACAGGCCCTGTTTGCAAGGCCATAACTCACGGCTCAGGAATCGAAATCAAGAAATTCCAGAGGCGTTAGAAAGCTGAAATATAAGGTTAAAACTTTGATGTTTTGGCCAAGACTTGAATCCACTCAGAACAGAACGAAAATCGAGTGCCAAGGTACCCGTCAGAACTGTCCAGATACAAGGCAGTTCTGACGAGCGATATTGTTTTGATCATAACAGGGGCTACGGAACTCGGATTTCGGCGTACTTTATACCATTTCGAAGCTAAGATCAAGATCTAAATTTATTATGAAGGGATCAGCACCCAGTTCGTACGGGATCAAAACCGAAAAATCACGGGCAGAAGCTGAAATTCAAAACGTACACAAACCAATGTCTAAAACAGGCCTGAGGGTTTTGTCTATAACTCAGAATACGCTAACTTGTTTGACCTGAAATTTTACAGGCATACTCAGGACTCAAGGGGCTACATTTCCTAAGAAGGCACCAAAACCCAAATCAGAAGTAATCCCAACCAAAATAGCCAATTACTGAAGCAGTTTTCAAGTTCGGGTAAAAACAGGACAGCAAGGGTAATTCCGTCTTTTCATGAGCTACGCTACTCCGATTGGCCTGAAATTTTACAGGCACCTCAAACACATCAATACCTACAACTTTCATGTTTTAAGCAAAGGCCAATTCGGCCTCTAACCCTAAGATACAAAACCGGACAGAAATTGGGGGTATGAAACCCTACTTTGCTGAAATTTCCTCCAAACCCAAAATTGCTTGCAATTATCAATCATTTACACTTACTAGAGTTATTAAACCTCATTTCCACACATCACACAAGGCCACACCATCAAGTTCATAATAAAACAGAAATAATCCCAATAAATTGAAAACTTCATCAATTCATCCAAAAACAAGAAATAAACCACAATTTTCATCACTTTAATTCCTACTAAGCATCAATTAAGCTTCATAAGATGAAGGAGAGAGTTCATACACCACTCACCTAGAACACAAGAGAGAGAGAGCTATTGGTCTCCTTACTTTCCAACAAACTTCACACAACAACTCACCAACACTTCCTTAAGTGATTTGATGGAGCAAAAACAAGTTTCTATGGTTGATTTGGTAGATTGGAGCAAAGCTTGGAGTGTTTTCTTTCTTTTTCTTAGAGAGAGAGGGAGGAAAGGAGAGAGAGAGAGTCGGCCACAATGTGCTGAATTTTTGATGATTTTTGGTGATTTTTAGTTGATTTAAATCAAATGGTAAGACAAGAAATAATGGTCAAAAGTTTCTTCCAACCATTTGGTGACACTTGTCCCTCATGATGACTTGCCTACCTTTTTTTTTTCTCTCTCCTCCACCTATCCACTTACTACCTATAAATATCTCTTCACACCTATAAATATCTCTTCACACCCGATAATTTAAACCCAGTATCCAAAACTTAACCTAGTTGGCCGAATTTTTCCGAACTTTTCGCACTAGTGGGTCCCACGTCCGATATACATTCTTAATTTCTCAAAAACTAACTGATACTAGAAAAAATCATCTAAAACCTATATTTACTCATAAAATTTATCTGGGAAATTTTTCTAATAAAGAAAATGTGGAAAAAGACGGGCGATAAATAAAACTCCACTTAAGCTTTCTAACATTGTGACACTAGAGGTTTACTAATCCAGAGTTTACTAACCATTTTCAAACTTATTAATCCTCTGTAAACTATAACGAATCCTATTTTTTTCTTGTGCCAAAACACACACTAGAATACCGCATAAACTAGGGTTTTATCGTAAGCAAAGTTAGGGTTTTCAATCTTGGCCGAGATTAGGGTTTCTCCTTAGCCCTAAAACCTTAATTTAACCGTACAAATAATGAATAACCCTAATCTCAACGTACGAACGGACTAGGTCCTCACATTTCGAACTTTAAGTTTTGAGTCCTGGCGCGAGCTAGGCAGGCGGCCCGCCGATACCCTTGGGTTCGCCCTTGGGAGAAGTGGGGTCGTCACAGTTGGTATCAGAGCTTAGGCTTCAGATTCCTGTAGTGTATCCTAGGCTTGAAGTTTAGGATGCCGGACTGTGGGATTTGATTTGATTTGAAAGTCAAGCAATTGAGGGATAAAACCTAGAGCCTGCTTCGCGTGGTCTCCGCGCGGATTGAGCTTGGGCTGAGTGGTGAATGGGTATGAAGGATTAAGTGCTCGTTCGAGCATAAGCTATGAACCCTGAAGTGTTATAGGTCTTTAATCTTTCTCATGGTATCTAAGAACCATAGATAGGTAGGTCGGGTAGGAGGTTCGATTTGTAGATGGTTTACTCTTGGGACTGGCCAGCTCGAGATGTGAACTATCTTATTTCGGATTCTTGTGCCCGAATACTTCAGAATTGAGGCGATGCAAGCTACTAGGTACTTGAGACTTGTATTTTGGAAACATGAACAGGCTTTGCCTGACTAGAATGCGTACAAAAGGTCAACGGACATCTAGTTTGGATAGTAAGGGACGTGAGAGATCAGACGGTCTGATACTGGGACGACTTCACCTTTTCCTTTTGGTTCGCCCGTATATTACGACCACCTAAAGTTAGTATATGTGTTTGTGTACATGCTTATCTGTCCAACTTGATATGTATTTGTATACTTGCTTGTCCGTCTTTTGATATGGCGTGTTATGTGTGATATGTTATTTGTGTAATTGGTATGTTGGATTTTGTTATTGTAGTCAATTTACTGCATTCATTCATTAAAGTACCTTTTTGGAAAGAAAAGAGAGAGAAGGGAGAACTATATATATATATATGTATATATGTGGAAGGAAGACATAGTCGCGGACATGGTCATAACTGTAGAACAAAACGAGGCCGAGAGTCAAGAGAAGAAAGGGGAGGAGATGTCTGCGCTGTGGGAACGCCAAGCACCAAATTGCTAATTGCCCGGGTTTATTGCACGAAAAGAAAGGAACTCAGCAACTAACCCAGACCGACCCTGGACCGTCAACTGGAGAAGGGACTGGAATGAAGAGCCTCGTTTCTTTTAAGAACGTGGAAGGTACAGGCTACTGGTTACTTTAGATTTGATAGATTCCGTTCATAGAAATTTCGAGGACGAAATTGTCCTAAGTGGGGGAGATTGTGAGGCCCCAGTTCGTTCTACGTTGATATATTCATTAATTGGGCGGTAACGTTTGGTTTTGGGATTGTATATATTGTTTTTAGTGCTCTTTCGAACTTTAAGTTTTGAGTCCTGGCGCGAGCTAGGCAGGCGGCCCGCCGATACCCTTGGGTTCGCCCTTGGGAGAAGTGGGGTCGTCACATTCCGTAGGGGAGGCGCGTAGGCCGTTGATGGGATTTCATTTTGACTATCGGATATGTTTATTTTGTTATATCTGACATGTTTATTTTGTTATAACCAGTATGCCTGGTTTCTTTTGTTACCCGGTGATTGACTACATTTTTGAAGCCGTAGTGCTCATGTAAATAATGGATTCTGCTCCGACCGGATGTCGGATAACTTGTATATTTTTAATGTGACTTTGTAAAAATATGTATATTTGAGCATAATTTTTTGAACTTATTTGTTTGAACCCGGCTTTTGAACTTATTCGTACTTGTGTGGTTGTCGACCGGCTACTACTCGTGTGGTTGAAATTTTGAGGCATTGCCTGCTGTGCTTTCAAGCACCGCTAGGGGTAATATTTCCAACCTGAGAAATTTCTGACTTGAACCTAAGCCATGTTAGTTAGTTGAACCGAGCCCTTTTGCATGTTCTATTTGGTTACTAGTTTAGCTACATGTTGGCTCGATGTTAAGTGATAAATAGGATTGGAGATTCTTAGTACTTGACTGCTTTCGAGGATTATTTGATCTGATTAGTGCAAGTTGGAATTTCGAGGACGAAATTCTTTTAAGGAGGGGAGATTGTGACACCCCAACTTTTAAGATGCTATTGTTTTACGGTTTCTTTAGTTCATTTTATATTAAAACATTATTTTGTTTCAAGGAAGATACTAAAGTTATTTCTTTGGGTTTGATTTAAAACCTTATTTTGTTCCAAAAGACTAGAAACCCTAAATTTTAATCGAAAACCCTAATCTACTTGTGACTAATCGCTTTTCTCAAATATCTCATATTTTGATGGAAAACCCTAATTTTAATTACTGGAATTGTAAAATTCCTCACGTTTTTCTTAAAAAGGCCTTTTATTTGGAAATTATTCAATTACTATGGCCATACAACCCAATCACTCCACAATAAGTGTAAATGAACCTAGGAAGTAGGGGTTCACTTTTCAATTCTAAGTTAAGAGTGAATTAGGGTTTTTGCGATTTTCGCCGGATGAATTTTCGGTACGGAACAAGGATCAAATTTGGTGATTAAAAGTGACTTTTAAGTGAGAAATAATATTTGATTAGGAGCAATGAGATAAGGTTAATGAATAGGAGGTAAAAACCCTAGTACGTGTGTTTTTAAGAGAAACGGCGCGAACCGGCGGGTCCCGCGCACTACCGTTTGAACGCACCAATTGACTACCATTTTCTTACCATACAAGCTTGTTGACTCTTGAGCAAAATATCTTCCAATTGCCAGCTATTTTGACCGAAATTTGTGGCCTAAAAATGTAAGGGAAGAAAGAGAAAAATGCTTGGCTATGGTGGTGACACTTGTCACAACTCTATTGGGTCCTTGTTTGATATTTTCTTTCTTGCTTTCTTATCTTTCCTTGGACTGCATTTCTTCTTCATTTCTGCTTGTCTTGGCCGAGAGTGAGAGGGAGAAAAACCAAGAGAAAGAAACTCCAATCCATCTTGAGTTTGGTCCATTTAAGTGAGCAACAAGAAAACTAAACCGATTGATTGTAAGTTTGGAAGCTTGGGAAGCTAGGGGAACCAGAAATTTTCCAAGGGGGTTGATTATCACTCATCCAAGCTTGTCTTTGAGGTATGAAATCTGATCATGGTCTTTGATCTTTTGAATCTTGTGTAAATTAGCTTAGCAACTCAAATTTGGTGGTGAATAATGGATGCTATCATGTTTTGGGGGTCTTTCCCTTTTGGTTATATGAACTAGGGTTTGATGATTTGCTGCCCAACTTGGTGTATGGTTAATATATGTTGTAATTAAGGTTATATGAGGGGTTTTGGGCAGTGTTGGAAGTAAGAAATCAAGGAAGGTTGCATTGAAAATTGAAAATTCCAGAATCTGGAAAATTTTGCCTTCTTTTCTGTCCGGTTTTGTATCATATGGTTAGAGGCCGAATTGGCCTTTGTTTAAAACATGAAAGTTGTAGGTATTGATGTTTTAAAGGTGCCTGTAAAAGTTCAGGTCAATTGGAGTAGTGTGGAGTGAGAAAAGTCGGAAATACTGAGACTGGCCTGGGAAGGGGTGCTGCGAACAGGGTTGCCTTTTCACTCAATTGGACCGTGACTTTTCACCCTGATCCTCACCGAATTAGATTTTGGCCAAAACATGAAAGTTGTAGCCAAGGCTATCAAATAGTTGCCTGTAAATTTTCAGCTTGATCCGACCACTGTAGCATGTGAAATGACCGAAATACCCTTGACTGTTTTTTGAAACCTGTTTCGCGCCCAGATTTCTGTTTTCGTGTAGTCTTCCATTTTCGATCATGAAAATGCACGATTTGGCCTTTGAGGTCTTCTGATGAAATGTAGCTTTATGTATTAGCTACCATATGCCTTTGGAATTTCTGGATTTGGACTTGTAGAGCCTGAGTAATGATGTTTCCGCTGGAATGCGTTTTGGTGAACCTGTTTTACGTTTTTTATATAGTATCTTGCCTTTTGACCTATTTGCACTCGAAACTGGGTTGAGTGACCTACTACAATATTGTAACCCTGTCTCTTAGCTTCGTAACGGTACCTCATGTACCTTGATCCGACACTCATAGCTTCGATTAGGCTCAAAATAGTTTTGACGGCAAAATGGCTAGGCCGCCATTCCCGTTTCCGTGTGCCGTTTCCGCACTCGTATGTGCCGATTTTGTCGTTTTGCTTGTTTTAAGTATGTTAGTAGCCGTTTGTGATATATTGTGACACAATCTTCTATTTCAGACGTTGGTGAGCTAGGTGGAGCCAGTGGGGCCTACTAGCTACTCCTCGCGGCACGAATTTCGTATTTTGCTCTTTTGTTCGTTGTGTAAGTATTCAGGCCAGTTTGGTGTGTTTTCTTTGCTATGTGTTTGAGATATGTGAAAAGGGTACTTAGGCGAGGGTGTACTTTATCGCACTCGACCTAAACCCTAATTTGAATGTATAATTGTACTTGGCATATGTATATGAACCTTTTGGAACCAAAACCCTTGAGCTTGTGGCTCAGGGCGACTTTCGAGTAAAGTTTGTGAATTTTGTGAAGTTTGTGAGTTCGTGGGCCCGATCTAAGACCTGTATGGACTATTCGAGCCGGTTAGGGCTTGGTCGAAATCAGTCCAACTTAGTCTGAGGTCACCAAGTTTGTAGGTTCATGTTATGAACCAATTTTGTGAATCCGGTTCACCGAAAAGGTGACCAAGTTTGTGACCCGAGCTTGTGACTCAAGCTCAAGTTTGTGATTTCGTTCGCCCGGGCAAGTTTGTGAGGTGACTGGCCAGTGAGGGTGATAAGGTGTCGGTGGGTGTACAAGTGAAGTTCTACGGACCATTAAGTGTGGTCGACGGAGTGTCGGCAGGAGATCACGCATGGCATATGAATTGGCTTTGGAGCCACCTGTATCCTTATTATGTGATGTTACTTTTCTGCTTTTGCTTTACTCTTACTATGTCACTGTTGTTACGTGAAATTTACGTTTTTGCCCCTGTTTACTTACTAAGCATATAGCTTATCCCGTTCCATTTGTTTTCCTTAGCAGGGGCCCGACGCGGGGATCGCTCGGGAAGGTGGTTAGATTTTGAGCTATAGAATACTTGAATTTGTTTTTGTTAAAAGTTGGCGAGTAAGATGTATAGAGTTAGCGTGGTGGTTGTAGTTATCAGTTTTTCTAGGTTTTACTTTCTGGTACTTGTGATATGTAACTCTTGGAGAATTGAATGTAATATTTGAGATTTATCTTATACTTCATTGGAGAACTGTAGTGAGGGAGTGAGTCCCGGCGAGAGCTGGGCAGGCGACCCGCCGAACCCTCTGGTTCGCCTTAGGGGGAGGTGGGGCCGTCACACATGATGTAAGCCTTTTGGGCTGAACTGGCCATTGCCCCTTGTTACCGGTCGTCTCGAGCCAGAAACGGTCTCGGTCGGGCGATTAGGGACTTGGGAGGTGGGGATTAGGGATTAGGGACTTTAGAACGTGATAGACCCTTTCCCCCCGATGCATTATTCATGTCCTTTAGGCCATATTTGTCACATATTTACATCGCTTTAATAAATTGGCTTCATGCATTAAACCCTAGAAAGGGAATGCCACTTAGGGGATCCCGTGTTAGGAATAAACCACCTTGCGTTTCGGATACTTAATCCAAGGAGACTTGCATGTTTACATTTTGTACCATCCAAAGGGGTAGTGCACAAGGTAAGGTAGGATCCGATCATTTTCATAGAGTGATCTTTGGAATATGAGCATCTAATAATCACTTTTTGGCCATTTTATCAAAAATTGGTAAAAATCCCTTGCGTGAAGGACATTAATTTGAAGAAATTCACAAATGATTCCTCCTATTGAGACGATAAATAAATTGAGGCCAAAATTTGATTTTTAGAAGGTCATAGACTAATGCACCTCAATAATTTTGAAATAACCAATGGCCGGACAATTCAACCAATCCATTTTGCCAATTCATTCAACAAATCATCAATTCATTTGACCAATTTACCCTTTTTAGGGTCACCTGGTCGATTTTTGAATAAATCGTCAATTCATTTGACCAATTTACCCTTTTTAGGGTCATTTGACCAATTTACCCTTTTTAGGGTCACCTGGTTGATTTTGAATAAATCGTCAATTCATTTGACCAATTTACCCTTTTTAGGGTCACCCGGTCGATTTTTGAATAAATCGTCAATTCATTTGACCAATTTACCCTTTTTAGGGTCACCTGGTCGATTTTGAATAAATCGTCAATTCATTTGACCAATTTACCCTTTTTAGGGTCATTTGACCAATTTACTCTTTTTAGGGTCATCCGGTCGATTTTGAATAAATCGTCAATTCATTTGACCAATTTACCCTTTTAGGGTCATTCGGCCGATTTTTGAATAAATCACTAATTCAATTTCATTCATTTGGCCAATTTACCCATTTGTAGGGCAACCGAGTCGATTTTGAATAAATCAAGTTTCGTTCAACCTATTTGATCAATTTACCCTTTTTAGGGTGATCTGATTAATTTTGGATAAATTAAATTTCATTCAATTCATTTGACCTGTTTCCCTTTTTAGGGTAATCCGGTCGATTTTTAATAAATTGTCAATTTCATTTGACCAATTAGGATTTCAATGTCGGATTTCAAAATGGAAAACCTAGTCGATTTTGAGAAAAACATCCATTGCATCCAGCCATTTGATCAATTGGAGTTTTGACCCGTGCTTCACTAAAAAAAGTTGTCAAAACGAATTCCAATCTCTTCGATAGAAAGTTCGTCAAGGTCAAATCCGTGCGGTTTTGCAAGTTCTTGTGTCGATCAAAAGTGATCAATCCCTTCGGACGAGATCCTTATTTTGACAAACGTCTCTTCTCATTCCAATGGGCCAAATTTTTCAAAATTATTTTTCACTCAATGAGTTAATCGGATCCATCAGGTATTGTATAGTGCCTGCTCTGGAGGATTGCATTTTCATGCTAGGCCTACCCTTGGCATAAAAGGATTTCCCCATAGGACATGCATACCGATTTTATGTTCTTACTTACTAACTCATGGTTTTTCTTTCTTTTGTTTTCCCCCTCCCTTGCATTCATAAAAATATTTCAATAAGGCGAAATTTTTTTTCTATATCTGATGACAATTCTGATCTAATAAAGTGTCAAGATTACAAGTATTATTTGATTCTTAGACAAATCCTACAATGAAAACATAAATGATTTATCTAGAAGCTCTACGCTAAAGCCTCTGAGAGATTTTGTAATTGTTTTTCAAAGGAAAATTCTGTTTGTTTGATTTGTTAATACATTTTGTTTCAAAAGAAAAGGAGATGACAGTGTATATGTGGAGCTCTTTAGAAGTTTCTCGCTCCTCATTTGTATCGTAATTGAATGAAAATTTTTGTTTCAAACTTTTTCAGCGATAAAATTTTTGGACAATTATTGTTTTGTGTATATTTATGTACATTTCATTCTTTATTCTTACTCATTGGAGATTCCATGATGAATTTTGAGAAATAAGACCAAATTAAGATTTTTCAACCTCTAGCTCGAATTTCACAAGTGTATACTTTCTAAAATCCCCATGTACACTAGGTTGGTGATCCGAGCCATACAATAAGAATGCTCAGAAAAAGGGTGAATGGTCACTCAAAAGGCCATGAGATACATTTTCTCCTTCACTGTACAATTCACTGTACAATTCATATTTTGCCCACTTTATTAAGTAAAAAAAAAAAATCAGTCACATTGATTGGTAATTTGCAAATTGTGGCAATCTTTGATTGAAAAGTGTCCATTGTGTCTAATTAGATTCAATCTACATCTCAGTGAAAGCAAAAAGGGCACATTATCCTTGTTTATTTTGGAAATTTGGAACGATACTTCAAGCGTTCGTTTCTCTACTCAATTTTATCATTTGTTCTCCCGTTTGAGCTTTTAAAAGAATAATTTCGTTTCAAATAAGCACCTTGATTATCACTACCTTACATGGAAAATTTTCAAATATCAAAGGGGGGAATGGATTCTCAATGAGCATTGCGTTAAGTTGATTGTCATGAAATGTAAGAATGATGCTTTGGCCATCATTTCTACAACTAAAACACTGTTTTATTCCTTGCATCCCCGTTTGAGTTAAAATTGGTGGTTCTTTTCAAAACACCTATGATCGCACCCCATATTGGGGGAAGGAGATTGGGGAGATTTGATTTTTACTTGGGCTTCAATTTTGAAAAAGAGAAGAGAGAAAGAGAAAAGGGGAAGAGATTTGTCCGGCGGATCGCCTATGTTTCACAGATATGGATGAACAAAGGTCTTCCTCAGTCAGTTAATTCAGATACATGCCAGAAATTTCCCATTAATGAAAGTTTCCTTTCAGAGTTATTGTAAGGAATGGAATAAAAGTCAGACCCTCTTCTTTTCCAATCAAACGTTCTATCCTTAGTTTTCCC
The DNA here is from genome assembly GCA_036785865.1 of Coffea canephora. Lineage (NCBI taxonomy): Eukaryota > Viridiplantae > Streptophyta > Magnoliopsida > Gentianales > Rubiaceae > Coffea > Coffea canephora. The sequence continues at coordinate 22,760,276 of CM071922.1, forward strand.
TTTTGAGCCACCAGAATAAATTATTTCGTTTGGCAACCCCTGAGAATCGCAAAATCCCATACTGGGGACAAGTTTGAGTTGAAAAAGGAAAATTTCAAGAAGTGAAAAGTGATAATGCCACAAAATCAAAAGACAAAAGAAGAAAAGAGAACCTCAGTTCACAAATAAACTGGGGCAAATTTTGAAAATTTCAAAAATGGCAGTAAGCCGAAAAATCAAAAGAAGAAAGAAAATGAAAGAAAAAAAGCCTCAATTGAGCATAAACTGGGCCAAAATTCTGATTTAGCCCTAAAATAGGGTTGGTGCAACAATGCGATCTCAGATTCTTCAAACCACTTCTGAAATCCGCTTTCAAGCCTTAACTTTTCTAAGCACCCCACCAGACCCCATTACAAAAGCCGAAAGTCCTGACTTCTGTTCTTTGCAATGGCCTTGTCAAGAAAATTTCTGATGCCGAAAATTTTAGTTGTATTTCTACATTACTCAGGTATGAGGAAACCCATCAGCTCGAGGGAAAAGAAAAGAGGCGAAAGAAAAACAAAAAAAAAAGAAAATGCAGAAAAATTCGATGCTGAAATCCCTGGTGAATGATGAGAAAATCCAAACAAAGTCTGAAATCTTTTGAGTTCAGAATAGGGGCAATTTTGGGAAAAGAGCGATCTTCAGTGCAATGTCCTTGTAAATCTTATTTCTTTAACTATCGTTTTCAAGCTACATTACAAGCTAACAAAGTCCATCGTTGACTTATTCCTTCATGACAATCCAAAGTGAGGATTATGCTCATAAGAAATTCATCAAATCATTTGTGATCATAAGAGTATAACCCGTTTCCACATGTTTAGCCATCATTTCTGTCCACACGTTACAAGCCTAAAAAGCTTATATGTTGACTAAGTTTTCTCAAGAAATAAGAATGGACAAACTATTTGCTTTTACTAAGATGTGATATTAAATGGGTTAGATGCGATTTGAGCACAAGAATGAGACAGCTTCTGACCTCCCATTTCCTTCAGCCACTTCCAAATCAAAAATAAAGTTACTTGATTGGTCCTGAAAGATGAACCAACCAGAAATGGTGACCCATCACCCAAAGCATTGATGCTAAAGTGGGGAAGAAATCTTTCGTAATTTGGCATTATTTTGAGAAATTCATCATGAAATGTGCTATATGAGTTTAAGCAAGACATTCAATTTTCTTCACATGATATGTTAGGAAAAGCAATTGCTTACTTTGTTCAAATAAATGGAGGGCCATTCAAACAAATTTTTTGCAATTAAATAAGCCTACACTGGGGCAAATTTTCATGTGAGAGATTTTACAAAATAGCCCACATTGGGGCAAAAATTTTTGTAATACATTTGAGGATGTCAAACCAATCATGCTGTTCTTTTCAAATAAGAAATTTAAGTGCATGTCATACTTTGATGAACCCCTTGTACAGGTATTCATGGTTCAAAATGACGAAAAGCATCCAGTGAGGCGGGAGGCATCCAGTGAGGCGGGAGGCCGATACTGCAAAGAGAAGCAAGAAGAAGGAGCGGAAAATGGCCCCGACACTGGGGCAAATTATTTTGGGAAAATTCTCTCGGAAAAATCCGAAAAAAAAAATAAAAAAAAAACATCATCAGAAAGGTCAAAAATCAAAAAACTCAAGTTTAACTTCTTGCTTCTTGACAAATCAAATTCAATTTCTTGTTCACAAGATCACGTTGGGTCTGGATTTCGTGCCGCCAACTTCACAACATCTCGTTGGGCCTGGACTTCATGCCGCCAACTTCACAAGATCACGTTGGGCCTGGATTTCGTGCCGCCAACATTTCATTGGGCAAGCTCGGGTTTAATCCCACTGACCAATTCATCACACTGGGGCAAATTATTTCGACAAGTCTCTCTCAGTCAGGAAAAATCAAAAAAAAAATCAATCAAAAAATTAAAAAATCAAAAAAGCAAAAAAATCAAAAAAAATCAAAAAATCAATCAAGTTCATCACGGCAGGCTCGGGTTTGATCCCACTGTCCGATTGTCAAGACATTTCATTTTCACAGCCACTGGAGCGTGAGGTTAGTCCCGCCAGTGAGCATTTGTTTTCACAGCTACTGGAGCTGGGTTTGTCCCGCCAGTAAGCATTTCATTTTCATTACTACTGGAGCTGGATTTGTCCCGCCAGTGAGCATTTCATTCTCATTGCTATTAGAGTTGGGTTTGTCCCGTCAGTAAGCATTTCATTCTCATTGCTACTGGAGCTGGGTTTGTCCCGCCAGTAAGCATTTCATTCTCATTGCTACTGGAGCTGGGTTTGTCCCGCCAGTGAGCATTTCATTCTCATTGCTATTGGAGCTGGGTTTGTCCCGCCAGTAAGTATTTTACTTTCACTGGAGCTGGATTTGTCCCGCCAGTAAACATTTCATTTTTATAGCCACTGGAGCGTGAGGTTAGTCCCGCCAGTGAGCATTTCATTTTCATTGCCGCTGGAGCGTGAGGTTAGTCCCGCCAGTGTGCATTTCATTTTCATTGCCGCTAGCCGTGGGTCAGTCCCACTAGTGTGCATTTCATTTTTCCCGCCGCTAGCCGTGGGTAAGTCCCACTAGTGTGCATTTCATTTCATTTTCGTTCTGTTCGGGTCAGTCCCGTTTAAATTTCTGTTCGGGCCAGTCCCGTTTAAATTTCTGTTCGGGTCAGTCCCGTTTAATTTCTGTTCGGGTCAATCCCTTTTAAATTCTGTTCGGGTCAGTCCCGTTTAAATTCTGTTCGGGTCAGTTCCGTTTAAATTCCTGTTCGGGTCAGTCCCGTTTAAATTCTGTTCGGGTCAGTCCCGTTTAAATTCTTGTTCGGGTCAGTCCCGTTTAAATTCTTGTTCGGGTCAGTCCCGTTTAAATTCTGTTCGGGTCAGTCCCGTTTAAATTCTGTTCCGTTTAAATTCTGTTCGGGTCAGTCCCGTTTTAAAATTCTGTTCGGGTCAGTCCCGTTTTAAAATTCTGTTCGGGTCAGTCCCGTTTAAAATTCATGTTCGGATCAGTCCCGTTTAAAATTCATGTTCGGATCAGTCCCGTTTAAATTGCTGTTCGGGTCAGTCCCGTTTAAATTCCTGTTCGAGTCAGTCCCGTTTAAATTTCTGTCTCGGGTCAGTCCCGATTTTTAAATTTCCTGTCAGGGGTCAGTTCCCATCGTTTGAGTAATTCGCAGCTGAATAACGCAAGTAAGTATTTGGTGTCTATTTCTTTGTCTCAAGTTTTTTCAAAACTCAGACAAAGAGGAGCAAACTGTAGACACCAAATTTTGATTTTATTTTTTTATTATTAGTTTATTAATATTTATTTTAGTTTGGTTTTACTGATCTCATTTTAGACGTTTTAGCATAACAAAAAAAAAGAAAAAAAAGAAGAAGAAAAAAAAAGAAAAGTCAATCAAAGGGACAAGAATCATACACATAAGCCTATTTTGGGGTTTAAAATCTTGGCCCTTCATATTAGGTTGAGTTGTTTTGAGGTGTCTTTAAAAGATGAAAGAGCTGCAAGTCAAGGGAGGAGAGGCGACAAAAAGAAAAAGCTGGTCTGATGGCTCAAGGGGGAGAGAAAGAAAAGAAAAGGAAAAAGGGCGGCACACAAGATGAAGGCTGGAGCGAGAGAGGGAGCTTCGGGAGGCTACAGAGCAAGAAAAGAAAGAAAAAAAAACAACAAAAAAATGAGGTCTTCGGCTGAGGAACAGAGGAAAAAAGGAGAGGTGCTTCGGGTAAAGAGAGTAAAGGAAAACAGAGCAGAAGAAATTGAAGAAAAGCAGAGAAAGAAAAGAAAAATTGAGGAAGGGAATTCGAAGGGATTGAAGCCCGTTGCAGGCTCACCGAATCTACCATCACCACCTGCAAAGTTTCATCAAAACAGAGAGCGGCTGAAAAAGAGAGGGAAAAAAGAAAGCTTCGGACGGCTGGGCTTCGGAAGAAAAACAGAGGGAAAATTAAGGGAAACAGGGGAGTTTTCTGGAGTTCAAAACAAAGAAACTAAGGGAAACGGGAAAAGAAACGAAAAAGGAAAACACGAGAGAGAGTATAAGGAAGAGGAAACGGCTAAGGGAATGAAGAAAACAGAGAGCTGGGCCTGAAACAGGGATCTAAAAAAGAAAGAAACAGGGGGGAGGCTTGATCTGAGAGTGAGAGATAGGAAGGCCGAGAAGGGGCTTCGGCTGAGAAGAAACAGAAGAAGAAAAAGGGCTACGCGGAAGCTGGAAAAAGGGGGAGTGAAAGGGAAAAACAGAAACTAAGAATCGAGGAAAGCTGCGTAAAAATGAAAACTAAAAATAGAGCAGGCCTGGGAAATTTGAAGAGGAGTTTCAAGACCGAAAATGAAATAGGAACCGAGGGAAAAGAAGAGAAGCTTGGGCGGAGAAATTGAACTTTGCTGTCGGCTCAAGAATTGTCCATCGTCATCTGCCAATTTTCACCAAGAAAAGCAGGGTAAGCCACTCCTTCCTTCGAATTTCAATCTGCCTTTCAAGCACAAATGCTGAAAAATCTCAACCCCAAGCATGTTTCTTGTGAATTTATTGTCGTAATTTTTTTTTCTGTCGATTATCTGCCAATTCGAACATAATGCTCTATGGGTTGACTGGGCTGTATTTTCCTGGGTTTCTGATAAATTTCTGGGCTGATTATGATTTCAATTAAGCAAAGAATCATTGATTTTTCTTTTGCTCATTTGCTGCTCGATGAAATGCCCAACCGGGGGTTCAACTTCAAAGACAAATTAATTTCTGTTTTTTAACATTCGGCCAGCCCACGCTTGTCAAGATAGTTTATTTTCATGAAAGAAATGAAAGTTTTCTCTTTGAAAGATTCGGATGGGCTTGCTTGGCATCCGTTTGTTTGGCATCTTTTCTGCTGCTCTTTTGTTTGGCGTTCTTGTTGAATGAACTCCAATTGATGGCATGAGTTTGTATGAGAGGAGATTCGTGTGGATTTCATTTCTGGAGATGGGTTTTCAGTGTTTTTATTGGCTGCATTTCTCTTGTTGTTTGCTTGTAATTTGCTGAACGTACATGCTTTCATAGACTGATTCGATTAAAATGTCCATGTTCTGGGTAGCATTTGGATGCTGATTTACAGCAATTGAGTGAGAATTGGCTGAAATTTTGATGCCATTCGATGTTAGATGAAATGTCTAACTAAGAGTTGGGTTGGTTTTGGTGTTTTGGGTCATGCACGTTGTCTCAGAAACCTCTCTTTCATCGCTGTTTTTCCTTTCGGTTGGGTATATTTGGGTCCTAAGAACCTATTTCTCTTGTTATAATGGAGGGGGGGATAACTCCGTTGATATTTTTTTTAAGACTAGAGGGCTGCATTTATTTTTTTTCCTTTTGATTCATCGAGAGGGCATGCTGTCATAGTCTTTCTTTATTTCAATTGCCGTACTTCGTCATTGTGCAAACACGTAAATAGCCATGAGTTGCTGTAACCATATTAACCTCGCCCCTGTGCAAATTTTGTTGTTAAGGCAAGGTCGATACAAGCTCCTTCATTATGTCTCTTTGCTACGTCTTCTTTGTTTTTAAATTTGTCGGGATGTACTTTGAGGTAATGAAATCTGGTCTGTTTAATGGATTGCTCAAGCAGCTCAAAGCTGTTTCTTTTGATTCCCTTTGTGCGTAATCTAGGCTGCTAAAATCATTGGGGAATGCAGAGTATAGTATTGGGTCTTAATGATAGAATGCATAGTTGATTGTTTTGAGTGAAAGAATGCTGTTTGTTTGGTCTTCATTGCTTACGTTTGGCATGACACTAGAAGAATGAAGTTGTAGGATAAATGAAGAAGAAAGCAGGCTTTTCATATGCTTTGCCTGGGAAGTTCTGAAAATCGGAGTTTAAATGATTTAATCATCTGATATGGCCCAAAATATGGAAAAGCTGAATTTGTTTCATCCCTTAGATTTAATCATCTTTTAATCGTTTCAAATATGTCTTTTGGGTGGATTAATTCTTGATTTTAGGCCATGTTTGTGGTTTAATGAGTTTGTTGATTTAATTATGTTGGTTTTAGTGAAGTAAATGATTTGGGTTAAGAGATTATTTTTGTTTGGGTTTCGGGAATGGGTCATTGATTTGTTTTGATTGAATTCTGATTCGGGTTTAGGAGATAAAAGCCCACTCTTTTGATTGGGCTGGTTTGTTTGATGAAAATTGGGCTAATTCGTCTGTTTTGCTTGGATTTCTGGCCCAAGAAATGAATAAAATGGCCCAATGGCCTGACCTGCCAAGAATCTGGTTACCAAATTTGCAAATCAGCCCTTGAGCTTTTCTTTAGTTCCACTATAGCCCTACAAACTTTCAATGCTTTCGATTGGGTCCCTAATTTAATGGCAAATAGGTCCCTGAATTTTATTTTCCTTTAATTTTGACCCCAAAGCTTTGTTAATTTTTGCAATCAAGTCCTTTCTTCTTTTGACTTTCTAAATGTGGTTTGTTTACATGATTTAATTGATTAAATTTCATGTTCATTTTTATCTTTTGTGGTCACTTGTTAGTTAAAGCGATGCCTTGACCTTTTCTTTTATTTTGGAGGGCAAATAAGTAATTTCACTCCATTAGAGCCCCGACTCAAGGGAGGTATACCCTAATCCCTTATTTCTTACTACATTTGACTCTACGTGCCCTACGTGCCCTATGTGACTTTATGTGTTTAAATTGCATGCCTCTTAAATGTTTTTTATTATTATTATTATTTCATTTATTTATTCATTGATTTTAGTTTGTATATTTCTTTTAGTTCAGTTTTGATCATTCGAAAGGCACTTGAATGCCAAAGTTGTAATAGTTAGCGATTTAATCATTTTATTCCTTTTCCCCCTTTTAGATTGTAGTAGGGTCTCCCTAATGTAATAGATAGGGCTTTCTTTGCTTTGTTTGCTTGGTGTGATATGCATGCTTGTGTTCTATGTGTTACCGTTTTCTTAGGGCCTTGCATCTAGTCGAGCATGCTAAGTGTTATGTGCTACGTGTTTATGAGTGTTTGACATGTCTACTCGCTTTCCATAGCCATGAATGAATGTGATGGATGAATGTACGTTTCCACTAGTCCAACGCTAGTAGGAATTCATAGAATGGGCTAGTCCAATGCTAGACCCTTAGGGATTTCTCTCGTGAGTCCATACTTGCATGTTTCACTTCATTTCATGCACTTTTCTTAGTTTTTTAGCATTTGGCATGCTCCTCCAACCCTTTCCCCTTCATTTTAGGCTTTTGCATCTCATGCTAGCTATAGGGTACATTTGCTTGAGAGTCCCCTTTCGATAAGGGAAACGAGCGAGTGTGGCTACAAAATAGCCTTAGCACGCTAGTTCTCCTTTCTAATCAAAGGGAAAATTAAAGTCACAAAGTTAGGAGTCCCCGTACCCAACTTGATGCATTCCTCTAGGTCCATACATTCTCATACCATTTCCTCACATTTTTTCACTACTTATACCTTTTTCAATTCAAATGACATGTCTCACACATTGCACTCATTTACTACTATCATACCCTATTTTCATCTATTTGCACACAAACACTCTTACTTTCTCACTTTGCACACGTACACTTTCCTTACATGTGCACACATGCACTTATATCACATTCGCACACTTGCACTTATTTTCTTGGCATTCTTGCATCCCTCATACATTTTCACATTATTATTTTACTCACCTTATCTTGTACACCCATTTACACACTTCCACTTACACACTCTTGTTTTTATCACTCTTTTCACTTCAAACAAACTCACTTTTTCACATGGCATGCATTCATTTTACTCATTTTTACGTCAGTTAGGATTATGTGTGACCTCTTCAAAGTGTCATTATTGGGCGTCACAATTAATGTGATTGGCACCACTCAACCTTTGAAGAGAAATTTCCCCCATATCCCCCTAGGCCTAGGTTTTTGCATTCATCTAGTCATATCCAACATGCGATACATGTCTTGGGTAGAAAATTAGGAAACGTGGGGCTAAGTCACGCAACTAGCTTTGGCTAGGGTAAGGGAGTGCCTTAGGCTCCGCCTTTGCCTTCTCCTTTACCAAACGTGACCCCCGATCCCTTTCTTTGGTTACGTAGACCTAAAAGTTTTCAAAAAGGGTTTGTTTACTTTTTCATTCAAAAACAAAAATCATTTTTGGGTGACTTGGTACACCCTAACTCTATACCAAGTGGCGACTCCATTTTTCATACATAAAACCCTTTTTGAATTTTACTTGACCAAAACCGTCGCATTTTACAATCCCACGGTCTTTGTTTTCACTTCTACACACGTTCACACACACTACCCACACTACTCACACCCACATTTCAAAAGTGGGGTGCGACACTTCCTAGCCAAACTACCCAAGAATTCAGAGAAGAAGTTTTCTCACTTATTGGGATCCCATTGTCATCGAGTTTAATTTCAATCCGTGGAAGGTCCTTAGGCCAACCCCAAATTTCTTTCATAAATGTAGGACCTCAGGTTTTCTAATGTACTTCACTTGAATAATTTACAGTACCTTATAGTATAAAATAAGAAAAAACTGCAGGTTATGAACATAAAAAATGCAATTCTGGAATTGGTTCAAAACAGTAACTAATACCTGTATTGTCAGAGGTGCATGACATGAAGTTGGTTTCATTGGAATGTGGACCTTGAGAATCCTGTATTGGATTTTCTTCAGTTGGTTCATGCCTTGTTCCAAGTGGAGATTATTGAATTGGAGAGTTATGGCACTGCTCATGCGACTGTGAACCTCGATCAGCTTGTTGAGTAACTTGGTCACCTGATTCATGCATTATTCCCAATGTAGAATGTTGAATTGGAGATTGAGCCCAAGCAGCTTCTCCTTGAACTTGTTCAGTTGGTTCATGGCTTGTTCCAAGTGGAGGCTGCTGCATTTTTTCATGAATTGAGGGATGTTGCTCAATTGGTTCATCTCTCAATCCATTTGCAGCTCGCTTACATTTCCAACCTCTATGGGCCATACCTGCATAATTCACCATTTATATGATACCAGGTCCACCACCATATATATATATTTTTTGGGTGAAGAAAGGGACAAATGCAAATGTTTAAAATTTCTTTAAGCAAACACTCTATCTATAGCAGCGCATCAATCTGGGATAATGGATAAAATATACAATCTGTTATATATGGGATAATGCATAAAGTATACAATCTGGACTGGTACAGTAGCGCATCAAAGAATGTTGCATTATCCCAGATTGTTGTTGTCTTTAGTTTGTCTACTAAGGAGGCATTGTTAGCCGTGAAGGCCATTAGAGGTTAATTATCTACATCGATATATTCCACCACAATGAGTCAATATATACCAGTAACTTTTGTGAATGTCTACTCCCATTGGAACTGATTTTTGTGAATGTATATAACAAAGACAAAGAGAAAAAAAGATAAGTACCAGCAGTGAAAATGCAAATGACCAAATGAATCTGAGTTGAAAGGAACCAGAACAAAGCTAATACTCCTGAAGCAGAGTACATCTGTATCTCCATATTGAACGAAGGTTACCAATGTAATAATAAATTAAAAAAATCTTACTCTCTTACACACAAAGTTTGACAAGATTCCACCAATAGTTGGAGCTCTATAATGGAGTATATAGAATAGGCAATAACAACCCAAGTTCTGCCAAGTACCACCAAAGACACTTATAATTTTCAACAATCATACTAGAATCTACAGCTATCATTTTCATTTGTGACTACAAATTTTCTCATAAACAATCATCACCAACATTTTAGAAGTCCATCATTCAAGGGAAAAAAAACTTTGGAAATTTACTCTTTAAAGCTGTAATAGAGAGCAAATGACAATACACAATACTACGTCGCATTCGACAGCAAGCACAAGACATCTAATTGGCTTAATGCAAGTTACAAGCCTTCAATTAATATAATATAACTTGTACCTAACCTGACAAGAAAAAAGAACGGACTACTGCCAGGGCTCTGGAATATTTCAAAACCACTAGACAAATTGTCCTCTACTATGAGGATGTTGTCAGAAACCACACGGTAAGAGCATCTGTGCCAGGGCTTTCGACCTATGCAACTAGAAATGTGCTTCTCAAGCCCTAATGAGTTTGTCATAAATGGGATTCGAATAACCTAAAAACTGAATCTAACAAGAAATAGAGAAGGTGCAAGAGCATGTCAACCATGCAATACAAAATTAGACACAAAATATTGAAATTACCTCAAACTATGGCTTGAATCCCTAACTTCTCGGTTTCCCCAAGCTTCAGGCTCTGAACTCCAGCTTTCACCCAAACTTTCAAGCCCTAATTTCTGATTTCTTGCCACCAAGCCAATGCAACAGCCGAATTAGGGATTTTCCTGGTGCGAGCTCAACAAAGTTACCCAAATTGGTGAGAGTTCATGGATGGGTTTACCCAAATTGGTGGTGCGAGCTTGAAACAGAGAGAGAGGACAACGAGAGAGGGTGAAGATGTCTAAAATTTGGGCGGTACTAATGATGTCAAAGTAAATTAGTCATGCCTCTTGAATTTTTCAATTTGTCATGCTACTAATGACAATTTAGTGTGTTTAGGCAAAATTTTTTTAGCATTTTTAACAACTAAAAATGTTGTTAGAAATATATAAAATATAATATAACAACTAAAAATGTTGTTAAAACTATATACAATATAATATAACAACTAAAAATGTTCTAAAAAATATAACAGCCTTAAATGTCTTGAAAATATTGGACAATAGAAGTTGCCTACTAAAACTATTGTTAGAAATATATTTATGAAGCTAAAAAAATAAACATTCTTTTAATTAGTTGGATCTTTTCGGTACTCATTTTATTTTATGTTGCTATCAATTATGTATGACTTGTTGTCTAACAAAACTTGACGATTGAATTAGTTGATCGAACGAGCAAAATAGTTTGCAAATACATGAATAGAATGCTTGATAAATGTTAGCATTAGAATTGATAACAATTTTTTGATCATGCAAATGTTAGGATTAGACTTAATGTTAAATTCTACTATTAACGACCTCTATTTATTGAACAGTTAAATATTCAATGTTTTTTGAGGATAAAAGAATATTTATGAGCCATTTTGTTAATTACTTTGGTAAAGTTGCACAATCAATTGCCACAATGTTTTCAATTCCAAACCAATTGTCATTCAACTTTATGTTAATTAGAAGCAAATAAACACTTACAAGATCTTATAATTGCACTTTTGTGAGAACCCGTATTGCCCTAATATTTTTCCTAAGGTTTATTTTCCCTTAATTGCATAAATTTTGCATTTTCTGGCTTAGAAATATTTTCTTAGTGGATTTTATGAGCAATTATAGTTTTTAGATGATTTTTCTAGTATTGGAGAATTTTTAGAAAATTAAGAATATATATTGGACGTGGGACCCACTAGTGCGAAAAGTTCGGAAAAATTCGGCCAATTAGGTTAAGTTTCGGATACTGTGTAAAATTTATCGGGTGTTAAGAGATAAGTAGAATGTGTGAAGTGATTGATGTGAGAGGGAAAAAAAAGATAAGAATGCATTAATGAGTGTGACAAGTGTCACAATATGATTGGTTGGACTTTAAGAAACACTATTCACTTTCTTGACTTTTTTGACCAAAGGATTAAATATCAAAAATTGCACAAAATTCACCATTTTTCTCTCCTTGTTGGCCGGCCACCTTGAGCAAGAAAGGAAGGAGATTTCTTCAATTTTCAAGCTTCTACTTGGTGCAAATCAACCAAAAACATTTGCTTCCATCCATTTCATTCCATAAAATCCTATCTTCTAGAGCTAGTAAGTTGTTTGGTGAACTTTGTTTGAAGGATTAAGGTGCCCAACATCTTCCTCTCTCTTGGTTCTTGGTAAGTGAAGCTTGAAACACCCTACTACACCTAATGATGCTTATGTTGTGCTTATTAGTGATAAGAGTGCTGAAATTTCTGGTTTTAATCTTGGTTTGAAGTGATTTGGTGAAGTTTTCCATTTTATGATGATTTTCTGGTTTAATTGGATTATGATGGTGTGGTTGTTTGTGATGATTGGCAATGGACTATAATGACTCTTGTAGGTGTGAATTGATGATAAATGCAATCAATTTTGGATTGAGAGTGAAATTTGGAAAGTTAGGGTTCTTAAATCCCCAATTCTGTCCGGTTTTGGATCATAGGGTTAGAGGCCGAATTTGACTTTGCTCAAAACATGAAAGTTGTAGGTATTGATGTGTTTGAGGTGCCTGTAAAATTTCAGGGCATTTGGATTAGTGTAGAGTGAGTTATGACGAAATTACTGTAGCTATTCTGCTTTGGACAGAATGCGAAAACTGCGTTTGTATTTGGCCATTTTGACTGGAATTGGTTCGGATTTTGAAGTTGGTGTCTTCTGATGAAATGTAGCTGAATGTCTTAGCTATCATATGCCTTTGGAATTTCGGCATTTGGACTTGTATGGGCTGAGATATACCGATTACAGTTTTCTGCGTTTTGCAAACCTGTTTTGGGAATTCTGGTATAGTATTCTGCATATTGGACCTAGTTGTGTTAGGAACTGGATTGAGTGGTCTTCTACAATGTTGTAGCCCTGTTTCTTAGCTTCGAAACGGTGGGTCTTACACCCCCATCCGATAATTGTAGTGAGAGTTGTGCCATTACCGCATTATGAGGTCAAATCCGGTTTTCTTATCAAGGCCTAAGCTAAAGCCATTTCCTAATTTCTGGTTGCCTATGATGCTTATATATGTTTATAAAACCCTATTGGGGTTGTGAGAAAAAAGTGGTATAAGATGCATTATTATGGATTATTTCTTGTTGAGGCCTTCTGATGAAATTTAGCCCTGTTTCTTAGCTATCAGCTGGTTTTCAAATTTCTGGATTTGGACTTGGAGAGCCTGAGTTATGATGTTTCCGCTAGAATACGTTTTGTGAAGCTGTTTTTGCGATTCTGGTGTAGGTTCTTGTGTTTTTGACCTGGTTACACTCGAAACTGGGTTGAGTGACCTTCTGTAATATGGTATCACGGTGGGTCTTGCACTTTCATCCGATAATTGTAGTGCCTTTGGTACCATTACCGCAAAATGACGTGAAAACCTGTTTTTCTGGTTTTGAGCTTAACTTTCATTTCCGGACTTTTTCCTAGCTTGACTTGTCTTTGTACTACTTGGAGCTTGCTGAATGGCTATTGGATGAACTTGTTGTTGTGTGTGTACCTTTGGGACTGGCTGAGGAAATAATGAAGCCATGATGGCTGAAAAAGTAAGCAAATTTAGGGGAAGTGCTGTCCGAACTTTTAAAGGACTTGTTTGCATTGAGTTTGTGATCTAAGACTTGGATTTGAGCAAGGCAATGATATATGATGGATGGTTTCTGAGCCATGGAGGTGAGTGACCTCAAACTATTTCTGAAGTTATTTATGAACCGTTTCCTGAATTATTTACTGTTGAGCTGTTTCCAAAGTTACTTTTGTATCGTTTTCTTGCATTATTTACCTTTAAACTGTTTCCAAAGTTACTTTTGAACTGTTTTCTTACATATCATGCGTGCTTGCATGTGAGTGTTCCTTATTTGCTATATTTTCTTGACTTCATGACTTGTATTATTGATTGATGACGTGTTAAGTGCTTTGAATGATTTCCAAAACGAGCTTTCTTGGCGAGTGTGTACTTTATCGCACTCGACCTAATAACTGTGCAATTTTCAAGGATTTAATTATTGAAATGCTAGTTGCGCATGAATGTAAGCCGTTTGACTGAATTGGCCACTGCCCTTTGTTACCGATCGACTCGAGCCAGAAGCGGATTCGGTCGGGCGATATGGTGACCTTGGGTGAATTTGGTATATTCGAGTATTACCTTGTAGTCCGGCTACGTCCGGATGGGTGGAGTCCGGCCAATGGTTGGATGGGTGGAGTCCGGTCAACGTCCGGAAAAGGGGATGAACGAACAAAAGGATGAACGAGGGATTCTACTTACAAAAAAAATGTATTTTCAAACGATTGGAGGAATAAGGGGAAATGTCAGGGGAACGAACGAACAAACGAATAGCTCCATGTGAGCCCGTATCCTTTTAATGAATGTTAATATCGGTTTCCATTGTAAATGTTCCTTGAATTATTGATACTCCATTTTAATGTATTGTAAATGTTCATTTGATTTATGACATCATTGAAATGAACTATTGTGAAACCGATTTAATTACTGATTTTAATGGTTACTCGCTGAGCTTCTAGCCCATCCCAAAAATATTTTATTTCCCTCCACAGGGCTCGTGGCGAAGGAAGGACTTGTAGTACTTGTTCACGTGACTGGATGGCATATATCTTGTATAATTTGGATTTGGAATCATTTTATGTATAGTTGAGAATTGTTTCCGCTTCGCTTATGACATGTAAATATTGGAGATTTATATTGTAATATTTGAGGTTTTTCTTGTAATTCATTTGAGGACTGTAGTGAACGACTGAGTCCCGGCGAGAGCTGGGCAGGCGACCCGCCCAACCCTCTGGTTCGCCTTAGGGGGAGGTGGGGCCGTCACAGTTGGTATCAGAGCTTAGGCTTCAGATTCCTGTAGTGTATTCTAGGCTTGAAGTTTAGGATGTCGGACTGTGGGTTTGGTTTGAAATATTAGTGGTTCTTGCGGGATGTCTTGACTTGATTAGTACAAGATGGAATGTCGAGAACGACATTCTTTTAAGGAGGGGAGTTTGTGACGCCCCGAAAAAAAAAATGAGTTTCAGAACCCGGAAATTTTCTAAATTTCTAGGGTTTATTTTATTTCATCGCCCGCCTTTCTACATTTTCTTTATTAGAAAAATTCCCCACATAAAGTTTATGAGCAAAGACAGTTTTAAAATGATTTTTCTAGTATCGGTTAGTTTTTGACAAATTAAGAGCGTATTTTAGATGTGGGACCCGCTAGTGCGGTAAATGCATTATATTTTTGACAACTTGTTGGAATTTTGTATTAAGTGATATTATTTTACAAAGTGTTAAGATATTTGTATTGGAGAGACAAAAAGATAAGTTTTAAACCTAAAGGTGACAAGTGTCACCATAAGATTAAGTCTTGGACTTTGACTACACTATTCACTACTTTACCAAATAAATCAAAAAATTACCAAAAATCATCCTTATTTCTAAAGCTTCATAGCCAGCTCTCTCTCAAAGGACAAGAAAGAAAAGCTCTCAATTTCTTCCTTCTATTTCTTGCTCAATCTTCAAATCCAACCAATAAAACTCCAAATCATTCCATAAAATCTCTTTGCTAAGTGGTCTTGAGGTGTTTTGTGGAGTTGTTTGGAAAGCTAAGGTGACTAGTTGCTCTATCTCTTGTATTGCTAAGGTGAGTTGTGAAGGACCCCTCTCCTTCCTCTAATGATGTTCAATTCATGATTGGTGGTGGTATGAGATGCAATATTATGGATTATTTCTTGATTTGTGGTTGAAGTGATGAAGTTTTATTATTTTTGGGGATTTTTCTGTTTTAATATAAGCATGGTTGTGTGGCTATCTATGATGATTGGAAATGGTATATAATGATTCTAGAAGGTGGAAAAAGTGGACAATTGCGATCAATTTCTGTTTTGGAAGAAATTTCAGAAAATTAGGTTTTGTGAAGGAACATTCTGCCCGAATTTTTAGCTCCTAGTTAGAGGCTGAATTGGCCTTGGCTTAAAACATGAAAGTTGTAGGGAATAATATTTTAGAGGTGTCTACAAAATTTCAGGTCAATCGGAGTAGCGTAGAGTGAGAAAAGTCGAAATTACCATTGCTGTTCTGGTTTTACCCGAATGTAAGAATTGCGCCTGTAATTGGTTGTTTTGGTCAGGATTGCTTCCGAATTAGTTGTTGAGGCCTTCTGATGAAATTTAGCCCTGTTTCTTAGCTATCAGCTGGTTTTCGAATTTCTGGATTTGGACTTGGAGAGCCTGAGTTATGATGTTTCCGCTAGAATACATTTTGTGAAGCTATTTTTGTGATTCTGGTGTAGTTTCTTGTGTTTTTGACCTGGTTACACTCGAAACTGGGTTCAGTGACCTTCTGCAATATTGTATCCCTATCTCTTAGCTTCAAAATGGTGGGTCTTGCACCGTCATCCGATAATCGTATTGCCTTTGGTACCATTATCGCAAAATGACGTCAAAACCTGTTTTTCTGGTTTTGAGCTTAACTTTCATTTCCGGACTTTTTCCTAGCTTGACTTGTCTTTGTACTACTTGGAGCTTGCTGAATGGCTATTGGATGAACTTGTTGTTGTGTGTGTACCTTTGGGACTGGCTGAGGAAATATTGAAGCCATGATGGCTGGAAAAGTAAGCAAATTTAGGGGAAGTGCTGTCCGAACTTTTAAAGGACTTGTTTGCATTGAATTTGTGATCTAAGACTTGGATTTGAGCAAGGCAATGATATATGATGGATGGTTTCTGAGCCATGGAGGTGAGTGACCTCAAACTATTTCTGAAGTTATTTATGAACCGTTTCCTGCGTTATTTACTTTTGAGCTGTTTCCAAAGTTACTTTTGTACCGTTTTCTTGCATTATTTACCTTTAAACTGTTTCCAAAGTTACTTTTGAACTGTTTTCTTGCATATCATGCGTGCTTGCATGTGAGTGTTCCTTATTTGCTATATTTTCTTGACTTCATGACTTGTATTATTGATTGATAACGTGTTAAGTGCTTTGAATGATTTCCAAAACGAGCTTTCTTGGCGAGTGTGTACTTTATCGCACTCGACCTAAATAACTGTGCAATTTTCAAGGATTTAATTATTGAAATGCTAGTTGCGCATGAATGTAAGCCGTTTGGCTGAATTGGCCACTGCCCTTTGTTACCGATCGACTCGAGCCAGAAGCGGACTCGGTCGGGCGATATGGTGACCCTGGGTGAATTTGGTATACTCGAGTATTACCTTGTAGTCCGGCTACGTCCGGATGGGTGGAGTCCGGCCAATGGTCGGATGGGTGGAGTCCGGTCAACGTCCGGAAAAGGGGATGAACGAACAAAAGGATGAACGAGGGATTCTACTTACAAAAAAAATGTATTTTCAAACGATTGGAGGAATAAGGGGAAATGTCAGGGGAACGAACGAACAAACGAATAGCTCCATGTGAGCCCGTATCCTTTTAATGAATGTTACTATCGCTTTCCATTGTAAATGTTCCTTGAATTATTGATACTCCATTTTAATGTATTGTAAATGTTCATTTGATTTATGACATCATTGATTTATGACATCATTGAAATGAACTATTGTGAAACCGATTTAATTACTGATTTTAATGGTTACTCGCTGAGCTTCTAACCCATCCCAAAAATATTTTATTTCCCTCCACAGGGCTCGTGGCGAAGGAAGGACTTGTAGTACTTGTTCACGTGACTGGATGGCATATATCTTGTATAATTTGGATTTGGAATCATTTTATGTATAGTTGAGAATTGTTTCCGCTTCGCTTATGACATGTAAATATTGGAGATTTATATTGTAATATTTGAGGTTTATTCTTGTAATTCATTTGAGGACTGTAGTGAACGACTGAGTCCCGGCGAGAGCTGGGCAGGCGACCCGCCCAACCCTCTGGTTCGCCTTAGGGGGAGGTGGGGCCGTCACAATTGGTATCAGAGCTTAGGCTTCAGATTCCTGTAGTGTATTCTAGGCTTGAAGTTTAGGATGCCGGATTGTGGGTTTGGTTTGAAATATTAGTGGTTATTGCGGGATGTCTTGACTTGATTAGTACAAGATGGAATGTCGAGAACGACATTCTTTTAAGGAGGGGTGTTTGTGACGCCCCGAAAAAAAAATGAGTTTGAGAACCCGGAAATTTTCTAAATTTCTAGGGTTTATTTTATTTCATCGCCCGCCTTTTCTACATTTTCTTTATTAGAAAAATTCCCCACATAAAGTTTATGAGCAAAGACAGTTTTAAAATGATTTTTCTAGTATCGGTTAGTTTTTGACAAATTAAGAGTGTATTTTAGATGTGGGACCCGCTAGTGCGGTAGATGCATTATATTTTTGACAACTTGTTGGAATTTTGTATTAAGTGATATTATTTTACAAAGTATTAAGATATTTGTATTGGAGAGACAAAAAGATAAGTTTTAAACCTAAAGGTGACAAGTGTCACCATAAGATTAAGTCTTGGACTTTGACTACACTATTCACTACTTTACCAAATAAATCAAAAAATTGCCAAAAATCATCCTTATTTCTAAAGCTTCATAGCCAGCTCTCTCTCAAAGGAAAAGAAAGAAAAGCTCTCAATTTCTTCCTTCTATTTCTTGCTCAATCTTCAAATCCAACCAATAAAACTCCAAATCATTCCATAAAATCTCTTTGCTAAGTGGTCTTGAGGTGTTTTGTGGAGTTGTTTGGAAAGCTAAGGTGACTAGTTGCTCTATCTCTTGTATTGGTAAGGTGAGTTATGAAGGACCCCTCTCCTTCCTCTAATGATGTTCAATTCATGATTGGTGGTGGTATGAGATGCAATATTATGGATTATTTCTTGATTTGTGGTT
Source organism: Coffea canephora (assembly GCA_036785865.1). Lineage (NCBI taxonomy): Eukaryota > Viridiplantae > Streptophyta > Magnoliopsida > Gentianales > Rubiaceae > Coffea > Coffea canephora. Next base: position 22,778,776 of record CM071922.1, read on the forward strand.
GAAGTGATGAAGTTTTATTATTTTTGGGGATTTTTCTGTTTTAATATAAGCATGGTTGTGTGGCTATCTATGATGATTGGAAATGGTATATAATGATTCTAGAAGGTGGAAAAATTGGACAATTGCGATCAATTTCTGTTTTGGAAGAAATTTCAGAAAATTAGGTTTTGTGAAGGAACATTCTGCCCGAATTTTTAGCTCCTAGTTAGAGGCCGAATTGGCCTTGGCTTAAAACATGAAAGTTGTAGGGAATGACATTTTAGAGGGGCCTACAAAATTTCAGGTCAATTGGAGTAGCGTAGAGTGAGAAAAGTCGAAATTACCATTGCTGTTCTGGTTTTACCCGAATGTAAGAATTGCGCCTATAATTGGTTGTTTTGGTCAGGATTGCTTCCGAATTAGTTGTTGAGGCCTTCTGATGAAATTTAGCCCTGTTTCTTAGCTATCAGCTGGTTTTCGAATTTCTGGATTTGGACTTGGAGAGCCTGAGTTATGATGTTTCCGCTAGAATACATTTTGTGAAGCTATTTTTGTGATTCTGGTGTAGTTTCTTGTGTTTTTGACCTGGTTACACTCGAAACTGGGTTCAGTGACCTTCTGTAATATTGTATCCCTATCTATTAGCTTCAAAATGGTGGGTCTTGCACCGTCATCCGATAATCGTATTGCCTTTGGTACCATTATCGCAAAATGACGTCAAAACCTGTTTTTCTGGTTTTGAGCTTAACTTTCATTTCCGGACTTTTTCCTAGCTTGACTTGTCTTTGTACTACTTGGAGCTTGCTGAATGGCTATTGGATGAACTTGTTGTTGTGTGTGTACCTTTGGGACTGGCTGAGGAAATATTGAAGCCATGATGGCTGGAAAAGTAAGCAAATTTAGGGGAAGTGCTGTCCGAACTTTTAAAGGACTTGTTTGCATTGAATTTGTGATCTAAGACTTGGATTTGAGCAAGGCAATGATATATGATGGATGGTTTCTGAGCCATGGAGGTGAGTGACCTCAAACTATTTCTGAAGTTATTTATGAACCGTTTCCTGCGTTATTTACTTTTGAGCTGTTTCCAAAGTTACTTTTGTACCGTTTTCTTGCATTATTTACCTTTAAACTGTTTCCAAAGTTACTTTTGAACTGTTTTCTTGCATATCATGCGTGCTTGCATGTGAGTGTTCCTTATTTGCTATATTTTCTTGACTTCATGACTTGTATTATTGATTGATAACGTGTTAAGTGCTTTGAATGATTTCCAAAACGAGCTTTCTAGGCGAGTGTGTACTTTATCGCACTCGACCTAAATAACTGTGCAATTTTCAAGGATTTAATTATTGAAATGCTAGTTGCGCATGAATGTAAGCCGTTTGGCTGAATTGGCCACTGCCCTTTGTTACCGATCGACTCGAGCCAGAAGCGGACTCGGTCGGGCGATATGGTGACCCTGGGTGAATTTGGTATACTCGAGTATTACCTTGTAGTCCGGCTACGTCCGGATGGGTGGAGTCCGGCCAATGGTCGGATGGGTGGAGTCCGGTCAACGTCCGGAAAAGGGGATGAACGAACAAAAGGATGAACGAGGGATTCTACTTACAAAAAAAATGTATTTTCAAACGATTGGAGGAATAAGGGGAAATGTCAGGGGAACGAACGAACAAACGAATAGCTCCATGTGAGCCCGTATCCTTTTAATGAATGTTACTATCGCTTTCCATTGTAAATGTTCCTTGAATTATTGATACTCCATTTTAATGTATTGTAAATGTTCATTTGATTTATGACATCATTGAAATGAACTATTGTGAAACCGATTAATTACTGATTTTAATGGTTACTCGCTGAGCTTCTAGCCACCCAAAAATATTTTATTCCCTCCACAGGGCTCGTGGCGAAGGAAGGACTTGTAGTACTTGTTCACGTGACTGGATGGCATATATCTTGTATAATTTGGATTTGGAATCATTTTATGTATAGTTGAGAATTGTTTCCGCTTCGCTTATGACATGTAAATATTGGAGATTTATATTGTAATATTTGAGGTTTATTCTTGTAATTCATTTGAGGACTATGGTGAACGACTGAGTCCCGGCGAGAGCTGGGCAGGCGACCCGCCCAACCCTCTGGTTCGCCTTAAGGGGAGGTGGGGCCGTCACAGTTGGTATCAGAGCTTAGGCTTCAGATTCCTGTAGTGTATTCTAGGCTTGAAGTTTAGGATGCCGGATGTGGGTTTGGTTTGAAATATTAGTGGTTATTGCGGGATGTCTTGACTTGATTAGTAAAGATGGAATGTCAAGGACGACATTCTTTTCAGGAGGGGAGTTTGTGACGCCCCGAAAAAAAAAATTAGTTTGAGAACCCGGAAATTTTCTAAATTTCTAGGGTTTATTTTATTTCATCGCCCGCCTTTACTACATTTTCTTTATTAGAAAAATTCCCCACATAAAGTTTATGAGCAAAGACAGTTTTAAAATGATTTTTCTAGTATCGGTTAGTTTTTGACAAATTAAGAGCGTATTTTAGATGTGGGACCCGCTAGTGCGGTAATGCATTATATTTTTGACAACTTGTTGGAATTTTGTATTAAGTGATATTATTTTACAAAGTGTTAAGATATTTGTATTGGAGAGACAAAAAGATAAGTTTTAAACCTAAAGGTGACAAGTGTCACCATAAGATTAAGTCTTGGACTTTGACTACACTATTCACTACTTTACCAAATAAATCAAAAAGTTGCCAAAAATCATCCTTATTTCTAAAGCTTCATAGCCAGCTCTCTCTCAAAGGAAAAGAAAGAAAAGCTCTCAATTTCTTCCTTCTATCTCTTGCTCAATCTTCAAATCCAACCAATAAAACTCCAAATCATTCCGTAAAATCTCTTTGCTAAGTGGTCTTGAGGTGTTTTGTGGAGTTGTTTGGAAAGCTAAGGTGACTAGTTGCTCTATCTCTTGTATTGCTAAGGTGAGTTGTGAAGGACCCCTCTCCTTCCTCTAATGATGTTCAATTCATGATTGGTGGTGGTATGAGATGCAATATTATGGATTATTTCTTGATTTGTGGTTGAAGTGATGAAGTTTTATTATTTTTGGGGATTTTTCTGTTTTAATATAAGCACGGTTGTGTGGCTATCTATGATGATTGGAAATGGTATATAATGATTCTAAAAGGTGGAAAAAGTGGACAATTGCGATCAATTTCTGTTTTGGAAGAAATTTCAGAAAATTAGGTTTTGTGAAGGAACATTCTGCCCGAATTTTGAGCTCCTAGTTAGAGGCCGAATTGGCCTTGGCTTAAAACATTAAAGTTGTAGGGAATAATATTTTAGAGGTGCCTACAAAATTTCAGGTCAATCGGAGTAGCGAAGAGTGAGAAAAGTCGAAATTACCATTGCTGTTCTGGTTTTACCCGAATGTAAGAATTGCGCCTGTAATTGGTTGTTCTGGTCAGGATTGCTTCCGAATTAGTTGTTGAGGCCTTCTGATGAAATTTAGCCCTGTTTCTTAGCTATCAGCTGGTTTTTGAATTTCTGGATTTGGACTTGGAGAGCCTGAGTTATGATGTTTCCGCTAGAATACGTTTTGTGAAGCTGTTTTTGTGATTCTGGTGTAGTTTCTTGTGTTTTTGACCTGGTTACACTCGAAACTGGGTTCAGTGACATTCTGTAATATGGTATCACGGTGGGTCTTGCACCTTCATCCGATAATCGTAGTGCCTTTGGTACCATTACCGCAAAATGACGTCAAAACCTGTTTTTCTGGTTTTGAGCTTAACTTTCATTTCCGGACTTTTTCCTAGCTTGACTTGTCTTTGTACTACTTGGAGCTTGCTGAATGGCTATTGGATGAACTTGTTGTTGTGTGTGTACCTTTGGGACTGGCTGAGGAAATAATGAAGCCATGATGGCTGGAAAAGTAAGCAAATTTAGGGGAAGTGCTGTCCGAACTTTTAAAGGACTCGTTTGCATTGAGTTTGTGATCTAAAACTTGGATTTGAGCAAGACAATGATATATGATGGATGGTTTCTGAGCCATGGAGGTGAGTGACCACAAACTATTTCTGAAGTTATTTATGAACCGTTTCCTGCATTATTTACTTTTGAGCTGTTTCCAAAGTTACTTTTGTACCGTTTTCTTGCATTATTTACCTTTAAACTGTTTCCAAAGTTACTTTTGAACTGTTTTCTTGCATATCATGCGTGCTTGCATGTGAGTGTTTCTTATTTGCTATATTTTCTTGACTTCATGACTTGTATTATTGATTGATGACGTGTTAAGTGCTTTGAATGATTTCCAAAACGAGCTTTCTAGGCGAGTGTGTACTTTATCGCACTCGACCTAAATAACTGTGCAATTTTCAAGGATTTAATTATTGAAATGCTAGTTGCGCATGAATGTAAGCCGTTTGGCTGAATTGGCCACTGCCCTTTGTTACCGATCGACTCGAGCCAGAAGCGGACTCGGTCGGGCGATTTGGTGACCCTGGGTGAATTTGGTATACTCGAGTATTACCTTGTAGTCCGGCTACGTCCGGATGGGTGGAGTCCGGTCAACGTCCGGAAAAGGGGATGAACGAACAAAAGGATGAACGAGGGATTCTACTTACAAAAAAATGTATTTTCAAACGATTGGAGGAATAAGGGGAAATGTCAGGGGAACGAACGAACAAACGAATAGCTCCATGTGAGCCCGTATCCTTTTAATGAATGTTACTATCGCTTTCCATTGTAAATGTTCCTTGAATTATTGATACTCCATTTTAATGTATTGTAAATGTTCATTTGATTTATGACATCATTGATTTATGACATCATTGAAATGAACTATTGTGAAACCGATTTAATTACTGATTTTAATGGTTATTCGCTGAGCTTCTAGCTCACCCCAAAAATATTTTATTCCCGTCCACAGGGCTCGTGGCGAATGAAGGACTTGTAGTACTTGTTCACGTGACTGGATGGCATATATCTTGTATAATTTGGATTTCGAATCATTTTATGTATAGTTGAGAATTGTTTCCGCTTCGCTTATGACATGTAAATATTGGAGATTTATATTGTAATATTTGAGGTTTATTCTTGTAATTCATTTGAGGACTGTAGTGAACGACTGAGTCCCGGCGAGAGCTGGGCAGGCGACCCGCCGAACCCTCTGGTTCGCCTTAGGGGGAGGTGGGGCCGTCACAGTCCTTGTCAGTACTGAATTCAAATGACAATAACTCAGGCTACACAATTCCGTTTAAGGTGTTTTCGGATGCGTTTGAAAGCTGAAACATAGGCTAAAATTTTTATATTTTGGTCAAATGCTAATTTGATATGGATCAAGGTGAAAAAACGCAGCCAAAATGAGGAAATGTCAAAACTATCCACAAAACTATACCTATGGCAGCAAGGGTAATTTTGTCTTTTTACATGCTAAGGTGCTTGGATTGAGCTGAAATTTTGCAGGAAGCTATAAAACACCATTTCCTACAACTTTTATGTTTTAACCTAAGGCTGATTCGGCTCCCATCATGGCCAAATGAAACTGGGCAGAACAGGGTAACTTCAATACTAAATTCTGGAATTTGATACATTCAAGTGATACTCTTCTTATTCTAGCTTGAACCACTACTTCACCTCCTTAGCTAAGCTTATTCACATCATATTCTATCTAAACAAGAAGAAATATAGCTGAACAATTCAAAATCCTAATTCACAAATTCTCCATAATCATCAAAACTAGTTGCATAGCTATCAATTAACCAAGAATATGAGTTGTGTAGCAACTTAAGCAAGATTAAGGGAATTAAAGATGATGGACAGCCAATATACCTCACTAAGATGCTTGTAAGAGATATCCACCACCTCTCCTTGTAAAGTTTTAGCACACCAAGCTTCCCAAGTACTCAAAGAAAGGATTAATCGGTGTAGTTTCTTGATTTTCACTAAAACTAAGCTAAAATCCCAAGATGAAATGAAGTTCTCTCCTCTTGTTTTTCTCCCTCAATATCTCGGCCACCATAGCTGAAAATGAAGAGGAATGAAGGCCAAGAAAGGTTATAAGGCTTAGTCCTAGTTTGGGTCAAAGATGCATGGATTGCTTCCACTTGTCACCACCAATTTACATCTAAATTTTTTTTCTTTTCTCTTGGTTTTTTGAAGTAAACATTTTCGGCCACCTTGATCAGATTTAGAGTTGATATTTAGGCTCTAATAATAATGAGATTAACTTGAAAAAATGGTGGTCAAATGGTGTGGTCAATCGGTAGTGAATGGTACCCATGGGTTCACACCGTTTTTCCTTAACTCTCACGTACTAGGGTTTTCACTTATAATTTACTAACTTATTATTCTTATTTCTAATCACCCATTTAATATCATCTAAAATGCACTTTTAATCACCTTCTTAATCACCAAATTGAATACATACTCCGTACCGATTACTAACACTACAAAAGACGTAAAAAACCCTAGTTCATCGTAACGATGAAAGTAAAAGGAAACCCTTGTTTTTATGATTATTGGTAGCTATTGGGGAAGTGAATGTATATTAAAGTTATTGTAAAGTAATAAATTCCAAATTAAAGGAAATTTTAAGAAAAATATAAGGAATTTTACAAGTCCTCATAGCCAATAAATATGAGTTCAATTGAAAGAAGTAGCCTTTCTAGGTTGTACAATATTTAAGGAAGGAATTGCTATAGTGTGACGGCCCCACCTCCCCCTGGGTGTACCCTAGGGTTTAGCGGACCGCCTGCCCAACTCTCGCCAGGACTCACTCACTCGCATCCATTAAAATAAGGTGCAACCTCAATAATAAACGAAATAATGGTTCCCCAAGTTTGGAACATACAAATACATTCATTTTTATCTCAACCATCCATACAGTTCCAAATGCATCAAAAGATTTAAGGTCTCAGTACATTCAACCCTAATCGAGCGACTAGTGTGAGTACAATTACAAAATTCAAAACAACTAGACTACGGTAGTCTGTACACGTCCCACGCCTCGCTCGTACCTCCTGTAAGGAAAACAAATGGCATGGAATGAGCTAAAAGCCCAGTGAGGTTCTATACACAGAAACAAGTAATTAAAGAGGGACATTAATCATGCAATAACAAATAATCCAGAGAACATGTCCAATATAAAGCAATGATAATACATTCATTAAAAGGATACAGGCTCACAAGGAGCAATTCGTCCATTCGTTCCCCATTCGTTCCATTATTCCTCCAATTATTTGCAAAAATGCATCTTTGTAAGTAAAACCCCTCGTTTTTTATGTTCGTTTGTTCATTCACATTCACCTCCTCCTGGACATTGGCCGGATTCCACCCGACAACAAGGTAATACTCGAGTATACCAAACGTTCACCCAGGTCACCAAATCGCCCGACCGAGTCTGCTTCTGGCTCGAGTCGATCGGTAACAAGGGCAAGGGCCCAGTTCAGCGAAAAGACTTACATTCATGCGCAACTAGTATTTCAACATTTAATCACCGAAAATTTCATATTTATTTAGGTCGAGTGCGATAAAGTACACACTCACCTAGCAAAAGTTCATTTTAGAAATCATAGAAAACAATTAACATTTAATCAAATATTCACAAATAATCATATAGTCACAACAATCCACATAGTTATAGAAACAAAATGTATATAGAACACTCACCTATTTAAGCAAAATAATGTCCAAAGTATCCTCCCGGATAATACTCTCAATCGCCAAGAAACCCTAATAATAGCCAAGAGAAAATATTACAGTTAAACCCCTCCAAAGTTTAAGTGAACCAAAGAAAGTCCGAATAACTACTAGTACAAAGTATAAGTATAGTTTTGGAAGTGAAAAGTACATTTAAACCAAAGGCTACGAGTAAATATTTGTAAAACTTATGCTTGCTCGTAAAACTTTGAAAATCTCCATTTAAGTCGAAGTGACAAAGAAAACGTACTCCAAGTAGTCATTATTTTATTTCTCAAGGGTATATGTTCGACCAAGTCCTTACTTATATACCGCGGTAAAAGAAGATGCAAATATCCTAGATGGTTCAAGCGTAAATTTGGGTAGCATGCCTTTTGTATTTTTTCCTATTTCTAGCCATTTATGGCTTCATTCATTTCCTCAATAAAATCCAAAGTTACACACAACACAAATTCATTTCAATAGCCGTTCACTAGGCTCAAGACAATACAAGGGCAAAATCAAGCTAATAACAAGTGTGGAAATGAAACTTAACAAAAGACAGATTTGATGGGTTTTTGTGGAATGGACACATTTGAGGCTATGCTTATTGGATTGGAATGAAATTTGTGCCATTTCGAAGCTAAGACATAGGGCTACAATTCTCATGAAGATCACTTAGTCAAATTTCCAGTGTAACCTAGTCAAATTCCCAGTTCACAGAACCAAATTCCAACTAGTCGGCTAATTAACCGTACTACATTCAAATAGTCATATCTCAGGCTGCCAAACTCCATTTAAGACGTTCTTAGAGGCGTTGAAAATCTAAGACAGAATAATAAAACTTTAATGTTTTGACAAATGTCTAAATCAACATGGATCATAGTGAATAAACACGGTTAATTGGATGAACTGTCTAAAACGGATCACTGGATGCATCCTAGGGCGGTGAGGGTATTTTGGTCTTTTTACAGGCTACGTTGCTCCGATTGCCCTGAAATTTTGTAGGAAACTATAAAATAACATTCTCTACAACTTTCATGTTCTATTCTAAGCCTAATTCAGCCTCTAACATAGGGCACTGAAACCGGACAGAACTGAAGCATACAATTCCAGAAATCTGAAATTTTGGGATTTCAAGGGCAATCTCTTCATTTTCTTGATTCAATCACTACTACAACCTCTTATACAAGCCTATATACATCATATACCACTCATACAACCAGTATAAGAAGGAAATCAGTCAAACCCTAGCTTACATACATCACTCCAAAATCATCACAACAACTTGTATGGCTACTAATCTACCCAAAACATGAGCTATATAACATCTTAAACAAAAATAAACGAACCAAAGCCATGAGTCAGACCTTATAGCTCAACAAAAGGGCTTTCAAGAGTGACACTTCACCTTCTCTTGAAATTTTTGGTTCCCTTAGCTTCCCAAGTTCACAACTCACAAGTTAATCGGTTTAGAATCTTGTTTCTTTCACTCAAATGGTGCAAATCAAGATGAAAGAAGGTTGTTTCTCTTGCTCTCTCTTTCTCTCTCTCTTAAGCTCGACCAAAACAGAAAGAAATGAAGGAAAATGAGCTAAAATGAAGGATAAAAGAACAAGGAAAAAAATTAATCAAAGAGCCATAGGGTGGTGACACTTGTCACCACCAAAGCCATGCAAATTTTTCTCTCTCTCCCTTGCATTTTTGGCCACAAATTTCAGCCATGTGGATGAGTATGAGGGGGGATATTTTGCAAAAATATCAAGGGTATTTGGTGGTGAGAAAGTGGTGGTCAAATGGTAGGTTCAATCGTTGGTGATCGATACCTATCGGTTCGAGCCGATTTTCTTAAATCGCGTAGACTAGGGTTTTTACCTTCTAATCACTAACTTATCATTATCACTTCTAATCATATAATATTTCCTCATCCAAAAATTACTCTTAGCTACCAAATTTGATCCTCACTCGATACCGAATAATCATACTACGAAAAAAACGTGAAAACCCTAATTCGTGCTAACTTAAAACGAAAAGGGAAAAACTTTATTTTCATGTTCATTTGCACTTATTGTAGGGTGATTGAGTTGTAGGGCTATTATAAAATCATAAGTTCCAAATAAAAGGAAATTTTTAAGAGAAACGCGAGGGATTTACAATTCCAGTAATTAAAATTAGGGTTTCAATTAAAATATGAGAGATTTAAGAAAACCGGTTAGTCACAAGTAAATTAGGGTTTTTGATTAAAATCTTAGGGTTTCTAGTCTTTTAAAACAAAGTAAGGTTTTAAATCAAACCCAAGGAATTAACTTTAGTATCTTCTTTAACACAAAATAATGTTTTAAATTAAAATAAACTAAAGAAACCGTAATATCCTCTTTGAGACTAAACGGAAGATGATCCTAAAAGTTGGGGTATCACAATCTCCCCTCCTTCAAAGAATTTCGTCCTCGAAATTCCTTAACTCCGAATCTAACCACGGTAGACCAAATGAAACGGACGGAAAAGTAGAACATAATTAGGGCAATATCTTAAAATACTAGACATCAAGGGAACATAACCAAAGGTAGAAGAAAGAAATCGGTCTTCGGTGAGACTTTCTCGACATATACTACAACCTAATCATCCTCTATAGGAACACTAGCCAGACTATTACTCAATTCGTCCATGATAATACTCCTGGGTGTTCAGGTACAAGAATCCACAATAAGGTAATTCATAACTCGAGCCGGCCAGTCCTAAGAGTAAATCACCCGTATTAGAGATTCCTACCCAACATACATATCTAAGGTCCCCAACAATAGACAATTGATCCACACTTAACAAGTAAATCCCCACAGTCCTAGAACCTTCTCCCAGCACGAGCTCGATAGGAGCTCTGATACCACCTGCGACGGCCCCACCTCCCCCTGGGCGTACCCTAGGGTTTAGCGGACCGCCTGCCCAGCTCATGCTAGGACTCACTCACTCGCATCCATTAAAATAAGGTGCAACCTCAATAATAAACGAAATAACGGTTCCCCAAGTTTGAAACATACAAATACATTCATTTTTATCTCAACCATCCATACAGTTCCAAATGCATCAAAAGATTTAAGGTCTCAGTACATTCAACCCCAATCGAGTGACTAGTGTGAGTACAATTACAAAATTCAAAACAACTAGACTACGCTAGTCTGTACACGTTTCACGCCTCGCTCGTACCTCCTGTAAGGAAAACAAATGGCGTGGAATGAGCTAAAAGCCCAGTGAGGTTCTATACACAGAAACAAGTAATTAAAGAAGGACATTAATCATGCAATAACAAATAATCCAGAAAACATGTCCAATATAAAGCAATGATAATACATTCATTAAAAGTATACAGGCTCACAAGGAGCAATTCGTCCGTTCGTTCCCCATTCATTCCCTTATTCCTCCAATTATTTGCAAAAAATGCATCTTTGTAAGTAAAACCCCTCGTTTTTTGATGTTCGTTTGTTTATTCTCATTCACCTCCTCCTGGACATTGGCCAGGCTTTTCACCCCCATCCAGACGTTGGCCGGATTCCACCCGACAACAAGGTAATAATCGAGTATACCAAACATTCACCCAGATCACCAAATCGCCCGACTGAGTTCGCTTCAGGCTCGAGTCGATCGGTAACAAGGGCAAGGGCCCAGTTCAGCAAAAAGACTTACATTCATGTGCAACTAGTATTTCAACATTTTATCACCGAAAATTTCATATTTATTTAGGTCGAGTGCGATAAATTGCACACTCACCCAGCAAAAGTTCATTTTAAAAATCATAGAAAACAATTAACATTTAATCAAATATTCACAAATAATCATATAGTCACAACAATCCACATAGTTATAGAAACAAAACGTATATAGAACACTCACCTATTTAAGCAAAATAATGTCCAAAGTATCCTCCCGGATAACACTCTCAATCGCCAAGAAATCCTAATAATAGCCAAGAGAAAATATTACAGTTAAACCCCTCCAAAGTTTAAGTGAACCAAAGAAAGTCCGAATAACTACTAGTACAAAGTATAAGTACAGTTTTGGAAGTGAAAAGTACATTTAAACCAAAGGCTACGAGTAAAATATTTGTAAAACTTATGCTTTCTCGTAAAACTTTGAAAATCTCCATTTAAGTCGAAGTGACAAAGAAAACGTACTCCGAGTAGTCATTATTTTATTTCTCAAGGGTATAAGTTCGACCAAGCCCTTACTTATATACCTCGGTAAAAGAAGATGCAAATATCCTAGATGGTTCAAGCGTAAATTTGGGTAGCATGCCCTTTGTATTTTTTCCTATTTCTAGCCATTTATGGCTTCATTCTTTTCCTCAATCAAACCCAAAATTACAAACAACACAAATTCATTTCAATAGCCGTTCACTAGGCTCAAGACAATACAAGGGCAAAATCAAGCTAATAACAAGTGCGGAAATGAAACTTAACAAAAGACAGATTTGATGGGTTCTTGCGGAATGGACACATTCGAGGCTACGCTTATTGGATTGGAATGAAATTTATGTTGTTTCGAAGCTAAGACACAGGGCTACAAATTTCCAGTGTAACCTAGTCACTTAGTCAAATTTCCAGTGTAACCTAGTCAAATTCCCAGTTCACAGAACCAAATTCCAACTAGTCGGCTAATTAACCGTACTACATTCAAATGATCATATCTCAGGTAGCCAAAGTCCGTTCAAGACGTTCTTAGAGGTGTTGAAAAGGTAAGACAGAATACTAAAACTTTCATGTTTTAGAAAATGGCTAAATTGTGACGGCCCCACCTCCCCCTAGGGCGTACCAAAGGGTTCGGCGGGTCGCCTGCCCAGCTCTCGCCGGGACTCAGTCGTTCACTACAATCTTCAATTGAATTACAATATAAAAATCAAATATGCATCAAATTCTCCAAGAATTACATATCACGAACCCACTTAAGTCCAAACGTTCATACAATTCCTAATAACAACTATTACACAAGATGAAATCCAAAACTCAAACCATACACGAGATAATCCATCCGGTCACATGAATACGTGCTACAAGCACTTCCTTCGTCTCGAGTCCTGTGGAGGGGAATAAAATATTTTGGGGGTGAGCTAAAAGCTCAGCGAGTAACCAATAAAATCGGTAAGCAAATCAGTTTCACAGTCGTTCATTTCAGTGATGTCATGATTCTAAGATCAAATGTACATTTATTGCTCTCGTGAGCCAGTGAAATCGTTGTACTTAAACACCCAACGCTCCAAACAAACATTTAACAGTAAACAGTCAGAGGGGGAGCCATTTGCTCCAGATGAACAGTACACAGAGGTGGAGACGTTGGTGTTCAGCACACGAATTCCAAGTACTCATTTAAGCCAAAACATGTCATGGGCCACATGCAAGCACTCATGATATGCAATCAAGTAAATAGTGCAAGAAACGGTTCATAAGTAACTTTGGAAACAGTTTAGGGTCACTCACCTCCATGGCTCAGAACCCATCCGTCATATACCATTATCTTGTCCGAATCCAAGCCCTAAACCCAAAAACAGATTTGATGTCATTTAGCGGTTTTGGCACCATTGGCACTACGATTATCGGATGGAGGTGTAAGATACACCGTTTCGAAGCTAAGAGATAGGGCTACAATATTCCAGAAGGTCACTCAGTCCAGTTTGCAATGTATCTAAGTCAAAATTGAAATATACAAAACCAGAATCTCACAAACAGGTTGGCTAACCGCACAATTGTTAAACAGCAATAACTCAGGCTACCGAAGTCCGATTGAAGTGTATCTTATGGTGTTTCGAAGCTAAAACACAACCCTACATTTCTTATGAAGACCTCCAAAGCCAAATCATGCATTTTCATGATCAAAAATGGAAAACTACACGAAAATAGAATTCTGGGCGCGAAACAGGTTTCATGGACAGTCAAGGGTATTTCGGTCATTTTACATGATGCAGTGGTCGGATTAAGCTGAAATTTTGTAGGCAACCATTTTATACTATTGGATACAACTTTCATGTTTGGCCAAAATCTAATTCGGTAAGGATCATGGTGAAAAGTCACGATCAGATTGGGTGAAAAGACAACCCTGTTCGCTGAACTCCTACCTAGACCAGTCTGGGTATTTCCGTCTTATCTCAGGCTACCAAGCTCGGATTGGGCTGAAAATTTACAGGCAACTAGAAAACATCATTATCTACAACTTTCATGTTTTGTGCTAAGGCCAATTCGGCCTCTATATGAGCTAAACAGAAACGGGAAGAATTGGAAACAAAATGAAACCCTAATCTGAAACTCATGCATTCAAGTGTTAATCCTCCATACAATCACATCTTTAACCAATACAAACCATTAATTTAACATCATCAAGACCAAAGAAGGAATCCATTAGCTACTCACCTTGGAACCTCAAGAAAGGAAGCAACTTAGCACCACTTTCTTCCAAACCACTTCACAACCAACCTCACAACCACTAAACTAAGGGTTTTTGTGGAGAAATTGGAAGTTTAAACGGTTGATTTGCTAGATCCAAGCAAGAAATTGAAGAAACAAGTTGAGAGCTTTCTTTCCTTTTCTTGTAGAGAGAGAGAGTCGGCCAAGGAGCTAAAATGAAGAAATATTTGGTCAAAATTAGCTTTAAGAAGATATAAATATCTTGGTCAAAAGTCCAAGGGTGAATTGGACGGTGACACTTGTCACCTTTTGGTTTAAAACTTATCTTTTGTCTCTCCAATGATAATCCATATAAGTAACATCTAATTATCTCTTAACACCTTGCAAAATAATATCACTTAATACAAAACTCCAACAAGTTATCAAAAATATATTGCATTTACCGCACTAGCGAGTCCCACGTTCAAAACGCACTTCAAAATTAACTTGGACTAACTTGTACTAGAAAAATGGTTGGAAAACTATATTCCCTTACAATAAATGTATAGGAAATTAATATATTGAAGAAAGGCATAAAATTATAGACAAGGAAACAAAATAATGTCTCGAAAATATATAAATGTTTTGGGTTCTCACACGTATCTTTCGGGGCGTCACATAAATCAACACGGATCATAGTGAATAAACACGGTTAATTGGATGAACTGTCTAAAACGGATCACTGGATGCATCCTAGGGCAGTGAGGGTATTTTGGTCTTTTTACAGGCTACGTTGCTCCGATTAGCCTGAAATTTTGTAGGCAACTATAAAATATCATTCTATACAACTTTCATGTTCTATGATAAGCCTAATTCAGCCTCTAACATAGGGCACTGAAACCGGACAGAACTGAAGCATACAATTCCAGAAATCTGAAATTTTGGGATTTCAAGGGCAATCTCTTCATTTTCTTGATTCAATCACTACTACAACCTCTTATACAAGCCTATATACATCATATACCACTCCTACAACCAGTATAAGAAGGAAATCAGTCAAACCCTAGCTTACATACATCACTCCAAAATCATCACAACAACTTGTATGGCTACTAATCTACCCAAAACATGAGCTATATAACATCTTAAACAAAAATAAAAGAACCAAAGCCATGAGTCAGACCTTATAGCTCAACAAAAGGGCTTTCAAGAGTAACACTTCACCTTCTCTTGAAATTTTTGGTTCCCTTAGCTTCCCAAGTTCACAACTCACAAGTTAATCGGTTTAGAATCTTGTTTCTTTCACTCAAATGGTGCAAATCAAGATGAAAGAAGGTTGTTTCTCTTGCTCTCTCTTTCTCTCTCTCTTAAGCTCGACCAAAACAGAAATAAATGAAGGAAAATGAGCTAAAATGAAGGATAAAAGAACAAGGAAAAAAATTAATCAAAGAGCCATAGGGTGGTGACACTTGTCACCACCAAAGCCATGCAAATTTTTCTCTCTCTCCCTTGCATTTTTGGCCACAAATTTCAGCCATGTTGATGAGTATGAGGGGGGATATTTTGCAAAAATATCAAGGGTATTTGGTGGTGAGAAAGTGGTGGTCAAATGGTAGGTTCAATCGTTGGTGATCGATACCTATCGGTTCGAGCCGATTTTCTTAAATCGCGTAGACTAGGGTTTTTACCTTCTAATCACTAACTTATCATTATCACTTCTAATCATATAATATTTCCTCATCCAAAAATTACTCTTAGCTACCAAATTTGATCCTCACTCTATACCGAATAATCATACTACGAAAAAAACGTGAAAACCCTAATTCGTGCTAACTTAAAACGAAAAGGGAAAAACTTTATTTTCATGTTCATTTGCACTTATTGTAGGGTGATTGAGTTGTAGGGCTATTATAAAATCATAAGTTCCAAATAAAAGGAAATTTTTAAGAGAAACGCGAGGGATTTACAATTCCAGTAATTAAAATTAGGGTTTCAATTAAAATATGAGAGATTTAAGAAAACCGATTAGTCACAAGTAAATTAGGGTTTTTGATTAAAATCTTAGGGTTTCTAGTCTTTTAAAACAAAATAAAGTTTTAAATCAAACCCAAGGAAATAACTTTAGTATCTTCTTTAACACAAAATAATGTTTTAAATTAAAATAAACTAAAGAAACCGTAATATCCTCTTTGAGACTAAACAGAAGATGATCCTAAAAGTTGGGGTATCACATATAGACTCAGCTAAAGTGGAAGTTGTTTTAAGAGAAAATGACCAGAAAACCCTACCGAAATTTGGAGTTCTTAGAGTTAGCCGAATATTACCTTTGGTTTATCAAGAACTTTTCTAAGATTGCAAGACTTAGTAAGTTATTTGGGATTCTAAATGTAACGAAGAAAAAAAAAAGTGAAAAGTGCTTAACCGACGCACCTGTGATAGCCTTACAGAGCGGAGGAGGTAGTTTTGTGATTTATACAGATGCTTCAAAGGATGGGTTAGAATGTATATTAATACCACATGATAAGGTGATTGTATTTGCCTCTAGAAAGTTAAAATCTCATGAGAGAAATTATCCAACTCATGATTTGGACTTAGAGGCTGCGATATTTGCATGTTGCCCTGTAACTTGGAAATTAAAACACCTATTGGAGAAAAATCAAGGTTTGATAGCTAGTTGAGTGAATAGAAATTGCGAAGTATGGGTTGGAAAATGTAAGTCAGTGATTAATCTAATAGACTTAATGTGAGGACCCGTACAATTCTTTATATTTTTCTTTAAAAAAATGCCCTTTTATTTGGAAATTATTCATTTATTATGGCCCTACTACCTAATCACACCACAATAAGTGTAAATGAATATAGAAGTAAGGGTTTTTGTTGTCTGTTTTCAAGTTAGAGCGAATTAGGATTTTCACATTTTTTCGTAGTGTGACTGTTCGGTACGGAGTGAGGATCAAATTTGGTAGGTAAGAGTGACTTTTGGATGAGAAAATATTATATGATTAGAAGTGATAATAATAAGTTAGTGATTAGAAGTTAAAAACCCTAGTATATGTGATTTAAGAAAAAATCGGCTCAAACCGATGGGTATCGATCACTACCGATTGAACCCACCACTTGACCACCACTTCCTACCACCACATACCCTTGATATTTTTGCAAAATTCCCCCCTCATCCTCAGCCATATAGCCGAAATATGTGGCCAAAATGCAAGGAAATGAAAGTAAAATTTGGATGGTTTTGGTGGTGACAAGTGCTGGTCATCTATGATTCCTTGACCAACCCTTTTGTCTTGCCTTCTTATCTCTCATTTCAGCTCATTTTTCCTCATTTTCTTTCTGTTTTGGCCGAGAGCAAGGAGAGGCAAAGAGTGAGGAGAGTTTTCAATCTTCAACCTTGAATCCAACCTTTTGAGTGCAACCAAGAAAAACTATACCGATTAATCACTAGTTTGGAAGCTTGAGAAGCTTAAGGAACCAAAAATTTCAAGGAGAGGTGGAGGATCATTCTTGCAAGCACTTGTCTTGAGGTATAATGACTGATCAACCTTTCTTTCTCCATTAATCATGATTAAGTTAGGTATTAATGTTAGTATTGTGCTTGTGATGCTTGTTTCAAGTGATTTTGATGATTAGATGGATGACTTTTGAGTTAGGGTTTCTTGCGGGTTAGGTTTTGTATGATGTATATATCTAGTATATAATCTTGTAAAGGAGAAAGTAGTGGTAGTTTTAAGGTAAAAATGTGAATTATAGTTTGAATATAGCAAAATTCCAGATTCTGGAAATTGTAGCTTCAGTTCTGCCTGATTCCATTTCATAATGCTAGAGGCCGAATTAGGCTCAAAACAAAACATGAAAGTTGTAGAGAATGCTATTTTATGGTTATCTGCAAAATTTCAGCTCAATCGGAGCAACGTAGCCTGGGAAAAGATGAAAATACCCTGACTGCCATAGGAGTAAAGTCAGTGGACAGTTTTGACAGTACACTAAGTTGGTTGCGTTTGTTCACCTTGATACGTACTGAACTAGTTTTTAACCAAAACATGAAAGTTTTAGTACTATGTCTTAGCGTTCCAATGCCTCCAAGAACATCTTAAACAGACTTTGGTAGTTTGAGATATGGCCATTTGAAGGTAGTACGGTTAACTGGCCGGTTAGTAGGAATTTGGTTCTGTGAATTGGGAATTTGACTGGATTACACAAGCATTTGGACTACATGATCTTCATCAAAATTGTAGCCCTTTGTCTTAGCTTCAAAACAGTATAAATTGCATCCCAATCTGATAAGCATAGCTTCGGTTGTGTCCGTTACACAAAATCACATCAAATCTGTCTTTTGCTAAACCTCATTTCCGCACATGTCGTTAGCTTGATTTTGTACTTGTATGACCTTGAGTCTATTGAACGGCTATTGAAATGAGATTATTTTGTGTGTAACCTTGGGTTTGATTGAGGAAAAGAATGAAGCAATAAATGGCTGTAAATAGGAAAATACAAATGGCATGCTGCCCAAATTTACGATCAAGGGATAGGTAGACATACTTGCAACTTGACTAAGGGTTAAGAGTGATTACTACTTGAACCATCTAGGATATTTGCGTCTTCTTTTATCGAGGTATATAAGTAAGGACTTGGCCGAACTTGTACCCTTGAGAAATAAAATAATGACTGCTCGGAGTATGTTTTCCTTGTACTTTCGACTCAAATGGCATTTCCAAGTATAAATGTTACAAAGTTTTATAGTTTAAAAAAAATGAGCAAGTGTTTCACGACTACTCTCTAAGTGAATTTCAATTTCTTGATTCTTATTGAACGAAACGTCTAAGTTTCGAACCTTAATCGATTTTTAAAGTTCTTAAACAAAGTTTTATCGCAGATTTGGACTCCAAACCCGGAGTACAACCTGAAAGTGACTAGTAAAGGCACTATATCTTTTGGTGAGTGCTTTCAAATACCAAATTGAACTTGATACTTGTATTTGATATGTGACCAATGTGATTACATGTTATATACGTGAATTGTTAGGGCGAGAGTGTACTTTATCGCACTTGCCCTCATGTGATATATACTTGTTCATTGTTGCAATTGATTTGATATACTTGTTTATGATGTGCGCACCTCCTGGAATTCCAAAAACCTTGTGGCGAGTTACTCAAGTCGAGTCGGCAAGGGCTTGGTCGATTGGGTAACGAACCCTGGGTCTCTTGTTTTGTCGAGTGGAGTGATATCTCCTCGACTAATCGGTATACTCGAGTATTACCACCCGTGTTTATTGAGGATTTTGGGCCTAGTAGGGGGTGTGAATGGTGGACAGAGAGTAGTGTAAGTGGTGCTCTACTGGATTGGTTACTTACTTGAAGGTTGACGGAGTGTCAACTATTACTTGATCAAGCTCTGGTGATGCATTGGGAATTTGTCTCCTGAGAGCCTTCCGTATCCTTATACTTTGAAATGATTATTGCCTATTGGATTATTGATTCTTCTGAAAAACTTTTACACTCGCTCACTTTGAGAATTGCTACTTGAAGTATTATTGTTCACTTTTATGAACTTTTGATGCCCATTAACTTGCTACTTTGATATTCATACTTTTAAAATGGTCAATTTGTTATTTGGAACCTCACTGGGCTTTTAGCTCATTCCACACCATTTGTTTTCCTTACAAGGGGTACAACCGAGGCATGAGACATGTACAGATTGTGAGGACCCGTAAATTTTCTTTCTTTTATAATATTTTATTTTATTTTCTCACATGCATTTTCTTCATTATACCCTAATATATTGATTTTCCAGAGATTTTATAAGTAAATATAGTTTTAAATCAATTTTTCTAGTATAAGTTAGTTCATGAAAAATAAAGAATGTATATTAGATGTGGGGTCCGCTAGTGCGTTAAGTGCGATAAATTTTTGCCGATTAATTGAAGTTTTGTATCAAGAAATATTATTTTACAAGGTGCTAGGAAATAATTAGACATTACCTAGAGGGATTAACCATTGGAAGACAACAAGATGAGGATTAACCCTTGGATGCCATTTGTCCTTGAAACATTGGACCTTGACTTTGACTTGGACTTGTCTTAACCTTTACTAAACCAAATTTTGACCCAATTTCTTTCCATTTTCATTGTCTTGGCCGAAATTTATGGAGAGGAAAGAACAAGAGAGAGTTTCTTCAACTTCAACTTCAATTCTTGCTCAAATCTTGAATTTCAACCCTTTGAATTATCAAATTACTCCATCCAAGTTGCTTACTAAGGAAGATTAAAGCTTCTAGTGGAGGGATTTGTGAAGGAAAATCCTAAGTTATCATCTTTCTTGAGGTGTCAAGGTACTTTGCTTACAAACTTCCTCTTTACTTCAATTAATTGATAAGTAGTGGCTTATAGTTGTTATAGATGCTACTTTGTGGAAGATTTCATGGATTAAAGTGGAGTTAGCTAAATTTCTGATTTTTTGGGGATTTTTCTGTTTTCATATGATGATTATGGTTGGCCTTGGATTGATGGCTCTAAATTGTGTTAAATGGATCCTTTGTACGTCAATTGCGGTTATTTGCGAAAAATTACAGCTTGTGCGGAAAAATTTCAGTGTTAGGGTTCCAATTGCCCTGTTCTGCCTGGTTTTGTTTGACCATGTTAGAAGCCGAATTAGACTTAGCATAGAACATGAAAGTTGTAGAAAATGGTGTTAACTAGCAGCTTGCAAAATTTCAGCTCAATCAAAGTACTGTAGCATGTGTAATGACCGAAATACCGTTGACTGCCCATAAGCCCTGTTTCGCGGCCAGATTTCTGTTTTCGTAGAAATTTCCATATTTGACCCTGAAAGTGCATGATTTGGCTTTGGAGGTCTTCATAAGAAATGTAGCTATATGTCTTGGCTTCGAAACTCCATAAGATTTGTGACGGCCCCACCTCCCCCTGGGCGTACCCTAGGGTTTAGCGGACCGCCTGCCCAACTCTCACCAGGACTCACTCACTAGCATCCATTAAAATAAGGTGCAACCTCAATAATAAACGAAATAACGGTTCCCCAAGTTTGGAACATACAAATACATTCATTTTTTTATCTCAACCATCCATACAGTTCCAAATGAATCAAAAGATTTATGGTCTCAGTACATTCAACCCTAATTGAGCGACTAGTGCGAGTACAATTACAAATTCAAAACAACTAGACTACGCTAGTCTGTACACGTCTCACGCCTCGCTCGTACCCCCGGTAAGGAAAACAAATGGCGTGGAATGAGTTAAAAGCCTAGGGAGGTTCTATACACAGAAACAAGTAATTAAACAAGGGCATTAATCATGTAATAACAAATAATCCAGAAAACATGTCCAATATAAAGCAATGATAATACATTCATTAAAAGGATACAAGCTCACAAGGAGCAATTCATCCGTTCGTTCCCCATTCATTCCCTTATTCCTCCAATTATTTAAAAAATGCCTTTTTGTAAGTAAAACCCCTCGTTTTTGACGTTCGTTCGTTTATTCTCATTCACCTCCTCCTGGACGTTGGCCAGGCTTTTCACCCCCATCCGGACGTTGGCCAGACTCCACCCGACAACAAGGTAATACTCGAGTATACCAAACATTCACACAGGTCACCAATCGCCCGACCGAGTCCGCTTCTGGCTCGAGTCGATCGGTAACAAGGGCAAGGGCCCAGTTCAGCCAAAAGGCTTACATTCATGCACAACTGGTATTTCAACATTTAATCACCTAAAATTTCATATTTATTTAGGTCGAGTGCGATGAAGTACACACTCACCTAGCAAAAGTTCATTTTAGAAATCATAGAAAACAATTAACATTTAATCAAATATTCACAAATAATCACTTAGTCACAACAATCCACATAGTCATAGAAACAAAACGTATATAGAACACTCACCTATTAAAGCAAAATAATGTCCAAAGTGTCCTCCCGGATAACACTCTCAATCGCCAAGAAACCCTAATAATAGCCAAGAGAAAATATTACAGTTAAACCCCTCCAAAGTTTAAGTAAACCAAAGAAAGTCCGAATAACTACTTGTACAAAGTATAAGTATAGTTTTGGAAGTGAAAAGTACATTTAAACCAAAGGCTACGAGTAAAATATTTGTAAAACTTATGCTTGCTCGTAAAACTTTGAAAATCTCCATTTAACTCGAAGTGACAAAGAAAACATGCTCCGAGTAGTCATTATTTTATTTCTCAAGGGTATAAGTTCGACCAAGTCCTTACTTATGTACCTCGGTAAAAGAAGATGCAAAAATCCTAGATGGTTCAAGCGTAAATTTGGGCAGCATGCCCTTTGTATTTTTCCTATTTCCAGCCATTTATGGCTTCATTCTTTTCCTCTATCAAACCCAAAGTTACACACAACACAAATTCACTTCAATAGCCGTTCACTAGGCTCAAGACAATACAAGGGTAAAATCAAGCTAATAACAAGTGCGGAAATGAAACTTAACAAAAGATAGATTTGACGGGTTTTTGCGGAATGGACACATCCGAGGCTAAGCTTATCGGATTGGAATGATTTTTGTGTCGTTTCCAAGCTAAGACACAGGGTTACAATTCTCATGAAGATTACTTAGTCAAATTTTTAGTGTAACCTAGTCAAATTCCCAGTTCACAGAACCAATTTCCAACTAGTCGGCTAATTAACCGTACTACATTCAAATGATCATTTCTCAGGCTGCCAAAGTCCGTTTAAGAGATTCTTAGAGGCGTTGAAAAGCTAAGATAGAATACTAAAACTTTCATGTTTTGGAAAATGGCTAATTCAACACAGATCATAGTGAATAAACACGGTTAATTGGATGAACTTTCTAAAACGGATCACTGGATGCATCCTAGGGTAGTGAGGGTATTTTGGTCCTTTCACAGGCTACGTTGCTCCGATTGGCCTGAAATTTTGTAGATAACTATAAAATATCATTCTCTACAACTTTCATGTTTTATGGTAAGCCACATTCGGCCTTTATAATAGGGCACTGATACCGGACAGAACTGAAGCATACAATTCCAGAAAGCTAAAATTTTGGGATTTCAAGGGCAATCTCTTCAATTTCTTGATTCAATCACTACTACAACCTCTTATACAAGCCTATATACATCATATACCACTCCTACAACAAGTATAAGAAGGAAATCAGTCAAACCCTAGCTTACATACATCACCCCAAAATCATCACAACAACTTGTATGGCTACTAATCTACCCAAAACATGAGCTATATAACATCTTAAACAAAAATAAAAGAACCAAAGCCATGGGTCAGAGCTTATACCTCAACAAAAGAGCTTGCAAGAGTAACACTTCACCTTCTCTTGAAATTTTTGGTTCCCTTAGCTTCCCAAGATCACAACTCACAAGTTAATCGGTTTAGAATCTTGTTTCTTTCATGCAAATGGTGCAAATCAAGATGAAAGAAGGTTGTTTCTCTTGCTCTCTCTCTCTCCCTTGCTCAGCCAAAAACCAGAAAGAAATGAAGGAAATTAAGCTGAAATGAAGAGTAAAAAGCAAGAAAAAAAATTAATCAAAGAGCCATAGGGTGGTCACCACCAAAGCCATGTAAATTTTTCTCTCTTTCCCTTGCATTTTTGGCCACAAATTTCAGCCATGTGGATGAGTATGAAGGGGGGATATTTTGCAAAAATATCAAGCAAAAATTTCTCTTAAATCGCGTATACTAGGGTTTTTACCTTCTAATCACTATCTTATTATTATCACTTCTAATCACATAATATTTCCTCATCCAAAAGTCACTCTTACCTACCAAATTTGATCCTCACTCGGTACCGAATAATCATACTACGGAAAAACGTGAAAACCCTAATTCGCTTTAACTTGAAAGCGAAAGGTGAAACCCTAATTTCTAGGTTCATTTGCACTTATTGTGGGGTGATTGAGTGGTAGGGCTATTATAAAATCATAAGTTCCAAATAAAAGGAAGTTTTTAAGAGAAACGTGAGGGATTTTACAATTCTAGTAATTAAAATTAGGGTTTCAATTAAATTATGAGAGATTTAAGAAAACCGGTTAGTCACAAGTAAATTAGGGTTTTTGATTAAAATCTTAGGGTTTGTAGTCTTTTAAAACAAAATAATGTTTTAAATCAAACCCAAAGAAATAACTTTAGTATCTTCTTTAACACAAAATAATGTTTTAAACTAAAATAAACTAAAGAAACCGTAATATCCTCTTTGAGACTAAACAGAAGATGATCCTAAAAGTTGGGGTATCACAAGATTCGTTTCAATCCGATAAGTGTAACTTCAGTTATGGTTATTGTGCCGAAAGGTGTATTTGATAGTTTATGATGTGTATGTGGTTAATTTGAGATGAATTGGTATTGCTTGTAGGATGGAAAAGTAAGGAAATTAAGGGGATATGCTGTCCGATCTTTGAAAGCATTTGATTGCTTTGAGTTTGAGTTGAAGGGCTTGGACTTGAGCAAGGCAATGATATATGATGGATGGTTCCTGAGCCGTGGTTGGTGAGTGACCCCAAACTATTTTCAAAGCTACTTATGAACTGTTTCTTGCATTATTTACTCGATTGTATATCATGTGTGCTTGCATGTGAGTTCATGACATGTTTTGGCTCAAAGGAGTACTTGGAATTCGTGTGCTTAGAACCAACGTCTCCACCACTGTTTACCTGGAGCAAATGGCTCTCTATCACTGTTTCACTATTAACTGATCAACTTGAGCGTTGGACGTCTAAGTACCATGATTTCACTGGCTCACGAGAGCAATAAACGTACATTTGATTACTGATTTATGACATCATTGAAATGAACTATTTGTGAAACCGATTTGATTACCGATTTTACTGGTTACTCGCTGAGCTTCTAGCTTATCCCAAAACTATTTTTAATCCCCTCCACAGGTCTCGAGGCGAAGGAAGCATTTGTATTAAAGTTCTTCGTGTGAATGGTCGGATGATCTACTGTACCGTTGGAGTTTTAGTTTTATCTTGCGTATTATTTGAGACTGCAATTGTACTTGTACTTATGTGAGAATTGAGGGCCTTTGTCTTATTTGGAAAATTAGTATTTCTCGTATCTCTTGAGGTTTTAGTTTGTAGTGTATGTAATTGTATAACATTTGATGTATATTTGAGATTTATCTTGTAATTTATTTGAAGACTGTAGTGAGTGACTGAGTCCTGGCAAGAGTTGGGTAGGTGGTCCGCCGAAGCCTTTGGTTTGCCTTAGGGGGAGGTGGGGCTATCACACAGATTAGCATAGTCTAGTTGTTTTGAATTTTGCATTTGTACTCATGCTAGTACCCTACTAGGGTTGATTGTACTCGAAATATAAACACTTTGAAGTTTTTTTTTTGTGTGTAGAAACTTTGTATTTGGATTTGAGCATCAATGTATACATTAAGTTGAAGTGGATGTGTTATTCATTTTCTATGGATGTACGTTATTTTGCTTGAGCTATGAGTGAATGAGTGAGTCCTGGCGAGAGCTGGGCAGGCGGTCCGCCGAACCCTTTGGTTCGCCTTAGGGGAAGGTGGGGCTGTCACGTGTGGTATCAGAGCTCCTAGTGAGCTCATGCCGGGAGAGGGTTCTCGGACTGTAGGGATTGACTTGTTAAGTGTGGAACAATTGTCTATTGTTGGGGACCTTAGATATGTATGTTGAGTAGGAATCTCTAATATGGGTGATTTGCTCTTGAGCCTGGCCAGCTTGAGTGGTGAATTATCGTATTTTCAGATTCTTGTCCCCGATACCAAAGAGTGATACCTTTACGATAAGTTGAGATCTCGCGTAATATTAGGATAAGTTTGGATGATGAAAGCAAAGGCACGGGAAATGCAAATAGTCTGGACTTGAAATATATTAAAGATATTCATAGGATTTGGGATCCTTATTATTCACGTGCTTCAAGTTTTGATTAAGTGTAGTGTCTGAGCGATACCTAGGGTTAATGTCCTATAGGTTATGTGACTTGTTTTGATTGAATGTGTTGCATTACCCCTGTTTTATGATTTAAAAAGGTTTATTTGAGCTTCATTTTATTCTGTTTATACTTACATTCTGTCATTGATTAGTTGGCTATATTGCTATAGTTGATTAGCCGTGAAGCATGGAGGGTAGAAGAAATCAAGCCAAGGGAACTAATTGAGGACGCGGTCCTAGTCGTGCCCGTGGGGGTAGACAAGCACAGGAACCGGTGCAAGAACCGAGAGAGGAGGAAGAGGCAACGATTGAGCCACAACCTGGACCCCAGGCTGTAGGGGGAGATCAAGTGACAACTGCAATCCAACAAATGACTAATATTCTGGCCCGTTTAGTGGAACAACAGGGTCAAGTCCCTGTGAATCAACCTAGGGATGATATGGGGCAAGATAGGGCCCTAGAGCGATTTCAAAAGTTCTCTCCTCTTAAGTTCCTGGGAGGACCGGACCCTGAAGGAGCCGAGGGATGGTTAGAGACCATGATCAATATCTTTGTCGTGTTAAACTATGCAGAGGATAGGCAAGTGTAATTTGCCGTTTTTCAGTTCGAGGGTCCGGCCAGAGCCTGGTGGAATGTAATTAGGGCTAAATGGGAAAGAATGGGGACTGCATGGACTTGGGTGAACTTTGTGCTAGAGTTTAATGAGAAATACCTCCTACCTATCGTCCAGGAGAAAAGAGAAGATGATTTATTAAGCTTCGACAGGGAACTTTAAGTGTATCTGAGTATGAAACCCAGTTTATGAAACTATCCAAATTTGCTCCCGAACTGATAGCTATGGAGCAAAGAAGAGTACGGAGGTTTGTGCAATGGCTCAATGTGGAGATACAAGAGGCCTTGGCGGCGGCCCAGATTGATACGTTTACGAAGGTTTTGGAGAAGGCCCAAAGAATAGAAATTGCTAGGACACAAGTGAGAGCTTTTCATGCGAAAAGGAGGGGTGCGCCTGGTGGAAGTCAAAGGCAAGGACAAGGTTATAAGGATTTAGATATGCCACCCTCTAAGATGGGTCGAGGACATGGTGATGAGAAAATTTCAAGGACATCTAAGGAAATTACTCCAAGAGGAGCCTCGCGTGGCAGGGAGCAAGCAAGAGATGCCTCACAAGGAGGTCAGACCTCAGCCCCTCGAGTATTTTGTGGGTATTGTGGGAAGGCCAATCATACGGAGAATGATTGTTGGCGAAAGACAGGAAAATGTTTATGGTGTGGTAGTACCGAGCACCAGTTTGCAACTTGTCCCTGTAGATCACACCTAAACTCTGAACAAGCAAATGTAGGAGGGACTAAGCCAAGAGTGCCAGCTAGAGAGTACGCCTTGGATCAACAGGCATTACATGAACCAATGGAGATAGTAGAAGGTACGATCCGTGATTTCTATTGTTTAACTAAGTTTTGGATATAGTGAGACCTGAGAGTTAGAAACGAATATACAAGTAAAATACCCTACGTTATTTTCGAGTGCATGTATGAATTTCGAGAACGAAATTCTTTTAAGGGGGAGAGAGTGTGAGGACCCGTACAATTCTTTATATTTTGCTTTAAAAAAATGCCCTTTTATTTGGAAATTATTCATTTATTATGGCCCTACTACCCAATCACACCACATTAAGTGTAAATGAATATAGAAGTAAGGGTTTTCGTTGTCTGTTTTCAAGTTAGAGTGAATTAGGGTTTTCACATTTTTCCATAGTATGACTATTTGGTACGGAGTGAGAATCAAGTTTGGTAGGTAAGAGTGACTTTTGGATGAGAAAATATTATATAATTAGAAGTTATAATAATAAGTTAGTGATTAGAAGGTAAAAACCCTAGTATATGCGATTTAAGAAAAAATCGGCTCAAACCGATGGGTATCGATCACTACCGATTGAACCCACCACTTGACCACCACTTCCCTACCACCACATACCCTTGATATTTTTACAAAATGCCCCCCTCATCCTCAGCCATATAGTCGAAATATGTGGCCAAAATGCAAGGAAAAGAAAGTAAAATTTGGATGCTTTTGGTGGTGACAAGTGTTGGTCATCTATGGTTCCTTGACCAACCCTTTTGTCTTGCTTTCTTATCTCTCATTTCAGCTCATTTTTCCTCATTTTCTTTCTGTTTTGGTCTAGAGCAAGGAGAGGCAAAGAGTGAGGAAAGTTTTCAATCTTCTACCTTGAATCCAACCTTTTGAGTGCAACCAAGAAAAACTAAACCGATTAATCACTAGTTTGGAAGCTTGAGAAGCTTAAGGAACCAAAAATTTCAAGGAGAAGTGGAGGATCATTCTTGCAAGCTCTTGTCTTGAGGTATAATGGCTGATCAACCTTTCTTTCTCTATTAATCATGATTAAGTTGGGTATTAATGTTAGTATTGTGCTTGTGATGCTTGTTTCAAGTGATTTTGATGATTAGATGGATGACTTTTGAGTTAGGGTTTCTTGTGGGTTAGGTGTTGTATGATGTATATATCTGGTATATAATTGTGGACACCAAATTTTTAGCATTTAGTTTTTATTTGTCGTGTTAGTTTTATTCACTTTTTAGTTTTAGTTTTTTAGTTTTTATTTTATTTTTACTTTTAAGTTTTAGCATAGAATTTCTCGAAAGAAAAAAAAAGAAAAAAAAAAGCATTCAAAAAATATGCTTTAGTTGTTTTTTTAAATTCAATGTTTTCTCGAAAAAAAAAGTAGAAAAATCGCAATTTTGTTGTTTCTAGTTTGTTTATTTTTGCCCGATGTTTCTTAAAATTGTTGTTTTTGTTTTACTTAATTTTATTATCATTTTTTTTAAATTACTTTTCACCAAAAAAAAAAAGAGACCCGCGGCATGCAAGCTGCGTTTTTTTGCAGCTTGCAAGGAAGGACTCGGGCAGCCCTTTGGCTGCAATTTTAGAAGAGATGGCTGAGGGTTTAGGGTTGTGGCTCCCCCATATAAAAGGAAAGAAACAGCCGAGAGCTAGGGGAGGTTTTTTGGGGAACGGCAAAAAGAAAAACCCAGAAGAGAGGAAATAGCGGCTGGTTAAGGAAAAACCAAAAGGGTTGGGTGAGAGAGAGAGGGGACTAAAGACTGACGGCTAAGGTTTGGAAGGCTAAGGGGAAAAATGGAAGGCTGAGCACGGGAAGGAGGAGACCCATGGCTGAAAATTCAGTCAGAGCCAACAGCCGATCTTGTCATCAAACCCAGGCGGAAGCTTCAACTCCAAAAGCAGTGAACATGTAGCTTTCAACTTTTTTGGTCTATTGCCATTTCGTATGAAATCTGGGTTCTTGCTCAGTTATGGGTCTGGCATCTAGCCCCTGCTGTTTGTATTCCTTTAAGACATTTAAAATTTGCATTTAGCTAGAACTGAGCTTCATTTAGTTGTTCATGGCTGGTTTCTTTTTGTTTCCCATTCCTTTTTCTCATTTATTTTGTTCAAAAGCTTGCCTATTTTGTCCGTGAGTTGAAGAGCCAAGCTAATGCTCGGCAATCTTGTTGAAAAGGCTGTATCTTTGGTCCCTATTTCACGTGGTTTGAATTTGTTAGAATCGTTGGAGTCTGCCTGAAAGAGTTTGCTGCAACAAGATTGAATCTTTCGGCTTGTTGCAGCAGTTCAGGCATGTCGGCTTCCTTTTCTTTGATTTGATGCAGCGGTTACTCATTTGACCTGGTTGTTTGTTGTCTTTTCCTTTGTATGGACTCGAATTAATGCCCTGAAATTGCATGAGGGGAAGTCTGTGTGAGTTTTATGTATTCATTTTTTGGAATAGCAAGAGCTGCGGTTGAAGGATTGCAGAAAAATGTTTTTTCAATGCTTGCTATGTCCATGTTTCTTTCTCTCGTGTGTTCATGCGCACCTGTGGCTGTCTCATTGCGTTCCTTGTTGGCTGCAACAAGATTGGAATTCCTTGTTTGTCACAGTAGTGTTGATGGATTGGGGTCTTTAGCTTGTTGTAGCAGCTTGGAGGGATCTTTTTCTTTTCTTTCGATTGTTGAAATGCTGGCTGAGTTTAGCTTTCCTTTTGCTTTGGCTTGCTGAGTGATGGTGATGCCATGTATATGCTTGTTTACCATTCCAAGTAGCAATGTGTGACATACCATCAGGCTGCAACAAGTAGTCCAAAAACTGTTGCAGCCACGGCCTCTTTTCTCATTTTCAGACTTGTAGTTGTTCTAACAAAAGTCTGAGTTCACGTTTTGTTAGATTCTGGTTTCGTTGTTGGTTTAGCACTATTTCAATTATGCATGGCTGTTTTCCCAGGCTTTTGTTCCTTATGTTCTTTCCTGTGTTGCATGTTTTCATCCCTGAAGTTTAGTCTATCACAGTTGGTAAGCTCAGTTCATGTTTTGATGCTAGAGAGATGGGATTGTATCATTCTGTCAAAACGGCATGTTATTGTTTTCTTCTATTCTGTTGTTGTGCAAGAAGTCATGAGAGAATGAATGGCTAAAGGTTGCAGGAAGAATTGCAGAAGCTTTCTTCGTACTAGCTTTGCATGAGTTGCATGAAAAACTTTCCAAAATTGCACTTTACTCCCCTCAGCTTCTATCTATGCTACAAAGGCCCAATTATGTTCCAATTTATTGCAATCAAGTCCTAGAGTAATTGTAATTTGAATCATTACTTCGCTTTTTCATTACTTATGGACCTTTGAAGTTAAAAAATGTTTTAATTGGACTTGGGTGATTGGTTAATTTTCGCATTTGGGTCCTTGGTAGTTTTCTATTTTAGAAATTTGATTCATAGTTTACTTTTCTTGGAATTATGAATTATTTGGTTTCGTTTAAGTTGCAATTAGGGAAGAATTTGGTGGTGTGTTAGTACGCCTTTTGAAGTTTCGAAGGTGTTCTGAGTTTCCCTTTTGCCTTTTATTCTACTTATCTTTAAAGTGGTGCATTAATCCCTTGTTTTGATGGTTTTAGCCCAAGTTATCTATTTCTTTGGTGACTTTAGCCCAAGTTAAATCTTGTTCACTTTACTAACATCACAAACGGGGAGGTATAACTTCTTTTATCCTTTTTTGTCTCTCCTCTATATGATCCAACGTGCTAAGTGAGAATTGCATGTCTACTTTGCTTTCCTTGCCTTTCCTTAATTCCTTTCATTTACTTTTGCTTTTATTAAATTATTATTTCGTGGGGTATGTGTACACCTCTTGGATTGTAATAGATAGGGCTTGGAGAGCATTTTTATTCATTTTCCCTCTTCCCCATTTGTTTTAGTTAGCAACTGTAATAAGTTCATTAGCTTGATTGCTTGCTTTTGTTGCCACGTGTTAATTTGCTTTATTAGGCTCTTGCATTTAGTCGAGCATGCTAAGTGTTATGTGCTACGTGTTTATAGGTGACTGGCATGTCTACTTGCTTTCTATAGTCATAGATGAATGTGATGGATGAATGCGTCACCATGGCTAGTCCAACGCTGGCCATGGTCTTTCCCCTCGGACTCTCGCAAGTCCAATGCTTGTGAGAGAATTTTAGAAAAGGGCTAGTCCAATGCTAGACCCAATAGGTCGTCCCTCTCGTTAGTACATATTTGCATGTTTCACTACATTTCATGCATTTTTCTTAGTTTTCTAGCATTTGGCATGCTCCTCCAACCCTTTCCCTTTCATTTTAGGTTTTTTGCATCTCCATGCTAGTTATAAGGTACATTTGCTTGAGAGTTCCCTTTTGGTAAGGGAAACGACCGAGTGTGGCTACAAAATAGCCTTAGCACGCTAGTTCTTCCTTCTAATCAAAGGAAAAATTAAAGTCGTGAAGTTAGGAGTCATTCCCGTACCTGACTTGATGCATTCCTATAGGTTCATACACTTTCATTCTCATCATGTCACTCCCTCACCCTCTTATCCACATTTTCTCTCTACTTATATCTTTCTCAATACAAATGCCATGTTCACACGTTTTTCTTCTTGTCACTTGTTTTTCTACCTCACAAATTGAACCCAATTGCACTTATATGTATCTACTATCATATTTTCATCCATTTGCACACAAACACCTTTATTTTCTCAATTTGCACACATGCACTTGTCTTACATTTGCACACATGCACGTTTTCTTACATTTTCACACTTGCACTCATACTTGAGTCTTCATTTGCATCATTCGCGACCTCTATGAGGACTTTCCTTATTGGCCACCACAACTCATGTGGTTAGGACCAAAAAACCTCGTAAGAGACATTTTAGATTTAGGATTGCATTTCTTTTTCATATCCATTAGTCATATCCAACATGCAACGCATATTTTGGGTAGAAGAATTAGGAAAAGTGGGGTTAAGTCACGCAACTAGTTTTGGCTAGGGTAAGGGAGTGCCTTAGGCTTTGCCTTTGCCTTCTCCCTTATCAAATGTGACCCCTGATCCCTCTCTTTGGTTGCGTAGACCTAAAAGTTCTTTAAAAGGGTTTGTTTACCTTTTCTTTCAAAAATAAAATCATTTTTTTGGGTGACTTGGTACACCCTAACTCTATACCAAGTGGCGACTCCATTTTCCATTCAAAAAACCCTTTTTGAACTTTATTTGGCCAAACCGTTGCAATTCACAATCCCACGGCCTTTTATTTTTCACTTTCACACACGTTCACATTCATATCTAGTATTCTACTTTCACTTTCACACACTTCAAAAAGTGGGGCGTGACAATAATCTTGTAAAGGGGATAGTAGTGGTAGTTTTAAGGTAAAAACGTGAATTATAGCTTGAATATAGTAAAATTCCAGATTTCTGGAAATTGTAGCTTCAGTTCTGCCTGATTCCATTTAATTATGTTAGAGGCTGAATTAGGCTTAGCACAAAACATGAAAGTTGTAGAGAATGATATTTTATGGTTGTCTACAAAATTTCAGCTCAATTGGAGTAATGTACCCAATGAAAAGATGAAAATATCCTGACTGTCGTAAGAGTAAAGTCAGTGGACAGTTTTGACAGTACACTAAGTTGGTTGCATTTGTTCACCTTGATACGTACTGAACTAGTTTTTAGCCAAAACATGAAAGTTTTAGTACTATGTCTTAGCTTTCAAACGGCTCCAAGAACATTTTAAACAGACTTTGGTAGTTTGAGATATGGCCATTTGAAGGTAGTATGGTTAACTGGCCGGTTAGTTGGAATTTGATTCTGTGAATTGGGAATTTGACTGGGTTACACAAGAATTTGGACAGAGTGATTTGCATCAAAATTGTAGCCCTTTGTCTTAGTTTCGAAATAGTATAAATTGCATCCCAATTCGATAAGCGTAGCTTCGGTTGTGTCCATTACGCAAAACCACGTCAAATCTGTCTTTTGCTAAACCTCATTTCCGCACATGTCGTTAACTTGATTTTGTACTTGTATGATGATAGGGTGCAATTTTAACATTTATTTTATAATTAATTTCTCCTATTACCTGACCCTATGTGGATTAATTATTGGATTCTACTCACTTTTAGTATTTTACATTTATTTTAGGGAGTAGATCGAAAATACCACAACCAAGGCCAATTTGACAGTCATCGAGAAAGAATTTAAATGGATGGTCTTCAGGGGTATTTTTGGAACAAGAAAACACAAGTCCATTTTGGTAATTCACAGAAGACAGCATAAAAGAGGAAAAGGAACGCAGGGCTGGGCGTTCTTTTCCCTTTTGGCGGCTAGAGCCGCCGCACAGAGCCAGGCAGTTGCAGTAGGCAATTAGATGAAAAATTGTGCAGAGAACAATGACTACCTTTAGTTTCAGCTTTGACTTTTCTTTTGGGTACTCAATAGCTTACCTCTTGTACGTCATTGGCAATTGGGATGAATTGAATCATTCCCTGGAGCCTTTGACTTTTTCTTTCATCTTTAGTTTCTTCTCTTTTCTTTTCGGTAGGAGTAGACAAGGGATAAATTAAATCCCTTTGTCTAGTCAAGGAGCAACGGATGCTTTGGCTCGCCTAAAATTGTGAGATCGATTCAATTTCACCTTTTTCTTTTATTTATTGGTATTCGCATATTCTCTGGTTACAGTGCTTATGATTGTTTAATTACTTGATTGTCTTGAATCCGGATAATTAGTTAATTTGATAATCTATTGTCACTTGGGACGTTAAATCCGTAATTGTTTAATTGTCTCAAAATAGTGATAACTGGCATGATTGGGTTTGTGTCAAGGGAATATGCGGGCTAACCTAAAATAACCCTGGTAGTGTGTTATTTGGTTAGAATAGGACTCCTCTAATACGTAAGGCAATTGGAAAATTAAATCTTACGGGCGTACCTAAGATTATTTCTCAATTAGAGTAGTGATTAATGAGCGTACCTTAATCACCGACACAGTAAGGAGGGGTTGACTGCCATCGCTTGTTTGGCAGTTATAACTTATTTATTAGTAAATAATAGGAATTGCCTTTGTTTCAATGATCAATTAGGTGAACCATTGCTGAAGTTATTCCTTGGTTAGATCCTTAATTATCACTCGTTTGATTTTAGTAAATTGTTATTTAATTTCTAGTTGGCTATTTTATTTTTATTATTTTACTTTTAGTTGAATTGCTTAGATTGTCACCCCTGATATAAAAACAATCCCCTTGTCACTGTGAATTTGAAAAGAAACAATTATTCCCAGTCCCTGTGGATTCGACCCGACTCACCGCTATCTACAGAAATTACTTTTAATTTGAGCAGGTTTTTATTATTGCACAGGCCGACAACCTGTCAATTTTTGGTGCCGTTGCCGGGGATTGGTGTCAGATTAATTTGTTTCCTTTTGAGTTCATCTTGTTTTCATTTTTTATTATTATTTTTTTTCTCTCTTATTTTCTTATATAGTTTATGGCTGCTAACATTCCGTATTTTGATGATAGACTGGACTTTATTCCTGAATGGGGTTATGAGACTCATATTTTTCCTAATGATCAATGGATTGTTGCAAATTGTGGAACTTATTTTGCCTCAGGTTATTCAACCGACACATGTCCCGCATTTCAAGATCGTCTAAGTGCTTCAATTGATACTTTTGGAGATTTTCTACCTTGATTTCAAACGTGGTATGACCCTTACCGAAACA
Source organism: Coffea canephora (assembly GCA_036785865.1). Taxonomy (NCBI): domain Eukaryota; kingdom Viridiplantae; phylum Streptophyta; class Magnoliopsida; order Gentianales; family Rubiaceae; genus Coffea; species Coffea canephora. The sequence goes on from CM071922.1 coordinate 22,813,751, forward strand.
GGTATGATCAAGGATAGTGGGATAATTCCAATTTTAATTATGCGACAGGGCCAATGGATTTCCAACAGCAAGAGTCTCAGCAATCATCCTCCATGTCAAGTATGCCTCTTGAAGAAATTATGGAATTACTAACTGTTAATTCATATCGATCTCAACAGGAGTTACAAGAGATGGCGGATCAAATGAATCAATTGACATCCAAGATAGCGCGATTATCCGGCCAAAGGACATGGAATTGCCCTCACAAACCAATATCAACCTTGAAGAAGATGAGAGTTCAATTATCCGGCCAAATGACATGGAACTGCAAGAGTTTCAAGGAAACAGATCTAAAGATGTAGTTGAAAAGGGAAGTGAAGTGCAAGAAATGAGACCCCAATATCAATTCGTCCAAGTGAATGAATCCAGTGTACAATCTCCAAATGCGATAATATCTTCTCCATTCCTTAATCAATATTTTCCTGACTCCTATTCTTCAACTCCTGTTACTGAAATTGATTTTATTATACCAGAAAATTTGAAATTTCATGACAGGAATAAGTTAAGAGTGGAGATGGCAAAATATCTTGAACCGATAAATGCGTGTGATGGAGGAGTGAGTGGAGAATGCAAATTATCGTTGACTTGTTTGGCACCATTTACTAGTCCATGGAAGCCCGTAACTCGTGTGCTCAAGGATTATTCTATTTACGAGGGCTATCAGGACTATATAGAGGATGAAGCATTAAGATGAGCCACAAGATTTTATCCTCCATGAACAAAACATGATGATGTCTAGCCAAAGACATTAAAGAAAAACGCTCATTGGGAGGCAACCCAATTTCTTTTAGTTATTTGTTCATTTTTGTTCGTTAGTTTAAATATATTTTTCCTTGGATTTGATTGATTTTTGGCTTCAATTTTTGTTTTTGATGATTCATAGGCATCCCTCTGACATGACGCGCCTGCGTCAACTAGGCGCGTGGCACATTGCGATTTCCTGATGCCTAGTAAAAAGGGTTTCGATCCTCTTGACGTGCCCGCGTCAAGCCCCGTGAAGAGCTCATGGTCAGATTCGTTAGAAAGGGTTCTTGTCCTCATGACGTGCCCACGTCAAGTCACCTGGAGAGCTTCTCATTCCGTACCTTCATGACGTGCCCACGTCACGTTCGCGGGAAAGGTAAGTATTGAAAAAAGTTCACGAACGATCGTTGATTGTTGGTTAATCTCTACTTTTGAATCTCGAAAATAAAATTTACCAATTAAAAAAAAAGTTTTAAAAAAAAATTCAAAAAAAAATTTTAAATTTTTGTTTCACCGTATCTTAGATTTTCAAAGTATAATTTTAACAAAAACAAAAACAAAAACAATTTCTCTTTCTTTTTCTTTTTCTTCTTTTCTTTCTTTTTCTTTCTTTCCTTCTTTCTTTTCCTTCTCCCTTCCTTCTCCCCTGTTTCCTCTCTTGTTCGACCGAAGCCTTTGCCCGTCGTCCACCAGAGCTCTCCACGCACATCTCTCTATCTCTGTCCACTGCATCGCCAACAGCGCTGCTAGTAGCCACGACCCCAGCTTCTTGTCGCACGACGTCAGCCCGCAGCCCACGGTTCAGCCAGTGCCGCCGCTGCTCTCCTCCATCGCCACCGTCTCCCTCGCCTGCGACAGTCACTGAAAATCCACCACATGCCGCTGCCTCCTACCGCGAGCCAAGCCCACGACCTCAATCCATAGGCGACGCCTCCGCTACCCCAGTAGCAGCTAGCCCTCTGCCTCTCTCGCTTTGAGCTTGTGCGCGCAATCTCTCCTCAGCAGTCGGACGCAGCCCTCCACCAACACACCCGTGACCACCGCCACTCGAAGGAGCACCCCGCCACAGCCGCGGCCTCTCTTCCCCTCTTGACCCTCGGGCAGTGCGCCCCCTCCTCTACCCATTTTGCTACGCCGCCTTCAACCTCTACCAGAGATTTTGTTTGGTCACTATCCGCGGCGGAGGTATTTACCCCTCTCGAACTTATACCCAATTGTTTGGAGCATCCTTTCTGGGATTTAATTGTTCGACTCAATTGAAGCCTCCATGGCCACATTATCTGATTAAATTGAGTTACAGTATCTGGGGTTGCACTGGTGTTTGGGTTGTCTTTATTTGTTCCAGTTGTGGGACATCAGTGCCTTTTGGGTTCGGTGCGACATTATTAGTGGATTTCTTCGCTTTCTAGTGAACTATTGGGCATGCCTTGACTGTCGTCTTCCATTGCTAATTTCTGTGGTGCTACTGTTAACTTACGGAATTATTATTGCTTGAATTGTTGGCTTCTTGAGGTTTTTGCTACGATTTCGGGTGGTGAAGTGGTACACTTAATTTTTCACCAGTGGTACTGGTTGGACTGTTTTTCCTTGAATCTGCTCACTGTATTTGTTTGGATATTTGGCTGATAGCCAAGGGCTTGTGATTGTGTTACCATTACCAAATTCTTGAACCTCTATTGCTGAATTTGGCATATTATTGGGCCAATTGTTATGGTTTAACTGATGGGGGCATTTGTTGCAATTTTAGAGTACATTTGTTGATATTGTGAATGTCCCAAGTTTGCTTGTTGACTGACTGAATTGGGTAGTCCCTGTGCTTATTGACGTGACTTTGCTAGTTTCCAGTTATTGATAATAGTTTCTGGTTGTTGATTTTGGAGTGCAACTGTTGCTTTGTTGACCATATTTGGGCTTGGGTGGCCCGTGTTTGCTTTTGATTGTTGAGTTGGGAAGCACCAGTGACTATGAATGTGCATTTGTGATTGCTATCTTTGTTGGATATTCTGTCTTTTGTTGTTTGGGGTGATAATTGGCGAAAATGGTGAGTAGCGCCACTTACAAGCACAGGTTCACAACGTAGATGAGCGAATGACGAACATCGCCCGCCAAGGGGTAAGGATGTCTCAGAACGTGGCCTCGTACCTCCACCACGTTGGTTTCCCTCCGTAGCTGCTAAATACCGCTTAACCACTCGAGAGGGAAGTTTCGTCATCCTCTTCGCTTTAATTATTTTATTTCCTCCATTGAGGACAATGTAGGATCTAGGTGTGGGGGGAGGGATAGCTATGCCAGTTTTTAGCTTTCAGATGTCCTTCTTTTATTTCTAGTTTGTCATTTGTCTAGTTTTCGTTTACTTTTTTTTTAATGAATACCAAAGTTTGATGTTGGATTGTTGACTCTAATTCTACTATTTCCAAGTTTTAATAATAAAAGTGTATCAAGTTAATGTGGTTGATTCCAAGAATATCTCTTTGATGAATCTCGGTGATTGTTTTACTCTTGTAATTTTTGGTTAACTTTCCTAGGCATAGGGAATGATTGTTGGCATTTTCATGTGAATTGGTCCGGTTATTAACCTTAGTTCTCTATATTTGAAAATGAGGCTAGCTGATGCAAAATTTCCTTTGATTTTTGTGTTATATTGAGTTTTTGTGTTGTTTAGCTGAGAATAAGAGTTGACTGTACTCCGCTAGTTTTTACTACCGAGTAACTGGGATCTTCACCAAAAGTGTCGATTCTCGCGTCAAAAAGTAGTAATTTCTATGAGTACGTGGTCGTATAGCGATAGGAGTTGAGTAACTGGGCTCTTTCATCTGGCAAATGTTGGAGTTTGCGTCAAAAGCCTCCCATGGCTATAAGACCAAGTCTTGTGTTACTATTGAAAAAAAAGAAAAAAAAGAAAAATATGGAAAAAAAGGTGATGGTTGTGTTAATGTGTGATAAAAGTTAGCTTGCCGATTTATGGATTTAATATTGAGATTTTGGATAATAGTTGGACCATTCACTGATAAATGTTGAGCGACCACTCCTTTTTCTTAGATTAGTTAATCTGAAATTGGAAGAGTTTATGGTTTACAAACTAACCGGAGTGATGTTCCTTGGACTTGGTCATTAATGCTTGATTATTATTTTTCTTGGTATCTTGGCAACTTAGTAGATAGAGCAATAGCTATCATCAAATTTTGGTGTCTGTTTAGTTTTCTTATGCTTGAGGGCAAGCATGGTTTAGGTGTGGGGGGAATTGATAGGGTGCAATTTTATCATTTATTTTATAATTAATTTCCCCTATTATTTGACCCGATGTGGATTAATTGTTGGATTCTACTCACTTTTAGTATTTTACATTATTTCAAGGAGTAGATTGAAAATACCACAACCAAGGCCAATTTGACAGTCATCGGGAAAGAATTTAAATGGAAGGTCTTCAGGGGTATTTTTGGAACAAGGAAACACAAGTCCTTTTTGATAATTCGCAAAAGACAACATAAAAGAGGAAAAGGAACGCAGGGCTGGGCGTTCTTTTCCCTTTCGGGGGCTAGAGCCGCCGCACAGAGCCAGGCAGTAGCAGTAGGCAATTAGATGAAAAATTGTGCAAAGAACAATGACTACCTTTTGTTTCAGCTTTGACTTTTCTTTTGGGTACTCAGTAGCTTACCTCTTGTACATAATTGGCAATTGGGATGAATTGAATCATTCCCTGGAGCCTTTGACTTTTCCTTTCATCTTTAGTTTCTTCTCTTTTCTTTTCGGTAGGAGTAGACAAGGGATGAATTAAATCCCTTTGTCTAGTCAAGGAGCAACGGATGCTTTGACTCGCCTAAAATTGTGAGATCGATTCAATTTCACCTTTTTCTTTTATTTATTGGTATTCGCATATTCCCTAGTTACAGTGCTTATGATTGTTTAATTAATTGATTGTCTTGGATCTAGATAATTAGTTAATTTGATAATCTATTGTCAATTGGGCGTTCTTTTCCCTTTCGGGGGCTAGAGCCGCCGCACAGAGCCAGGCAGTAGCAGTAGGCAATTAGATGAAAAATTGTGCAAAGAACAATGACTACCTTTTGTTTCAGCTTTGACTTTTCTTTTGGGTACTCAGTAGCTTACCTCTTGTACATAATTGGCAATTGGGATGAATTGAATCATTCCCTGGAGCCTTTGACTTTTCCTTTCATCTTTAGTTTCTTCTCTTTTCTTTTCGGTAGGAGTAGACAAGGGATGAATTAAATCCCTTTGTCTAGTCAAGGAGCAACGGATGCTTTGACTCGCCTAAAATTGTGAGATCGATTCAATTTCACCTTTTTCTTTTATTTATTGGTATTCGCATATTCCCTAGTTACAGTGCTTATGATTGTTTAATTAATTGATTGTCTTGAATCCAGATAATTAGTTAATTTGATAATCTATTGTCAATTGGGACGTTAAATCCGTAATTGTTTAATTGTCTCAAAATAGTGATAACTGGCATGATTGGTTTGTGTCAGGGAAATACGCGGGCTAACCTAAAATAACCCTGGTAGTGTGTTATTTGGTTAGAATAGGGTTCCTCTAATACGTAAGGCAATTGGGAAATTAAATCTTACGGGCGTACCTAAGATTATTTCTCAATTAGAGTAGTGATTAACGGGCGTACCTTAATCACCGATACAGTAAGGAGGGGTTGACTGTCATCACTTGTTTGGCAGTTATAACCTATCTATTAGTAAATAATTGGAATTGCCTTTGTTTCAATGATCAATTAGGTGAACCATTGCTGAAGTTATTCCTTGGCTAGATCCTTAATTATCACTCGTTTGATTTTAGTAAATTGTTATTTAATTTCTAGTTGGCTATTTTATTTTTATTATTTTACTTTTTGTTGAATTGCTTAGATTGTCATCCCTGATATAAAAACACCCCCTTGTCACTGTGAATTTGAAAAGAAACAATTATTCCCAGTCCCTGTACATTCGACCCTGCTCACCGCTATCTATAGAAATTACTTTTAGTTTTAGTAGGTTTTATTATTGCACAGGCTGACAACCTATCATATGACCTTGAGTCCATTGAACGGCTATTGAAATGAGATTATTTTGTGTGTAGCCTTGGGTTTGATTGAGGAAAAGAATGAAGCCATAAATGGCTGGAAATAGGAAAATACAAAGGGCATGCTGCCCAAATTTACGCTCAAGGGCTAGGTAGACATACTTGCAACTTGAGTAAGGGTTAAGAGTGATTACTACTTGAACCATCTAGGATATTTGCGTCTTCTTTTATCAGGGTATATAAGTAAGGACTTGGCCGAACTTGTACCCTTGAGAAATAAAATAATGACTGCTCGGAGTATGTTTTCCTTGTACTTTCGACTCAAATGGCATTTCCAAGTATAAATGCTACAAAGTTTTATAGTTTAAAAAAAACGAGCAAGTGTTTCACGACTACTCTCTAATTGAATTTCAATTTCTTGATTCTTATTGAACGAAACGTCTAAGTTTCGAACCTTAGTCGATTTTTAAAGTTCTTAAACAAAGTTTTATTGCAGATTTGGACTCTAAACCCGGAGTACAACTTGAAAGTGGCCAGTAAAAGCACTATATCTTTTGGTGAGTGCTTTCAAATACCGAATTGAACATGATACTTGTATTTGATACGTGACCAATGTGATTACATGTTATATACGTGAATTATTAGGGCGAGAGTGTATTTTATCGCACTTGCCCTCATGTGATATATACTTGTTTATTGTTGCAATTGATTTGATATACTTGTTTATGATGTGTGCACCTCCTGGAATTCCAGAAACCTCGTGGCGAGTTACTCAAGTCGAGCCGGCAAGGGCTTGGTCAATTGGGTAACGAACCCTGAGTCTCTTATTTTGTCAAGTGGAGTGATATCTCCTCGACTAATAGGTATACTCGAGTATTACCACCCGTGTTTATTGAGAATTTTGGGCCCAGTAGGGGGTGTGAATGGTGGACGGAGAGTAGTGTAAGTGGTGCTCTACTAGATTGGTTACTTACTTGAAGGTTGACGTCAACTATTACTTGATCAAGCTCTGGTGATGCACTGGGAATTTGGCTCCTGAGAGCCTTCCATATCCTTATACTTTGGAATGATTATTGCTTATTGGATTATTGATTCTTCTGAAAAACTTTTACACTCGCTCACTTTGAGAATTGCTACTTGAAGTATTATTGTTCACTTTTATGAACTTTTGATGCCCATTAACTTGCTACGTTGATATTCGTACTTTTAAAATGGTGAATTTGTTATTTGGAACCTCACTGGACTTTTAGCTCATTCCACGCCATTTGTTTTTCTTACAGGGGATACGACCGAGGCATGAGACATGTACAGATTAGTGTAGTCTAGTTGTTTTGAATTTTGCATTTGTACTCATGCTAGTACCCTACTAGGGTTGATTGTATTCGAAATATAAACACTTTGAAGTTTTTTTTGGTGTGTAGAAGCTTTGTATCTGGATTTGAGCATCAATGTATATATTAAGTTGAAGTGGATGTGTTATTCATTTTCTATGGATGTACGTTATTTTGCTTGAGTTATGAGTGAATGAGTGAGTCCGGGCACGAGTTGGGCAGGTGGTCCGCCGAACCCTTTAGTTCGCCTTAGGGGAAGGTGGGGCTGTCACACTTAACCATTAAGGGAATGATATTGTCCTAAGTGCGGATTTCGAGAACAAAATTCTTTTTAAGGAGGGAAGGATGCGAGGACCCAAAAATTTTCTTATTTTTATATTATTTTACTGGCTTATTTAATTATTTATTCACCCATTTTTCCCGAATAACTTATTTCAACCATTTTAAGTCTATTTGTATGGAGCAATGTCTCCCTTATGTTTTTAAAACGTTTCGTTAGCAAAATCTATTTTTCGGATGCTGGTTTAGTAAGGAATAACAAGTACATGTTTTTCGAGGCAAAATTTGATTCGAGAGTGCAATAATCTTGGAGAATTAAGAATGATCAATTGTAGATTAAGAAAAGTTAATTGAGAGATAAGATGTGAGTGAATTAAAATTTAACTTTATACCGTGCGCGCATCGAAAATTTCCCAAAAATCGCGCTAGTACAAACTAATTAGGGATTTGAGCAATTAATACTAGACTCGTGTGAGAACTTATGTTTTTATTCTCAAAATAGTTATTTTTATGATTATTTACCCTAGTATTAGTTAATTATATTATCGTTACCTGAATTTCTTTTAAGTTTCGCTTTATCGCGCGTGAATTGGAAGTTCGCGTTTTTCGCATCAAATCGACCCAATGGAGATTTAAGAAATTTATTCTAGACTACTAAGAGTGAATAATTATAATGTTAAAGAAAGTACATTAGAGGTTTAGTGCACAAGTGAAACAAATCCGAGAGAAATCGGATACGAAATATGCGCGTGCACGAATACTATTCGTGGTTGACTTTTGTACAAACTGTAACCACAAAACCCTTAAGCTTCCAAAGGAAGCTTCATTCATCAGCCACACTCTCTCTCTCTTCACCTTCCATAGCCAGCCAAACACTCCAAGGATGAAGAAGAAGAGCTCTTTCCATTTCACTACCATTTTTGCTTCCATTTCACCTCAAATTTTCCGCACAACTCGCATATCACTTGGAGAGCAACTCTAGCTTGGTGAAAGTATTAATCTTGGAGGTTTTCTTGGAGCTTTTTTGATCAAAATTTCTGATTCTTCAAGAGTTCAAGAGGTATACTGTGGTAGCCCTACCTCAGCAGACTGCCTGCCCAACTCTCGTCGGGGCTCAGTCGATCAAAGTACTAATAACTCAAATAAAGCGGACGAAACATCTTCCATGCAAGGGAGTGTAACCCCTAAATAAAACATAATCATTTCACCAATTCTCCAAAAGCTTAGTATACGTATAGCCAAAAGTTAACATATATAACAAGAGTCAAACTTATCGATTTAAACTTATAGGAGTCAAAAGTAAGGTCTACTTAAGCAAAAGGTTACACTCTCAAATACAAGTCCAAAACAATGTAAAGCTAAGAAAGCTCTTGATCAAATCCATCCCCGATCTATTAAGAAAAACAAAGGGAGTGGGGTGAGCTAATGCCAATGAGGTTCCAAGTAAAACAAGTAAACACATAGCCAAATAAGGTCACAAAATAATCAAATAAACTCCGTATAGTAAGCTAGTAATTTAAACACAGTTCAATTTAAGAATACGTGTGGCTTTCAAAAGCCAATAACCACTGGAGCTTGATCATAATTGGATCCGTTGACTCTCTGTCAACATTTGTATTCATAGAATGGAAGTCCGTAGGACACCGCTTCCACCAATCTCCGTCCACCAATCAACCCCCTACCGGGCCCGCACGCCACAAATAGTAGTTTGGTAATAGTCGATTATACCAGGAATCCAAGATTCCAAAGAAACAGGATCAAGTCGAGGATTTTACCACTAGTGGTGCTAGGCAACACAACAAGCAAGCACAATGGCTATACTTCACCAGGGACCTCCAAACATCAGTCCCCAAGATTTATTGGCCTTCTCGACCAAGCCCTTACTGGCTCGATACAACCGACTCACCTAAGAGGTTGGGTACCCAAACAGTAGCAGTAGTTGATGGGATATCACCCAAACAACTCAAACATAGTCATGTATATAGCAAAATCTCATCTCATAATAACTGTAACGACCCCACCTCCCCCTAAGGCGAACCAAAGGGTTCGGCGGACCGCCTGCCCAGCTCTCGCCGGGACTCAGTCAGTCACTATAAGAAAAGGGCAATAAAACCCACAAAGCAAACGAAATAACAATAATTCCAAACTTAAACGTAGACTTATATACATAACCATCCCAAAAGCAATACAACGTATGTACAAAGGTTCTCTGTTCTCCATACAACTAGCCCACCAAACATTGGGGCGAGAACCATAAAAAAAAATCAAAAGTTCTAGACCGGCTAGTCTATAAGTAGCTTCCGTCCTTGCACGTCTTCCCCTGCTAAGGAAAACAAAAACTAAAGGAATGAGCTGGAAAGCTCAGTGAGGTTCCGCACACATAGGCAAGAAGAGAATCAATGCATTCAATACATATAAACAACAATTCAAGTTACAAGTACAAATAAAGCGATAAACATATTCATGAAAAGGATACGGGCTCACAAGGAGCCATTTGTTCATTCGTTCATTCATTCATTCTCCTTTCATTCCCTTATGTCTCCCATCATTTGAAAAATGCATTTTATATAAGTAAAACCCTCATTCATTCATTCATTCATTCATTCATTCACCCCGTCCCTGGCTTTTGGCCAGGCTCCACCAACCTACAAGGTAATACTCGAGTATACCGAAACGTTCACCCAAGTCCCTAATCGCCCGACCGAGTCCGCTTCTGGCTCGAGACGACCGGTAACAAGGGGCAATGGCCAGTTCAGCCCAAAGGCTTACATTCATGCACAAATAACATTTCAATCGTTCAATCATTGAAACTTTCACAATCATTTAGGCCGAGTGCGATAAAGTACACACTTGCCTCAAAAACTCGTTTTAGCAATTATTGAAAGCATTTAACATTTATCAATCATTCATACAAGCCATACCATCATGAAACATAACAAACAAGGAACACTCACCTAATTACGCAAAATAACGTGCAAAATATTCTTCCAGATATTACCCTCGGTCACCGAGAAAACCTAAGATTTAACGAAAAGAATATTACAAGTCATATAACAAAACAAGTAAGTGAAATCAAGGAATTCGGCTAAGTACGAGTAAAGCGAGTAAAACAGATAAAGGTGACTTTAAAGTGAAAGGAGTCCATTAGGGCTAGTGGATGAAATAACTAGGGTTGGTAAATTAAGTACAAAACTAACTCCAAAAAGGTTAATAAGTTTCCGACGGAAAATACCTAACTAAAACACTTTATAACCCAACTTGATAAATAAATTTGTTCACGTGGTTCAAAATCAACTCATTTTCAAAGAAATAGTATAGGCTAAATGTCTTCACTATAAAGCATGCGAAAGGAAGACAAAATACGTTAACTTCCAAACTTAGAGCCTCGCTTAAAAATAATTCACTTGTATTCATAGGAAAGGCATAAAGAACATTTGGGGTTTCATGCTTTCGAATGGTTAAATGGTCACATTAGTTGCCTTGCAGAAATATACAAATGTAACTAGAACTTAGCCCTCGAATCCTTAGTTGAACGATCCAATGAAATTCTCAAGGAAATACACCCAAATTTAATACAAAATACATTTCCAAAACCATTTTAACTCATTCAATTTCCAAGAAAATAAATGGACGGCATAACAACAACCCAGAAAATGTAACTATAGCAAACCAGAAAATCAGGAAATGTAACTATATTAGCCCTAATAACAAAAACAGTTTTGGCCTCCTAATGCGGTAATGGCACAACTCTCACTACAATTATCGGTTGGGGATGTAAGACCCACCGTTTCGAAGCTAAGAAACAGGGCTACAACAATGTAGAAGACCACTCAATCCAGTTCTTAACACAACTAGGTCAAATATGCCAAATACTAACCCAGAATTCCCAAAACAGGTTTGCAAAACACAGAAAACTGTAATCGGTATATCTCAGTCCATACAAGTCCAAATGCCAAAATTCCAAAGGCATATGATAGCCAAGACATTCAGCTACATTTCATCAGAAGACACCAACTCCAAAATCCAAACCAATTCCAGTCAAAAAGGCCAATTACTATCGCAATTTTCGCATTCTGATCAAAGCAGAACAGCTACAGTAAAAACGGCATAACTCACTCTACACTCATCCAAATCGGCCTACAATACCTACAACTTTCATGTTTTGAGAAAAGTCCAATTCGGCCTCTAACCCAGTGATCTAAAACCGGACAGAATTGGGATTTTATGAACCCTAACTTTCCAATTTTCCATTCAAATCCAAAATTAATTGCATTTATCCACAATTCACACCCACTAGAACCATTATAGTCCATTTCCAATCATCCAAGATAGCTACAACAATCATTTCATATTAAACCAGAAAAATTCCCAATAAAATAAAAACTTCACCAAAACTCTTCAAATCAAGAAATAAATCATATATTTCATCACCCAAGGCACCTCTAAGCATATTATAAGCATCATTAGGTATAGGGGAGAGGTTGTAGCATCACTTACCAAGAAACAAGGGAAAGAGAGGTTGTGGACCCCTTTGCTCTTCAAAACAACTTCACTACAACCCTTACTAGCACTAGAAGGTAGGATTTTATGGAGTGAAATGGATGGAAGCAAATGTTTTTGGTTGATTTGCACCAAGTAGAAGCTAGAACTTGAAGAGTTTCTCCTTCGTTCTTTGCTCAAGATGGCCGGCCAACAAGAGAAGAAAAATGGTGATTTTTGTGCATTTTTTTGATATTTAATCCTTTGGTCAAAAAAGTCAAGAAAGTGAATAGTGTTTCTTAAAGTCCATCCAATGAGAAGGTGACACTTGTCACCTCCATTAATGCATTCTTATCATTCTTTTCTCTCTCACATCAATCACTTCACACACCCTACTTATCTCTTAACACCCGATAAATTTTTCACAGTATCCGAAACTTAACCTTATTGGCCGAATTTTTCCGAACTTATCGCACTAGTGGGTCCCACGTCCAATATATATTCTTAATTTTTCAAAAACTACCCAATGCTAGGAAAATCATATTAAAAACTATAATTACCCAAAAAATCCACCAAGAAATTTTCTAAGCCAGAAAACATGCAATTAAGGGAAAAACCCTAGGACAATATTAGGGAAATACGGGTTCTCACAATCTCCCCCCCTTAGGAAATTTCGTCCTCGAAATTTTTTCTCGCCTTCATTCGCACCCGGCGAGTCCGGAACTGGTCGGTTATCTAACGCATATGCTTTGTGTGAGGACTCGCAAAAACTATTATTTTATGCCTAATTTATGGCTTAATAAATTATTTAATTGGATTTTATTTCCAAGGAATATTTTCTAGTCTTATTAGACCTAAATACATGGTAATATAACTTCGTTATATTTTTAAAATGATTCGTTTCGAAAATTAATTTCCTAGAGCGCGTTTCGTAAAAATAGTGAATAGTACTTGGAGATTTTATCCGCGTAGTAGCACAACAAGCTTGGAATATTGGAGACTTGTACCATGGTCCTAAAATAGGTAATTTTATGAATAAATATTCAAGTGATAGTTAGTAGTGCAATGGTTATAAGAATTTTTCGAAAGTTTCGCGTTATAGCGGTAAAATTGACGGTACGCGTTTTCACACGTGCGACTTCATTTGAGGGACTTTAGACCCTTATTTCGGGACAATTAAGAGTGAATAATATTTACATGAATATATATGCCTTGGAGGTTCCGTGCACTAGTGAACCAAACGCGCGAGAAAAATCGAGTCCAAACGCACCCTAAATTACACTATTTCGAGTTGACTTTGAGGTGCATTTTGCACCACACAAAGAATCTTCCTTTGGAAGCCAATTGCATCAGCACTCTCTCTCTCTTCACCTCACTTGGCCGAACAACAAGAAGGAGAAGAACTCTCCATTTGCTCTTCATTTTTCATCTTCAATCCATGCACTAAAATCCACCCAAATCACACCAAACTTGGAGATCTCTTAGCAAACCACTTGGAGACTACATTTAGCTAACAAAAGGCTGCATCTTCACGGTTTCTTGGAGCTTCAAGAGGGCCGAAACTTTCTGGTCTTGCACACCTAAGGAAGAGGTAATGATCAACCCATGAATCCTTGTCTTTTGGAGGTTATATAGCAAGATTAAGCTCATGCATGCACTTAGCTAGCTTGTTTATGGTGAAAATGAAATGAGTGGGCTCTTGGAATTCCCACACTTGGGTTGTTGTTGCTGATGTGATGATTAATGGTGATTATATTGTTGGTTTAGTGATTATAATGATGCATTAGTGATGGGTAATTAGTGGAAACCTCATTGGGTGTAAGAGGCTAAAACTTCCGATTTTACCCCTGCTATGTTCGGCCATTTCCAGGCCAAATTTTAATGGTTTAATGGCTTGGATTGGATGTTTATAGGATGTATTTGATGTGTGAAAAAATTTCATTGAAAAATAATGAGGTTTGCATGGGCAAATGGATTTTTGTTTGAAACCAGCAAATCTGGAAACTGACTCGCGTATGTCTCTGACCAGCAGTAGTGTTTTGGCTATAACTCTGTCCTCGGATGTCGAAATCATGTGCCGTCGGTGGCGTTTGAAACTAGACATTCCTAGATTTAATTTGGTATAAAATGCACGTTCTGATTCCTTGTGAACAAGTCGAACCAAATGTTTTAAGTTCGCTGTCCTGTTACTCTGTTCTTCTGGAATGAAGTGTTCAGGCAGCAACTTGATGCCCGAATTTGAACCAATTGGGTGCCGAATTTGGAAATGATTTCTTCTGTGATGTTTTAGTACTAAGAATGTATTTTCCAACGGCGTAAGCCATGCTCAATTTCGAGCTATATTGACTGATTTGTGATTGAATCAAGTGGACTGCTCTGTTTTGGAAAACCCTAATCCTTGGACTGGTTTGGGACCAAATCTTGGAATGAACTTGTTAGTTGATGTTTTTGATATTAAACACCTACCAAAGATATTATGGGTGTATCTTAGACCCTTATTTCACAAATGAACCATGGTTGGATAACTTTCTTGGTTAGACGATTGGAATTTGGGAAATGCAAGTCAAAGGCAGATTTGCCTTAGGATATTTCTTGAACTTTGATGGGCTAATTAACTACCTTGCCAAAGGTATTTTTCCCCGAAATTCGATAGAGAGATACCTTCCATATAGTATTGAAATACTGCCAATTTTGGTGCCAATTCAAGTTCGTTTCGATACCTAATTAAAATTCTAAAGTTGGGGGTTCAAATCTGGAAATTCTTCTCCAGTCTTGAATTTGCTCAACTTCGGGCTACCGTATCTCGGTGCTCGAAACTCCGATTCTTGATCCGCTTATTTTGTCATACACTTCACTTGCAACACTAATTGAGCTGCAAAATTCAGAGGCCGGTTTGCAACGTACGAATCGTGCCGAATTTTCAAAGTTGGCCAAAAACCAACTTCATTCTGCCATGAAAACCGACCCTGCATCTTCAAGCTCATTTTTGACCACTTTTCGCTTTGATTCATGGAAAAGTGTCTTCTAGGGACTTATAGTACTCTCTAAGAGGTTTCCAACGGTATAAAGTTTTCCAATTCTCGACTTATACCGTGCGAGTTATGATTTTTCAAAGATTCATCATAAAACTGAAAAAATATTCCAATTCCAAGAAAATAGAGTTTTTCAAAAACTCTTTATTCTTTTTATATTCTTAAAACGTTTTGCTTACGATTTTCATGATAAAAACTCAAATAATATTGTACCTAATAAAAGGCAAGTTAAACCTCGATTTACGTGTAATTGAGGTTCCTTTTTGCAAAATAATTCTTAGATTGTACTAGTGTACAATCTTTCTTGATAAGTGTGATTATCCACTATTATATTGCCAGGCGCGCAAGGAGACCTTCAAGAGGATCTCACCGCGGACACCTGAACTCCCAGAAAATAATTCTTTTTGAATTGCTCGGTGAGTGTCAAGTGTGTGGAATTTGTTACTTGCTTGCTTGTGTAATTGTTGGAATTTTAAGAAAATGGGGACGGGTGCGTACTTTATCGTACCTGTTCTACTTTCAAATGAATGAATGAAATGTATTGAATGAATGAATGAAATGCAACGTTATGTCATGAATGCTTGTGTCGTTGGAGTGAATCTCCTCGACTTTCAAATGAATGGGGGACGCCCAAACTCATAGGCCGTCCTTAGACTCGAGCCAGCAATGGGCTTGGTCTGGGATTCGGACGAGCCATGAGATACATATAAGCTCGACCTAATAAGAGGTCTTGCTTGGCATACTTGTAGAGTATCGCCTAATAATAGACTTGTGGGCCCTTGGGGTGTACGGTGGACGGAGGAAAGTAAGTGGTGATCTACGGAAATGGAAATACCGACCCGGTTGACAGGAGGGTCAATGCGGGAAGGTATACGAATGACAACGGCAGATCAAGTGGAACTTAGCTCCTGAGAGCTACTATATCCTTGAATTGTTTCTGATTACTTTTCCTGTTTGAATAATTGATTGTTGAAGAGACGTGATTTTATTTATTAAACTTGGGTTTGTTATTTGGCTAAGTGCTTGCATGTGTGTTCTTGGCCTCACGAGCGTTAGCTCACCCTATAGTTTTGTTTTCCTTAACAGGACCGACTCTTGGAGATATATGGAGAAACCATCCGTTGTAATTTTGTTAAGACTCCTGTTATAAATTTTGACTAGGCCCTGGTTCGGGTTGTACTTTTGGAATTGTAAACTTGAAAAGTTTGGGCCCTGATGTGTACTTTGAATTCTAGTCGTTCATGATTACCCGATGTACTGGTTATACATTAAGTGACTTATTAAGCTTGAACGCTTCCGCATTTTTGTATTCGTGTTGCTCTCATCGAAGTGTTTAGTTTGACTTTAAATTGAATGAAATCGCTTGAGTCCTGGCGAGAGCTGGGCAGGCGTCCGCGGATACCCTTTGGTCCGCCTTAGGGAGATGTGGGGCGTCACAGTTGGTATCAGAGCACTAGGTTAGAGGTCTATATGGGAGACATATTAGATACTCTACCTTTAAGACTCGATATGGGATAACTTAATCCTACCCTAAGTGATACTTGAGGCGAGCTAGCAACTAAGTTAGTCCTACCTCAAGTGACGAATGGGATGAACCAACGATTAAGATAGGCATGCATTGCAGGATATTGGAATTAGGTAGTGATTTAAGTTTCTAACCCGAAAGGTATTATTATTGTTATTATTTTGCAGGGATGGCTGATGGAAACGGAGCCCCGGCAGCTAATGGGAATGGTCATGCGAATGGTCATTACGTGCCCCTTAGGACTATCTACTACCGACCTATAGCAGGAGGAGATCGAGTACGCTACTCACCGTATGATAGATACCCTCGATGTTCGTGTAGGTTGACTTTCGCCTACCCGGACTATTTGGTGCTTGCTTTGGACGACGAGCGTCGTCAGTTGGTGGATGCCAACCGCGGTCTACAGGATGAGGTAGACGCGCTTAGGCAGATGGTGGGCGCTCAGGGTGAGCGGATCGCCGAGCTTGAGGAGGTGCTAGAGGGTGAGGTAGCCACGTCTGCAGTGGTTAACCAGGAGCTTCGGGATACTAGGGCTCGACTCACTAGGTTAGCACGAGATGTCCGTACTCGGGCTTTCGAGATGCTGGTTGATGCTACTAGTCTGGTTGAGGACGCTACTGCAGTGCTTCCTGATGATGAGGAGGAGGATCCGGAGGAGGATCCCGAGGAGGAGGTTCCTCCTGATAGCCCTGCTATGGACTAGGATCTTGGTCGTTGACCCCTTTTGACTTTTGACTGGTACAGTTAGGACTAGTTAGGGTGACGCGAGTGCTGAGGCCATTGTATTTTGCATGCTTGTGTGGCCTACTTTTGGGCACTTGTTCTTACTTTAGTCTTCTGTGACTAAAAGTATACTTTTGAGCACCTGTGTGCTATATTTTGTGAATTGTCCCTAACTTGCTAATTGTACAAACATGACATGCTTATGAATGTAAATTATTGTTAATCTCAATGCTTTCTTGGTTAGTTCTAAATTCGATATAATTCTTGTTTTCTGCTTAAATTAATTTATTTCTTGCACTAGGCACGTTTAGACTAATGGAAGGATTAAGGAGTGGTCGAGGCCGTGGACGAGCGTCTAGACAGGCCCAACCTCAGGGGGATGACCAGGGATCGGCAACTGGACCGACCCAGGGACAGGAAAACGTTGAGGGTAACCAAGTGGCTACTGCCATCAATAGGATGACTGATATCCTAGAACGTCTAGCGGAGAGGCAGGGTCCTGGACCATTTAACCAGCCTGGGGGCCAGGATAGAGGAGAGGATAGAGCCTTGGAAAGATTCCTAAAGTTTAACCCGCCTAAGTTTATGGGTGAACCTGACCCCGAAGTAGCGGAGAATTGGTTAGAGAGGATGACCAACATATTCGCCGCTCTAGACTATACTGAGGATAGGCGAGTGAACTTTGCTGCCTTTCAATTTGAGGGAATAGCCCGTTCTTGGTGGGATTTAATAAAAGGAAAATGGGAAAGAGCTCGAACCCCTTGGACTTGGGAGAATTTCACCCGGGAGTTCAATGAAAAGTTTCTTCCGCCCTTGATCCAAGAGAAAAGGGAGGACGAATTTATTAAGTTGAAACAAGGAATCCTTACCGTAGCAGAGTATGAAGGGAAGTTCACCAAACTTTCTAAATACGCTCCTGAGTTAGTAGCCGATGAACGGAGGAGGATTAGAAGGTTCATACAGGGACTTAATGTGGAACTTTAGGAGGGCCTGGCTGCGGCCCAAATCTCTACTTTTACTGAGGCTTTAGAGAAAGCGCAAAGGGTTGAGAATGCAAGATCTCAAGTGAGGGATTTCCACAATAGGAAAAGGAATTTCCCCAGTCACGCTACTGGGCAGACCAGTAAGTTCGTACACCTTTCTAAAAAGGGAAGAGGAGAAGGAGGAACGAGGACTGCTGGAGCTTCTAGGGGAGCTCTATCGAGGGGAGGTCGTCGTGGGACGACTCAGGTTAGGGGGGCACCATCTGTTGGATCGACTGTGACCCCTCAAGTTACATGTGGGTATTGTGGTAAACCCAACCACTCTGAAAGTGACTGCTAGAGAAAGCTGGGAAAATGCTTGCTGTGTGGGAGCACTGAGCATCAAATTGCAAATTGTCCGAAATCGCCAAAGACAGGGGGAAGCCTGCAGAGGCCTGAGAAATCGACGTCTAAGCAGACCAGTGCCGGAGGGAGTCGACCGAAAGTACCGGCTAGGGTCTACGCGTTGGACTATCCACAAGTTCCAGAGGCGACCGAAGTGGTCGAAGGTACAATTCCAATCTTTCACCGACTAGCTAGGGTTTTAATTGATCCGGGTGCAACGCACTCTTTTGTAAACCCTGATTTCATGAGTGGAATAGACTTGAAGCCAATTAAGTTACCGTATGACTTGGAGGTTAAAACACCCACTGGGGACAAAAGTCTAATTGCTAATACGGTGTATAAGAATAGTGAAATTTGCGTGAGGGAAAGAAAATTGCTGGCCGATTTGATAGGCTTAGCGATTAAAGGATATGATGTGATCCTAGGGATGGATTGGTTAGCCCGATATAATGCTCAGTTAAATTGTAGGACGAAAATTGTAGAATTGTGTATTCCAGGGGAGGCAACCCTGAAATTGGATGTGAGGGGTAAGTTAGCCTCGTCTGCACTTATTTCGGGAATTCGGGCTAGAAAGTTGTTAAGTAAAGGAGCTCAAGGGTATTTGGCTTTTCTTATTAATACCCCTAACGATAAGGTGAATCTGGAGGACACACCAGTAGTGAAAGAATTTTCTGATGTTTTTCCTGAAGAATTGGAGTCTCTACCTCCGGAACGGGAAATAGCTTTTAAAATTGATTTAGCTCCGGGAACAGCACCTATATCAAGGACACCATACAGGATGGCTCCGGCTGAGTTGAAGGAGTTGAAGTTACAATTACAGGATTTGTTGGAACGAGGTTTTATACGAGAGAGTGATTCTCCGTGGGGAGCCCCAGTTTTGTTTGTAAAGAAGAAAGATGGGAGTTTGAGGTTATGTATAGATTATCGAGGTTTAAATGATGTTACGATTAAGAATAAATACCCACTACCCCACATCGATGAACTGTTTGATCAATTGCAAGGGGCGGTAGTGTTTTCAAAGTTGGATCTAAGGCAAGGTTACTATCAATTGAGGATTTTGGAAAAAGACATACCTAAGACTGCTTTTAACTCGAGGTATGGGCACTTCGAGTTTGCAGTAATGCCTTTTGGGTTAACCAATGCACCTGCCGCTTTCATGGATTTAATGCATAGGGTTTTTAAGCCTTACTTGGATCAATTCGTGGTGATCTTCATTGATGACATTTTGGTGTATTCTAAGAATGTGAAAGATCATGAGAAACATTTGAGAATTGTTTTACAAATCTTGAGGGAACATCAGTTATATGCTAAGTTTAGCAAGTGTGAATTCTGGCTGAAGGAAGTGACTTTCCTAGGGCATATAATTTCTAAGGATGGGATTAAAGTGGATCCAGCTAAAGTGGAAGCTGTTTCGAAATGGAAACGACCGGAAAACCCAACGGAAGTTCGGAGCTTTATAGGATTGGCAGGGTATTACCGGAGATTCATCCAGGATTTTTCAAAAATTGCTGGACCTATGACTGAGTTGACCAAGAAAAATGGAAAGTTTATTTGGAGTTCTAAGTGTGAAGGAAGTTTTCAGGAGTTGAAAGGGCGGTTGACTAGAGCGCCTGTTCTAGCTCTACCAAATGGACATGATAGTTTTGTGGTTTGCACAGATGCATCTAAGGAAGGTTTGGGATGTGTTTTGATGCAAAATGATAAAGTGATAGCTTATGCCTCTAGAAAATTGAAGCCGCATGAAGGGAACTATCCGACCCATGATTTGGAGTTAGCGGCTGTGGTCTTTGCTTTGAAGAAATGGAGACACTATTTATACGGAGTGACCTTTGAGGTTTTTACAGATCACAAAAGCCTTAAGTACTTATTTTCTCAGAAGGAACTGAATTTGAGGCAACGTAGATGGATGGAATTTTTGGAAGATTATGACTGCATTATTAAGTACCACCCTGGAAAGGCCAATGTAGTGGCCGACGCTTTGAGCCGTCAGGTACAAATGGCAGGATTGATGGTTAAGGAATTTCGATTGTTGGAGGAAGTCAGTTATTGGAATCCTCGATTAGAACCAAGGAAAGTGATTTTGGGGAATATTGTGATAACCTCCACTTTATTGGAACGTATTAAAGAATCTCAGGAAAAGGACCCTGAAATGCAAAAGTTGGTGGAGAAAGTCAAGATGGGAGACCAGACCGATTTCACTTTGGGATCAGATGGAATATTGAGATTTCGAAATCGGGTGGTTATGCCAAAGGATGAAGGGCTTAGAAAAGAAATTTTGGAAGAGGCACACCGATCAAAGTTTACAGTACATCCAGGAGGGAATAAAATGTACCAAGACTTGAAGAGTCTATATTGGTGGAAGAATATGAAGAAGGAAATTGCCCAATTTGTCCAGACATGCTTGGTTTGTCAACAGGTTAAAGCCGAACATCAGAAACCATCTGGGCTTTTGCAACCTCTAGAAATACCTGAGTGGAAATGGGAAAATATTACCATGGATTTTGTATCAGGCTTACCAAGGACACAGAGAGGCCATGATGCCATTTGGGTGATAGTAGATAGATTGACTAAATCGGCTCATTTTCTGCCGATTAATATGAAATATCCATTGGAGAAGTTGGCCAGATTGTACTTGGATGAGATTATCAGACTACATGGTATACCTGTGAGTATTGTGTCAGATAGAGATCCAAGATTTGTTTCGAGGTTTTGGCAAAAGATGCAAGAAGTGTTGGGGACTAAGTTGAACTTTAGTACCACCTATCATCCCCAGACTGATGGACAATCTGAAAGAACAATTCAAACTCTTGAGGACATGTTGAGGACTTGTGTACTGGACTTTGGAGAGAGTTGGAGTAAGTTCTTGACTTTAGTGGAATTCGCCTATAACAATAGTTTCCACTCTTCTATTCAAATGGCTCCATACGAAGCACTTTATGGTCGGAAGTGTAGATCCCCAATTTGTTGGGATGAAGTAGGTGAACGGAAAATCTTAGACACGACCACTGTATCTTGGATTGAGGAGGCTAATGAAAAGGTGAAATTGGTACGGCAAAGAATTCAAACCGCCCAGAGTAGACAAAAGAGTTATGCCGACAATCGGAGGAAGGATTTGGAGTTCACTGTTGGAGATATGGTATTTCTCAAGATTACGCCTTTAAAAGCAAGTTTGATGTCCGGAAAAGGGAAGAAACTACAACCAAGGTTTGTAGGGCCTTATAAGATTATTCAGCGAGTTGGGAATGTAGCCTATAAGCTGGAATTACCACCGAGTTTATCTCGTATTCATAACGTGTTTCATGTGTCCATGCTTAAGAAGTATCATCCAGACCCCTCTCATGTTTTACAACCGGAGAATATTGAGATTGATGAAACCCTGACCTATGAGGAGAGACCGGTAAAACTTTTGGATCGAAAGGTGAAGGAATTGAGGAACAAGCAGATACCACTAGTGAAAGTTCTATGGAAGAACCATGAAGTAGAGGAGGCAACATGGGAAGTTGAAGAGTCAATCAGAGAGAAGTATCCAGACTTGTTCATCAACCAAGGTAAATTTCGAGGACGAAATTTTCTTAAGGGGGAGAGGATGTGAGGACTCGCAAAAACTATTATTTTATGCCTAATTTATGGCTTAATAAATTATTTAATTGGATTTTATTTCCAAGGAATATTTTCTAGTCTTATTAGACCTAAATACATGGTAATATAACTTCGTTATATTTTTAAAATGATTCGTTTCGAAAATTAATTTCCTAGAGCGCGTTTCGTAAAAATAGTGAATAGTACTTGGAGATTTTATCCGCGTAGTAGCACAACAAGCTTGGAATATTGGAGACTTGTACCATGGTCCTAAAATAGGTAATTTTATGAATAAATATTCAAGTGATAGTTAGTAGTGCAATCGTTATAAGAATTTTTCGAAAGTTTCGCGTTATAGCGGTAAAATTGACGGTACGCGTTTTCACACGCGCGACTTCATTTGAGGGACTTTAGACCCTTATTTCGGGACAATTAAGAGTGAATAATATTTACATGAATATATATGCCTTGGAGGTTCCGTGCACTAGTGAACCAAACGCGCGAGAAAAATCGAGTCCAAACGCACCCTAAATTACACTATTTCGAGTTGACTTTGAGGTGCATTTTGCACCACACAAAGAATCTTCCTTTGGAAGCCAATTGCATCAGCACTCTCTCTCTCTTCACCTCACTTGGCCGAACAACAAGAAGGAGAAGAACTCTCCATTTGCTCTTCATTTTTCATCTTCAATCCATGCACTAAAATCCACCCAAATCACACCAAACTTGGAGATCTCTTAGCAAACCACTTGGAGACTACATTTAGCTAACAAAAGGCTGCATCTTCACGGTTTCTTGGAGCTTCAAGAGGGCCGAAACTTTCTGGTCTTGCACACCTAAGGAAGAGGTAATGATCAACCCATGAATCCTTGTCTTTTGGAGGTTATATAGCAAGATTAAGCTCATGCATGCACTTAGCTAGCTTGTTTATGGTGAAAATGAAATGAGTGGGCTCTTGGAATTCCCACACTTGGGTTGTTGTTGCTGATGTGATGATTAATGGTGATTATATTGTTGGTTTAGTGATTATAATGATGCATTAGTGATGGGTAATTAGTGGAAACCTCATTGGGTGTAAGAGGCTAAAACTTCCGATTTTACCCCTGCTATGTTCGGCCATTTCCAGGCCAAATTTTAATGGTTTAATGGCTTGGATTGGATGTTTATAGGATGTATTTGATGTGTGAAAAAATTTCATTGAAAAATAATGAGGTTTGAATGGGCAAATGGATTTTTGTTTGAAACCAGCAAATATGGAAACTGACTCGCGTATGTCTCTGACCAGCAGTAGTGTTTTGGCTATAACTCTGTCCTCGGATGTCGAAATCATGTGCCGTCGGTGGCGTTTGAAACTAGACATTCCTAGCTTTAATTTGGTATAAAATGCACGTTCTGATTCCTTGTGAACAAGTCGAACCAAATGTTTTAAGTTCGCTGTCCTGTTACTCTGTTCTTCTGGAATGAAGTGTTCAGGCAGCAACTTGATGCCCGAATTTGAACCAATTGGGTGCCGAATTTGGAAATGATTTCTTCTGTGATGTTTTAGTACTAAGAATGTATTTTCCAACGGCGTAAGCCATGCTCAATTTCGAGCTATATTGACTGATTTGTGATTGAATCAAGTGGACTGCTCTGTTTTGGAAAACCCTAATCCTTGGACTGGTTTGGGACCAAATCTTGGAATGAACTTGTTAGTTGATGTTTTTGATATTAAACACCTACCAAAGATATTATGGGTGTATCTTAGGCCCTTATTTCACAAATGAACCATGGTTGGATAACTTTCTTGGTTAGACGATTGGAATTTGGGAAATGCAAGTCAAAGGCAGATTTGCCTTAGGATATTTCTTGAACTTTGATGGGCTAATTAACTACCTTGCCAAAGGTATTTTTCCCCGAAATTCGATAGAGAGATACCTTCCATATAGTATTGAAATACTGCCAATTTTGGTGCCAATTCAAGTTCGTTTCGATACCTAATTAAAATTCTAAAGTTGGGGGTTCAAATCTGGAAATTCTTCTCCAGTCTTGAATTTGCTCAACTTCGGGCTACCGTATCTCGGTGCTCGAAACTCCGATTCTTGATCCGCTTATTTTGTCATACACTTCACTTGCAACACTAATTGAGCTGCAAAATTCAGAGGCCGGTTTGCAACGTACGAATCGTGCCGAATTTTCAAAGTTGGCCAAAAACCAACTTCATTCTGCCATGAAAACCGACCCTGCATCTTCAAGCTCATTTTTGACCACTTTTCGCTTTGATTCATGGAAAAGTGTCTTCTAGGGACTTATAGTACTCTCTAAGAGGTTTCTAACGGTATAAAGTTTTCCAATTCTCGACTTATACCGTGCGAGTTATGATTTTTCAAAGATTCATCATAAAACTGAAAAAATATTCCAATTCCAAGAAAATAGAGTTTTTTAAAAACTCTTTATTCTTTTTATATTCTTAAAACGTTTTGCTTACGATTTTCATGATAAAAACTCAAATAATATTGTACCTAATAAAAGGCAAGTTAAACCTCGATTTACGTGTAATTGAGGTTCCTTTTTGCAAAATAATTCTTAGATTGTACTAGTGTACAATCTTTCTTGATAAGTGTGATTATCCACTATTATATTGCCAGGCGCGCAAGGAGACCTTCAAGAGGATCTCACCGCGGACACCTGAACTCCCAGAAAATAATTCTTTTTGAATTGCTCGGTGAGTGTCAAGTGTGTGGAATTTGTTACTTGCTTGCTTGTGTAATTGTTGGAATTTTAAGAAAATGGGGACGGGTGCGTACTTTATCGTACCTGTTCTACTTTCAAATGAATGAATGAAATGTATTGAATGAATGAATGAAATGCAACGTTATGTCATGAATGCTTGTGTCGTTGGAGTGAATCTCCTCGACTTTCAAATGAATGGGGGACGCCCAAACTCATAGGCCGTCCTTAGACTCGAGCCAGCAATGGGCTTGGTCTGGGATTCGGACGAGCCATGAGATACATATAAGCTCGACCTAATAAGAGGTCTTGCTTGGCATACTTGTAGAGTATCGCCTAATAATAGACTTGTGGGCCCTTGGGGTGTACGGTGGACGGAGGAAAGTAAGTGGTGATCTACGGAAATGGAAATACCGACCCGGTTGACAGGAGGGTCAATGCGGGAAGGTATACGAATGACAACGGCAGATCAAGTGGAACTTAGCTCCTGAGAGCTACTATATCCTTGAATTGTTTCTGATTACTTTTCCTGTTTGAATAATTGATTGTTGAAGAGACGTGATTTTATTTATTAAACTTGGGTTTGTTATTTGGCTAAGTGCTTGCATGTGTGTTCTTGGCCTCACGAGCGTTAGCTCACCCTATAGTTTTGTTTTCCTTAACAGGACCGACTCTTGGAGATATATGGAGAAACCATCCGTTGTAATTTTGTTAAGACTCCTGTTATAAATTTTGACTAGGCCCTGGTTCGGGTTGTACTTTTGGAATTGTAAACTTGAAAAGTTTGGGCCCTGATGTGTACTTTGAATTCTAGTCGTTCATGATTACCCGATGTACTGGTTATACATTAAGTGACTTATTAAGCTTGAACGCTTCCGCATTTTTGTATTCGTGTTGCTCTCATCGAAGTGTTTAGTTTGACTTTAAATTGAATGAAATCGCTTGAGTCCTGGCGAGAGCTGGGCAGGCGTCCGCGGATACCCTTTGGTCCGCCTTAGGGAGATGTGGGGCGTCACACTTTGGCCGGTACACTTGTTCGGTTTCCTCTTTCTTTTACCGGTTTCGATTTAGTTCCATCCAGTGACTGAGTACTACCCTCACGTGGATGTCTTCTCGGACAATTGCTCACTTGATGTTCACTACTTCCACAGATCAAACATTTCCGCCCTTTCCGCCAACAAGCATCCTCGGTGTGATTTGCCTTTCCACAGTAACCGCAAATCAAGTGAGAGGTCATCTTTTGACTATCTTGAGAAATCTCCTTAGATCCGATGTGACTTCCTTTAGTAGACCTCTCATCTATCGCCCCTATTGTCCATGGCGGATAGGATAACTGGCTCATCTTTTGCACTTTAGAAGGCGTCATCGTTTCAATAAACTCTTCCAATCCACTGCCCGATGCACCCCTTTTTCGAGTTTGGGAGGCCTTTACTTGTGCCTTGGCACTCTCGATTCGTTGAGCCTTCTCAAGGGCCTCTGTAAAAGTATTCACTTGCGCCGCTGCCAACGCCTCTTGGATGTCCAAATTCAGTCCCTGTATAAACCGTCTTACTCTTCGTCGTTCAGTGGCTACCAGTTCAGAAGCAAACTTGGATAACCTAGTAAATTTTGTCTCATATTCGGCCACACTTAATGTTCCCTGGCGTAGCCCAATAAACTCCTCCTCCCTCCTTTCTTGAACTAAAGGTGGAAGATACTTTTCATTAAATTCTCTGGTAAAGTTCGCCCAGGTCCAAATAGTCTGCTCTCTTTCCCATTTTGCTCGAATTACATTCCACCATGCTCGGGCCGGTCCCTCAAATTGAAATACTGCAAAGTTCACTTGCCTTTGTTCGGTGTAGTTTAAGGCTGTGAATATATTCACCATGGCCTCTACCCATTGCTCAGCAATATCCGGATCAGGCCCTCCGAGGAATTTCGGAGGATTAAACTTCTGAAACCTCTCTAGAGCCCGATCTTCGCCTATTTCAGGGTTCTAGGTTTGATTTACAGGCATTTGGCCTTGTTGGTCCACCAACCTTGTCAAAATGGTTGCCATCTGTTGAATTGCCGTCGCCATTTGGTCCCCGGCCTCAACTCTAGGTTCTTGTTCTTGTTCAGCGGACGTTTCCCTTTCTGCTCTAGGTTCTGGGGTCCGTTTGTAACGCCCCGAAAAAAAAGAGTTTGAGACCCGTAAAAACCCTAATCTTTTCCGAGGGTTTTATTTCCTTTAATTGCATGTTTTCTGCATTTCTTGGCTTAGGAAATTTTCCTGAGGAATTTTTATGAGTAATTATAGTTTTAGATGATTTTTCTAGCCTTGGAGAGTTTTCGGAAAATTAAGGATAAATAACGGACGTGGGACCCACTAGTGTGAAAAGTTCGGAAAAATTCGGCCAATAAGGTTAAGTTTCGGATACTGTGTAAAATTTATCGGGTGTTAAGAGATAAGTAGAGGGTGAAATGATTGATGTGAGAGGTAAAAGAAAAGATAAGATTGCATTTATGATAGTGACAAGTGTCACAATATCATTGGTTTTGACTTAAGAGTTACTATTCACCTTTTTGACTTTTGACCCAATTAAGTAAATATCTCAAAAATTCACAAAAATTACCATTTTCTTACCTTGTGTTGGCCGGCTCTCTCTCTTGCAAGAAGGAAGGAAGTTCTTCAACATTTCAAGCTTCCAAGTGGCTCAAATCAACCAAACCAAGGGTTTGAATTAGTTTTTACTCCATACAATCTTTCCTTTTAGTGATAGTGAGTGCTTTAGTGAAGTTTTTTGGAAGAGCTAAGGTGTCCAACATCTTCCCCTCTCTTGTTTACTTGGTAAGTGAAGCTTAAACTTCCACCTACACCTATTGATGCTTAAGATATGATTAGTAGTGATTAAAGTGCTGAAATTTCTGGTTTTATCTTGGTTTGAAGTGATTTGGTGAAGTTTTGATTTTATTGATGATTTTTCTGGTTTAATTGGATTATGGTGTTGTGGTTGTTTATGATGATTGATAATGAGGGGTTATGACTCTAGTGGATGGAAATGATTGATATTTGCAACCAATTTTGGATTTGGAATAAATTTTGGAAAGTTAGGGTTCATGAAGCTACATTCTGCCCGAATTTATTGCACCATGTTAGAGGTCGAATTGGCCTTGGCTTAAAACATGAAAGTTGTAGGTATTGATGTGTTTGAAGTGCCTGTAAAATTTCAGGTCATTTGGACTAGTGTAGAGTGAGATATGTCGATTTTACTGTTGCTGTTCTGGGTTGATCAGAATGCGAAAACTGCACTTGTAATTGGCCATTTTGACTGGAATTGCTTTGGATTTAGATGTTGGTGTCTTCTGATGAAATGTAGCTGGATGTCTTACCTTCCATATGCCTTTGGAATCAATGCATTTGGACCTGTACAGACCGAGTTATACCAATTACAGCATAGTGGGATTTGTGAACCTGTTTTAGTGGTTCTGGTTTGGTATTTTTGGCATATTTGACCTAGTTGTGCTAGGAACTGGACTGAGTGACCTTCTACATTGTTGTAGCCCTGGTTCTTAGCTTCGAAACGGTGGGTCTTACACCCCCATCCGACAATCGTAGAGCCTTTGGTACCATTACCGCAAAATGACGTCAAAACTGTTTTTCTGGTTTTGAGCTTAACCTTCATTTCCGGACTTTTTCCCTAGCTTGACTTGTCTTTGTACTTCTCGGAGCTTGCTGCATGGATATTAGATGAACTTATTTGTGTGACTTTGGGACTGGCTGAAGAAATAATGAAGCCATGATGGCTGGGAAAGTTAGCAAATGTAGGGGAAGTGCTGTCCGAACTTTGAAGGGACTTGTTTGCATTGGGTTTGTGATCTAAGGCTTGGATTTGAGCAAGGAAATGTTATATGATGGATGGTTTCTGAGCCGTGGAGGTGAGTGACCTCAAACTACTTCTAAAGTTATTTATGAACCGTTTCTTACATTATTTACTTTTGAACTGTTTCCAAAGTTACTTTTGAAATGTTTTCTTGCATATCATGCGTGCTGGCATGTGAGTGTGCCTTGTTTGCTATATTTCTTGACTTCATGACTTGCATTTTGGTGGATAACGTGTTAAGCGCTTATAATGATTTCCAAAACGAGTTTTCGAGGCGAGTGTGTACTTTATCGCACTCGACCTCGATAAATGTGAAATTTTCGATTGAAATGTTACTTGCGCATGAATGTAAGCCTTTTGGGCTGAACTGGCCATTGCCCCTTGTTACCGGTCGTCTTGAGCCAGAAGCGGACTCGGTCAGGCGATTAGGAACTTGGGTGAACGTTTGGTATACTCGAGTATTACCTATGTAGGTTGGTGGAGCCTGGCCAAAAGCCAGGGACGGGGTGAATGAAATGAAATGAATGACCAAATGAGCGAGGAAATGTCAGGAGAATGAATGTATCCTTTCATGAATGTTACTATCGCTTTCCATTGTAAATGTTCCTTGAATTATTGATAATCCATATTTACTGTTTTGCAAATGTTGTAGTTATTTCTGGATTTATCATTTGATTTATGACATCATTGCTATATGACATCATTGAAATGAACTGTTGTGATACCGATTTGATTACTGATTTTAATGGTTACTCGCTGAGCTTCTAGCCCACCCCAAAAATGTTTTATTCCCCCCCCCACAGGGCTCAAGGCGAAGAAAAGCTTGGAGCGCTTATTCACGTGACTGGATGGCTTATATCGTGTACAGTTTAAGTTTGGATCTATTTTATGTACGAGTTGGTCTTGTAAATATTTGAAATTGATATGGATGTAAGTATACGTTCCACGATTGTAATCAGTTTTCCGCTGCATTTGTAATATGTAATCATTGGAGAATTTGATGTAATTTTGAGTTTTATATTGTAAGCTGTTTGAGGAATGTAGTGAATGACTGAGTCCCGGCGAGAGCTGGGCAGGCGGCCCGCCGAACCCTCTGGTTCGCCTTAGGGGGAGGTGGGGCCGTTACACCGTTTAGTTCCACGACCTCGACCACGTCCCTGACTACGTCTCCCGTCCATATTTTTCCTTCCCTCTTTTTTTTCCAACAGTAGTTTAATGAATAAATGCAATAAGATGACTCAAAAGTAACCAAAATTGAGGCACCAAATACACAAGTAAACATATATGCACATGCTCCACATTTCAAGAAAATAGATGATCAATTACACAAGTACACATCAAGTCAGGAAAAATATTCATGTGCACAATTACAGCAATGGACGTCATATAATAAGAATACACGAGCGAATCAAACAAGGTGGTGATGTGTCGTCCCCGTCTCAGCTAAGGTAACCCCGTCCAGTCCCTCACGTCATTTTCTAATCAATCCAGATATCCGCTGACCTCTTAAATTCATTCTAGTCGGACCAAACCTGTTCATGGTCCCAACATATAAAGCTCATATACTTAACATCATCTCCACTCTGGAGTACTCGGGTACGAGAATCCGAGATAAGATAATTCACCTCTCGAGCTGGCCAGTCCCAAGAGTAAACCATCTGCAATCGGAATTCCTACCAGACGTACCTATCTATGGTCCTCAGATACCATAAGAGATAGCTTATGCTCAAACGAGCACTTAGTCCATTATACCTATTCAACACTCAGTCCAGGCTCACTCCGCGCAGAGACCACGCGAACCAGGCTCTGATACCAACTGTAACGACCCCACCTCCCCCTAAGGCGAACCAAAGGGTTCGGCGGACCGCCTGCCCAGCTCTCGCCGGGACTCAGTCAGTCACTATAAGAAAAGGGCAATAAAACCCACAAAGCAAACGAAATAACAATAATTCCAAACTTAAACGTAAACTTATATACATAACCATCCCAAAAGCAATACAACGTATGTACAAAGGTTCTCTATTCTCCATACAACTAGCCCACCAAACATTGGGGCGAGAACCATAAAAAAAAAGTCAAAAGTTCTAGACCGGCTAGTCTATAAGTAGCTTCCGTCCTTGCACGTCTTCCCCTGCTAAGGAAAACAAAAACTAAAGGAATGAGCTGGAAAGCTCAGTGAGGTTCCGCACACATAGGCAAGAAGAGAATCAATGCATTCAATACATATAAACAACAATTCAAGTTACAAGTACAAATAAAGCGATAAACATATTCATGAAAAGGATACGGGCTCACAAGGAGCCATTCGTTCATTCGTTCATTCATTCATTCTCCTTTCATTCCCTTATGTCTCCCATCATTTGAAAAATGCATTTTATATAAGTAAAACCCTCATTCATTCATTCGTTCATTCATTCATTCACCCCGTCCCTGGCTTTTGGCCAGGCTCCACCAACCTACAAGGTAATACTCGAGTATATCGAAACGTTCACCCAAGTCCCTAATCGCCCGACCGAGTCCGCTTCTGGCTCGAGACGACCGGTAACAAGGGGGAATGGCCAGTTCAGCCCAAAGGCTTACATTCATGCACAAATAACATTTCAATCGTTCAATCATTGAAACTTTCACAATCATTTAGGTCGAGTGCGATAAAGTACACACTTGCCTCAAAAACTCGTTTTAGTAATTATTGAAAGCATTTAACATTTATCAATCATTCATACAAGCCATACCATCATGAAACATAACAAACAAGGAACACTCACCTAATTACGCAAAATAACGTGCAAAATATTCTTTCAGATATTACCCTCGGTCACCGAGAAAACCTAAGATTTAACGAAAAGAATATTACAAGTCATATAGCAAAACAAGTAAGTGAAATCAAGGAATTCGGCTAAGTACGAGTAAAGCGAGTAAAATAGATAAAGGTGACTTTAAAGTGAAAGGAGTCCATTAGGGCCAGTGGATGAAATAACTAGGGTTGGTAAATTAAGTACAAAACTAACTCCAAAAAGGTTAATAAGTTTCCGACGGAAAATACCTAACTAAAACACTTTATAACCCAACTTGATAAATAAATTTGTTCACGTGGTTCAAAATCAACTCATTTTCAAAGAAATAGTATAGGCTAAATGTCTTCACTATAAAACATGCGAAAGGAAGACAAAATACGTTAACTTCCAAACTTAGAGCCTCGCTTAAAAATAATTCACTTGTATTCATAGGAAAGGCATAAAGAACATTTGGGGTTTCATGCTTTCGAATGGTAAAATGGTCACATTAGTTGCCTTGCAGAAATATACAAATGTAACTAGAACTTAGCCCTCGAATCCTTAGTTGAACGATCCAATGAAATTCTCAAGGAAATACACCCAAATTTAATACAAAATACATTTCCAAAACCATTTTAACTCATTCAATTTCCAAGAAAATAAATGGACGGCATAACAACAACCCAGAAAATGTAACTATAGCAAACCAGAAAATCAGGAAATGTAACTATATTAGCCCTAATAACAAAAACAGTTTTTGCCTCCTAATGCGGTAATGGCACAACTCTCACTACAATTATCGGTTGGGGATGTAAGACCCACCGTTTCGAAGCTAAGAAACAGGGCTACAACAATGTAGAAGACCACTCAATCCAGTTCTTAACACAACTAGGTCAAATATGCCAAATACTAACCCAGAATTCCCAAAACAGGTTTGCAAAACACAGAAAACTGTAATCGGTATATCTCAGTCCATACAAGTCCAAATGCCAAAATTCCAAAGGCATATGATAGCTAAGACATTCAGCTACATTTCATCAGAAGACACCAACTCCAAATCCAAACCAATTCCAGTCAAAAAGGCCAATTACTATCGCAGTTTTCGCATTCTGATCAAAGCAGAACAGCTACAGTAAAAACGGCATAACTCACTCTACACTCATCCAAATGACCTGAAATTTTACAGGCACCTCAAACACATCAATACCTACAACTTTCATGTTTTGAGAAAAGTCCAATTCGGCCTCTAACCCAGTGATCTAAAACCGGACAGAATTGGGATTTTATGAACCCTAACTTTCCAATTTTCCATTCAAATCCAAAATTAATTGCATTTATCCACAATTCACACCCACTAGAACCATTATAGTCCATTTCCAATCATCCAAGATAGCTACAACAATCATTTCATATTAAACCAGAAAAATTCCCAATAAAATAAAAACTTCACCAAAACTCTTCAAATCAAGAAATAAATCATATATTTCATCACCCAAGGCACCTCTAAGCATATTATAAGCATCATTAGGTATAGGGGAGAGGTTGTAGCATCACTTACCAAGAAACAAGGGAAAGAGAGGTTGTGGACACCTTTGCTCTTCAAAACAACTTCACTACAACCCTTACTAGCACTAGAAGGTAGGATTTTATGGAGTGAAATGGATGGAAGCAAATGTTTTTGGTTGATTTGCACCAAGTAGAAGCTAGAACTTGAAGAGTTTCTCCTTCGTTCTTTGCTCAAGATGGCCGGCCAACAAGAGAAGAAAAATGGTGATTTTTGTGCATTTTTTTGATATTTAATCCTTTGGTCAAAAAAGTCAAGAAAGTGAATAGTGTTTCTTAAAGTCCATCCAATGAGAAGGTGACACTTGTCACCTC
Source organism: Coffea canephora (assembly GCA_036785865.1). Taxonomy (NCBI): domain Eukaryota; kingdom Viridiplantae; phylum Streptophyta; class Magnoliopsida; order Gentianales; family Rubiaceae; genus Coffea; species Coffea canephora. Next base: position 22,847,077 of record CM071922.1, read on the forward strand.
CATTAATGCATTCTTATCATTCTTTTCTCTCTCACATCAATCACTTCACACACCCTACTTATCTCTTAACACCCGATAAATTTTTCACAGTATCCGAAACTTAACCTTATTGGCCGAATTTTTCCGAACTTATCGCACTAGTGGGTCCCACGTCCAATATATATTCTTAATTTTTCAAAAACTACCCAATGCTAGGAAAATCATATTAAAAACTATAATTACCCAAAAAATCCACCAAGAAATTTTCTAAGCCAGAAAACATGCAATTAAGGGAAAAACCCTAGGACAATATTAGGGAAATACGGGTTCTCACAATAACAGTATACAGAGCCTCATTGGAAAACAAGGGAGGTCGAGTGTGATAAAGTACACGCTCACCTCTATTTTATCAAAACAGTATTTGGCTCCAATACTCATAAATCAAGTATTTTTGATTTTCAAATATTTCATATAACAGGTAGTAGGTAGTGGAACACTCACCTATCAAGTAATGCAGTAGTCAAACGTCAAGTATCTCAGTTACGACCACCTTCGTTTCCCAATCCTAGGGCAACGAGTGAAATCGTTAACAAATTAGGTTCATTTCCCACTCAATTGTAGGCCCATTAAGTGACCAAGTGAGTGGTTAAAGCCACTCAATTCATCATGTAAATTAGGCCCAAAATGCAGTAAAAGTTCATGAGAAAACAAGTTTGATAAGTGCAAGAAAGTTGGGCAGAATAAAAGTCTCATTGAAATTCAAAATGTTCTTAGCGGGTAAACCAGTCGTGCCCGTGCAGTCTTGGGAAAACAGTCATATCTCACTGTAGGAAGGTCAAAATTAGGTGCCTTCAGCGGCGTTGGAAACTAGATTCGAAGGGCTTTCCAACGGTACTAATTACACACTCAAGTTCGTCTCCTAGTAGCACCAGTAGCTCGGATAAGTTGGCTGTTTTTCCAACCCTGGATCAGCCCTAACCTCAAGCAAAACTACATTAGTTCTTGGTGCTATCTTCATTTGTTTTGGTTGGTTCAAATTCACCCAAATCAGTTCTCAAATATTCATATACAGGGTGTCACATCACCTAGGGCCATTGGAGTTCAAAATATAATACATCAACATGAATAAGAATCACCATAATAGCCTAGCCATCAAGAAAACCAAACCAGTCCACTATATAGACCAAACCACTACTTTACTTGCTCAAATTTCATTCAACTCACCCATGAGCTTAACCAATATCTAGCCATGATTATTAGGCTTGAATAGAGTACACTTGAACCACAAAAATCAGTTTCCTCTTCTTCCAATACCGGTCAGCCAAGGCAAGAAAATCAGTCCACAAGTTTACATGTTCATCTAACTTTCCATTTAAACAACACATCAAGTGGTAGATCTAACTCAAAAGAGGTTTAAAACATGTTAATACCTCATAAACAAACATGAACAAAGGTTAAGCATTCCATCAAACACATGGTAGGCATACTAACAAGTTTAACTACTACTTGTTTAATTCAAGAGATTAACCCCAAATCTCAACCAAAACAACTTGTATTTTACCATAAAAACTTAAAGTTGGTGATATAACATCATAAAACTCTAATTTAAAGGTCATTTACCTCTCTTACAAGTTGCTTAAGTCACCAAATAACCCACCAAAGCGAAAGCTTAAAGCTTGGAACAAACTCTAGGATTGCAAGAAAGTTTCTCAACTAACTCAAGATCTTTCTCTTTTGGTTTTTGCTCTTGATTTACTAGGGTTGGAAAGAAAGGAAAAATGGAGTTTCTCTCTTCCTCTCTAAGCTTCAAGAAATTTGGCCATAAGGGAGAAAAAAATGGCTAAGGCTAGTTTAAATTATCTTCTAATCTTTGGTCAAACAAAATACTTGGTTAGGGTTTTGCCACTTGGCCCCATTCTTGTCCAATCCTCCCTTAATCTTTGACTAATGATATTTTAACCTTTCCAAATGTACCAATACTTATTTAACACCTCTAATCCTTTATGTAAAAGTATACACCTCAACTCATCCAATCTTTCATTTCTTTCGTTCTAAAGAGTTTCATTCTTGGCTATGAAGCTTGTAGCTTCATTGTCGTTGTTGTTATTTGGATTGGATTGGTTGAAGTGGGCTCTATGAACTCCTACCTTGGTTATTTAGGACTACCATGATGTTTTTATATGTGTAAGTGTGTTGGTGATGAGGGTTAAGGTTAGAAATTGAAGGAAAGATCGAAGGATATTGCGTAGGAATGCTAGCCGAAATCTGTCCTGTTATTACCGTGCCTTTACTTCAAATTTTTGATGCTCAAATGACTGTGAAAATGATATATATATATATATATATGTTGTATATGGTGTGTAGAAAGTTTCTACCAAAAATCATTTGAATTGGTTGAGTATAACCTGAAATTTCGAAATGTGAAGAAACCTAGAAACTGTGTTCGGACAGCTTGAACAGTTTCTCTTTGAACGAACATATCTCTTTGTACAGATGTCAAAATCGAGTGCCATTTGAGGAATTTAAAACTAGACATTTGTAGCTTTCCAATGGTATAAAATTCATTTTCTAGTTCGAAATGAGTGAGCCATAGTGAGTTGGCAAAATTGCTGCCCTGTTTTGTTGGCCTATCCGAGAGAAAGGTAGAAGCTGCATTTTGTGGCTCTATTTTCTCTCACTTATGAATTGATTTTGAAAATGATTTGTTCTGATGAAATGTAACCTTATGATTCTAATTTCCAACACCACCAACCATTATCAATTTCAAGTTGTATGGAGTGAGATATGGTTCAATCTCCAAACTGCGACAAAACTGGAAAACCCTTCTTTTGGGTTGGCCGACTGGTTTAATTGTAGTGAGATGTTTTATTTTGAAAATTTGAATGTCAACCAAATATCAATTGTTTATGAAATTTTTCTGGTTTCACAAATGAACCAAAATGGGACTGATTTCATGGTGCAAAGTGTTTGAAAAAGGGAAAGAAAGCAAGAAGACAGATTTATCTTCGAAATTTCTTGAACTTTGGTAGTTTTGTTAAGTACCTTCGTGTACGAGTTTTTACATGAAATTTGATAGAGGAATAGCCCTCATATGGGAGTTTAAATTTACCAAGTTCGGTATCATTCTAAGACCATTTCGATATACAAATGATGTGCCAAAGTTGTTCTTCAAATCTGGAAAATTGACCGAACAGTCTTCAATTTTGGCCAACTTTGAGCTGCTATATTTTGACACTCAAAACTCCGAATTTAGTTCCACTTATTTTGTTTGAAACTTTGTCTAGAACTCTTATTGTATTACAAATTTCAGAGACTAGTACACTTTCTGTGAATTTTGCCGAATTTCCAAACTTTGCCGAAAAACATGATCGAAACTGTTTTGTGTGTTTATATCAGCCACTTTGAGCTGAAATTTGAATATCTTCCATTTAGAATCTTGGAAAGGTGTCTTCTGGGAACGTTTAGTACTTTCAACTAAGATTCCAACGGTATAAAGTTTTCCAATTTTGGACTTACTGAGTGGACGTTTTGATTTTTCTAACTTTGGCATGCAAAACTGAAAATTTCCGATTCGATGGGAAATGAGTTTTTGGAAAGTCTTCCCTATCCTTTGATATTGGTTGACCATTTTAAACTTGATTTCATGAAGGAAATCAATTTTCCTTGTGTTAGTAAACCCCACTTTTGAGTCTCGATTTACGAGTAATTAAGGCTCTCTTTGATGATATTTTCTTAGTATTGTACAAGTGTACAATCTTTCTTATTAACAAGGGGTTTGTAAGTGATAGTGTGTGATAGTAAATTATTATTTACTTGGTATTCAAGGGGGCCTTCAAGAGGATCTCGAAGTGGACGCCTAAAAGTTGTTTGAGCACTTACTCCCTATTTTGATTGGTGAGTGTCAAATGCATGACTTGTTGAAATTATGTGAATTGCTTCTTATGGATTGAATGATTGATAATTGTTGAGTCGAGTGTGCACTTTATCGCACTAATTCTCTTTCAACTGATTGTACAACTGAATTGTAATTGATTGACTGAATTGAAATTGATCAACATTCTCCCCCTTTTTGATGATGACAAAACAATCGATGGAAGAAAGAAAAAGATTGAGCATATAAGCATAACCTCCCCCTCACTCATTGCATTAAAATTTTTAAGAGCCAAACTTATAATTTCAGAAAAACTCCCCCTTTCACTTAGCATTCATTTCTTCCCCTTTTTGTCATCATAAGATGAAAGTAAAATCCAACAATCATAATCCATAATGTAGTTGCCATAACGGAGAATCCAAAATACCAATAAAAGCAGAGAAATGATACTAGAATTCAGCAATCACCAACATACCAACATCAATCATCAGCCAAAAATAGAAAATTAATACCAAAAGAAGTACCAAACAGAGAAATATCAATCAAAATACATTAGCAATTCAATTAGAAACCATCAATGTTAACCAAGATCCATTAGTACAAAGTACTTGAAACATCAAAAGATACATCCTAAAATGAAGTGTAAATTGTGAGGCCCCAGTCAATTCGTAAGTTGATATTAGGGTCATTTATTATTCGGCGTGGTGAAATTAGGGTTAGGGCTAAGAAGAAAACCCTAATCTCGGTTAAGATTGAAAACCCTAACTTTGCTTATGAGTAAACCTTAGTTTAGGTAGTATTATTCGTAGGTTCGAGCTATAATTTACATTCGGTGTTCTAGTGTGTTTTGGTATAAGTAAATATAGGATTCATTTTAGTTTACAAAGGTTTAGCAAGTTTGGAATGGTTAGCAAACTCTGGATTAGCAAACCTCTAGTGTTACAATTTATTAGAAAGCTTAAGTAGAGTTTTATTTATCGCCCGCCTTTTCTACATTTTCTTTATTAGAAAATTTCCCCAGATAATTTTTATGAGTAAATATAGGTTTTAGATTATTTTTCTAGTATCGGTTAGTTTTTGAGAAATTAAGAACGTATATCGGACGTGAGACCCACTAGTGCGGTAAGTTCGGAAAAATTCGGCCAGTTCGGTTAAGTTTTGGATACTGGGTTTAATTTACCAGGTGTTATGAGATATTTAGAGGTATCAAGTGGATAGGTATGAGAGAGACAAAAATTAGGCAAGCATTTAATGAGGTGACAAGTGTCACCATTTGAGTGGGTCAACTTTATGACCACTATTCATGGTCTTACCAATTGACTAAATAAACCAAAAAATTACCAAAAACATCTTCATTTCAAGCTCTTCTTGGTCGGCTCTTCTCAAGGAAAAGGAAAGGAAAAGCTCTCAATTTTCTAGCCTCTAATCTTGCTCAATCTTTCATTCCAACCGGTTAATCTTCAAATTACTCCATAGAAAACCTTAAGTGAGTGTTTGTGTGGGGTTTGGTGGAGTTGTTTGGAAAGCTAAGAAGACTTGTTGCTCTCTCTCTCTTGTTTCTAAGGTGAGTTGTGAAGAACCACTCTCCTCCCTCTAATGATGCTTAATTTATGCTTAGCGATGGTATAAGATGCAATTTTATGGATTATATTGTGATTTTTGGTTGAATTGATGAAGTTCTGTAATTATTGGGGATTTTTCTGTTTTAAAACGAATATGATTGTGTGGTTATGTATGATGATTGGAAATGGTCTATAAGGGATCTAGGAGGTGGGAAAAGTGGATAATTGCAAGAAATTTCTGTTTTGGAAGAAAAATGGGAAATTAGGGTTTCATTGTTCTTCATTCTGTCCGGTTCTGTAGCACATAGATAGAGGCCGATTTGGCCTTAGGTTAAAACATAAAATTTGTAGAGAATGATATTCTAGAGGTTCCTACCAAATTTCAGGTCAATAGGAGTAGCGTAGAATGAGAAAAGTCAAAATTACCCTTGCTGTCCTGGTTTTACCCGAATGTAAGAATTGCGCCTGTAATTGGTTGTTTTGGCTGGAATTACTTCGGAATTGGTTGTTAAGGTCTTGTGATGAAATGTATCCCTATTTCTAAGCTTTCAGATGGCTTTGGAATTTCTGGATTTGGACTTAGGTAGGCTGAGTTATACTGTTTGCAGCAGAATGCGTTATGTGAATCTATTTTTCCGGTTCTGGTATAGTATCTTGCATTTTTGACCATGTTACATTCAAAACTGGACAAAGTTTCCTTCTTCAACATTTTAGCCCCTTAAGTCTTGAATATGCCTGTAAAAGTTCAGGTCAAACAGATTAGTGTATCCTGAGTTATAGACAAAACACTCAGGCCTATTTTAGACATTAGTTTGTGCTACGTTTTGAAATCAGCCTCTGACCATGCATTTTTCCGTTTTGATCCTGTACGATATGGGTGTCAACTCCTTCATAAGAAATGTAGATCTTGGTTTTGGCTTCGAAACTGTATAAAGTACGTCGAAATCCGAGTTCCGTAGCTCCTGTTATGACCAAAACAAGATCGATCGTCAGAATTGCCTTGTATCTGGACAGTTCTGACGGGCACTTTGACACTCAAATTTTGTTCTGTTCTGAGTGGATTCAGGTCTTGACAAAAACATCAAAGTTTTAACCTTATGTCTCAGATTTCTAATGCCTTTGGAATTTCCAGATTTGGATTTGTGAGCTGGGAGTTACGGTCCAGCAAACATACCCTGTCCGTTACTCTAGAGTGCGAATTCCTGGAACGATTTTCTGCACTTTTGACCCATCTCTGTTCAGATCAGGAGTTAGGTGTCTTCATGAAAGTTATATACTTTTCTCTTATCTTCGTAACGGTACCTCATGTACCTTGATCCGACATTCGTAGCCTCAATTAGACTCAAAACAGTTTTGACGGCAAAGCGATTAGGTTATCATTTTCGATTTCCGTATGCCGTTTCCGCACTCGTAGGTGCCGATTTTGCCATTTTGCTTCTTTTAAGTATGTCAATAGCCGTTTGTGATACTATGTGACACAATCTTCTATTTCAGATGGTGGTGAGCTAGGTGGAGCCGGTGAGGCCTACTAGCTACTCTTCGCGGCACAAATTTCGAATTTTTGCTCTTTTGTTTGTTGTGTAAGTATTCAGGCCGCTCTTACGTATTAGTTGCTTATGTGTTTCGATATGTATGAAAAGGGTACCTAGGCGAGGGTGTACTTTATCGCACTCGACCTAAACCCTAATTTGCGCACATATTTGTACATGACCTATGTATATGAATCATTTTGGAACTAAACCCCTTGACCTTGTGGCTCCGGGTGACTTTTGAATAAATTTTGTGAAGTTTGTGAGTTTGGGGCCCGATCTCATGACCTAGATGGACTATTCGAGCCGGTTTGGGCTTGGTCGAAGTCAGTCCAACCTGGTTTGAGGTCACCAAGTTTGTGAATCCGGTTCACCGATTATGTGGACCAAGTTTGTGACTCGAGCTTGTGAACCAAGCTCAATTTCGTTCGTTCGAGCAAGTTTGTGAGGTGTCTGGCCAGAGAGGGTGATAAGGTGTATGGTGGGAGCACAAGTGAAGTTCTACGGACCATTATTTGTGGTCGACGGAGTGTCGGTAGGAGGTCACGCATGGCAAACGATCTGGCTTTGGAGCCACCTATATCCTTATTATGTGATGTTACTTTTCTGCTTTTGCTTTACTCTTACTGTGTAACTGTTGTTACGTGAAATTTACGTTTTCGCCCATGTTTACTTACTAAGCATATAACTTATCCCTTTCCTTTTGTTTTCCTTAGCAGGGGCCGACGCGGGGACTTTTGGCACGTACACTAATATAGTTAGGTTTGATTGTAATAGTCGGACAGTTAGTATGTTTGTTTTTGTTTTGGTGGTTTGTATAAGGACCCTCCTTAGGGTCTATCTTCTACTGATTGTGGTTATAGTGTATTAGAGTGGTTTGACTCGATACTTTTGAAGATGTAAATAGAACTTTTGACGGTTGTATATATTATGAATAGTTCTCTTGTAGTTTAATATAGTTTTATTAGCTTTGTGTTTCGAGTCCTGGCGCGAGTTTGGCAGGCATCCCGCCGATACCCTAGGGTTAGCCCTTGGGAGAAGTGGGGTCGTCACAGGTGGTATCAGAGCGCCTAGGTTAGAGGACTTGGGCAAGTGGGACATACGCGATAGGCACTAGGCATATTTGATTCTTTTAAGTTGAATGACATACTTTAAGCTGAAATGCTGGTGAACTGATGAATTAATGTTTTGTTGGTATGTATCCAGGCAGTTCGAGTGGTGTGGGACCCAGTGGCGTGGGACCGAGGCCTCCGAGTGGGAGGGGCCCAGAAGATCGAGCGCTGCGTAAGCGGGCGATCCGTTATCGACAGAGACCTGGAGAGCCTTACACTTTGTACTCCCCTTTTGGTCAGGTGTCACACCGACCTTGTAGATGTTGGTATACGTACAGTTATCCTGACGAGGTCGTCCTGGCAGTGGACGATGAGCGACGCAGCCTGATTAGTCAGCTAGAGGAGGCCAGAGAGGTTGGCCATGGGCAGGAGTTGCGTATTAGGGTCTTGGAGCGGGGCCTCCGAGATGAGATAGAGAGGGCGGACACTTTACGCCGTCTGTGACGGCCCCACCTCCCCCTAAGGAGAACCAAAGGGTTTGGCGAGTCGCCTACCCGGCTCTCGCCGGGACTCAGTCATTCCTTAATCAAATCCAGAATAAATCACAAGAATAAATAGGACAGCAATCCAAAACTTAAAGCGGAACTTATATACATTGCTATCTCAAAAGGAAGTACAGCCATCAAATGTACAAAGGTTCTCATTTCACCATACAACCCGCCCGTGCCAAGCACTAGGGCGAGAACCATTACAAAAGAAACAAAATACCTAGACTAGGCTAGTCTATGCTCTCATCCTGCTCGCCGTCCCCTGTTAAGGAAAACAAAACTAAAGGGGTGAGCTAAAAGCTCAGTGAGGTTCCGAACAGATAATCAACAATCAATTCAATACATTAAACATGGAGTATCAATAATTCAAGAAACATTTACAGTTGAAAGCAATAGTTACATTCATTAAAAGGATACAGGCTCACATGGAGCTATTCGTTTTTTCGTTCGTTCCCCTGACATTTCCCCTTATTCCTCCAATTATTTGAAAATTTCCTTTTTGAGAAATAAAACTCTCGTGCCTTTGTTCGTTCATTCATCCCTTTCCGGACATTGACCGGACTCCACCCATCCGGACGTTGACCAGACTCCACCCATCCGGACGTAACCGGACTACAAGGTAATACTCGAGTATACCAAATTCACCCAGGGTCACCATATCGCCCGACCGAGTCCGCTTCTGGCTCGAGTCGATCGGTAACGAAGGGCAGGGCCCAATTCAGCCAAAAGGCTTACATCATGCGCAACTAATGTTTCCATCATTAAATCATTGAAAATTTCACGTTTCATTAAGGTCGAGCGCGATAAAGTACACGCTCGCCTAGAAAACTCATTTTAGAAATCCTTGAAAGCACTTAACACATTATCAAACAACAACAACAAGTCATGAAGTCAGGGAGAATATAACAAACAAGGAACACTCACCTAGTTATGCAAAATAACGTGCAAAATATCCTTCCGGATATTACCCTTAGTCACCAATGAAACCTAAGGTTGAACAAGAGAACATATTACAGTTTATCGAGCAAAACATTTAAGGGAAACAAAGAAACCTGACTAATTAGGAGTAAAACGTGTAAATATGACTTTCAAGTAAGAAGAGGGTTGTTTGAACCCAAGGATGCAAAATCATGTTTTAAAATGGAAAGCCGGTCATGGTATTGGCCAAACAAAAGTATACAAGTTCAAATAGAAACCTAGCCTTCAAGCGAAAATTTGGGCAGCACGCCCTTTGTTTTTACCTAATTTTCCAGCCATTTTGACTTCATTATTTTTCCTCAGCCACAACCCAAAGTCACACATATCATAATTCAAGTCAAAAGCCGTTCCATAGGCTCATAATATCATAAGAATAAGAATCAAAGTAATAACAAGTGCTGAAATACAATCTAGCAAAAGACAGATTCGACGTGTGGTTACGGAAATAACACATCCGAGGCTACGCTTATCGGATTGAGACGAAACTTATGCCGTTTCGAAGCTAAGACACAGGACTACAATGTTCATGAAGATCACTTAGTCCAGTTTCCAATGCAAGCTAGTCAAATCCTCAATTTACAGAACCAAAATCTAACTCATCGACTATTAAACCACACTGCACTGGAATGGTCATATCTCAGGTTACAAAGGTCCGATTAAGGTGTTCTTGAAGGCATTTGAAATCTAAGTCAGAATACTACAACTTTCATGTTTTGGAAAAAAGCTAAATCAGTACGGATCCTAGTGAATAGCGTGATAAACTGGATAAACTGACCAAACGGACTACTGGGGAAAACCTTAAAATAGTAAGGGTATTTTGGTCTTTTCATGACCTACATTGCTCCGATTGAGTTGAAATTTTGTAGGTACCTATAAAATACCATTCTATACAACTTTCATGTTTTTACCTAAGGCCAATTCGGCCTCTAACATGCAGTAACAAAACCGGGCAAAAAGGAAGAAAAATTTTCTAGAAATCTGGAATTTTCAGTTTTCAATGCAACCTTCCTTGATTTCTTACTTCCAACACTACCAAAACCCCTTATATAAACTTAATTACAACATATATGCATCATACATAAAGTTAGCAGCAAGTCCTCAAACCCTAGTTCATAATATCAAAAGAGGAAAACCTCCAAAACATGATAGCATCCATGATTCACCACAAAATTGAGTTACTAAGCTTAATTTAAACAAGATTGAAAGTAAGAATTAGAGAGATCATCTTTCTTACCTTGGTTAGTATCCACCAAGTATATCCCTAGCTTTCCCTTTCCAAAATCTCACCAATACTTCACTAACTAAACACTCAAAGGTGAGTTTAATCGGTTTATTTCCATTGTTTTCTCACATGGTAGGTAGAAATCAAGAGGTAGGATGGTGTTTCTTCTTGCTCTCTCTCTCACTCTTTGGGTCGGCCAAGCAGCAGAAATAAGGGGAAGTAGATGCAAAATTTGGAGATAAATAGAAAGTCCTTGTCTTGGTCAAGAAACCTTTAGGTGGCGACCTTTCATTTTTTTTCTCTTTCTTTCTTGCATTTCTAGCCCTAGAATTCGGTCAAACCTAACTGAACATGAGAGGATATTTTCCTCAAGTTTCAATAAGCTTGTATGGTAAGAAAGTGATGGTCAAGTCGTGCGTTCAATCGGTAGTGTGCGGGACCCGCCGATTCGCACCGTTTTTCTTAAAAACACACGTACTAGGGTTTTTACTTCCCATTCACTAACCTTATATCATTGCTCCTAATCACATATTATTTCTCACTTAAAATTCACTTTTAATCCTTACTCTGTACCAAAAATTCATCCGGCGAAAAATCGCGAAAACCCTAATTTTGCTCCAAACTTGAAACCGAAGCGTGAAACTCTACTTTCTAGATTTATTTGCACTTATTGTGGAAAGATTGGGTGGTAGAGCTTTAATAAATAATAATTTCCAAATAAAAGGGTATTTTTGAGAAAAATACAAGAAATTTACGAGTCCTCACACCGTCAGCTTCAGGACACTCATCAGCACCTCTTCGCTATGAAGAGGCAGCTGAAGGAGAGGGTTTGGAGCATTTCGATGGACTGCGAGGTCATCCTAGATATGGCCGCGGAGGCATCGCCACGAGCCACCGGTCCAGAGGGGATGGGCGAGGTGGACACTTTAGGTTCCGTTGGGAACCTGGGTGGGAACCTGGGCCTTAGGGGAGGCGTTTAGGGTCGCTTTTATACTTTTGTTTAGCTAGTAGATTACTTTTGTTAAAACTGGCATGACCACTTTCGTTCGTTATTTGGCTGACTGACTAGATTTTTGGAGCCGATGCTCATGTGTACATTGGGTTTTGTACCGACTGGAGGTCGATAATCTGTAAATCTTTTGGTGTGACTTTGTAAAAATATGTATATATTTGAGTAGCATTTTGAACTTATCTTTTTTGTATCTTTTGTGCATACGCTTTACGTCCGTACTTTTGCTCATAGTCTGGATAATAAGTATATGTAATGTTCCGATCTATAGACTTTTGCACTTAAATGGCCTCCGGTACTCGAGGTGGAGGTAGAGGGCAAGCACGAAGCCCTGAAAGGGAACAAGGACAAGAGCCAGATCAAGTCGCTATAGCCATCCAGCGGATGGCCGATCTACTAGAGCGAATGACAAATCAACAGGGCCAGGGGAGCAGTATTGGAAATCCTGGACATAATCCAGGTAATCACGAGGGAGAGGACCGTGCTTTAGAACGGTTCCAGAAATTTGCACCTCCTAAGTTTATAGGTGGACCCAATCTTGACCTAGCAGAGGCCTAGATGGACCGTATGTTAGACATATTTGCCGCGCTTAGGTATTCAGAGGAGCGGCAGATATCCTTTGCGGTCTTTCAGTTTGAAGGCGCTGCTCGAGCCTGGTGGAACGTGATTAAAACCAAGTGGGAGCGCGAACAAACCCCCTGGACCTGGATCAACTTTACACGGGAGTTTAATGAAAAATATTTACCACCAATTGTGCAAGAAAAATGGGAAGATGATTTTATCCGCCTGCATCAATGGGCGTCTAGTGTGGCGGAGTATGAAACTCAGTTTACTAAACTCTCTCGCTTTGCCCCAGAGCTGGTACTAACAGAGCAGAAGCGAATTCGCCGTTTTAACCCAAGGCTTGAATGTAGAGATCCAGGAAGCACTAGCGGCTGCACAGCTGGACACCTTTAGCCAGGCACTAGAAAAAGCACAGCAAATTGAGACTGCCAGGGGACAGGTTAAAGCCTTTCATGACTGGAAAAGGAGGCAACCCAGCTCGAACGATTCCCCGGTTGGACAGAGCTCGCGAAACGAGCCACCCGCTAAGGCGAGTAAAGGCGCAGACGGTCCACGACCTACAAGAACGCAGAATAGCTTTGGGCGAGGTCAGATAGTGCAAGAGCCCCAGAGGAGTGCCCGGCGTGGAGGGTCAAGTACGGCCACTAAACCAACCTGTGGTTTCTGGGGGGGCAATCACACCGATGAAAATTGCTGGAAAAATAGTTCGGTACGGAAATGCTTCAAATGTGGTAGCACTGAACATTTGATTGCCCGGTACCCTAAGATGCAGAAGGAAGGACTCAAGCCATCGACTGAAGGGACCACAACGAAGCCGTCAAATGCAGGGAAAAATCGACCCAAAGGGCCAGCAAGAGTGTATGCAATGGGTCAACAAGAGGTGACTGAACCTTTGGCGGGTTTCGAAGGTACGCTTTGACCAAAGAATTAATTTCAAGGACGAAATTGTCCTAAGTGGGGGAGATTATGAGGCCCCAGTCAATTCGTAAGTTGATATTAGGGTCATTTATTATTCGGCGTGGTGAAATTAGGGTTAGGGCTAAGAAGAAAACCCTAATCTCGGTTAAGATTGAAAACCCTAACTTTGTTTATGAGTAAACCCTACTTTAGGCAGTATTATTCGTAGGTTCGAGCTATAATTTATATTCGATGTTCTAGTGTGTTTTGGTATAAGTAAATATAAGATTCGTTTTAGTTTACAAAGGTTTAGCAAGTTTGGAATGGTTAGCAAACTCTGGATTAGCAAACCTCTAGTGTTACAATTTATTAGAAAGCTAAGTGGAGTTTTATTTATCGCCCGCCTTTTCTACATTTTCTTTATTAGAAAATTTCCCCAGATAATTTTTATGAGTAAATATAGGTTTTAGATGATTTTTCTAGTATCGGTTAGTTTTTGAGAAATTAAGAACGTATATCGGACGTGAGACCCACTAGTGCGGTAAGTTCGGAAAAATTCGGCTAGTTCGGTTAAGTTTTGGATACTGGGTTTAATTTACCAGGTGTTATGAGATATTTAGAGGTATCAAGTGGATAGTTATGAGAGAGACAAAAATTAGGCAAGCATTTAATGAGGTGACAAGTGTCACCATTTGAGTGGGTCAACTTTATGACCACTATTCATGGTCTTACCAATTGACTAAATAAACCAAAAAATTACCAAAAACATCTTCATTTCAAGCTCTTCTTGGTCGGCTCTTCTCAAGGAAAAGGAAAGGAAAAGCTCTCAATTTTCTAGCCTCTAATCTTGCTCAATCTTTCATTCCAACCGGTTAATCTTCAAATTACTCCATAGAAAACCTTAAGTGAGTGTTTGTGTGGGGTTTGGTGGAGTTGTTTGGAAAGCTAAGAAGACTTGTTGCTCTCTCTCTCTTGTTTCTAAGGTGAGTTGTGAAGAACCACTCTCCTCCCTCTAATGATGCTTAATTTATGCTTAGCGATGGTATAAGATGCAATTTTATGGATTATATTGTGATTTTTGGTTGAATTGATGAAGTTCTGTAATTATTGGGGATTTTTCTGTTTTAAAATGAATATGATTGTGTGGTTATGTATGATGATTGGAAATGGTATGTAAGGGATCTAGGAGGTGGGAAAAGTGGATAATTGCAAGAAATTTCTGTTTTGGAAGAAAAATGGGAAATTAGGGTTTCATTGTTCTTCATTCTGTCCGGTTCTGTAGCACATAGTTAGAGGCCGATTTGGCCTTAGGTTAAAACATGAAAGTTGTATAGAATGATATTCTAGAGGTGCCTACAAAATTTCAGGACAATAGGAGTAGCGTAGAATGAGAAAAGTCGAAATTACCCTTGCTATCCTGGTTTTACCCGAATGTAAGAATTGCGCCTGTAATTGGTTGTTTTCGCTGGAATTGCTTCAGAATTGGTTGTTAAGGTCTGTTTCTAAGCTTTCGGATGGCTTTGGAATTTCTAGATTTGGACATAGGTAGGCTGAGTTATGCTGTTTGCAGCAGAATGCGTTATGTGAATCTGTTTTTCCGGTTCTGGTATAGTATCTTGCATTTTTGACCTTGTCACACTCAAAACTGGACAAAGTTTCCTTCTTCAACATTTTACCCCCTTAAGTCCTAAATATGCCTGTAAAATTTCAGGTCAAACGGATAAGTATATCCTGAGTTATAGACAAAACACTCAGGCATGTTTTAGACATTAGTTTGTGCTACGTTTTGAAATCAGCCTCTGACCGTGCATTTTTTCATTATGATTCCGTACGATCTTGGTTTTGGCTTCGAAACAGTATAAAGTACGTCGAAATCCGAGTTCCGTAGCTCCTGTTATGACCAAAACAAGATCGATCGTCAGAACTGCATTGTATCTGGACAGTTCTGACGGGTACTTTGACACTCAAATTTTGTTCTGTTCTGAGTGGATTTAGGTCTTGACCAAAACATCAAAGGTTTAGCCTTATGTCTCAGTTTTGTAATGCCTTTGGAATTTCCTGATTTGGATTTGTGAGCTGGAAGTTATGGTCCAGCAAACATACCCTGTCCGTTACTCTAGAGCGCGAATTCCTGGAACGGTTTTCTGTACTTTCGACCCATCTCTGTTCAGATCTGGAGTTAGGTGTCTTCATGAAAGTTATATGCTTTTCTTTTAGCTTCGCAACGGTACCTCATGTACCTTGATCCGATACTCGTAGCCTCAAAACAGTTTTGACGGCAAAGCGATTAGGTTATCATTTCCGATTTCCGTATGCCGTTTCCGCACTCGTAGGTGCCGATTTTGCCGTTTTACTTGTTTTAAGTATGTTAGTAGCCGTTTGTGATATTATGTGACGCAATCTTCTATTTCAGACGGTGGTGAGCTAGGTGGAGTCGGTGGGGCCTACTAGCTACTCTTCGCGGCACAAATTTCGAATTTTTGCTCTTTTGTTCGTTGTGTAAGTATTCAGGCCGCTCTTACGTATTAGTTGCTTATGTGTTTCGATATGTATGAAAAGAGTACCTAGGCGAGGGTGTACTTTATCGCACTCGACCTAAACCCTAATTTGCGCACATATTTGTACATGACCTATGTATATGAATCATTTTGGAACTAAACCCCTTGAGCTTGTGGCTCGGGGTGACTTTTGAATAAATTTTGTGAAGTTTGTGAGTTTGGGGCCCGATCTCATGACCTAGATGGACTATTCGAGCCGGTTTGGGGTTGGTCGAAGTCAGTCCAACCTGGTTTGAGGTCACCAAGTTTGTGAATCCGGTTCACCGATTATGTGGACCAAGTTTGTGACTCGAGCTTGTGAACCAAGCTCAATTTCGTTCGTTCGAGCAAGTTTGTGAGGTGTCTGGCCAGAGAGGGTGATAAGGTGTACGGTGGGAGCACAAGTGAAGTTCTACGGACCATTATTTGTGGTCGACGGAGTGTCGGCAGGAGGTCACGCATGGCAAACGATCTGGCTTTGGAGCCACCTATATCCTTATTATGTGATGTTACTTTTCTGCTTTTGCTTTACTCTTACTGTGTAACTGTTGTTACGTGAAATTTACGCTTTCGCCCATGTTTACTTACTAAGCATATAGCTTACCCCTTTCCTTTTGTTTTCCTTAGCAGGGGCCGACGCGGGGACTTTTGGCACGTACACTAATATAGTTAGGTTTGATTGTAATAGTCGGACAGTTAGTATGTTTGTTTTTGTTTTGGTGGTTTGTATAAGGACCCTCCTTAGGGTCTATCTTCTGCTGATTGTGGTTATAGTGTATTAGAGTGGTTTGACTCGATACTTTTGAAGATGTAAATAGAACTTTTGGCGGTTGTATATATTATGAATAGTTCTCTTGTAGTTTAATATAGTTTTATTAGTTTTGTGTTTCGAGTCCTGGCGCGAGCTAGGTAGACGTCCCGCCCATACCCTAGGGTTCGCCCTTGGGAGAAGTGGGGTCGTCACATAAATGACCCTAGAGTGTATAAAGTGTACTCACAAAATTTCAGAAAGTCACAACATTTGAATTTTGAACAATTGACACTACTAATTTTAACAGTATTCAAACCAAGCAGATTTTGAACTTTTATAAATAGGAAAACGAAATATTTTGAAAGTATCATCTTTGTGAGCAAGAAAAACCACTCAAGTGAATCTAGAATAATCATCAATAATGACTAAGCAATATCTCTTATCACCCAAGTTAACAATTTGTGTAGGACCAAACAAATCAAGATGTAAAAGCTCCAATGGTCTTGAGGTAGAAACACGACATCTCCAAATGTCACTATGCCACTAGATTTTGGCTTGAATTTGATGAATTGTGATGGATCACCGGTCATGTGTCTTGAACATTCGCTGTCTATGAACCACTTTGATTTCTTTATAATGTTCACCAGATTCACCTACTCAGGAGTTTAAGAACTAATATTTGGTACCCTTTAATTTTTGGGTCCTCGAGAGTTAGCATCATGTCTAACTATCCACATGCATTTCATACCTCTTCTTATATTCTTCTTCACATAGCAATTACTTTTCATGTGATCTTTTTAACAACAAAAATTACACATAACCAACGAGTTATTTGCATAAGTAGGTTTAATAAATCTCACATGTCTTCTTTTATAAACAGCAAAATCATTTGCACCAAAATTTAACTTCTTCTCATAAGTACCAAGATGAGTCTTTGATTCATTCCTTTGAAAATAGTCATGTTTTTTATGTTGGAGCAACTCATTTAAGTTATCCATTCTTCTTTTCAAATCACTTTGTTCCTTTTTGAACATTTCACAAAATCTTGTTTTTCTATCAAGGTTATTCTGTAAATTAATCTCATTATTTTTCAAGAAATCATTTTCAGTTTTCAGCTTCTTGTTTTCTTGAATAAGGCGTGTATTATCCTGAAAAAGAAAACTAATTTTGTATATTAATTCCTTGTTTCTAGCACAAGATTCTTTCAAACTATCATGCAACTTTTTAATGAAAGATTCAAGATCATTATCAATTTTATCACCACTTTCAAATTGAGGGTTAGAAATCGTTACCTCATTATCTTTAATGGCCATAAAAGCAATTGAGCAGATTCTTCTTCCTCTTCAATTTCACCATCGGAGTTGCATTCATTCCATGTGAATTGGAAGTTGTTGAATCTTGATTTTTTTTTCTTCTTTCTTCTTCATCATTGGACACTCACTCATGTACTGTCCAAGTTGACCACATTTAAAACATTTTTCAATTTGTTTTTTATTGGCCTCTTGCTTTTCTTTGAATCTTGCATTGTTGAACTGATTGAAATTTCAGTTGCTAGATCCTCCTTTTCCAGAATCTCCTTTTGATACGAATCCTAGGAGGAGTTCATGTGAGAACCCTGAAAAAATATATATATATACATATTATTTTGCAGATCATTTGCATTTCTTTTAACTCTTTAGTAAATTTTAGCACTAATTTTCCTTGTCTGCAAATTAAGACCGTAAAAACAATTTTATGTGAGAAATAATAGAATTGTGTTAAACTATTAAACTTCTAGTTTTGTTTCATTAAATTCATATTTCGAAGGTAAATTATTTCATTGATTTAACTATTAAACCTCTTTGAATTCCGATAGCTAATCTTAAGCGTTAATAATGATTAAGTTAATAAATATTGATATAAATGGATAAACGAATATCAAGAATGTCAAATTTTTATATTAAGGTCAAACTTGATTTTAATAGTTTAAAATAATTAGGTAATAATGTTTAGTGTTAGTAGGAATCTTAATATTACTTTGTAATCGATAAATGTTAGACAAAAACGATATAAATGCCTAAGCATAATTAGGACGTAAGAATTTCGATAATCAAAGCCTTGCAAGATTCGCGTATAATTAGGCCATCAAATCACACTTGGGGATAATTTTTGGAGCTAAGTTAGAACTAAGGATTTAAGGGGATAATAGGAGGAGAAGTGAATAGGCCAAAATGCCTTTAGAAATTCACCAAATCCTCACTTCACCATAACCTTACAAAGCCGAACCAAACACTCCTTACAAGCTCTTCCACCACCGCCCATTTCCACCAATCAAAAGCTTAAACCAACTCAACACTCAACAATTTCTGCAGCTCAACATCTTCAAAACCGCGGCACCCTTCATTCATCTTCATTCCATATCCCAGACCACAAACACATTCCTTCTCTGCCTAGTTACCATCGACAAAGCAGAACCAAAGGAAGAAGCCGCGGGCTGCACTTCCATTTCATCTCTGCCTGTCCGTAAGCTAGAGGAGGGAGTAGGAAGAGCTGGTGGAAGTTGGAGGAGTTACTGGACCTCACCATCCTTGTTCACTTCAGACCAACACCATTTCCAGCTGCAAACCCAACCAGGACCACTGCCGTGCGTGTGTAAGCCGTGAGGGAGCAGAAACTTTTCTTTCAGATTTCGTGCGTGAATTTAATTGCTGTGAGGTAAATTTTCTGGAATGAAAATAGTTTATCAGAGATAGATTAAGCTAGTCGTGGTCTTGCCTGTGTTAATTTGTGCCATCGGATGTTGAAATCAAAGCTGAGGAAAATTCTGTTTCGGCTAGATGGTTCTGCCGAGGAGCTGATTGGGAAATGTAGTTTTATTTCTGACTTCCTGCGATAATCTGAGCTCAATTAAATGTTTAACCAACTAAAAACAAGAAGGTTATGTCATCTAGGAACATGCATGTGATTTTAGGCGGTCAGATTTATAATTAAGAAAAGAAGAAAATTTCTGTGCGCTAGTTATGTTTCTGCCGAGAAGCTGAGCTGATAGTGCAGCCTTATTTCTGTTTTTCTGGGACAATCTGAGCACCTAAGTGTACTTAACTGAATGAAAACTGGATGATTAAGACCATACATGTTGACCTTGCTTTTCGGATGATAATGGTAAAGCTTAAGAAAATTCTGTTTTAAGAGGAAAATGTCCTGGCCGAGGAGCTGATTTGAAATGCAGCTCTAATGTGTTTTCCTGAAGTGATTTGAGCATGCAATGGTGATTAATTAACTGAATCTTGGATGATTGTTATGATTAGGGCCATGCATGATAATTTTGTGTGATCGGATGATGAAATCAGGAACCTGGGAAAAATTCTGATGTAGTGAACTGGAATTGATGTGAACCAGAAATCTGAAATGCAGTTGTAATCTAATTAAATCTAATAATCTGAGCATAAATGCAATTAGCTACATGAAAATATGATGTTTAAGCTAATTACTGGTAGATGAAGATATACCAATGCTTGCATGCACTGATTGTGTATTCGGATGATGAATTAAAGAGCTTAGGAAAATTCTGCTTTGCTGAAAAATTGCTGCCGAGAGATTTTCTTGTTAATGTAGCTTCATTTGGTATAGTTTTCTGTTTTGGAGCCTCTAACTTTGATTAACTAGTAAGTAACGAGAAATTTTAGCTTGGCATGCACATAATTAGTTGAGTTAGAACTGAAAATAAAAATAAGATGCAACCAGATTTTGTGCAGCTCAAACCGAGGCTATCTGGAGACTTTCTTGGAAATTTGATGATTTGGGTTATGATTCGAACCTAAATTTTTAACTAAAAATGTTACTCAGTTAATTAAGTATCCGTATGCCGAATTTGAGTATTTAAATCCCTGAATAAGCCAAGGAAGAATTTTATACAAGATAAATGGTTGCTGGAAAATTTAGCTAACCAAATGATTGAGCTGAAAATATTGAAGTGTTTCCGGATTTCACTAGTTGATATAATTTCTGGATTTGGGTTAGATGAGTACAATTGTAGTTTGAATCTGGATTGGATTTGGAAACCTTTACTAGCTAGCTACGTGTGTACATGTCCTAATAGAGTACCAAAAATTCTATTTTAACCAAAGAAAATCCTGTTTTAGAACCATTGTTATTGCCAGAAATTTTGAGAAAGAACCGTGAGATTTAAACCTGGAAATTTTGGGGTTTGTAATCATGGTTTAATTTCAACTCCTGATCTGGAAATGTGCATTGTTTTGCTAAGAGATTGCATGAGGAAACTGAGAGTTTTAAAGCATGGTTTAGCCAGAAAAATAAAATGATTACAGAACATTTCTTCATGCATGTTCATCCGTGGCTGATGGATAAAAGTTCTGAATTTTCTGGATGCTTTTAATTGTGGAATGAATCTGATTTTTGAAAAAGGGAAAATTTTAATAGCCAGCTAAGTGTTTGATTGCTGAATTTGAGTCCCTAACACCATGTTTAAACTAAGGAAAGCTTGGATTTTTGTAAACCTTTAGCTGCTGGAAATTTTGTTGATATCCGAGGGGTACCAACCAGAATTTCAGTTGTCTTTGGAAATTGTAATCAGTTTCGGGAATTTTATTTTATTTCCCTTGGATCATAATGGGTCAAAACTGCATGCGAGATGCAAATTTTAAGAGATACAAGTTGGGTAGCAATGTGATAATTAATATATGGGATGGTCTAACCAAAGATATGGGCATACCAATGCTGGAAATTTTCCTTGTAGTTACCAAAGTTTGGGTACGAATTTCCAACTTAAATTGCGAAGTTATTCCTTGAAACTTAATGATTGGAAAAACATGGGAAATGTTGATGTTAATGATTGTGGTTTGACCCTATTGCGTTCATGAAATTCTCAAAGAGTTAGATGTAAGAAGGTACTTGCTAAACGTATGTTTAAGCCTGGCCAGTGAAACAATTTCTACTCGTATTTCAATGCCTGAAAAGCTAATGGTTGAAATTTACTTTCATTAGTATATCATGTGTTGAAATTGTGGACAGTGGGCTCTATGAATTTCCACTTTTGAGTTGATGGTTGAGTTATTGGAAATTGGCTGATGGTGGGCTCTATGAACTCCCACCCTGAATGGATAACTGAATTGCTGAAATTCTTAGAAATCTGTGCTACTATTTTGTGAAACTGTGAGTTGATATAAGTACTGATTACCAAGTGCTAAGTATTGACGAAGCCTTGGTAAATTTTCCTGCTTATGCTTAGATATAAATTTGTTGGAACACAGGGCTAAGAATTGATGAGCTCTAGTGTTATTACTGTTTAAATTCTAATTGTGCAATATTGAGAAAATGTGATTTTGGATTGGAATCGAAAATGTGAGAAGTGTACCGACCTTGTGACTCCAAGTAAACGCTTGACTAAGTAAATGAAAAATATTTTGCTTCAAGTTTTGAACGGTACAGATCTAGCATCGTACTACTAAACATAGTATCTACTATTTTTGTCTTAGAAACTTGGGCAACATGACTTTTACCCCTTAAGCTAGACTAGCCTTATTAATTTGGGAAAATGATTTCCCAGACTCAAAACCTTAGTTTTGTTTCAAATTCCTTCCTTCTTTATAAATCGCCTAAGGCTAGTTGTAACTAAGGAAAAGTTTAAAAGGTGAGTCGTGATCACCTTAGCTATATGCATAGAAAACTCGCTCGGCAAGAAAGACCTTATTTCCTTTTAACAAGCAGCTTTAGCAACAATTGTATAAGAAACCTTATCCTGAAGCATTAGCAATAAATTTTGCAAGCACCGCCACTCAAAGGAACTTTTTCTCAAGGTATACTCTTAGCCTCGATATTAAATAGCTTGCCGACTTATTTTAAGAAAATAATAATAGTATTTTCTTTGAGGGAAAGTATTCCAGGAATATTATAAGAAATATTGTACGGTTCTCACAAGCTCAATTCCAAGTAAAATATTTTGAGAAAAAGTAAACTAGCAATATGCTAGAAAACTCTACATGTGCAAGCCAAAAGTTCCAATAGAAAACTTATGGCTTAAATTCTGATATTCTAGGATTTTACGAGGACGCGGAACTCGATCCTCAATCCAATATCTGAACTTCACTCTTGGTGAGTGTCCCTGCTTGTTCTATGTTATGTGATTAAGCGCTTTATCAATTCGCTATGTGATAATTGTCAAAATGCAATAAATGATTTTGATCCATCGAAGTGAGCAGTGTGTACTTTATCGCACTAGCCGTTCGAGTGGTGCTGTGTGTGAAATATTTTCTATGAATCTAAATGTAGTTACGTTGTTGGGTGAATCCCTCGACGCATGAATTTGACTACTATGAATCTAAATGTAGTTACGTTGTTGGGTGAATCCCTCGACGCATGAATCTGACTACTATGAATCTAAATGTAGTTACGTTGTTGGGTGAATCCCTCGACGCATGAATCAAACTACAATTTCGTCGCTGGGTGAATCCCTCGACATCTGAATCCAACTACCATAACATCTGAATCCGTGAATCTAAATGTAGTTGCGTCGCTGGGTGAATCCCTCGACTTCTGAATCCAACTACCATAATATCTGAATCCATGAATCTAAATGTAGTTGCGTCGCTGGGTGAATCCCTCGACATCTGAATCCAACTACCACAACGTCGTTGGGTGAATCCCTCGACAAATTTATTACGGGTATATCTCGAGTATACTGCGTCGGTAGATGAAGTTTGGGCCCAAAGCAGAGGTATGAATGGTGACGGGTTAGGATTAAAATAAGTGAATCTACATGGACTATAAGTAGTGAAAGTTGACGGAGGGTCAACTACGATGGTATCTAATCAAGCGTGGAAATTGGCTCCTGAGAGCCCTGTATCCTACCCTGTGTTGTTGCTCGCTTTCCTACTTGTTTAATGCTGCAAATGTCTACCTGTTAAATGTTTATTTGGATGCATGTTTTGGGGCACCACTGAGCTTCGGCTCACCCCACGTTTATTTGTTTTCCTTACAGGTTTTGAGGCTTGAGAAGTTGGATGCTGTTTTTATTTGGTTACGCGTGTGTTTGGACAATGTGGTTTTAAGAATTGTAAATTTCAGTTTGCAACGTGTAATCCTGCTTGCATACTTTCGCTTTTGTGTTACCACTTGAAGCTGGAAAATGTGTGGCTCTCGTGGTGACCTATGGCTGGGGTATTTTTATGTTTCCGCTGTTTGGGTTTTTGTACGTTAGGATTGTACGACTTTGTTCTTGTAAGGCGCGTGAACGATAGTTTTAAGAGATGTCGGAGGGCTGACTTATGTCACTGTTATCCCTGAAGTTACTGTGGAGTTATAAAGTTTTACTTGGAAGAATTGCTGATGTAATAGATTAGACTTTTCTTCGGAAGAATTCAGGTTTGAAATGCGTGCTTGAGTCCTGGCGAGAGCTGGGCAGACGATCCGCCAACCCTTTGGTTCGCCTCAGGGGGAAGTGGGGTCGCCACAGGTGGTATCAGAGCTCCTATCGAGCTCAAACCGGGAAAAGGTTCTCGGACCGTGGGGAATGACCTATTAAGTGTTGAACTAATTGCTATTGCTAAAGGAATTAGATATGTACGTTGGGTAGGAATCTCAAATATAGGTGATTCATGCTTGGGACTGGCCAGCTTGAGTTGTGAATCATCTCATTTTCGGATTCTTGTACCCGAGTACGAAATATTACATTTAATGGAGTATTTGCAATTGAAAAGAATCCAGTATACTGCATTACGATGTGACTAGAAACCATGATTAAGTTTGGAAAGGAAGAATTAAAGAGACCAAGGTTAGCTTTTGAAAGTTAAAAGTGAAAAGGCTTTATTGGTGGCCTTACTAGCCTTTATGATAGTAAATGAACTTTTTACCATCCCTTATCCTAAAATGTGGCTTTAGATCTAGAATCTGAGTGAAATGGCAGTTCAAGTAAGAGCTATTCAGTTGTGAGTGGCTTTAGATCTGGGAAAGGGATAAGTTTGATGAATTTATCATGTGTTTAGTATGCTACCATTTGCAAATAACTAGAGGTGAGTTCTAGATGACATTGTGGTCTTTAAGTTTTATTGGAAGATTATTGGGGCTAATGTTCAAAAGGATAACGATAACTAGTTGTTAGGTTATTAGAAAAGCCAAGGTATGAAATGTTTGAGATCTTTTAGAATATTTAAGAGCCACTGATGTACTTAAGTAATGATCATATTATTTGATTTGATATTAGACGTGGTAGATCTACAATTTACTAAGGAAATTTGATTAGTGTTACCAAGGGGGTCTAGTGGGATTGTTCAGGACTAAATTAATGCAGGTTAAGTTGAATCTACACTAAGAGTTGAGCTATTAGCTATGTGGTTATAATAATTTGTGTATTGTTGTATTGTTTCCTTTCATGCTTATGATGATTGAAGTTTGAGTTATGTATGAAAATATTGAATGTATTCGTGAATTATCTAGCTTTTGAAGTTGTGGGAATTTGGTATGCAATGTGACTTATATTGTGAAGTATATAATTTGATGATTACGTGTTTCAATTTTTTGTAACGCTGCAATATTTATTAGTCCCGGGAATTAAATAATTACTAACCTGAGTGAAATTTTGGTAACCAAAGTGGTGTATAGAACTATGAGAAAAAAAATACATATATATATATTTTAGATTTAAGAGTGGACAATGGCTCTTTTCACCGTGTAAAAATTTCCAAATTTTCTTAAATTCTATGAGCATCGGAAATTTTTCTAAGATAAATGAAATGTCAATTCCATTCTTGTTGTTCCTATTTGTTAAAGCTGTAATTTCAGGTCAAGATCCATTTATTTACAAATTTCATCTTGAAAGAATGCCTTTTGGGACACATGTAGAATTTTGGGTGGTATAGGACTGGGGCTTTTTGGATTTATGGAACTTAAAAATACAAACAAGTTTAGTTGGAAATAAAAGTGTCCTTTTAAACTTTATGGCCTTAAATTTGAAAATATTGATCCGATGTGAACTTGAAAAGAGACACGAGAAAAAGTTAAGGTTAACTCGTCTAAGGATATTAATGGTTTGAAACCGTTAGAAGAGTTGTACAGATAAAAGAAGGAAAGATTGATAGATAGTCTTGTACAATCCAATGGGATCCTAGCACTTGATCTAAGTTGAAACTGAACAAGGAGATGAGACCTACTGGTATTATGATGAATTGACCTGGTTGAGTAACTAGTGATGTTCTTCCTTGTGAACTTAATGATTATTTTACATATATCTTGTGATTGGCCCTATAGGCATGTTTTAAACTTTTACGAATATTTGAACTTCTCTTATAAATAAGAATGACTATTGGTCGTGAAATGGGAGAGTAAATAGTTAAGTTTTATGTGGCATAAAAGCTAATTCTCAGCTTAGGTGTGAAGAGTAGAGGCTTCGGACCAAAGTTTAAGTATATACAAACCTGCATGTCTGTTTATTGTCTTAAAAGCATTTTATTCTCAAAAGTGATTTGTGGGGTTAAATGATTTTTCTTGATCAAACGTTCAAATAACAAATGTTAAACTTCTTATCAAAAGTCAAACGCATTTAGAAATTTTGACTATCAAGATCAGGACCAATTTCTTTTCTTCTTGTCTTCCATTCGAATAGCCATTTTATTTATACGTACATAGACCACAATTTTTCCAAATGTGTATTTGATATTCTGTTATTAGTTTGGGTACGAAAGGTACGCGAAAAAAAAAAAAATTTTTGAGCCTATAATGATGTTATAATTGTTGCAAGAGCCAATGGTAGACAGACTTTGACAAAGATGCTATCAATGGGATTTTAGAAGGAACCCACCCATGTAGCTACCCCTATTGACCATATGACTGATATCTTAGAACGGTTGGTGGAATACCAAAGCTCTAGGCCAATCAACTAACCTAGGAACCAAAAGAGTTGCGAAAATGGAATGACTCTTGGAATTCGTCTATCTAGGTTTCATTGGAAATCTGACCTCAAAATAGTAAGATTGAATCGAAGGAGTACAATAAGGCCCTAGTGAGAATAAGAATTATGACTGTTGTTTTAAACAACTTTGAAGGTAAGTATTGAACAGTGCACTAAGACATGAAAATTTTCTTTGGGATAAGGCTTCCTTATTCTGTCGTGATAGTGATTAACGAGGGTAATCTCGGTGATACTTAAGAACTCGCTGGATTAAGTAGAAAGTAGTAGGATTTATATTTTGGAGTAACCCTCAGTACAAGGATGAAAAAGTATTACGGCTTAAGCTTCCGGTATGAATAGTTGCTTATTTTGATCCTATGATTTGTCTGGCAGGCTAGCTATTTGATTTAAGCCAACTAATAAGATGACAACTTTGGAAGAAATGCGTAAGGAAATGGACATTCTCCGAAATGAGGTAGAATTTCAAAGGAAATTAGCTGACTACTGGGAAGGGCGATGGAAACAAGAATATGCAGAGAAAACTGAGCTGCTACGCCAAAATGTAGAACTGGAGAAGGAAAATAAAGAAAATCCTCGAAAGAGCCAGGCCGCCACTCTTCATGGAAATTGCGGGTATTGTAGGAAAGCTGGTCACACCGAGAAGGAATGCTGGAAAAAGGGAAGAAAGTGCTTGAGGTGTGGTAGCAGCGAGCACCAGATTTCGGGATGTCCTAGAGCACTTAAAAAGAGGAAGTACTCAGCAGCTAACTAAGTCCGCTACAGAGTGACCAAGTACCAGATGGAAATAATTCTAGCTAATGGCCATGATCGGGGTCCTAGTAGTGAATGTTTCACAAATCAGGAGGGTTTAACCTCACCCAAGGATTAAAGTTATAGTTACCCTAGATTAGAATAGCACTTTTGGAGGTTGTGATATTTCGCTATGAATTATATGTACGCTACGAATTGTATGTACACTATGAATATCCTTTATTTTAGTTACTTTGCTATTAGAATATCCTTTGTTAAGTGCCAAATTGAATTTATATACATATATATATATACCCCGACCTATCTCTTGAGAAAGTAAGAATTTTGAGGACAAAATTCATTTTAAGGAGGGAAGGATGTGAGAACCCTGAAAAAATATATATATATACATATTATTTTGCAGATCATTTGCATTTCTTTTAACTCTTTAGTAAATTTTAGCACTAATTTTCCTTGTCTGCAAATTAAGACCGTAAAAACAATTTTATGTGAGAAATAATAGAATTGTGTTAAACTATTAAACTTCTAGTTTTGTTTCATTAAATTCATATTTCGAAGGTAAATTATTTCATTGATTTAACTATTAAACCTCTTTGAATTCCGATAGCTAATCTTAAGCGTTAATAATGATTAAGTTAATAAATATTGATATAAATGGATAAACGAATATCAAGAATGTCAAATTTTTATATTAAGGTCAAACTTGATTTTAATAGTTTAAAATAATTAGGTAATAATGTTTAGTGTTAGTAGGAATCTTAATATTACTTTGTAATCGATAAATGTTAGACAAAAACGATATAAATGCCTAAGCATAATTAGGACGTAAGAATTTCGATAATCAAAGCCTTGCAAGATTCGCGTATAATTAGGCGATCAAATCACACTTGGGGATAATTTTTGGAGCTAAGTTAGAACTAAGGATTTAAGGGGATAATAGGAGGAGAAGTGAATAGGCCAAAATGCCTTTAGAAATTCACCAAATCCTCACTTCACCATAACCTTACAAAGCCGAACCAAACACTCCTTACAAGCTCTTCCACCACCGCCCATTTCCACCAATCAAAAGCTTAAACCAACTCAACACTCAACAATTTCTGCAGCTCAACATCTTCAAAACCGCGGCACCCTTCATTCATCTTCATTCCATATCCCAGACCACAAACACATTCCTTCTCTGCCTAGTTACCATCGACAAAGCAGAACCAAAGGAAGAAGCCGCGGGCTGCACTTCCATTTCATCTCTGCCTGTCCGTAAGCTAGAGGAGGGAGTAGGGAGAGCTGGTGGAAGTTGGAGGAGTTACTGGACCTCACCATCCTTGTTCACTTCAGACCAACACCATTTCCAGCTGCAAACCCAACCAGGACCACTGCCGTGCGTGTGTAAGCCGTGAGGGAGCAGAAACTTTTCTTTCAGATTTCGTGCGTGAATTTAATTGCTGTGAGGTAAATTTTCTGGAATGAAAATAGTTTATCAGAGATAGATTAAGCTAGTCGTGGTCTTGCCTGTGTTAATTTGTGCCATCGGATGTTGAAATCAAAGCTGAGGAAAATTCTGTTTCGGCTAGATGGTTCTGCCGAGGAGCTGATTGGGAAATGTAGTTTTATTTCTGACTTCCTGCGATAATCTGAGCTCAATTAAATGTTTAACCAACTAAAAACAAGAAGGTTATGTCATCTAGGAACATGCATGTGATTTTAGGCGGTCAGATTTATAATTAAGAAAAGAAGAAAATTTCTGTGCGCTAGTTATGTTTCTGCCGAGAAGCTGAGCTGATAGTGCAGCCTTATTTCTGTTTTTCTGGGACAATCTGAGCACCTAAGTGTACTTAACTGAATGAAAACTGGATGATTAAGACCATACATGTTGACCTTGCTTTTCGGATGATAATGGTAAAGCTTAAGAAAATTCTGTTTTAAGAGGAAAATGTCCTGGCCGAGGAGCTGATTTGAAATGCAGCTCTAATGTGTTTTCCTGAAGTGATTTGAGCATGCAATGGTGATTAATTAACTGAATCTTGGATGATTGTTATGATTAGGGCCATGCATGATAATTTTGTGTGATCGGATGATGAAATCAGGAACCTGGGAAAAATTCTGATGTAGTGAACTGGAATTGATGTGAACCAGAAATCTGAAATGCAGTTGTAATCTAATTAAATCTAATAATCTGAGCATAAATGCAATTAGCTACATGAAAATATGATGTTTAAGCTAATTACTGGTAGATGAAGATATACCAGTGCTTGCATGCACTGATTGTGTATTCGGATGATGAATTAAAGAGCTTAGGAAAATTCTGCTTTGCTGAAAAATTGCTGCCGAGAGATTTTCTTGTTAATGTAGCTTCATTTGGTATAGTTTTCTGTTTTGGAGCCTCTAACTTTGATTAACTAGTAAGTAACGAGAAATTTTAGCTTGGCATGCACATAATTAGTTGAGTTAGAACTGAAAATAAAAATAAGATGCAACCAGATTTTGTGCAGCTCAAACCGAGGCTATCTGGAGACTTTCTTGGAAATTTGATGATTTGGGTTATGATTCGAACCTAAATTTTTAACTAGAAATGTTACTCAGTTAATTAAGTATCCGTATGCCGAATTTGAGTATTTAAATCCCTGAATAAGCCAAGGAAGAATTTTATACAAGATAAATGGTTGCTGGAAAATTTAGCTAACCAAATGATTGAGCTGAAAATATTGAAGTGTTTCCGGATTTCACTAGTTGATATAATTTCTGGATTTGGGTTAGATGAGTACAATTGTAGTTTGAATCTGGATTGGATTTGGAAACCTTTACTAGCTAGCTACGTGTGTACATGTCCTAATAGAGTACCAAAAATTCTATTTTAACCAAAGAAAATCCTGTTTTAGAACCATTGTTATTGCCAGAAATTTTGAGAAAGAACCGTGAGATTTAAACCTGGAAATTTTGGGGTTTGTAATCATGGTTTAATTTCAACTCCTGATCTGGAAATGTGCATTGTTTTGCTAAGAGATTGCATGAGGAAACTGAGAGTTTTAAAGCATGGTTTAGCCAGAAAAATAAAATGATTACAGAACATTTCTTCATGCATGTTCATCCGTGGCTGATGGATAAAAGTTCTGAATTTTCTGGATGCTTTTAATTGTGGAATGAATCTGATTTTTGAAAAAGGGAAAATTTTAATAGCCAGCTAAGTGTTTGATTGCTGAATTTGAGTCCCTAACACCATGTTTAAACTAAGGAAAGCTTGGATTTTTGTAAACCTTTAGCTGCTGGAAATTTTGTTGATATCCGAGGGGTACCAACCAGAATTTCAGTTGTCTTTGGAAATTGTAATCAGTTTCGGGAATTTTATTTTATTTCCCTTGGATCATAATGGGTCAAAACTGCATGCGAGATGCAAATTTTAAGAGATACAAGTTGGGTAGCAATGTGATAATTAATATATGGGATGGTCTAACCAAAGATATGGGCATACCAATGCTGGAAATTTTCCTTGTAGTTACCAAAGTTTGGGTACGAATTTCCAACTTAAATTGCGAAGTTATTCCTTGAAACTTAATGATTGGAAAAACATGGGAAATGTTGATGTTAATGATTGTGGTTTGACCCTATTGCGTTCATGAAATTCTCAAAGAGTTAGATGTAAGAAGGTACTTGCTAAACGTATGTTTAAGCCTGGCCAGTGAAACAATTTCTACTCGTATTTCAATGCCTGAAAAGCTAATGGTTGAAATTTACTTTCATTAGTATATCATGTGTTGAAATTGTGGACAGTGGGCTCTATGAATTTCCACTTTTGAGTTGATGGTTGAGTTATTGGAAATTGGCTGATGGTGGGCTCTATGAACTCCCACCCTGAATGGATAACTGAATTGCTGAAATTCTTAGAAATCTGTGCTACTATTTTGTGAAACTGTGAGTTGATATAAGTACTGATTACCAAGTGCTAAGTATTGACGAAGCCTTGGTAAATTTTCCTGCTTATGCTTAGATATAAATTTGTTGGAACACAGGGCTAAGAATTGATGAGCTCTAGTGTTATTACTGTTTAAATTCTAATTGTGCAATATTGAGAAAATGTGATTTTGGATTGGAATCGAAAATGTGAGAAGTGTACCGACCTTGTGACTCCAAGTAAACGCTTGACTAAGTAAATGAAAAATATTTTGCTTCAAGTTTTGAACGGTACAGATCTAGCATCGTACTACTAAACATAGTATCTACTATTTTTTGTCTTAGAAACTTGGGCAACATGACTTTTACCCCTTAAGCTAGACTAGCCTTATTAATTTGGGAAAATGATTTCCCCAGACTCAAAACCTTAGTTTTGTTTCAAATTCCTTCCTTCTTTATAAATCGCCTAAGGCTAGTTGTAACTAAGGAAAAGTTTAAAAGGTGAGTCGTGATCACCTTAGCTATATGCATAGAAAACTCGCTCGGCAAGAAAGACCTTATTTCCTTTTAACAAGCAGCTTTAGCAACAATTGTATAAGAAACCTTATCCTGAAGCATTAGCAATAAATTTTGCAAGCACCGCCACTCAAAGGAACTTTTTCTCAAGGTATACTCTTAGCCTCGATATTAAATAGCTTGCCGACTTATTTTAAGAAAATAATAATAGTATTTTCTTCGAGGGAAAGTATTCCAGGAATATTATAAGAAATATTGTACGGTTCTCACAAGCTCAATTCCAAGTAAAATATTTTGAGAAAAAGTAAACTAGCAATATGCTAGAAAACTCTACATGTGCAAGCCAAAAGTTCCAATAGAAAACTTATGGCTTAAATTCTGATATTCTAGGATTTTACGAGGACGCGGAACTCGATCCTCAATCCAATATCTGAACTTCACTCTTGGTGAGTGTCCCTGCTTGTTCTATGTTATGTGATTAAGCGCTTTATCAATTCGCTATGTGATAATTGTCAAAATGCAATAAATGATTTTGATCCATCGAAGTGAGCAGTGTGTACTTTATCGCACTAGCCGTTCGAGTGGTGCTGTGTGTGAAATATTTTCTATGAATCTAAATGTAGTTACGTTGTTGGGTGAATCCCTCGACGCATGAATCTGACTACTATGAATCTAAATGTAGTTACGTTGTTGGGTGAATCCCTCGACGCATGAATCTGACTACTATGAATCTAAATGTAGTTACGTTGTTGGGTGAATCCCTCGACGCATGAATCTGACTACTATGAATCTAAATGTAGTTACGTTGTTGGGTGAATCCCTCGACGCATGAATCAAACTACAATTTCGTCGCTGGGTGAATCCCTCGACATCTGAATCCAACTACCATAACATCTGAATCCGTGAATCTAAATGTAGTTGCGTCGCTGGGTGAATCCCTCGACTTCTGAATCCAACTACCATAATATCTGAATCCATGAATCTAAATGTAGTTGCGTCGCTGGGTGAATCCCTCGACATCTGAATCCAACTACCACAACGTCGTTGGGTGAATCCCTCGACAAATTTATTACGGGTATATCTCGAGTATACTGCGTCGGTAGATGAAGTTTGGGCCCAAAGCAGAGGTATGAATGGTGACGGGTTAGGATTAAAATAAGTGAATCTACATGGACTATAAGTAGTGAAAGTTGACGGAGGGTCAACTACGATGGTATCTAATCAAGCGTGGAAATTGGCTCCTGAGAGCCCTGTATCCTACCCTGTGTTGTTGCTCGCTTTCCTACTTGTTTAATGCTGCAAATGTCTACCTGTTAAATGTTTATTTGGATGCATGTTTTGGGGCACCACTGAGCTTCGGCTCACCCCACGTTTATTTGTTTTCCTTACAGGTTTTGAGGCTTGAGAAGTTGGATGCTGTTTTTATTTGGTTACGCGTGTGTTTGGACAATGTGGTTTTAAGAATTGTAAATTTCAGTTTGCAACGTGTAATCCTGCTTGCGTACTTTCGCTTTTGTGTTACCACTTGAAGCTGGAAAATGTGTGGCTCTCGTGGTGACCTATGGCTGGGGTATTTTTATGTTTCCGCTGTTTGGGTTTTTGTACGTTAGGATTGTACGACTTTGTTCTTGTAAGGCGCGTGAACGATAGTTTTAAGAGCTGTCGGAGGGCTGACTTATGTCACTGTTATCCCTGAAGTTACTGTGGAGTTATAAAGTTTTACTTGGAAGAATTGCTGATGTAATAGATTAGACTTTTCTTCGGAAGAATTCAGGTTTGAAATGCGTGCTTGAGTCCTGGCGAGAGCTGGGCAGACGATCCGCCAACCCTTTGGTTCGCCTCAGGGGGAAGTGGGGTCGCCACAGTTCATGCCCTATTTCTAGATCCAACAATGATTCATTGAGGGCCAATGAATAGAGTCAAAAACAAGGAATTCATGTTGCAAATCCAATGTTCAAATTCCTTGAGAGAACCGAGTTCAAGTCTATTAGTTTGCTACTTTGCATCTTTAATTGTTCAAGTCATTAGTTGGTTAAGTAGCTGACTTTATGACTTGTTCATGAGTCGTGTGATTAGCTCATGTTGAGCATGGGATTAATTTGGTCATTAGTTTGTTATTCATGTGATCCTTGATTAGTTAGTAGATCCATTAGCTAGTCTTTAGCTTAGGTATTCAGCCAGCCTCAAGAGATAAGGGCCGTGGGTTTCCAAGTCATTTGCAAAACCTTGTTAGTTTCCTTACTCTAATTAGGTTAGGAGTTGAGTCTTGTAAGCCTATAAATAGGCATCAATTTTCATTAAATAAGGGGAAGACAATTATGAATAAAAATTGAGAATTTTCTCTTGGCTTCTTTGAAGCGACTTTGAATACCTTAGAGTTGGTCTCGAGGATTCAAACCGACTTATCAATTCAAGACCATGTTGAATTGTGGCACCTTCTACCCTTCTAATCAATCTCGAGTTGTCCTTGATTGGTTTAGAATCCACCAATTTTGTCCATAGCTTGATCAAGATAGATCCTTCCACTGCCTGTGCAATTTGTTTCTTCAAGAGCGGGAGCTTGGAGATTCGGGTTCGCATCAGTTGGTATCAGAGCTTCGGCTCTTGACCTAGGTTAATATCCCTTTTCTTTTCTTGTTTTACTCATTGTTCTTCTACCAAGCCCTACACAATTAAAAAAAATTGCACCTTAGGGTTTGAATCTCAATAGTTTTATTTGTGACTAGTTTCTTGTGGTTCATTGTGTTTGTTCCTTGTGCCAAATCTTTCCGTGTCTTGTTGTTATTGTTTCCATTGTTTATGTCCAGCAATTATATTGTCCAATCAGGTGTTAGTTGTGTCCAAGTTGAACAAAAAAAAATCCTTGAGTCGTTAGTTTTGGTGCTTTGCCGAAATTCTGTTTTGTGTTTCCAAAATTCTGTTTGGGTGCCTTTCATTGATTTTTTTTTCAGATTTGTTCATCGTTTGTTTGTATCTAGTTGTTGATAGTCGTAGGGTCATTCGTGTCTTGACCAAAAAAAAAAGGGGTTGTTGTGCGGCGGCTAGGGTTCCCTCTTGTCGCACCTAGCATGGTCTGTCTTTGTGTCGCGGGTTTGTCCAGGTTGTTTGTTCCGTAATTGCTGTGATATTGTGGTCTGTTCTAGTTGCTGTCTTGTGTCTTTTGGGATTGTAATACAACCCAGCAAAAATCAAAAAAAAAAAGTGGGGGTGTTGCGTACCTTATTGCTATTTTGAACCATTGCTGGAATTGTCTTCTTGGTTGCTGGCCCAACCTGTTTGCTTTTGAACTTTGAGTTTTGTGTGTGTCTTGCATATTGTGAACACCAACATCATATTTGGGGAGTTCTTGAACTTCTTGAAATTCTTGAAAATAGATTTGGGAACTCTTGGGAAAAGGACTTGGGTTCTTGAAAACAAACTTCAATTTTTCTTAGCAATATTGAACCTTTGATTCGAGACTTCAAATAGTTGGGACTGAATCTGACCTCTTGAAAACCAACTTAGTGAGCCGCAAAGAAAGAAAGAAAAAATAGAAAAAAGAAACAAGAGAAAGAAAGGAACAAAAAAAAAGGAGGAAGGAGATAGCATCGGCTCTAGCAGTTTCCTAATTGGAAACCAAGTCCCAAT
The DNA here is from genome assembly GCA_036785865.1 of Coffea canephora. Classification (NCBI taxonomy): domain Eukaryota; kingdom Viridiplantae; phylum Streptophyta; class Magnoliopsida; order Gentianales; family Rubiaceae; genus Coffea; species Coffea canephora. Next base: position 22,882,252 of record CM071922.1, read on the forward strand.
CGTGACTACAACTAATTCCATTTCTCCTTGGAACAGCGGCTGCCAAGGAACATTGGCCAAACTCACAATCATTCAAAGTCTTCAACCCACATCACTGTGACGCCCCTACTTCTCCCTAAGGCGAACCAAAGGGTATCTGCGGAACGTCTACCCAGCTCTCACCAGGACTCGATACAATTTCCATTCAAGCTTAATACGATACTAGCCATTACCACGATGTAAAGTAAGCAAATGTGGAAACAGTCGAATTTAATAATATATAACAATCATCCAATCCTTATATCGAATTTCCAAAAGTTACAACAATACCCAAAATATACAACATCCGGAATATCTAGCCAATTACATTAGAAACCTTAAGTCAAAAGTACATTAGAAAGGGGTTTCTCCGAGGTCCATTCCAGATCATTTCCTGTTAAGGAAAACAAATCTTCAGGATGAGTAAAACGCTCGTGAGGCCAAGAACACACATGCAGGCACGTTGTTCAAGTAACAATCCCAATTTACAAGTAGAGCAATAATATTGCAATAATTAACAATCAAATGAAATGTAAACAGAAACAATTCAAGGATATGGTAGCTCTCAGGAGCTAATTTCCACTTGCTTTGCAAATTTCATTCGTATATCTTCCCGTGATGACTCTCCCTCAACCGGATTGATAATTCCAATCCATAGATCTCCATTTACTTCTCATGTCCGTCTACCGTACACTGCACCGGGCCCGAACGACATTAATAAGGCGATACTCCACGAGTATGCCAAGCAAGATCTCTCAAATAGATCAAGCTTATCATGGAATTCTCATGGCTAACCGAGGTTCCCGACCAAGACCATGCCGGCTCGAGTCCCAAGGTCGGCTTATGAGTTTGGGTGTCCCCCATGTAACATTTGTGTATCGAGGAGATTCACTTCAGCGACATATGCAGTCATAGCATACTAATTCATGTCATTCAAGCATGTGATATATTCAATCATTCATTTAAGTCATTCATGGTTCATTCATTCAATTCAATCATGAGTCATTTATTTCAAATGAGAACGAGTACGGTAAAGTACACACTTGCCTCCATTTTCAACATCTCCAAGCAATTATAGCAATTAAGCATATATCAAGTATTCATACACTTGACACTCACCAAGTAAACAAAGAAGAAATGTCACTCGAAATTCAGGCGTCCACCGTGGGATCCTCTTGAAGGTCCTCGTGAGTGCTTGAGCAATTGATAATAAACTATCACTTATATCACTTAAAACCCCTAAGTATCAAGAAAGATTGCACGCTAGTACAATCTAAGAAAATCTCGCAAGTACGAGCCTTAATTACTCGTAAATCGAGACTCAAGGGTGGGGTTTTAAAACACAAGAGAAATCTGGTTTTCATCTTTGAAATCAAGTACAAAACGATCAAGTGATATCAAAGAGAGAGAGTTTGAAAAAATCCATTTTCCTTAAGTTAGGAAATTTTAGATTTGTCGTGTGTACTTTGAAAAATCGTATATCTCTCCCTACAACTCCAAAATTGGAAAAATTGATACTGTTGGAAAATAATTCCAAAGTACTAAAAGTTCCTAGAAGACGCTTTTCATGATTCCAATTGAAAGATATTCAAAATTTGGCCCAAAGTTGCTGTTTTGGAAAGTCAAGACAGATTTAGGTTGATTTTCGACAAAGTTTGGAAATTCGGCAAAATTCACACAATGCGAACTAGCCTCTAAAATTTGGAACTCAATTAGAGTTACAATCAAAGTTTTCAACACAACAAGAAGAACAAGAATTAGAGTTTCGAGCACCAAGATATGGTGGCTCAAATTGCTGAATTTCCTCTTTGAACGAAGACTTTCCAGGTTTAAATCACGAACTTTGGGACTTTGATTGAGTATCGAAATGGACTCGGAATGACACCAAACTTGGCAGTATTACACTACCATATAAGGACTATTCCTCTGTAAACTTTCATAGAAAAATACGTACGGAAAGTTGGTTAACAAAATCATTAAAGTCCCACAAGTTTCCAAGGCAAATCTGCCTGGTATGTAAATTTTCCTTTTCTAATTATTCGGCTAATGAAAACATCTCAAATATGGTTCATCCATGTATAAAATATCTAATAAACATTCAAGATGTGTTTGGTAGGTGATTAACTCCAAAATTTCGAAACAACAAGTCCCAATCAAGGTTAAGGCATCAACTAGCCAAAAAGAGGGTTTTCAATCCCTGAGTTAGTTTCAAACTTCGGCCACAACTCACTCAATTCAACTTGGAATTGAGCCTGGTTGGTGGCATTGAAAACTAGATTCATAAATCTACAATTTCTTAGAAGAAATCTTTATAAAAATCTGTCCACAACTAGCTCATAGTCGAGCATCAACTTGCTGCTTAAAACAGAGCTTCCAGTTAAACAAGAAACAAGGCAGGTAACTTTACAAGGTTGGTACAGATCACTCAAGTGGAATCAGGACATGCATGCAGTTGGAAAACGGAGAATGTCTAGTTTCCAGTGCCACAAACGGCACTCAATTCCGACATCGGAGCAAAAAGTTATAGCTAGTTGAAAAACACTGCTAGAGCAATACGGGAAAAATTCCAGTTTTGATGAACTTTCGAAATCACAACATTTGGCCAACCAAATCACGTAATTTTTTGTGGAAACCTTTCACACAGCCCACACAACATATATACATCATAAAAATGTCAATTGAACCTAAAAAATTGCTCTAAAAGTCACGGCATTGACAGGGGCAGAAATGGAAAAATTTCCCCCTTTACTTCCTTTGAGTTTCCATCCATAATATCACTTATTTCTACTACATTAAGCACTAATACAACATTAATAACATCAAAACTTATCAAATCAGTCCATCAAGCCATATTGGGAGTTCATAGAGCCCACACACCAAATTTCCAACACAAATAAAGCTACCCACACGAATATATAAGTTTATGAGTGCAATATAACTTCCATAAGTCAAGATTTGAGGGGTTGATCATCACTTACTTTCTTAGATGATCAAGGAAGAAATTTTGGTCCCTTGGAGCCAAAGAAAAACCATGGAAAGTAAGCTTTTTTCCTAGATTGAGATAATCTCCAAGTGTTTAGCAAGTTGTACGTAAAATTTGAGGTGATTTGATAAAGATTTAGTGAAGAATAGTGCAAGAAAATTGAAGAGCTTTGGTTGTTTTCTTCTCCTTGGTGGCCGGCTGGAATGAGAGAGAGAGAGAGAGAGAGAGGTTTTGGCTGCAAATGAAGCTTCCAAGAGAAGCTAAAATGTGTGGCTCTAAATCGTTTCAAAAGTCAACTCTCTCTCCCGCGCGTACGCGCGCGTTTCGTGCTCGATTCCTCTCGAGTTTGTTTCACTTGTGCACTAAGCCTCTAATGCACTTCCAATCATACTATTATTATTCACTCTTAATGGTCTAAAAATAAGGTCTAAAGTCCCTCAATTAATCGCGCGCGTAAAAACGCGTACTCCCGATTTGTGCGCAATAAAGTGAAATTTTCAAGAAATTCTTATAACGATAGTATAACTAACTAACACTTAAACACTTAAACATAAAAATACCTATTTTAAGACTAATGTACAAGTCTCCAATTTTCCAAGCTCATAGTACTCTCAAATCGGTTATTGTCTCCAACCGCACATTCACTATTCTCACTTAACGAGCTTCCAAAAATTAAATTTGGAAACAAATCATTTTAAAAATATATGCAAGTCATAATTCCATGTAATTGGGTCTAAAAAGGTTGAAATAAAATATTTGGAGTAAACAGACAATTAAATATTTAAATAAGCTAGCAATAGGAATTTAAAATAAGTAAATTTTTGCGAGTCCTCACATCCTTTCTCTCTTAAGAGAATTTCGTTCTCGAAATTTACCTTGATTCATGAACAGGGTTGGATACTTTTCTCGAATTGCTTCTTCGACTTCCCAGGTCGCTTTCTCCAGTCCGTGTTTCCTCCAAAGAATTTTTACTAGCGGTATTCGTTTATTCCTCAATTCTTTCACCTTCCTATCCAGAAGCTTTACCGGTTTCTCTTTCTTGTACAAGGGTACAATCTCTTTCTTGTTAATATGGGGTTTAAAAGTGATAGTGTGTAATTGTAAATTATTTGCTCAGGCACTCAAGGAGACCTTCAAGAGGATCTCACAAGGGATGCCTAAATACTTTATTGTACCACTCTTATTTTGATGAGGTGAGTGTCAAGTGCATGACTTAATGTATTTACTTGATCAATCTTGCTTATATGCGTGAATGTTACTTGATGAGACGAGTGTGTACTTTATCGCACTCGCTCTCCTTTATTCGAATTTTACTTGCATTGAACTTGATTTTTTTTAAAGTCGATTGGAGTGAATCTCATCGGCCAAATATATTTGTTTTTGTGTGCATGTCGTATTATCGTGCATGTCATGATGTCGAGTGGAGTGAACTTCCTCCACTTATGGGGACGCCCAATTCTCTTAGCCAATCTTGCAACTCGAGCCGGCATGGGTTTGGTCGAGAAGGTTGATAAACTAAGAGAATAACAAAACACAACTTGATCTTTTGAGATCTTGTTCGGCATACTCATAGAGTATCGCCCTTTTCGTGCATGTTCTTGTTGAAAAAGAATCAAAGAGATTTTATTTAATTCTATACTTTCCTACAATTCATTCTAATCTATATATACAACTTTCTGGTACATTAAACAAGGAAAATCTACATCTAATTCCCTTAATTTTGGAGACAGCTTATTCACCCTGATTTCTTCCACTAGTTTATCTCCTAAGATTACTCATTCAAGATTCCTACATTCACCCTGATTTCCTCCACTAATTTATCTCCCAAGATTGCTTATTCAAGATTCCTACACTCCCCCTGTGAGAACCCGTATTTTTTGCATTTTCTAGGTTTTATTATTTTTCATGGCTTGTTTTCTGCATTTTCGTGCTTAGGAAAAATTTCTAGATAATTTTAAGGAGCAGATATAATTTTTAGATGATTTTTCTAGTATCGAATAGGTTTTGAGAAATTAAGAGCGTATACCGGACGTGGGACCCACTAGTGCGAAAAGTTCGGAAAAATTCGGCCAACTAGGTTAAGTTTCGGATACTGGGTTTAATTTACCGGGTGTTAAGAGATAATTAGAGGAAGCTATTTGGATTGATGTGAGAGGGAACAAAGTGATAGACTTGCATTAAATAAGTGACAAGTGTCACCATTTGATTGGAGGAACTTGTAAGACCACTATTCATTTTCTTACCATTGACCAAATAAATAAAAAATTCACCAAAAATTCCTCATTTTTGTCTTCCTCTTGGCCGAACCTCTTCCTACAAGAAAAGAAAGAAAAGCTTCCAAGTTTCTTGCTCCAATCTTGCCCAATCTCACAAACTAACCGTTTCATCTTGAATTCCTTCCATAAAACCTCTTCAATTAGTGTTAGTGAGTTGATTTGTGGAGTTATTTGGAAAGCTAAGAGGACCTATTGCTCTCTCTCTCTTGTTTCTAAGGTAAGTTGTGAAGAACCACCCTCCTCCCTTAATTGATGCTTAAATCATGCTTAGTGGTAGTATGAGATGCAAGTTTATGGATTAATTCTTGATTTGTGGTTGTAGTAATGAAGTTTTATTATTTTTGGGGTTTTTTCTGTTTTAATATAAACATGATTGTGTGGCTATCTATGATGATTGGAAATGGTATGTAAAGGAGCTAGGAGGTGGAAAAAGTAGTTAATTGCAAGAAATTTTGGTTTTGGAAGAAAATTGAAAACCTAGGGTTTCATTAAGGAACATTCTGCCCGAATTTTGAGCTCCTAGTTAGAGGCCGAATTGGCCTTGGCTTAAAACATGAAAGTTGTAGGGAATGACATTTTAGAGGTGTCTACAAAATTTTAGGTCAATTGGAGTAGTGTAGAATGAGATAAGTCGAAATTACTATTGCTGTTCTGGTTTTACCCGAATGTAAGAATTGCGCCTGTAATTGGTTGTTTTGGCTGGAATTACTTCCAAATTGGTTGTTGAGGCCTTCTGATGAAATTTATCCCTATTTCTTAGCTTTCAGCTGGTTTTGGAATTTCTGGATTTGGAGTTGGAGAGCCTGAGTTATGATGTTTCCTCTAGAATGCACTTTGGTGAATCTGTTTTACGTTTTTGATGTAGTATCTTACATTTTTGACCTGTTTGCACTCAAACCTGGGTTGAGTGACCTTCTGTGATGTTGTAGCCCTATCTTTTAGCTTCGAAATGGTGGGTCTTTCACCCTCATCCGATAATCGTAGTGCCTTTGGTGCCATTACCGCACAATGAGGTCAAAACTGTTTTTTTTCAGGGCTAAAACTAATTCCATTTCCGGATTTTTCTGGTTTCCTCTAATGCTTATATATGCTTATGGAACCCTATTGTGATCATGTTGGCATTGGTTTATGACTTGTAATCGAGTCTTCTTGTGCTTATTGGAATATTCTAGGGCTTGACTTTTATTTCCGGTCATTTTCCTAGCTAACTTTTGTACTTGGATAACCTTGAGCCTATTGAATGGCTGTGGTGATGAATTTATATTGAGTATGACTTTGGGAGTTGATTGAGGAAAATAATGAAGCCGTGATGGCTGGAAAAGTAAGAAATTTAGGGGAAGTGCTGTCCAATTTTTCTAGGCCGATTGGTTCCTTTAAGTTTGAATTGGCTTGTGATAGAAATGAAGGGCTTTTGGGTTGTTGAACCTAGGTCTTCATGTTACCTTTTTGTTCCCAAAAATCATGTTTTGTACCATTGCATTAGTAATTATTTGGCGAGGCATACGACTAGTAGTCGAGCCTCACATGTGCATTATATTTACTCGATTCTGGATGTGAAACCTTCAATTGGTTTACTTTGATTATTTTACGGTTTCTTGGCGATTAAAGCCAATCCGAAGTGAAAAATTTTGAGGTATCTGTACTTGAACCGGTGAGTGTACCACTCCCCTCCATTGCTGTTTAACTTGATTTCTGCTCTGCAATCTGTTTAATTTGTTTGAGACGAGGGTGTACTTTATTACACTCGTTCTCTTGTCTGTTCATATGCCAATTTTGGTGTCAATCTGAATCTGTATCTATATCTGATATCTGTATCTGTATCTGTATCTGTATCTGTTCGGACGTCGTTTGGAAACTTGTAACCAACGACCTTTCTGTGACCTATGAGCTCAAATTCTGTGGCTAAATTATTCGAGTCGGGCCGGCAAGGGCCTGGACGATTAGATAACGAACCACGGTAGTCTGTTTTGGGATCTTTGGGTATTGAGACCCTTGATTCCGGGTATACTCGAGTATTATCATTTCTGTTTCTGTTGAGGTGAGCGGGCCTGGTAAATGGGTGTTTGGTGGACGGAATTTGGTGTAAAGTGGGGTCTACAGACGTGCTGGTTCTATATACGTTGACGGAGAGTCAACCGGCTTGGATCAAGTACTGCGCTGGAAAGCTGGCTCCTGAGAGCCACCTGTATCCTTCCTATTTGAGTTCTTGTGTTTACTTGTCTTGCTTTATAGCGAGCATGTGTATCTGATTTGTATAACGTGAAATGCCTGATTTTTTTTGCTACATGTTTGGTACCTCATTGGGCGTAAGCTCACCCCCTTTCTGTTACCTTTGTTTTCCTTACAGGAACCTCTTTTGGAAATCATGATTTTGAGAAGCGAGTTGAGCTAGTTAGAAAATCTTTTGTTCTTTTGCATAGCTCCTCGAGAATGAGCAAACTCTAAATGTATTTCATTTCACTGGTTCCATTTGAATTGTAAACCTAGCGACATGTATATATATGAAAGTGTTTTCCCCATGTTTAAGCTTGGCGGTCTTTAATCGTTCATTTCTTTTGGGTCCTATCTCGCGTAATATCGGATTTGTGTGATTCGACTCCGTAGTCCTGGCGAGAGCTGGGCAGGCGGTCCGCTGAACCCTTTGGTTCGCCTTAGGGTGAGGTGGGGCTGTCACACCCCCTCTAGCTGGTGAATATAGATCTTCCATTCCCAGGTTGACAACACTCTCATGAAACATGTTGCTACACAGTCCCTTTGTCATCACATCTGCAAGTTGAAGTCCTGTCGGAACATACGGAGTACAAATCAGTCCACTATCTAGCTTCTCTTTAATAAAGTGCCTGTCTATCTCTATGTGCTTCGTCCGATCATGTTGCACTGATTTGTGAGCTATACTTATAGCAGATTTGTTATCACAGTATAGCTTCATCGGTTTGCTCCATTGAATCCTCAAGTCTTCTAGGATAATTTTAACCCACAATAATTCACATACCCCTGCTGCCATAGCCCTGAACTCTGCTTCAGCGCTTGACCTTGCTACCACACTTTGTCTCTTGCTTCTCCAGGATATTAAGTTTCCTCCAAGAAATGTACAATATCCCGAAGTTGATCGCCTGTCGACTGGAGAACCTGCAAAATCTGCATCTGTGTAAACTGCCAGATCAATTTCAAGACCATTTTTGAATAAAATTCCCTTCCCTGGATGTGCCTTTAAGTAATGAAGCACTCGATAAATTGCTTGTAGATGAACTGCTCTAGGATCATGCATAAGCTGACTAATAACACTGACTGAGTAAGCTATATCTAGCCTAGTATGTGCGAGATAAATGAGTTTCCCAACAAGTCTTTGGTACATCTCTCTGTCCACTGCTGTATCTCCATGAGCCTCACTTAATTTGTGATTCTGCTCAATGGGAGTTCCAATTGGTTTGCTCGCTGTCATGCCTGTTTCCTTGAGCAGGTCCATAACATACTTCTGTTGAGAAATAAAAATTCCTTGCCTTGATCGAGCCACTTCAATTCCCAGAAAATACTTCAATTTTCCTAAATCTTTTATTTCAAATTCGTTGGCTAGGCACCACTTCAAAGTTTTCTTCTCTACTTCATCGTTTCCTGTCACTATAATGTCATCTACGTAAACAATCAAAATAGTAACTCTCCCGAAGGCTGAATGCTTGATGAACAGGGTATGATCTCCTTGACTTTACTTGTAACCATGAGCTATCATTACCTTGGCAAATCGTCCAAACCAAGCACGTGGGGATTGTTTTAGCCCATATAATGCCTTTTTTAACCGACAAACCTTGTTCTTGTCAATCCCACTGAATCCCAGTGGAATGCTCATATAAATCTCCTCTTCTAACTCTCCATGAAGAAAAGCATTCTTCACATCATACTGCTGTAATTCCCAATTAAAATTAACAGCCAAGGATAGCAGAATTCTTACTGTATTCATCTTTGCTACCAGAGCAAGCGTTTCCCGATAATCTACTCCATATGTCTGTGTGTATCCTTTCGCGACTAACCTTGCCTTGTACCTTTCTAGGGACCCATCTGCTTTAAACTTTACTGCATACACCCACTTATAGCCCACTACTTTCTTGTTCTTTGGTAAATCAACTAATTACCAGATCCTATTCTTCTCTAATGCATCCATTTCTACTTCCATAGCAAGTCTCCATTCTTTCTTTGATAATGCTTCAGACAATGAGCTAGGAATAGAGACTATGTTTAAGGTGGAAAGGAAGCTTTGATGGCTTAGGGAAAACTTCTCAAAAGACACAAAGTGAGACAATGGGTATAGGGGTCTTTTGGTGCATTCTCAGGGTTTTCCCCTTACAGCAATAGGTAGATGTAGGTCCTGATCAAGGCTAAGAGGCTCAGGACAAGGTGATTTAGAGCTAGAAGAATGGTCGGTCGGTGGTGTAGAATTCAGATTTGATTCACTCATTGTTACCTCATTCCTGGAGCTTGGTTTAGAGGATTGTTCTTGCCTTGTAACCAAGATGGGATCTTCTTTCCTTGTATACACTTGGTCAAACCGGAACTAGTCATAGATTTTACGATCTTCCTTTTTTTCTCCTACCACATCAGATTGAAGAATTGACTCTTGGAATTCTGATTTGGATGACTCAGATGTGGACTCCTTATCTTCAAGTGTATCTAACTCTAAGGAGGGAAATTTTAACTCCTTATCTTCAAGTGTATCTAACTCCCCCTGAAGATAAGGAGTGATGAAAAAGGGCTTATTTTCAACAAATGTAACATCTGCCGAGACATAGAGTTTTCTAGTAGGTGGATGATAACATTTGTAACCCTTTTGAGTAGATGAGAACCCCACGAAGACACACTTAAGAGCACGAGGATCTAACTTCCCACGGTTATGACTATGGACATGAACAAAGAAAGTACATCCAAAAACTCGAGGAGTGAGATTAAAGGAAGATCGAATATCGGGGTAGAATTTGGATAGGTTCTCTAGTGGACTTTGAAACCCCAAGACCCTGGAAGGAATTCTATTTATGACATAAGTTGATGTGAGTACAGCTTCTCCCCAATATGCTTTTGGCACACTTTGTTCAAACAGTAAGGCTCTAGTGCACTCAAGAAGATGTCGGTTTTTCCGTTCTGCCACTCCATTTTGTTGTGGAGTGGTAACACAAGATGGTTCATGTATGATTCCTTCTATTTGGAAAAAATGGACTCAAGGTTTGATTGAAATAATCACGAGCATTATCTGAATGAAAGTGTTTTATCTTGGTGCCAAATTGATTTTGAATCATTGCATGAAAAACAGGGAAAATATGACTCAAATCAGACTTATGTTTGAGTAAATAGATCCAAGAGACTCTTGTGCAGTCATCGATAAATGTGACAAACCACTTAGACCCTGAGATGTTTGGAATAGTTGATGGCTCCCAAATATCACTATGGATTAAAAACAAAGGAGAAGACGATCGTTTATTACTGATAGGAAGTGGTACACGAGTGTGTTTAGCATACTCACAAATATCACAATGAAAAGACTGAACATCAAATCCCTTGAACAAGGAGGGAAACATTATTTTTAGTGTAGAAAAAGATACATGACCTAGACGTCTATGATGTAACCAGATGACATCCTTATTGGAGGGTGAAAACAATGTGGACAGGGCAGATTTACTAAATTCTGGTTGACTTGATGTATCCAAGTAATAGAGTCCATCATGCTCCTTATCTAGTCCAATCCTCTTCCCCGAGCCCCAGTCCTAGAAGTCACAACATGATTCATCAAATATAACAGAGCCAGCTAGATCTTTGGCAAGTTTTTTTATAGAAACCAAATTTGTAGATAATTGAGGAACATGAAGAACATTTTTAAGAATCAAATTTGGAGTAACTTGGATATCTCCGATACCTGCCACAGTGGTTGTAGTACCATCTGCAACAACAATCTTTCTATTGCTAGGACAGGGGTTATAGGTTTTGAATTTATTTGAAATATGAGTCATATGGTCCGTAGCACCAGAGTCAAGAATCCAAACATTCCTAAGCTCATTTCCTAAAACACTAAACGCAAAAGAGACTAGAGCCTTACCTGAAAGTGTCAATGAACACATACCCGGATTCCTTGATTGAGAATTGTTAGTTGCTGGTTTATCAACTGTCTCTAACATACTTTTAAGCTTCTCAATTTCCTCCATGCTAAACCCTCCAATCACTTGAGTTGGATCTTGAACCGACATATGAGCCTGCCTTTGCTGGCCACCTTTCTGTCCCCATTCACGAGTGGGTGGTTTCCCATGTAGTTTCCAGCATTGATCTATGGTGTGTCGTGGTTTCTTGCAGTATGTGCACCACAACTCCTCGCGATTCTTTTACCCACTTGTTTGATTGGTCTTGTCCGCAGCAACCTTGTTCAGTACCAACCGCTGAGGTTTGGAACTTAAAAGGGCTGAATTTTGTATTGAAGGTAGCTCTAACATAATACCCCTGCAACTTTTTTCTCCACGTACCTGGGATATTGCTTCTGTTAAAGAGGGAAATTCTGGCCTGCCCAGAATTTGAATTCGTACAAGATCGAATTCAGAGTTTAGGCCAGCCAAAAAATCATAAACTCGATCCCTTTCTATGAACTTCTTGATAAACACTGCACATTTGCTATAGTTCAAATCAAGTGTCCTGTAATAATCCAGTTCCTGCCATTGGTTTTGCAAAAAATTGGCATACTCCGTCACTGTTTTTGTCCCTTGTTTTGCTCCAGTTGTCTTTGTCTTGATGTCATAGATAAGAGCTGCATCATTAACCTTGGAATATGTCTGATGAAGGGCATCCCAAATTGCCTTTGCTGTAGGAAGAAACATACATGTATCGCTGATTTTAGGAATCATGGAATTCCATAACCAAGACATGATCATTGAATCCTCTTGTTCCCATGCTTCAAACCCCGCCGTTTCACTATCTGGTGCTATTTCCAATAGATGACTCAACTTTCCTTTTCCTTTCAGGAATGTTCGAACCAATTGAGACCACTTCAAATAATTTTTTCCATTTAGTCTATATGCTGCCTGGATGTTTTGAAGCTTTGTTGTGTTCTGTGTACTTTGTTCTTCTTCCACAGTGGAAGACAATTGCCGCGTTGAGGATGTAGCATCCGCCATGATTGAATAGGAGGAAAAAAATGTATAGTAAAAGGAACAGCAATGAAGGCTGGAGAGAATAAGATAGGAACCAGCAATTAAGGCTGGAATTGACAAGAAACAAAGGTGGTATTTTTCCCAAAACCCTAGACGGGCTCTGATACCATGTTGAAAAAGAATCAAAGAGGTTTTATTTAATTATGTACTTTCCTACAATTCATTCTAATCTATATATAGAACTTTCTGGTACACTAAACAAGGAAAGTCTACATCTAATTCCCTTAATTTTGGAGACAGCTTATTCACCCTGATTTCCTCCACTAATTTATCTCCTAAGATTACTCATTCAAGATTCCTATAGTTCTTAAAACAAAACTTGATCTCTTGAGATCTTGTTCGGCATACTCGTCGAGTATCGCCCTTTTCGTGCGTGTTTGGTTACGGATCTGAGAGGGTGAAATGATGGATGGAGGAAGTAATAAGTGAAGTTTCTATGGACATAATACCTACCCGAATAATGGAGTGTCATCACGAGGCACTATAAGAACTTTGGTCTTTTGTGACAACATTTTCAGCGACAACAGAAGAACTTGTCACAATTGAGCAAATTCAATGACGACTTTTGATGTCGTCATAGTTGACCGAGATAGACTCATCATCAATGACAACATAGGATTAGTTGTCACAATATGAGTGGCGCGCAACTGGTCGGTGTGGCAGGAAATCACCATTGTGACGACTTGCAAAAACATTGTCACTAAAATAGGCCCTACAGTGATTACTTATAATATTGTCACAATGTGATTACCTATTCAGAATTAGTGACAACATTTAGGTGTCACTGTCTAAAGTACTTGTTCCTAACTCACTTTAATTAATTCTACTATGCCACCCTAATTTTTCAATATGGCCCCAAATATTGTAAATAAATTTTATTAACTCTGTTATGGCACCCTAACTTTTATATTTTGGCACTGTATGTGATAAACTAATTCATTAATTCTACCATAATACCTTATTTTTTGCAATTTAGTCTCGTATGTGATAAACTTATTTCATTAATTATATTATGGCACCCTATCCTTTATAATTTAGCCTATGTTTTTCATTAGTAAAATGAGGAAGGTATTGTAATAAAAAATATATACATATATTATAATTGTTCCAAAATTAGTTAATAACTTCTTATGAAGGTAAAAAATATTATGGATTCCCTATCTAGTTCTCTTGACAACACATGGAAAATTAGTGATTAGCATAGTAAGAAAATGATGGCAATGAATAGTAAAATTTAATACGCAATTAAGTAAAATCCTCACAATTGCACGACTAGAGTTTATTATTAGTTACAATAGTCAAATTAGTTATGGCTTATGAATCGGTACTTGTACCAAATACATTTAGTGTTTAATGCATGTATTAGAAAACTATTTTGGTTGTTTGATCAACTAAATTAATTATTAGGTATTGTCAGACCACAATTCGTACATAATTGAAAAATTTATTAAATTGGTACCAAAAATATTTTTATAAAATATTTTTTAAATCATAAACATATTTAATAAACTTTTTAGTTTTTGAACATTATTTTTTCGTAGAAATCCAAAAAAAAATCCTATGTTAGTAAAAAAAAATCCAAAAATACTAATTTTCATATTCTCAAGTTTTAATATAACAAACAAAGTTTTAATACAACTTGTGAGCTAAAAAATTTCAAAATAATAAACAATCTTAATTACACATAGATGGGGAAAAAAGAGAGATATTAGAGAAGGCGTTATTTTTGTAAAGAAAGGTTCAAATAGTTTGTACAAAAGAGGATGAAAGTGCTATTTTTTGTGCTAAGGTAAAATGGAAGTGGGAAGCTGAAAATTTAAGGTGTGGAGACGGGTAAACAAAATAAGATAGAAACGACGTCGTTTTGGCAAGAGTTAAACTAAAACACTCACAACACTTAGAAAATTTTCAGACAACATTTTATCTCTCTCATTGAAAGTTTCGGAGATTATCATCTTATCCATTTCTTCTTATGCTCTACTATCATCTTGCTGAAATTATCCACAAAATCACTTTAAATCACCTTTTTCATCCCTAATTTGAGCTACCCAAAGGATTTGGGCAACTTTACTAACCTCGCAGAGAGAAAAAATCCCAAGATTGGTGCAGCACTTGCTTACTGGCAAGAACACAGAAAGTTGGCCGTGAATTTTGGGGGAAAGCCAGAGTTTGAAGACTGAATCTTAAGGAAAACAAGAGCTAAGGGAGTGAAGGCATAATTTGAGGTAAATAATCTCAATATTTTCTATCTAATTTTGATATTTTTTGTCAAATATAGGTCGGGTAGACTGAATCTTGAGTTTATGGGCCAAATTTTCCACTTAAATCTTTCAATGGTGACATATTTGTTACAATTACTTCGTCTTTGTTCTCTTCTTTCTTTTTCTGGGAAACTTTCAGAGAGTAGATTTATGACGACCCCACCTCCCCCTAAGGCTTACCAAAGGGTTCGGCGGACCGCCTGCCCACCTCTCGCCAGGTCTCACTCACTCACTCACTCGAATCACGTGCATACATCCATGGACCATAATTAACATCGCAATTCAAGTTTAGAATTTACATTGATGAAAATCAAGGTACAAAGCCTCAATATACCCAAACTGGTTCAAAGCGGATACAATCCAAATACAAAACATTCTATTCGAGGAATAGCGCGAGTGCAAGACAAAAGTCAAAAATCAAACAACTAGACTACGCTAGTCTTTACACATCTCACGCCTCGCTCGTACCCCCTGTAAGGAAAACAAATAGCGTAGAATGAGCTAAAAGCCCAGTGAGGTTCCAAATAACAAATTGACCATTTTAAAAGTACGAATATCAACATAGCAAGTTAATGGCATCAAAATTCATAAGAGTGGACAATAATATTTCAAGTAGCAAATTTCAAAGTGAGCGAGCTTAACAAGTTCATGAAGATGAACACTAACACTTCAAGTAGCAAATTTCCAAATGAGCAAGTATAAAGTGCTTTTGGTTTTCAAAAGGAACAACAATCCGATAAGCAATAATCATTTTCAAATATAAGGATACAGAAGGCTCTCAGGAGCCAAATTCCCATTGCATCTCCAGAGCTTGATCAAGTAACAGTTGACACTCCGTCAACTTTCAAGTAAGTAACCAATCCAGTAGAACACCACTTAAACGACTCTCCGTCCACCGTTCAAACCCCCAACTGGGCCCAAAATCCTCAAGAACACGGGTGGTAATACTCGAGTATACCGATTAGCCGAGGAGATATCACTCCACTCGACAAAACAAGAGACCCAGGGTTCGTTACCCAATCGACCAAGCCTTTGCCGGCTCGACTTAAGTAACTCGCCGCAGGGTTTCTGGAATTCCAGGAAGTATATATCCAGGAAGTATATATCAAGTCAATTGCAACAATAAACAAGTATATATCACATAAGGGCAAGTGCGATAAAGTACACTCTTGCCCTAACAAGTCACGTATATAACATGTAATCATATTGGTCACGTATCAAGTTCAAGTATCAAGTTCAATTCGGTATTTGAAAGCACTCACCAAAAGATATAGTGCCTCTAATAATCACGTCTGGGTGATACTCCGGGTTTGGAGTCCAAATCTGCGATAAAACTTGGCTTAAGAACTTTGAAAATCGACTAAGATTCGAAACTTAGACGTTTCGTTCAATAAAATCAAGAAATTGAAATTCACTCGGATAGTAGTCGTGAAACACTTGCTCTCTTTTTAAACGGTAAAACTTTGTAACATTTATACTTGAAAATTCCATGCGAGTCGAAAGTACAAGGGAAACATATTCCAAACAGTCATTATTTTATTTCTCAAGGGTACAAACTCGGCCAAGTCCTTCCTTATATACCTCGGAACAAGAAGACTCAAGTACCCTAGATGGTTCAAGTGATATTCATCTCAACTCTACCCAAGTCGCAAGTGTATTTCTATAGTCCTCGAGCGTAAATTTGGCCAGCACGCCCTTTGTGTTTACCAAATTTTCCAGCCATTTATGGCTTCATTCTTTTACTCAACCAAACCCAAGGTTACCCATAACACAATTTCATTTCAATAGGCTCAAAACAATACAAGAACAAGAAATCAAGCTAATAACGAGTGCGGAAACGACGTTTACAAAAGACAGTTTTGACGGGTTTTTGTGGAATGGGCACATCCGAGGCTACGCTTATTGGATTGAGGTGTAACTTATACCAATTCGAAGCTAAGACGAAGGTCTACAATTTTCATGAAGAGCACTTAGTCTAATTTCCAGTGTAACCTAATCAAATTCCCAATTCATATAACCCGATTCCAACTATTCGACTAATTAACCGTACTGCATTCAAATGGCCATATCTCAGTCTACCAAGGTCTGTTTAAGGCTTTCTTGGTGGCGTTACAAAGATAAGACAGGGTACTAAAACTTTCATGTTTTGTAAAATGGGTAAATCGAAACGGATTATAGTGAATAAATACAACCAAATGGACTAAACTGTCCACGCGGAACTCTGGAATGTAACCTAGAACAGCGAGGGTATTTTGGTCGTTTTTACAGGCTACGTTGCTCCGATTGAGTTGAAATTTTGTAGAAAACTATAAAATACCATTTTATACAACTTTCATGTTTTGACCTAAGGCTAATTAGGCCTCTAACATAATGCAATAAAACCGGACAGAAAGAGGGGAAATTTTTCCAGAAATCTGGAATTTTTGGTTTCAATGCTAACTTTCTTCATTTCTTGCTTCACTTGTTACCAAAACCCCCTATACAATCTTGGATATAACATATATTAACCATACATCAATTTTGGTAGCAATTCATCAAACCCTAATTCATATATCCACAAGGAAAAACAACACCCAAGACATGATAACAACCATTATTCACCACAAATTTGAGATGCTAAGCTAATTTGAACAAGATCAAGAGTAAGAAATGGGGAAATCATCATCCTTATCTTGCTTAAGTGTCTACCAAGAGCAATCCTAGCTTTCCCCTTCAAAATTTCACCAACGCCTCACTAAACAAACACTCAAGGGTGACTTTAATCGGTTCAGTTTCCTTTCTTTCTCACATGGCAGCTCAAATTCAAGATGAAGGAAGGTTTTTCTTTGCTCTCTCTTTCCCCTCTTGTCTCTCAGCCAACCAGCAGAAATATGGAGAAGAAAGGTGCAAAATTGGGGATAAGAAGGAAGACAAGTCTCTTGGTCAAGAAACCCTTAGGTAGTGACAAGTGGCGCCACCACCACCACTCTTTTTTTCTCTTTCTTTTCCTTGCTATTTGGTCCACATTTTCGGTCAAGGCTAGCTGGCAATGAGGGGGGTATTTGGCTCAAATATTAATGAGCTCATGTGGTAAGAAAGTGGTGGTCAAGTGATGCGTTCAATCGGTAGCCCGCGGTACCCGTCGGTTCGTGCCGTTTTTCTTTAAAACACACGTACTAGGGTTTTTACTTCCTATTCACTAACCTTATGTCATTGCTCCTAATCATATATTATTTCTCACCTAAAAGTCACTTTTAATCACCAAATTTGATCCTTGCTCCGTACCGAAAAATCATCCAGCGAAAATCGCAAAAACCCTAATTTGCTCCAATCTTGAAACCGAAAAGTGAAACCCTACTTTCTAGGTTCATTTGCACTTATTGTGGAATGATTGGGTAGTAGGGCTTTAATAAATGAATAATTTCCAAATAAAAGGAAATTTTTAAGAAAAACGTGAGAGATTTTACAATTCCAGTGATTAAAATTAGGGTTTCAATTAAAATATGAGAGATTTAAGAAAACCGGTTAGTCACAAGTAAACTAGGGTTTTTGATTAAAATTTTAGGGTTTCTAATCTTTTAAAACAAAATAAGGTTTTAAATCAAATCCAAAGAAATACACTTTAGTATCTTCTTTACAAACAATCTCCTAATATTCGGGGTGTCACAAGATTGATATATTTGCAGTCTAATAATGAGTTTGAGAGAGGATTGGGAGCTCAGGAACCTAATGAAAGAACTGGTTTGATACTTGATGTGACAGAGGAGTTTGAATTGAGCTCTAGATTTGTTGAATCCACACTTTCTTATGGTAAGTGACCTATTACTTTGTGTCTTTATTTTTACGCTTGGCATCAATCTCCAGCTTTTTAGTTGTTTCTATGGTTTTGGTTTGTGTTGTATTATGGGTTTATATGTCTTGTTGTAGTATTGTGCAAATCTGTTTTGATTGATATTGAATTAGTAATGTCTTTAAGATAAATATGCCTCTTTAATGCTGTGATACTAGTCATCCTTGTACTAATTTATTTGTAATTTTAAATACAAGTTGTCTTGGGACATTGTTGGCTGCTTGGGTCCCTGTTCTGGGCTTTAATGCCGTCATGATGTCTGAAAATTTTGCTTCATTTTTTGTTAGTTCCAATGGGCTGATTTTCCTGCCATTCTTGCTTTCTCATTCACAATTACTGTAGCCAGGGACTCGCTATTACTTATTTTATGCTCCTCAATCTTTTCAAATTTTTGCCTTATGCTGCTCTTAATCTCTAATTTTACTTTTCCATTCCCGGGCATGTACAGGTGTTTATTATTATTCATGTTGTAGCTCTTGTTTACTATATAAATTAAGGGGATTCTGTCTCCAAGAATGTTAATAGTGACTGTTATGCTTGTGTTTTCAGTTGGCCTGTAAGTGCCTTACTTGTAGTTTGTACAGAAATTTGCTTCTTGTTATAGTGTGTAAGTAGTAGCTAAGAGTTTCATAAAATTCTGAATGACATATATTTTTTTTTACAAATTTAACTCCAAATACTGCAATATAATCCGTGAGTGCTTTTTGAAAAGTTTGCAAAAATATTGAGATGAAAGCAACACTTAAAAATTTAGTTGCACTTTTTGGTCCTTATGCTGGATTTCCATGTTGTTCTTTAGCTTCTTTGTTGAGCTCTTCATTGTTTACAGACGATTTTTCATGTAGGTTCATTGTGTTTGGGCAGCAGCCGAAGCATGTTCAGCACCCTCCATAGTGCTAACATGTCAATCTCCTGACGGCCTTCACGTTTTTGATGATTTCAGAGAGGCCTATGCATGTTGAGCCATAACACAGATGTAGATCATAAAGTGAGTTGTCATTCTTTCCACAATATATATCTTCACAAATTTTTGTAATTTTTGTTGCACCCAGTGTATAGAATCCACACAAACCAAAGCCATGAATAGAAATTCTAATGGAAATATGAACCAGTGCCACAAAGCAAGTTGAATGAAGTTAGCTATTGGAAGAAAGAGAAGACCTTTTGCACATAAGGCTGAAATCTGCAATAGGCAATGCTGTTATATTGGATCTCTGTTTCCCTCTTGAAGTATAAGCCTTTCAATAAGTAAGGGTTTTGATGTATGCTTGGTGAATTGGAACTAGTATCTTAGTGCGACCTTAAGCACTTGAGGATGATTTATTGGAAAAACAATTGGTCAAGTTAAATGGAGTTTCTGAAAATAGTTGATAGTATTGGATTCTTTTCTACAGAATAGAGTGTTAGCTTGTATTGAGTGCACTAACGAAGCACATGTGCATTCTTATTTTGTTAAGGAAAATTGTTCGGATTATTAGATGAAAACAAAAGCATAGACATTGCATGATTTTCAAAGCATAGGCAAACTAGAAAAAGCATCTCAAAAGGCACATGTTTAGTAATACATAGTGCTCTTGTAGACATTGCATGATTAGTAATACATAGTTTGCATGTTTAGTAATACGTAGTGCACATATTTAGACATTGCATGCTTAGTAATACATAGTGCTCTTGTAGTCACTTTGCTAAAGTTCTTTTCATGCATCTTTTTTTGGTAAGTTGTTAAGCAAGTGTTTTAGTTTTGTATATCAGGACATCTGCTCACAAGGTTGGCAGAAAAGGGTTTTTCATATCGTATAACATCAAACCCAATTGAAAGATCTATTTTGTGGACAATACCTGTTCCACAACAATTGGTGCAGGTAATTTAGGTATATGTCTTTGCAATGTTTTTCTAATGGGACAATTTTATGTGCTTCATGTGTCACTTACACAGGTGCATGCAGTTAGATTTTAGAGTTTCCTACTTTAGTTACACAGATGCAAGATAATAAAAAAAAAATTTCCTTCTCAAGCAATGATTGAGATGTACTACGTTGATATTCCAAAGTCCAATTTTCTTTCAATGCAGTACAGTGCTGTTAAATGCTCGCAAGGAAATGAACAATAGCTTGGGTTTTGGATATGCTCATGAAGATGGCTCCATTTTGACATAGATTGCTACTCTAGTTTATGTTTTTGTTTAGAGATCTATTACTCTGTTTTTATGATGGATAATGGTTATTACTATTTGAGCTGATGTGGGCTCAATACTTTAGCTTTTTGGATTTATAATGGCTAGTAGAACTTGAACTGGTGTGGTTTTTGTGACCTATTTTGGTTGATGTTTGTTTGGATAAATTTAGAGATGTTTATGTCCATATATATATATCAGAGTTCATTATGTGTTTAATGCTATCATTTTTGGCATTAATTATACTACAATTTTCTGCTATGGTTGCTAGAAATGCTACAGAAGTAGCTTTCGTATTACAATTTTCAGACATTGTAAACTTAGCTCAGTGACAACATCATGGAAGGTTGTCATTGCTGCAAAATCAACTCGTGACAACAATTCTTGTAACTGATGAACAGGGCTACAAGTGACATGTGGATGTTGTCACTATAGAGTTGTAATTTGTGACAACTTTCGTATTATTTATGACAAAAATATAAGTGAAATAGTGATAAGAAAAGTTATCACAAAATGCTAATGGTTAGTGATGACATTATTCTCGTCACAGAATACTACGAATCTGTGACGACCTAATTAAGGTGGTCACATAGACCCATTTGTGACATAGAATCTGTGACAATTAAGTGATAACAGAAAATTTGTCACTGTTTTTTTAATGACGTCTTTTTCTATTTTAGTGACGACATTTCATGGTCACAAAAGACTGATTTTCTTGTAGTGAGGGGGTATCGGATCGAGCCGTGGCGAAGCAAGTGGAAATTAGCTCCTGAGAGCTCCTATATCCTACTCAAGTGTGTTTAATTGTTAATCGTGAATTACTTGATTTTATCGCTTTATTTATGGTATAAATGTTATTGATACTTGAACTACGTGCTTGCATGACTTTCTTGGCCTCATTGAGTATTGGCTCATCCCATTAGTTTGTTTTCCTTAACAGGAACTGGAATGGAAGAAGTTAAGGAAATGCCAACTTGAGGCACTTTTGTATTGATGTTTTGATTGCAATCGACTATACACTTTTGGATGTTGTATATTTTGGCGAAAGTGATTGTGAGTTTGAAATTGTGATGTAAGATTGAATATTTATGTATGGAAATGACTTCGTACCTTTATTCTGATTTTCATTGTTAGTATTAGACTTTAAGTTTGAATTGGAATTGTCTCGAGTTCTGGTGAGAGTTGGGCAGGGGTCCCGCGGATACCTTTGGGTTCGCCCTTGGGAGAAGTAGGGGCGTCACATCTCTGTACGCTAAGAAATGACCAAAATATCCCTAACTAGTTAATGCCCTATTTTAGCTTTTGACAGAAATTTTGCACAACTGTATTGGCTTTTGACCAGGAAAATCAAAGAACTATATTTAGATATCTTCACAATAATTGTAGAGCTATATCTTAGCTTCAAAATGGCTTAAGAATCATCTCAATCCGATACTTGTTGCATAAGATATAGCCAAAATACCAAGGTATATCAAAGCTGTCAAACTTTTCTTGGTTTGAATTAATTCATAAGATACCAAAACCTACAAAAATAACACAAATTTGCATATTAACCCATACTTTTGCGTGTTTTGGTTAAGAAACAATACTCATATGAAAAGTAACTTATCAAGGAACTCAATTCTT
Source organism: Coffea canephora (assembly GCA_036785865.1). NCBI lineage: Eukaryota > Viridiplantae > Streptophyta > Magnoliopsida > Gentianales > Rubiaceae > Coffea > Coffea canephora. The sequence goes on from CM071922.1 coordinate 22,904,593, forward strand.
CCATTTTAACTTAAAACACACCAAAACTTTACCCAAAAATTTAATTAAAAATAGGTAAAATAAATGCTAATCAGTTGACAAGTCTCAACAGCTATCATGCTAGACAAAAAGACCTTCCAAATTAATAGCATGCAAGATGAACACCAATGTTGGAGAACCTTTAACCATGGCCTGGAAACTGCATCTTTTCTATGTGACAAATATAAAGAAGAAATCTCATGTGTCTCAAATATAAAGAATCAAAATTTTTGATACAAAGTGCATGATGATATCAATGTCAACATCTCCAGATGGCAGGCCTATAGGGGATTAAAAATGTCAAGGAAGGTGATTATGCAGCTCAATATTCAAAATTGTGGAACTATTGTAGAGATGTGAGGAGAGAAACCTTGGATCTAATGTATTTATGACAACCACTAAGGATGATAAGGGAGAAGATACGTTTGAGAGGTTATATGTATGCCTTGATGCATGTAAATAGGTTTTTTAGCTGGTTATAGGCCCATGGTGGGCTTAGATGGCTGGCATTTGAGAGGGCCACATAAGGGTATCTTACTTGCTATTATAGGCATTGACCTAAATAATCAGCTATACCCATAGTGATGTGGGTCAAGGTCAAGGTGTAGTGTCCACAAGTGTTGATCCAGTGAAGGTGCCTACAGGTCCAATGACAAGAGTTAGGGCTAAACGATTCAAAGAGTCTCTTCAAACCTTGGGATGCACAATACAAGATCAAGAGCAAGACTATACAGCCATTAAGGGCTTCGACCATGAAGCTTTGCAAAGGACTGTGATGGCGATTCAAGTTCAAGATAGTACATTGGCCCGAGATAAGACATATGTCTAGGGCTCGGTCTGAAGTTTCTTTAGTCATTAGTTTAGTATGTTTCGTTGGAGAGTTGGGCCTCAAGTAGTCATGTTTAGGAGTATATTACTCCAAAATAATGTCGGTTAAACCATGTTGGTTATGGACCGATCTAGATTAAGGAGCTAATTAGTATTGGTCTGGCCCATGGTAGCTTTTATATTCTTTGATCCATCGTCGTAGAAGACAGATTTAGGAATTTGGAGAAACCAATATCATTTCTAGAGTGAACGATTCCTTTGCTTTCGAAAGTGAGCTTGACCATCTTAGAGAGGATTTACTTAGGTGATCACCAATTTATCAGCCTAGAATCGCACTAGTTTGTGGCATTGTCTACCCAGCTAAATTCGTTCTTGAGTTGTCCCTGAGCGAGTTTGGTTTTCGCTGTTTGTTTCCAACCTTGATACTAAGAATTCTAGATCCGGGACTTGTGTGTTACGGGTTGCGTGTGGAATAGAATGCAGGTCGTATCAACTAGCATCAGAGCTGGTTAAAAAGGTATCATCGTATATCCTTGTCCTAGTTCTAGGGTTTCTTGTGTTACATCGTATTTGTTTCTTGAGTAATCTGTCTGTATTTTGTTTGTCTTGTTTCCTTGTGTTTTAGTCCAGAATTTTGTTGTCTATTGGTGTTGTTCAGTAGTGTCTTTTTCTAAAAAAAAAAGAAAAAAAGGGCGAAAACAATGCTAGCCGTAGGGTTTTAGGTCCATCGCGTTTTGGTACTTGTTCTTAGTCATTGTTACAATCTGCCTGAAACTTCTAGGCATTAGTTTATTCTGATTTTGTCAAGATCATACTGTATTTTTTGATGTTAATCCATGTCAATTGGTCGCCATCAATGCAGGAAAAAATTCAGAAAAAAATTTACCAATCGTTAGTTTGTTCTTGTCGCAACTAGTTTCGTTGTTTGTTGCTGTTCGAATTATTTCTTGTTGTTTTCATTCATTTCTTATTATATTTTCATGTTCATCATGTTTCTTGAATATAGCCAGGGTTTCTAGTCATTAGAGGAAATTCAACCGTAGTTTTGAAGCAAAATTTCTGGTTGTGATTTGTTTTTTTTTTTTTAAGAACTGAATTCTTGTTCTAGGTTCTTGTTTGGTTGGTTGTGATTCTGCAATTTGTATTGAAAAGTGGATTAGTCATGCATAATTCTTGGAGTTTTGAATTGAAATATCTAAATTCTTGAAGTTCTTGAAGTAGCAGCCACGATTCTTGAAGTAGTCATCTCTAAACCTGTTCTTGTGAGAATCGAAACTGTTTTGTTGAAAACCATGGGTTGTTTGGGGCTGAATCTTCAAAACCTTCTTCGTTCCTGAATTCTGGGAAATCTACATATAATCTTGTACAAAATTCAAGAAAAAAATTCTGGGTTTTGGGGCCGAAACCTATTCATATTCAAACCTGCAAAAAGTCCCAGTAGCTACGTCTCTTGTTCTTAAGCTCTTGACTGGTTTGATTTATACCAGAATTTGAGCCACAATGTGACGACCCCACTTCTCCCAAGGGCGAACCCAAGGGTATCGGCGGGCCGCCTGCCTAACTTGCGCCAGGACTCAAAACTTAAAGTAATAAAACTAGATAAATCGAAAGAGCACCATATACAATATATACAATCCCCAAAAATGTTCTAATTACATTCTTCAAAAGTATCGAGTCAAACCACTCTAATACACTATAATCACAATCAACAGAAGATAGACCCTAAGGAGGGTCCTTATACAAACCACCAAAACAAAAACAAACATACTAACTGTCCGACTATTACAATCAAACCTAACTATACTAGTGTATGTGCCAAAAGTCCCCGCGTCGGCCCCTGCTAAGGAAAACAAAAGGAAAGGAGCAAGCTATATGCTTAGTAAGTACACAAGGGCGAAAGCGTAAATTTCACGTAACAACAGTTACACAGTAAGAGTAAAGCAAAAGCAGAAAAGTAACATCACATAATAAGGATACAGGTGGCTCTAAAGTCAGATCGTTTGCCATGCGTGACCTCCTGCCGACACTCCGTTGACCACAAATAATGGTCCGTAGAACTTCACTTGTACTCCCACCATACACCTTATCACCCTCTCTGGCCAGACACCTCACAAACTTGCTCGAGCGAACGAAATTGAGCTTGGTTCACAAGCTCGGGTCACAAACTTGGTCCACATAATCGGTGAACCGGATTCACAAACTTGGTGACCTCAAACCAGGTTGGACTGACTTCGACCAAACCCTAACCGGCTCGAATAGTCCATCTAGGTCATGAGATCGGGCCCCAAACTCACAAACTTCACAAAATTTCTCAAAAGTCACCCCGAGCCACAAGCTCAAGGGGTTTTGTTCCAAAATGATTCATATACATATGCCATGTACAAATATGTGCGTAAATTAAGGTTTAGGTCGAGTGCGATAAAGTACACCCTCTCCTAGGTACCCTTTTCATACATATCGAAACACATAAGTAACTAACACATAAAAGCGGCCTGAATACTTACCTAACGAACAAGGATAACAAAAGGACAAAATTCACGTCGCGAAGAGTAGCTAGTAGGCCCCACCGGCTCCACCTAGCTCACCACCATCTGAAATAGAAGATTGCGTCACATAATAACATAAATGGCTACTAACATAGTTAAAACAAGCAAAACGGCAAAATCGGCACATACGAGTGCGGAAACGGCATACGGAAATCGGAAATGGTAACCTACTCGCTTTGACGTCAAAACTGTTTTGAGTCTAATTGAGACTACGAGTGTCAGATCAAGGTACATGAGGTACCGTTACGAAGCTAAGAGGAAGGGTTACAATTTTCATGAAGATACCTCAATCCGGATCTAAACAGAAATAGGTCGAAAGTATAGAAAACTGTTCCAAGAATTTGCACTCTAGAGTAACGGACAGGGTATGTTTGCTGGACCATAACTCCCATTTCACAAATCCAAATCAGGAAATTCTAAAGGCATTAGAAAGCTGAGACATAAGGTTAAAACTTTGATGTTTTGGTCAAGACCTGAATCCACTCAGAACAGAACGAAATTTGAGTGTCAAAGTACCCGTCAGAACTGTCCAGATACAAGGCAGTTTTGACGATCGATCTTGCTTTGGTCATAACAGGAGCTACGGAACTCGGATTTCGACGTACTTTATACCGTTTCGAAGCCAAAACCAAAATCTATATTTCTTATGAAGGAGTTGACACCCAGATCATACGGGATCAAAACGGAAAAATGCACGGTCAGAGGCTGATTTCAAAACATAGCACAAACTAATGTCTAAAACAGGCCTGAGTGTTCTGTCTATAACTCAGAGTACACTAATCCGTTTGACCTGAAATTTTACAACCCTAATCAGGACTTAAGGGGCTACAATGTTGAAGAAGGCAACTTTGTCCAGTTTTGAGTGTAACAGGGTCAAAAATGAAAGATACTATACCAGAACCGGAAAAACAGATTCACATAACGCATTCTGCTGCAAACAGCATAACTCAGCCTACTTAAGTCCAAATCCAGAAATTCCAAAGCCATCCGAAAGCTTAGAAACAGGGATACATTTAATCAGAAGACCTTAACAACCAATTCCAAAGCAATTCCAGCCAAAACAACCAATTACAGGAGCAATTGTTACTTTCGGGTAAAACCAGGACAGCAAGGGTAATTTCTACTTTTCTCATTCTACGCTACTCCGATTGACCTGAAACTTTGTAGAAACCTCTAAAATATCATTATCTACAACTTTCATGTTTTAACCTAAGGCCAAATCACCCTCTAACTATGTGCTACAGAACCGGACAGAATGAAGAACAATGAAACCCTAATTTCCCATTTTTCTTCCAAAACAGAAATTTCTTGCAATTATCCACTTGTCCCACCTCCTAATCTCTTACATACCATTTCCAATCATCATACATAACCACACAATCATATTCATATTAAAATAGAAAAATCCCCAATAATTACAAAACTTCATCAATTCAACCAAAAATCACAATATAATCCATAAAATTGCATCTTATACCATCACTAAGCATAAATTAAGCATCATTAGAGGGAGGAGAGTGGTTCTTCACAACTCACCTTAGAAACAAGAGAGAGAGAGCAACAAGTCTTCTTAGCTTTCCAAACAACTCCAGCAAACCCCACACAAACACTCACTTAAGGTTTTCTATGGAGTAATTTGAAGATTAACCGGTTGGAATGAAAGATTGAGCAAGATTAGAGGCTAGAAAATTGAGAGCTTTTCGTTTCTTTTTCCTTGAGAAGAGCCGGCCAAGAAGCGCTTGAAATGAAGATGTTTTTGGTTTATTTGGTCAATTGGTAAGACCATGAATAGTGGTCATAAAGTTGACCCACTCAAATGGTGACACTGGTCACCTCATTAAATGCTTGCCTAACTTTTGTCTCTCTCACACCTATCCACTTAGTACCTCTAAATATCTCATAGCACCCGGTAAATTAAACCCAGTATCCAAAACTTAACCTAACTGGCCGAATTTTTCCGAACTTACCGCACTAGTGGGTCCCACGTCCGATACACGTTCTTAATTTCTCACAAACTAACCGATACTAGAAAAATCATCAAAAACCTATATTTACCCATAAAAAATATCTGGGGAAATTTTCTAATAAAGAAAATGTAGAAAAGGCGGGCGATAAATAAAACTCCACTTAAGCTTTCTAATAAATTGTAACACTAGAGGTTTGCTAATCCATAGTTTGCTAACCATTCCAAACTTGCTAAAACTTTGTAAACTAAAACGAATCCTATATTTACTTATACCAAAACACACACTGGAACACCGAATATAAATTATAGCTCGAACCTACGAATAATATCTAAACTAGGGTTTACTCATAAGCAAAGTTAGGGTTTTCAATCTTAACCGAGATTAGGGTTTTCTTCTTAGCCCTAACCTTAATTTCACCACGCCGAATAATAAATGACCCTAATATCAACTTACGAACTGACTGGGGCCTCACAATCTCCCCCACTTAGGACAATTTCGTCCTCGAAATTAATTCTTTGGTCAAAGCGTACCTTCGAAACCCGCCGAAGGTTCAGTTACCTCTTGTTGACCCATTGCATACACTCTTGTTGGCCCTTTGGGTCGATTTTCCCCTGCATTTGACGGCTTCGTTGTGGTCCCTTCAGTCGATGGCTTGAGTCCTTCCTTCTGCATCTTAGGGCACCGGGCAATCAGATGTTCGGTGCTACCACATTTGAAGCATTTCCGTACCGAACTATTTTTCCAGCAATTTTCATCGGTGTGATTGCCCCCACAGAAACCACAGGTTGGCTTAGTGGCCGTACTTGACCCTCCATGCTGGGCACTCCTCTGGGGTTCTTGCACTATCTGACCTCGCCCAAAGCTATTCTGGATTCTTGTAGGTCGTGGACCATCTGTGCCTTTACTCGTCTTAGCAGGTGGCTCGTTTCGCGAACTCTGTCCAACCGTGGAGTCATTCGAGCTGGGTTGCCTCCTTTTCCGGTCATGGAAGGCTTTCACCTGTCCCCTAGCAGTCTCAATCCGCTGTACTTTTTCTAGCGCCTGGCTAAAGGTGTCTAGCTGTGCGGCCGCTAGTGCTTCCTGGATCTCTACATTCAAGCCTTGGGTAAAACGGCGAATTCGCTTTTGCTCTGTTAGTACCAGCTCTGGGGCAAAGCGAGAGAGTTTAGTGAACTGAGTCTCATACTCCGCCACACTAGATGCCCCTTGACGCAGGCGGATAAAATCATCTTCCCGTTTTTCTTGCACAATGGGTGGTAAATATTTTTCATTAAACTCCCGTGTAAAGCTGGTCCAGGTCCAGGGGGTTTGTTCGTGCTCCCACTTGGTTTTAATCACGTTCTACCATGCTCGAGCGGCCCCTTCAAACTGAAAGACCGCAAAAGATATCTGCCGCTCCTCCGAATACCTAAGCGCGGCAAATATATCTAACATACGGTCCAACCAGGCCTCTGCTAGGTCAGGATTGGGTCCACCTATAAACTTAGGAGGTGCAAACTTTTGGAACCGTTCTAAAGCACGATCCTCTCCCTCATGCTTACCCGGATTATGTCCCGGATTATGTCCAGGATTCCCAATACTGCTCCCCTGGCCCTGTTAATTTGTCATTCGCTCTAGTAGATCGGCCATCCGCTGGATGGCTATAGCGACTTGATCTGGCTCTTGTCCTTGTTCCCTTTCAGGGCTTCGTGCTCGCCCTCTACCTCCACCTCGAGTACCAGAGGCTATTTAAGTGCAAAAGTTTATAGATCGGAACATTACATATACTTATTATCCAGACTATGAGCAAAAGTACGGACGTAAAGCGTATGCACAAAAGACACACAAAAAATAAGTTCAAAATGCGATTCAAATATATACATATATTTACAAAGTCACACCAAAAGATTTTACAGATTACCGACCTCCAGTCGGTACAAAACCCAGTATACACACGAGCACTCTGGCTCCAAAAATCTAGTCAGTCAACCAGATAACAAAAGAAATTAGCCATGCCAGTTCTAACAAAAGTAATCTGCCAGCTAAGTAAAAATACCAAAGCGACCCTAAACGCCTCCCCTAGGCCCCAGGTTCCCAACGGAACCTAACGTGTCCACCTCGTCCATCCCTTCTGGACCGGTGACTCGTGGCGGTGCCTCCGCAGCCATATCCAGGATGACCTCTATAGACACCAAATTTTGATTATTTTTAATTTCATTAATGAAGTTAGATTCATCATTTTTATTTTTGTAAGACATTAAAAGTGGCTTTAATTCTCTTAAATTTGGTTTGAAAATTGTTAACTTATCTTTAATTGATTTTTAAAGAAAAATGAAAATGACAAAATAGGTGGAAGTGTGCATGTTGAACAAGTGTACAAAACAATCATTAGACAAGTGTCAAAGGAAGTATGAGACAAGTGTATAGGAGGTGGCATTTGGCAGCAGCCGACAAGAAAAAAAATCTAGGAGGGCTGAGTGAAAAATAGAGAGGAGTTTCACGAAAAAAAAAACAGAGAATGGCCGAGAGTAGGAAAGAGTGAGAGAGAAAGAAAAAGGGCGGCGATGGAGCTTGAAAGAGAAGAGGGGATTTTCCGGAGGAGTAAACCAGAAAGGGAAGTTTCTGCAAAGTAAAAAGGAAAATTAGAAGAAAACAAAGGAGCGGAGGAAGAATTGGAGCTGCCGTCACCTCACCATAATCTGCCACCACTGCTTGCAAATTTCACCGAGAGAGAAAACACTGGGGCGACTGAAAAGGAAAAAGGAAAATTGAAGGGGCTTCGGTGAATAGAAATCAGGAAGAAAGGCCAGTGAGAAGGGGTTTTGTCCGAACAGAAATGGAGGGAAGGCAGGGGAGGTAGAGAAAGCATAGATAAGAAGGATTGACAGTGGCGGCCGATTTTTGATCGAGAGCAAAAGAAAGAAAAACAGAGGGAAGACTCCGATGGCGGCTAGGGCTGAGAGTTTGAAAAAAAAAAAGAAAAACAGAGGGAAAAACCGAGAGGGGGAGTTTTCGGCAAGATCAGAAGAAAAATCTGAAAATCGGGGAGCATTAAAAAAGGGGGGCTGGAAATAGGTGACGGCTGGTGGCGTGAGCAGAGGGGAACTTCGTCTAGGAGCCAAGGGAAAGGAAAAAGAAACGGGCTGGACAGAAAAAGGAGGGAAAAGGAAAAGATTCGGACGAAGAAGAAGAAACGGAGGAACCAAAGCAGAGGCGCAAAGCTGTGATGAAAATCGAGCAAGGAAGGTTCATCCGAGGAGTTGCTGTTGCCGCTGCTACAACGTCGGACTCCACCACCACCACTGCCCGTAAATTGCTGCTGTGATAGGCCCCCTGATAAATAAGCGATTTCACTACGTTAGAGCTCCAACTCAAGGGAGGTATAACTTCTTTTATCTTTTTTGTCTCTCCTATGTGAACCAACGTGCTACGTGAGAAATACATGTCTACTTTGCTTTCCTAGCCTTTCTTTAATTTCTTTTATTTATGTCTTTTGCTTTTTATTTAAGTTATTCTTTATGGGGTATGTGTACACCTCTTGGCTTGTAATAGTTAGGGATTTAATTATTTTATTCCTTTTCCCCCTTTTAGATTGTAGTAGGGTCTCCCTAATGTAATAGATAGGGCTTGGATGAGCATTCAATGAAGACCTATCGAAGTCATGTGCCTAGCTAGCAAATGTAATAGTTAGGGCTTTAATTGTTTTATGTGTCTTGCATGCTAGTTGCTACGTGTTAATTTGCTTTGTTAGGGCCTTGCATCTAGTCGAGCATGCTAAATGTTATGTGCTATGTGTTTATGAGTGTTTGGCATGTCTACTCGCTTTCCATAGCCATGAATGAATGTGATGGATGAATGTACGTTTCCGCTAGTCCAACGCTAGTCGGAATTCATAGAATGGGCTAGTCCAACGCTAGACCCTTAGGGATTTCCCCTCGTTAGCACATGTTTGCATGTTCATCACATGTCATGCATTCTTTTTAGTTTTATCATTTTGCATGCCCCTCGAACCCCTTTTCCCTCCATTTTAGGATTTTGGCATTTCATGCTAGTTATAGGGTTTATTTGCTTGAGAGTCCCCTTAAATATGGGATATAGACGAGTGTGGCTTTTTCTAAGCCTTAGCACGCTTGTATTCCCTCTATAAAAGGGCAAATTGAGTCACGATTTAGGTCTTCCCGTACCCAATATGCATGAATTCCCTAGGCTCATGCATCTTTAAATCCACTCTACCATTTTATACCCTCATCACACTTTCATTTTTCCTCCCATTTTGCACACGTGCACCTTTATGTTTCTTCATTTGCACACGAACACTTTTATCATCACTTGCACACATGCACTTCATATTATCATTTCACATACCGTACCTTGCCCTCTCACGTGCACATTTTCATTTACATATTTATTGTCTTTTATTACCTTTTCAAATTCATGTCCTCACATTGCATACATGCATTCCATTCATTTGCATTCCACTCGCATTATTCGTGACTTCTTCAAAGGATCGTTATTGGGCTTCACAATTAATGTGATTGGCACCACTCAACCTTTGAAGAGAAATTTCCCCAATACCCTAGGTGTAGGGTTTGCATTCATGTAGTACATCCAAATGTAATAAATTCTTTGGTTAAAACAAGAAAATCTTTGATTAAATCAACGCAACTAGCCTTGGCTAGGTCGAAGGGGTGCCTTGGATTTTTATCCTTGCCTTCCCCTTCGTCAAATGTGACTCCCGAACCTTTTTCGTTGGTTTACGTGGACTAGGAGTCGTTTAAAAGGGGTTTCTTACTACTTTTTCCTATTTTTTCTAAAAATTCATTTTTTTAGGTGACTTGGTACACCTTAACTCATTACCAAGTGGCGACTCCAATTGTTTCAAAAACCCTTTTTAAACTACATTTTGGGTCAAATCGTCGCATTCTCAAACCCCCATTTAGACCCATTTTTCTTTTAAATCAAAATTCATTTTCCAATAAAAAATTGAATCAAAATACATTTTTAAACCATTTATTTATTTATTCAAAAAATGGGGCGCGACAACCTCGCAGTCCATCGAAATGCTCCGAACCCTCTCCTTCAGCTGCCTCTTCATAGCGAAGAGGTGCTGATGTGTGTCCTGAAGCTGACGGCATAAAGCGTCCGTCCTCTCTATCTCATCTCGGAGGCCCCGCTCCAAGGCCCTAATACGCAACTCCTGCCCATGGCCAACCTCTCTGGCCTCCTCTAGCTGACTAATCAGGCTGCGTCGCTCATCGTCCACTGCCAGGATGACCTCGTCAGGATAACTGTACGTATACCAACACCTACAAGGTCGGTGTGACACCTGACCAAAAGGGGAGTACAAAGTGTAAGGCTCTCCAGGTCTCTGTCGATAACGGATCGCTCGCTTACGCAGCGCTCGATCCTCTGGGCCCCTCCTACTCGGAGGTCTCGGTCCCACGCCACTGGGTCCCGCACCACTCGAACTGCCCGGATACATACCTACAAAACATTAATTCATCAGTTCATCGGCATTTCAGCTTAAAGTATATCATTCAACTTAAAAGAATCAAATATGCCTAGTGCCCATCGCGTATGTCCCACTTGCCCAAGTCCTCTAACATAGGCGCTCTGATACCAACTGTGACGACCCCACTTCTCCCAAGGGCGAACCCAAGGGTATCGGCGGGCCGCCTGCCTAACTCGCGCCAGGACTCAAAACTTAAAGTAATAAAACTAGATAAATCGAAAGAGCACTATATACAATATATACAATCCCCAAAAATGTTCTAATTACATTCTTCAAAAGTATCGAGTCAAACCACTCTAATACACTATAATCACAATCAGCAGAAGATAGACCCTAAGGAGGATCCTTATACAAACCACCAAAACAAAACAAACATGCTAACTGTCCGACTATTACAATCAAACCTAACTATACTAGTGTATGTGCCAAAAGTCCCCGCGTCGGCCCCTGCTAAGGAAAACAAAAGGAAAGGGGAAAGCTATATGCTTAGCAAGTAAACAGGGGCGAAAGCGTAAATTTCATGTAACAACAGTTACACAGTAAGAGTAAAGCAAAAGCAGAAAAGTAACATCACATAATAAGGATACAGGTGGCTCCAAAGTCAGATCGTTTGCCATGCGTGACCTCCTGCCGACACTCCGTTGACCACAAATAATGGTCCGTAGAACTTCACTTGTACTCCCACCGTACACCTTATCACCCTCTCTGGCCAGACACCTCACAAACTTGCTCGAGCGAACGAAATTGAGCTTGGTTCACAAGCTCGGGTCACAAACTTGGTCCACATAATCGTTGAACCGGATTCACAAACTTGGTGACCTCAAACCAGGTTGGACTGACTTCGACCAAGCCCTAACCGGCTCGAATAGTCCATCTAGGTCATGAGATCGGGCCCCAAACTCACAAACTTCACAAACTTCACAAAATTTCTCAAAAGTCACCCCGAGCCACAAGCTCAAGGGGTTTAGTTCCAAAATGATTCATATACATATGCCATGTACAAATATGTGCGTAAATTAGGGTTTAGGTCGAGTGCGATAAAGTACACCCTCGCCTAGGTACCCTTTTCATACATATCGAAACACATAAGCAACTAACACATAAGAGCGGCCTGAATACTTACCTAACGAACAAGGATAACAAAAGGATAAAATTCACGTCGCGAAGAGTAGCTAGTAGGCCCCATCGGCTCCACCTAACTCACCACCATCTAAAATAGAAGATTGCATCACATAATAACATAAATGGCTACTAACATAGTTAAAACAAGCAAAATGGCAAAATCGGCACATACGAGTGCGGAAACGGCATACGGAAATCGGAAATGGTAACCTAATCGTTTTGCCGTCAAAACTGTTTTGAGTCTAATTGAGGCTACAAGTGTCAGATCAAGGTACATGAGATACCGTTGTGAAGCTAAGAGGAAGGGTTACAATTTTCATGAAAACACCTCAATCCGGATCTAAACGGAAATAGGTCGAAAGTACAGAAAACCGTTCCAGGAATTCGCACTCTAGAGTAACGGACAGGGTATGTTTGCTGGACCATAACTCCCAGCTCACAAATCCAAATCAGGAAATTCCAACGGCATTAGAAAGCTGAGACATAAGGTTAAACTTTGATGTTTTGGTCAAGACCTGAATCCACTCAGAACAGAACGAAATTTGAGTGTCAAAGTACCCGTCAGAACTGTCCAGATACAAGGCAGTTCTGACGATCGATCTTGCTTTGGTCATAACAGGAGCTACGGAACTCGGATTTCGACGTACTTTATACCGTTTCGAAGCCAAAACCAAAATCTATATTTCGTATGAAGGTGTTGACACCCAGATCGTACGGGATCAAAATGAAAAAATGCACGGTCAGAGGCTGATTTCAAAACATAGCACAAACTAATGTCTAAAACAGGCCTGAGTGTTCTGTCTATAACTCAGAGTACACTAATCAGTTTGACCTGAAATTTTACAGGCATAATCAGGACTTAAAGGGCTACAATGTTTAAGAAGGAAACTTTGTCCAGTTTTGAGTGTAACAGGGTCAAAAATGCAAGATACTATACCAGAACCGGAAAAACAGATTCACATAACGTATTTTGCTGCAAACAGCATAACTCGGCCTACTTAAGTCCAAATCCAAAAATTCCAAATCCATCCAAAAGCTTAGAAACAGGGATACATTTAATCAGAAGACCTTAACAACCAATTCCAAAGCAATTCCAGCCAAAACAACCAATTACAGGCGCAATTCTTACATTCGGATAAAACCAGGACAGCAAGGGTAATTTCGACTTTTCTCATTCTACGTTACTCCGATTGACCTGAAATTTTGTAGGCTCCTCTAAAATACCATTATCTACAACTTTCATGTTTTAACCTAAGACCAAATCACCCTCTAACTATGTGCTACAGAACCGGACAGAATGAAGAACAATGAAACCCTAATTTCCCATTTTTCTTCCAAAACAGAAATTTCTTGCAATTATCCACTTTTCCCACCTCCTAGATCCCTTACATACCATTTCCAATCATCATACATAACCACACAATCATATTCATATTAAAACAGAAAAATCCCCAATAATTACAAAACTTCATCAATTCAACCAAAAATCACAATATAATCCATAAAATTGCATCTTATACCATCACTAAGCATAAATTAAGCATCATTAGAGGGAGGAGAGTGGTTCTTCCCAACTCACCTTAGAAACAAGAGAGAGAGAGCAACAAGTCTTCTTAGCTTTCCAAACAACTCCAGCAAACCCCACACAAACACTCACTTAAGGTTTTCTATGGAGTAATTTGAAGATTAACCGGTTGGAATGAAAGATTGAGCAAGATTAGAGGCTAGAAAATTGAGAGTTTTTCCTTTCTTTTTTCTTGAGAAGAGCCGGCCAAGAAGAGCTTGAAATGAAGATGTTTTTGGTTTATTTGGTCAATTGATAAGACCATGAATAGTGGTCATAAAGTTGACCCACTCAAATGGTGACACTTGTCACCACATTAAATGCTTGCCTAACTTTTATCTCTCTCACACCTATCCACTTAGTACCTCTAAATATCTCATAGCACCTAGTAAATTAAACCCAGTATCCAAAACTTAACCTAACTGGCCAATTTTTTCCGAACTTACCGCACTAGTGGGTCCCACGTCCGATATACGTTCTTAATTTCTCACAAACTAACCGATACTAGAAAAATCATCAAAAACCTATATTTACCCATAAAAATTATCTGGGGAAATTTTCTAAAAAAGAAAATGTAGAAATGGCGGGCGATAAATAAAACTCCACTTAAGCTTTCTAATAAATTGTAACACTAGAGGTTTGCTAATCCAGAGTTTGCTAACTATTCGAAACTTGCTAAACCTTTGCAAACTAAAACGAATCCTATATTTACTTATACCAAAACACACACTAGAACACCGAATATAAATTATAACTCGAACCTACGAATAATAATACCTAAACTAGGGTTTACTCATAAGCAAAGTTAGGGTTTTCAATCTTAACCGAGATTAGGGTTTTCTTCTTAGCCCTAACCCTAATTTCACGACGCCGAATAATAAATGACCCTAATATCAACTTACGAACTGACTGGGGCCTCACACACAAAATTTCTTGTTCTAGCCATGAAAGTTAGTCCATTCAAACACCAAAAATCACACCTAATTTGTGCTTTAAAAGGTGTTCGTACAACTAGACGAATAAGACAAGAAACAGCAGCATCCTTCAATTCCAATTCGGGTTCACCAGGAGAACCTTGCAGCTGTTAACCAATTTCTTTTGGGAAAACTCATAGAACCCAGCCATATATTCTTTGTCCCATTAGGGAAAGGGTAGTTTAACTCCTGTTTCTAGGACAAATTAGTCCAAAGTCAATTTTCCACATTCGTTCCAAGTGAAACAGTCCCAAATAAAATTTCCAGATTACACAACTTTGAACTTGTTTCATGTGGCATTGTTCGAATCGTTCTTGTGTCAAGTTCTTATCAGATTGTTGTATCATTAGTTAGCCTTTCTCTCTAGTAGTTCAGCCACCAAATTTCATCCTTAAGGTCCAGAAATAAGGTTCAAATTTCCAGCTCATTTAGGTCATAAATCCTCTAGGAATTTCCTGATTTTCAAAATGTCAAAAAAAATCCTAGTTTTGGAGTAGCATTCTTACTAGTCTTGAGTCGCAACTTTGCAATTTGTTTGAGCCAATAATTGCCAGTTAATTCTAGTAAATTGTCCGCATCAAATACATCTTCAAAGTTCCAGTTTGCCTTGAGTCAAATTTCTAGATTTTAGTCACCTTTTTGAACTAGTTTGTTGAGTCACTCACTCTTCCTAGTCAAAAGTTGTTACTTCCAGCTTTGTTGTAGTAAATTTCCAGCGTCTTTAGAAATCAACTCTTGAGTTTTTTCACTTCATTTACATTGTGTCCAACTTGCGTCATTCTTTAGTTGGGACCACGCTACAATTTGGAAAGATCACTTGGTAAGTTGAGTTGCCTAGAGAATTACTCTAAGTTGTTCTAGTTGAGCAAGTAAAGGGTAGTGGAATTGTTGGTAAGACATTAGAGTAGGCTATTTTGTTGAGTGCTATACACGAGGTTGAGTGACACACGTGAGGGAGTGCTTGTGAGGAATTATACTCTTGTTCGCACTAACCATTTCTACAAGCTCACGAGTATGTCTCAAGAAGGAGAATGTTCACCTTTTGACCCTAAGCTCCATAATGAAGCCTTAATTGGGGAGTTTCAAAGGATGTTAACTCGTTCACTTGAACCAATACATGAACGAATGGACCAGCTTGAGAACTCCACTGCATACAGTCGGACTCGTAGGCGGCAAACCACAAGGGTGAGTCCGAAGCTTCCAAAAAAAATGAAAGTGACCTGGAGGATGAGCCTTGTTTCGAGAGAAGGAATCCATGCAAAACTAATGATTCGATCAAGGGTATCAAGTTGAAGATACCATTATTCCAAGGCAAATCTGATCTAGAGGCCTACTTGGAATGGGAGCGTAAGGTTGAAATGATTTTTAAGTACAACAATTATACTGAAGAGTAGAAAGTTAAGTTGGCCGCAATTGAGTTCACAGATTACGTAATGGTTTAGTGGGATCAAATGTGTACTAGTAAGAGGAGAAATCGACAACTTCCAGTAGAGACATGGGAAGAGTTAAGAGGTCTTATGCATAAACGCTTTATCCCTAATTACTATCATGGGGATTTACATTAGAAATTGCAGACTCTTACTCAAGGTACCTGATAATTGATGACTAGTACAAAGACATGGAGATGGCCATATTGAGGGCGAACATACAGGAACACGAGAAGGCTATGATGGCTCGATTCTTGAATGGTCTACATCTCGAAATAGCCGAAGTAGTAGAGTTTCAGCACTACCTGGATATCGGGGAAATGTTCGGCACAGTAGTAAAGGTGGAGACATGTCTTAAGAAGAAGGGGTAATATCCATCCCAACTACACCAACCAAGCTACAAATCGGAGAAATCAGCCACCAAGGAGGGAAGGAAGGGTCTTAGCACCATTTAACTCCAATAAATTGCGAAGAGACCAAGCCAAACCTCATCCTGAAGCCAAGTTGAAGATAACTTGTGAGGGTGACTCCAAAGCTGATTAGGAGTTTTCTAAGCAACGAAATTGAGAAATAAAGTGCTTCAAATGTCAAGGGTTTGACCACACTGCCGCACAATGTCCGAATCGTCAAGTGATGGTACTCTTGCCTAACGATGAAGTTGTAACCGATCACGAAAAAAAATATAAGGACATGCCGGAGTTGATTGAAAAGGATGACGAAGAGGAGGAAATTCCGACGAATGAGGAAGTCGGATGCCTGGTAGCTTGTAAAGCGTTGATAGCTCATGCAAAGGATGATGACGATGCACAATGGGAGAATATTCTCTTCTACACTAGATGTTATATCAAGGACAAGGTATGTAGCCTCATTATTGATAGTGGTAGCTATACTAACGTTGCTAGTTACTTTTGGTAGAAAAGTTGGGTTTGCCGACCACTAGGCATTCTAAGCCATACCGACTCCAATGGTTGAATGAGAGAGGAGATGTCTATGTGTATAAGCAAGTAAAGGTGTCGTTTCGCATAGGACACTACAAGAACGAGGTAACTTATGATGTTGTCCCAATGCAAGCAAGTCACGTCTTGCTTGGCCGCCTATGAAAGCTCGATAAAAGGGTAACATTAAATGGTTATACTAATAAATATTCTTTCTTGCATAATCATAAAAAGATTACACTTGTTCCACTAATATCTAGATAGATACATGAGGACCAAGTACGATTACAGCATGAGAATGAAAGTAAAAATGCTAGAATGGGCCGAATTAAGGATGATAAAAACTCTAATCAAGGAATGATCGAGAAGGGACAGTCCAAAGGGGATGAAATAGAGGCTTTCGTGAGTGGTAAAAAGGAGCAAAAACATGCATTGATTGCCAAGGTTTGAGATGTTAATATATGTTTTACAATCCGATCAGCTTTTGTTTATCTTATTTTGTAGAGAGACTTTAATTATTTCCCCTAAATTTACTGACACGTTGCCCCCTAGTGTCTTATCGCTCTTATAGGAATTTGAAGATATCTTTCCTAAAGCGATTCTAGGTAGACGGTCTTCCTCCCATTTGAGGAATTGAGCATCAAATCGACCTGATTCCCGGAGCACCATTTCCTAACAAACCGGCTTACCGAATAGGATCTGAAGAGACCAAGGAGCTACAATATCAAGTAGATGATCTTTTGAAGAAAGGATGGGTGACGGAGAACTTTAGTCCGTGTGCGGTATCGATTATGCTAGTATCAAAGAAAAAGGAGAATGGAGGATGTGCGCCGATTGTCGAGCAATTAACACGATTAACATAAAATATCATCACCCCATTTCTAGGTTAGATGATATGCTAGATAAACTGCACGGTGCCATTATTTTTATGAAAATCGATCTTAAAAGTGGTTATCACCAGATTAGGATGAAGGAAGGGGAGGAATGGAAAACCACTTTTAAGACAAAACATGGTCTGTATGAATGGTTAGTGATGCAACTTGGTCTCACTAACGCACCCAGTACTTTCATATGTCTAATGAACCATGTATTATGCGTTTTTTTAGGAAAGTTTGTAGTGATTTACTTTGACGAAATCTTGATTTATAGTAGGAGTATAGATGAGCATCTTGGTCATTAAGAGCAATTTTTGAAACACTTCGAAGGAAAAGGCTTTTTACTAACCTGAAGAAGTGTGTTTTTTGCACTAATTGTCTTGTGTTCCTAGGGTATGTGATCAGTGAACAGGGAATACATGTGGATGAAGAAAAGATTAAGGCAATTCGAGATTGGCCAACCCCAAAATCATTTGGAGAGGTTCGTAGCTTCTTCAGATTGGTAAGTTTTTATAAGCGGTTTGTGAAAGATTTTAGCACCATTGTTGCTCCTCTGACTGCGATACTTAGGAAGAATGAGAAGTTTAACTGGGGAGATGAAAAAGAGTCGGCTTTCCAATCAATCAAACACCGACTCACGCATGCACTAGTATTAGCTTTACCAAATTTTAATTTAACCTTTGAAATTGAATGTGATGCATCAGGTGTGGAAATTGGAGCGGTTTTGATCTAAGGAGGCCGACCAGTGGCTTACTTTAGCGAGAAACTCAATGGAGCCGTACTTAACTACTCAACATACGATAAGGAGCTATACGTGTTAGTTCGTGCACTTGAGACACAGAAACACTATCTAAGAGCGAAGGAGTTCGTTATCAAAACGGACCATGAGTCGCTCAAGCACTTTAAGTTGTAGCATAAGTTCAGAAAAAGACATACGTGTTGGGTCACTTTCATAGAGATGTTTCCTTCATCAAATATAAGGCTGGTAAGCTAAACATCGTAGCCAATATTTTGTCGCATAGATATTCCTTACTTACAACTTTAAGGGTTAAGATATCTGGGTTTCCTATGATTAAAGAGCTGCATGTTAATGATCCTGATTTTGGTGAAGTCTACACTCAATGTAGTAAATCGGCTCAAGTTAAGTATTTTGTCCATGATGATTTTCTATTTTATGTTGATAAACTTTCTATACCACATGGTTCAATTTGTGACTTACTTGTTAAGGAATCACATGAGGGTGGACTAATGGGATACTTTGGTGTTTTCAAGACTTTGTCCATGTTGCAGGAGCATTTCTTTTTGCCACACACGAAAGGTGACGTCGAATATTTCGTGAGAAGGTGTGGCACTTGTTATAGGGCAAAGTCTAAGGTAAATTCTCATGGTTTATATACTCCCCTATCGATGTCTAGTCATTCTTGGATAGATATATCTATGGATTTTGTGTTAGGATTGCCTAGGTCAAAACAAGTGAATGATTCGATATTTATCGTTGTTGATCGATTCTCCAAAATGGCTCATTTAACACCATGTCACAAGATAGATGAAGTTTTGCATATTGCAGATTTGTTTTTTAGGGACATTGTTAGATTGTATGGTATGCCTAGGACCATTGTTTCAGATAGGAATGTGAAGTTCTTAAGTTATTTTTGGAAATCCCTATGGAGTAAACTAGGTACTAAGTCACTATTTTCTACCACTAGTCACCCCCAAAATGGATGGCCAAATAGAGGTAGTAAATAGAATTTTGTGTACTTTATTGTGTACAGTAATTAAAAAGAACTTGAGAACATGAAAAGAATGTTTACCACACATTAAATTTGCTTACAATAGGTCGATACATTCAGCTACGCAATTTTTCCCTTTGGAGGTCATATATGGTTTTAACCCGTTAACTCCTCTAGATCTATTGCCTTTACCTATGTCTGAAAAGATTAACTTGGATGGAAAGAAAAAGGCAAAATTTGTTCGTTCTTTGCATGAAAATATATATAATAATATTGAACAACGTACTACACAATATGTTCAATAGGCTAATAAAGGACATCAGAAAGTTGTTTTCGAGTCTGGAGAGTGGGTGTGGTTGCACCTAAGGAAGGACCGATTTTCTTCTTTGTGACGAAGTAATCTTTCTCTACATGGTGATGGTCCATTTCAAGTCCTAAAACGCAATAACGATAATGCTTACCGATTGAACCTACTAGGTAAGTATAATGTTTCCGCTACATTCAATGTTGCTAACCTGAGTCCGTTTCTTGTAGGCGATGAATTCGATTTGAGAACAAATCCTTCTCAAGAGTAGGAGAATGATGCGGGTCAAGGTCAAGGTCAAAGTGTAGCACCACAAGTATTGATCCAGTGAAGGTGCCTACGGGTCCAATGACAAGAGTTAGGGCTAAACGATTCAAAGAGTCTCTTCAAACCTAGGTGCACACAATACAAGATCAAGAGCAAGATTATATAGCCATTGAGAGGGTCTACCATGAAACTTTGCAAAGGACCATGATGTTGATTCAAGTTCAAGATAGTCCATTTGTGACAGCCCCACCTTCCCTTAAGGCGAACCAAAGGGTCGGCGGACCGCCTGCCCAACTCTCACCAGGACTACAGATCAAATCATTCATAAACCTTACCAAACAGTCCAAAGAACTTTGGGAAAATGAATCACCAGAAAGCGCAAAGGACCACAGCCACGTCAAAATTCAACCCAATTTTTTTCTTCCTCGTTCAACTTCATACTCGCTCGATTTTCCCGATGGATACAAGAAAGTTCACATAACCATAGATACGTACAATCTCAAATGAATACGCTTGAAACACTTGATTACACACTTGTATACATATATACATCAGAGTCTTCAACAAGTTAACTTAAAATACAAGCCATAGTAACCATACGTATACAAAATACAATTAGGGTTTCAGTTACAAAGGAGTATGATCAAAAGAATGTCTACACTAGCTCGACTCTTTCTTCAAAAATCATAGCTCTCAAAATATTGAACCTTGTAAGGAAAACAATGATAACGGAACGGGGTGAGCTTACGCTCAATGAGGTACCACAAGCACAAGTAGTCAAGAATCATGGCATTTCACTTTTAAGGCACATATACACATCATATAAGGAAATGAACAAACACCTCAAATAGAAAGGATACAGGTGGCTCATAAGAGCCAAATTCCCCTTGCAGTACTTGATCCCAACTCGTTGATGCTCCGTCAACATTGGAGGAAACAAACATGACGTAGATCCCACTTGACATCAAATTCCATCCACCAAACATACCCCTTGCCGAACCCGAACACCACACATAGAACAGAGGTGGTAATACTCGAGTATACCGGAAATCCAAAGTCTCCAATACCCAAAGATTTCCCAAAAACAGACTACCGTGGTTCGTTATCTAATCGACCAGGCCTTAGCCGGCTCGACTCGAGTAACTAGCCACAGGATTTGAGCCTTAGAGGTCACAGAAGAGTCGTTGGATACAAGCATCCAAACGACGTCAGAATAGACACAGATAACAAATTCAAATTCACACAGTAAACGATCACATAGGCAAGAGAACGAGTGTGATAAAGTACACCCTCGTCACATTCAAAATAAACAGAGTTTATAGTCATTGAAGTGACAGATTTCAAGTACAAATAAACCAGTTAAGCAACAAATCAGGGGAGTGGTACACTCACCAGTTCAAGCAAAGATAATTTCAAAAGTTTTCTCCCAAAGGATGGCTTTGATCACCGTCACGTCCTAATAACAATCAAGGTAAAACAATTATGGTTTCCCCCATCTACAAACCCAGGAAACGGAATGCACAAATGAGACTCGACTACAAGTTGTGTGCTTAGTCAAGTTAACTACTAGGGCAAAGAGATAACAATGTGGCATTGGAGTAAAAAGGTAGAAGTTGGTCTTAAAAACATGAACAACTCTAAAACCTTTCGCTCAAGTCACGAGTACATCCAACTAGCTCTCGGGTGAAAATTTGGGCAGAACGTCCTTTGTATTTACCTATTTTCCAGCCATTTATGGCTTCATTATTTTTCTCAATTCAGCCCCAAAATCACACACAAATAATCTTGCCACAATAGCCTTTCACTGGGCTCAATGTCATTCAATTACAAAATAATGCTAGCAATGCGACTGGAACTATTGTTCAAGACAAATAACAAAATAACAGGTTTGACATCTCTTGGCATTTCATTCACAACTGAAGCTACGCTTATCGGATTCGGGTACACTTTACACTATTTCGAAGCTAAGATAAAGAACTACATTTCCTATGAAGATATCAACACCCAATTGATTCATTTTCAAGGTCAAAATATACAATCTCAGAGAAAACAGAACACTGTCCACAAAATAATACATTTGGCAGTCAAGGGTATTTTTGTCATTTCACATGTTACCAGGCTCCGATTGAGCTGAAATTTTGTAGGCAGCTATTTAACACCATTTCCTACAACTTTCATGTTTTGAGCTAAGCTTGATTCAGTCTTTAACATGGACAAATTAAACAGGTCAGAAAAAGGCAGTTTCAACCTCAAAGCTGGAAATTTTCTTTAGGCAAGTCCATCTAGCACATAATACACTAATTTATCACATAACAAAACTATCAAACCATGGCCAATCATAATCATCACATAAGAGCAGAAAATTCACCATAAAAACTGAAATTTATCATAACACTATTTCAACCCATAAAATTTCTCACAAAACTGCATATTTAACAACTCTAATCCACCAATTTACAATTATTAGGAGCAAAGAGGGATTTCTAGACAAGTTACCTTGGAATCTTAAGAAAGATGGTAGCTTAGGGTTTCTTCTTCCAAAATCACTCCACCAAAAGCTCTAAACCTTCTTAGTGAGTAATTTTTATGGAGTAGTTTGCAATTTTAACGGTTGGAACTCAAGATTTGAGGAAGAACTTGAGGATGCAAGATGAAGTGTTCTCTCCTTTTTCCTCTCCTTATTTTCAGCCAAGAAGACAAGAAAATGATGAAAATTTTGGTCAAATTTTGAGTTTTAGTAAAGGTAAGAAACTTGAGTCAAAGTTGGGTAGATTTCCAACAAGTGTCGCCGTAGGATCAAAGCTCAATTTTTTTTCTTTGTTTTTTCTTTTTCTTTGGTCAAACATTGTGGCTGGTTTAAGAGATATTTTAGGGTTAATTAGCTGAAATAAAAGCAAGGATATTAAGGTCATAAAGTAGTGTTCAAGTGGTGTACTCACTCGGTAACAAACGGTATACGTCGGTTCACACCGTTTTTCCTTATCTCGCGCGTACTAGGCTTTTCACTTATAATTCACTAACTTATTATTATTACTTCTAACCACATGCCTTTTCTTATCTAAATCTCACTTTTAACCACAAAATTTAGTACACACACTTCCACAATTAATCACACTACCAAAATACGCGAAAACCCTAATTTACCCGAACTATAAAACTAAGGGTAAAACTCTTAAATCTCTTATTCATTACAACTATTGAGGGAGTAAATGAGTAGTAAAACCATCATAAGGTAATTGAGTCAAAATAAAAGGGAATTTTAGTCGAATTTTTGTATTTAGTAGAAGTAAGAAAGTCTTGGTCAAAATCCATCATCCATTGGTTTCGCGACAAATGGCGCACTAGGGTTTATTCTCATCCTTTTGGCTACCAATGGTTAATTTACCTAGCTAATCTCTAATTATCCCCGAGCACCTTGTAAAAATAATATTCCCTAATATAACGTCGCATAGTCATCAAAATTTTATAGCACTAGCGGGTCCCACGTCCAATATATACTACTAACGTCACATAGACTAACTTGCACCGGAAAAATGTCTTATTAACTTAATTTCCTTATAACAAAAATCTCTCAAAAATTAATATAACAAAGAAAGGTATAGAAATTGTATGCAAGAAAATAAAATAATGACTAGAAAATAAAGAAATTTTGAGTTCTCGCGCTCTCTCCCCCTTAAAGAAATTTGGTTCTCGAAATTTTCTTACCACCTGGATCTATCCAAATCTTAATTAAACGGTGAAATACGAGAATCATACCTTCTACATTCTCAAACGAGTCAATGACACAATGTTGCTCTAGAAAATACACCCGAACCGGTACTTTCGATCTAGTCCCTTTCCTTTTCGACTGTCCAAGGTTAGTTTTGGTTGGTTGCTGGGTCCCTTTTTCTTCTCGCAATCGAACTGGGCAGTCAACATCCGATGATTGGCACTCCCACAGCGCAGACATTTTCCATCTTTCTTCCAACAATTATTCTCCGTGTGATTTGGGCCCCCACAAAATTCGCGGGGACCACGAGATGTAGAAGACGAGTATTCCCGTAAGGCACCACTCTGTTCTTGCCCAACCTGACCACCCCTGGCCAGGGTTCCCCTTGACTCCTTGGGAGGTTTTACTCCTCCAGTTTCTCTTCCAGACTTGGGAGGGTACTTTCATCCTCTAGTCCCGAAGTATTTCCAGGCCATCCCCGTTTCTTCGCTTGGAAGGTTCTAACTTGAAATCTCGCATTTTCAACTCGTAGGATTTTCCCTACAGCATGACTAAATGTATTGATCTGGGCTACGGCTAAATCCTTTTGAATCTCAACGTTCAACCCCTGAATAAATCGCCTTATCCTCCTCTGCTCAGTCACAATAAATTCGGGAGCGAATTTAGACAACCTAGTAAAGTGAGTCTCGTATTCTGCCATGGTTTGAGCTCCTTGACGAAACCTAATGAACTCATCCTCCTTTTGCTCTTGAGAGGAGGAAAATACTTGGCATTGAACTCTCTCATGAAATTGACCCAAGTCCTTGGTGTTTGCTCTCAATCTCCCACTTCATTCTGATCACATTCCACCAAGAACGGGTTGCTCCCTCCAACTAGAAGACAACAAATGTTACCTATCTCTCTTCAGTATAATGCAGAGCAGCGAAAATGTCAATCATCTTCTCCAACCACTTCTCGGCCACATCGAGGTCGGTCCTCCAATAAATTGTGGTGGAGAGAACTTTTGAAATCATTCGAGTGCCCTATCCTCACCCTCTACATGGTTTCCAAGGTTTCTAGGTTGAGTAATAGAGTTTTGGCCCTAACGCTCCACTACATGGGCCAACAGATCGGTCATACGCTGAATAGCGGTGACTACCTGAACAATAGGGTCAACTCCTGGTCCAGGATTCTGCTCATATACTGGTTCACGGTTACCCTCTTCATTTACGGGTTGCCTAGATCCGCGCCCACGGCCTTGTCCACTACGAGTACCCTCCATTCGATTTAACCAATCTAAGATCGAAGCACGAAGGTAATATGAAAGAGAGATAAATGCATAGACAAGTTACAACAATACACACAAGTCAAAAAATCAAACAATTAACACAGTTTTAACATATATATCACACAGTAACAGTCATATAAAAACAAAAGTAATCCCATGGAAGTAGGAGGTCATTCAAAAGTATAATATACAAATTAGACTAGAAGTACAAAAGCATTTGAACTTTCCTAACTGCCCCTTACATGGAATCAAACTTGGCTTACAGGAGGTCTAACCTAGTTCCCAATAGAGTTAACGAACTCTCCCTCATGGGTAGAACTAGGTGCGTCTGCCTCTCTAGGAGCTCCATCCGTAACCAATAAGAATAACACAGTTTATATCATAGATAGGGTGAATCATACTTAATGATACCTTAACACATCACATGAAGTTCCGTAGAATCAAAGTTCTAGCTCGCCCAAGTTATTTCTAACCTAGGCTCTCATCTTTAGTATTCGGGTATAAGAATCCAAAATAAGATAATTCACAACTTGAGCTGGCCAGTCCCCAAGAGTAAATCATCTACATTTGAGATTTCTACCTGACATGCATATCTATTATCTCCAAGTACCGCGAGAAAGGTTTGAAACCTATAACATTTCACGATCCATAGCTTATGCTCAAAATAGCACTTAGTCCTTTACACTTATTCACCACTTGGCCCAAGCTCATTTCACGCAGAAACCACGTGAAACAGCTTTGATACCATCTGTGACGACCCCACCTTCCCCTAAGGCGAACCAAAGGGTCGGCGGACCGGCTGCCTAACTCTTGCTAGGACTACGGATCAAATCATTCATAAACCTTACCAAACAGTCCAAAGAACTTTGGGAAAATGAATCATCGGAAAGCGCGAAGGACCGCAGTCACGTCAAAATCCGACCCAATTTTTTTCTTCCTCGTTCAAGCTTCATACTCGCTCGATTTCCCCAATGGATATAACAAAGTTCACATAACCATAGAAACGTACAATCTCAAAGGGGAGGATGTGAGAACCCGAAAAATTTCTTATTTTTATCGA
Organism: Coffea canephora; assembly: GCA_036785865.1. Taxonomy (NCBI): domain Eukaryota; kingdom Viridiplantae; phylum Streptophyta; class Magnoliopsida; order Gentianales; family Rubiaceae; genus Coffea; species Coffea canephora. The sequence goes on from CM071922.1 coordinate 22,930,677, forward strand.
ATATTAATGGTTTAATTAAGTATTAATCCACCTGTTTTTCCCAAATAATTTATTACGACCATTTTAAATCCATTCGTATGGAATAATGTCTTCATTATGCTTTTAAAACGTCCCGTTAACAACTTCAATTTTCGGAGGATTGTTTGAGTGAGAAATAATGAACACGAGTGTTTCAAGGTGATATTGTATTCGAGAGTATGATTATCCTGGGGAAATTAAGAACGGACAATAGCAGATTAAGAAAAGTTAATCGAGAATTAAAGGTGAATAAGTTCTAAGTGAGCATATACTACTCACGCGTGTATAGTTTTCCAAAAGACGCATGGATACAAATTTATTGGAGATTTGAGGAGTTAATACTCGACTCATGTGAGGACTCGTAAAACTCCTATTAAAACCCTAATTTGAGCTTATTTAATTATTTACTTGTTCATTTATTCCGAGTATTATTTTCTAGACCTATTGAACCTAATTACGTGGAAATATAGCTTCGTTATATTTTTAAAGTGACTTGTTTCAAGAATTAATTTCCTGGAGTACGTTTAGTAAAAATAGTGAATAGTGCTTGGAAATTTTATCCGCGTAGTAGCACAATAAGCTTGGAATATTGGAGACTTGTACTATGGTCCTAAAATAGGTAATCTTATGAATAAATACTCAAGTGATAGTTAGTAGTGCAATCGTTATAAGAAATTCTCGGAAGCTTCGCGTTATAGCGTTAAACTTGACGGTACGCGTTTTCACACGCGCAACTTTATTTGAGGGACTTTAGACCCTTATTTTGGGACAATTAAGAGTGAATAATATTTACATGAATATATATGCATTGGAGGTTTAGTGCACTAGTGAACCAAACGCGCGAGAAATCGAGCCTAAAACGTGCCAAACGAGCCCTAATGAGAGTTGACTTTGGAGTGAATTTACACCACTCATTTAATCTTCTTTTGGAAGCTAACTTGGATCAAAATTCACTCTCTCTTCTCTCACCAAGAGTGCCGACCAGCCTTCCCTCTCTCTCTCACTCTCTTGCTTCACAATTTCCTTCATCAAATCAATCCAAAACCTCAACCAATCTTCACCAAACTTGAAGATCATCTAGCAAACTACTTGGAGGTTGGATTTAGCTAACTAAAGGGCTGCATTTTCACGGTTTCTTGGAGCTCTTGAGGGCCGAAAATTTCTGGGTTAAGGCACTAAGGAGGTATAACTTCATCCTACACCTTAAACTGGGATTATGACGGTAGAAATGCATCTTTAAGCTAGTGCATGTGTATGGATGGCTTGATATGGTTGTAAAATGTGAAAGTGGGCTCTTTGTATTCCCACACTTGGGTTGTTGTTGCTGATTAGAGGATTAATGTTGGATTTAATGGTAGTTTAATGGTTATAATGATGGATTCATGGAGTATTATTGTTGGAAACTCAAAGTTGAGGTCATGACAAGAAATTTCCGAAACTACCCCTGTTTTGTTTGGCCACTACAAGGCTAATTTTTGGTGATTTATTGGCATGAACCTGATGTTTATATGTTATACTATATGTGTAAAAATATTCGTTGGAAAACATTAACGTTTGGATGGGCAAATGAATTTATTCGTGAACTAGGCAAGCTGGAAAATCATTTTCGGGTAACCCTGTCCAGCGGTAGCATTTCGGCCATAACTCTGTCCTCGGATGTCAAAATCAAGTGCCGTTGGTGGCGTTTGAAACTAGACATTCCTGGATTTAATTTGGTATATAATGCACATTCTGATTCTTTGTGAGCAAGCCAAACCAAATGTTTTAAGTTCGCTGTCCTGTTGCTCCGTTCATCTGGAATGAAGTGTTCAGGCAGCAACTTGATGCCCGATTTTGAACCAGATGGGTGCTGAATTTTGAAACGATTTCTTCTGTGGTATTTTACCCCTATGAATGTATTTTCCAACGGCGTAAGCCTTGCTCGATTCCAAGTTAAATTGATTGAGTTGTGACTAAAACAAGAGGACTGCCCTGTTTTGGAAAAACGTAATATTTGGACTGATTTGGGACAAAAACTTGGGAGTGATCTTATTAATTGAAATTTTGGTGCTAAACCATTACCAGAGGTATCATGGATGTATCTTAGACCTTTATTTCACCAATGAACTATGGTTGGATAGCTTTCTTGGTTAAACGATTGGAAATTGGGAAATGAAAGTCAAAGGGCAGATTGCCTTAGAATTTTTCCTGAACTTTGGTTGACTAATTAACTATCTTTCCGAAGGTATTTTTCCCTGAAATTTGATAGACCGGTACCTTTCATATGGGAATAAAATACTGCCAATTTTGGTACCAATCCAAGTTCGTTTCGATACCCAATTAAATTACTAAAGTTAGAGGTTCAAATCTGGAAATTCTTCTCCAGTCTTGAATTTCCCCAACTTTGAGCTACCGTATCTCGGTACTCGAAACTCCGATTCTTGATCCGCTTGTTTTGTTATAAACCTCGCTTGCAACTCTAATTGAGTGACAAATTTCAGAGGCTGGTTTGCAACGTGTGAATCGTGCCGAATTTTCAAAGTTGGCCGAAATCCAACTTAATTCTGCCTTGTAAACCAATCCTGCATCTTCAAGCTCATTTTGAACACTTTCCACTTCGATTCATGGAAAAGTGTCTTCTAGGAACTTATAGTACTTTCTAAGAGGTTTTCAACGGTATAAAGTTTTCCAATTCTCGACTTATGCCGAGCGAGTTACGATTTTTCAAAGATTTAGGAAAAAACTGAAATTTCGCAATTTTCAAGGCAAAGGAGTTTTTCCAAAATTCTTAATTCTCTTAGTATTACTCAAACGTTTTGCCCTCGCTTTTCGTGATAAAAACTCAAATAATATTGTACATAATAAAAGGCTAGTTGAACCTCGATTTGCGTGTAATTGAGGTTCCTTTTGTGAAATAATCTTTAGATTGTACTAGAGTACAATCTTCCTTGATAAGTGGGTTATTTGTGTGATTATCCGCTATTAATTGCCAGGCGCACAAGGAGACCTTCAAGAGGATCTCACTGTGGACACTTGAATCTCCAAAGAATAATCCCTATTGAATTGCTCGGTGAGTGTCAAGTGTGTGAATTCTTGATACTTGCTTAATTGTGGTAATTGTTGGAAATTTTAAAAAAATAAGGGCGGGTGCGTACTTTATCGCACTCGTTCTAATTTCAAATGAATGATTGAAGTGTATTGAATGAATGAAACGTATTGAATGAATGAATGAAATGAAATGTTATGTTATGATTACATATGTCGTTGGAGTGAACCTCCTCGACTTTCAAATGAATGGGGGATGCCCAAACTCATAGGCCGACCTTGGGCTCGAGCCGGCAATGGGCTTGGTCGGGAACCTAGGCGAGCCATGAGATATATAAGCTCGACCTATTAAGAGGTCTTGCTTGGCATACTCGTAGAGTATCGCCTTATAATAGACTTGTGGGCCCTTGAGGTGTACGGTGGACGGAGGGAAGTAAGTGGTGATCTACGGAAATGGAAATACCGACCCGGTTGACAGGAGGGTCAACACGGGAAGGTATACGAATGACATCGGCAGAGCGAGTGGAACTTAGCTCCTGAGAGCTACTATATCCTTGAATTGTTTCTGATTACTTTTCCTGTTCGAGTGGTTGATTATTGAAACATCACGGTTTTATGCAATAAATTTGAGATTGCTATTTGGACAATGTGCTTGCATGTGTGTTCTTGGCCTCACGAGCGTTTTGCTCACCCTGTAGATTTGTTTTCCTTAACAGGATTGGACTTGGAGAAATGTTGGAGAAACCCCTCTTGGTGTACTCTTGTTTTTAGGGTTTCCGTTGCACTTTGGAGCTAGAATTGTGATTGATATATATATTTTTTGAATATTGATGTATTTTGAGATTCCGATGTAATGATTGGGCAGATGTTGAATATTGATAAGCTTGAATGCTTACGCACTGATTGTATTTATGATATTTAATCGTAACGTCTAGTATTGTATTAAGCTTGGACGGAAATTGCTTGAGTCCTGGCGAGAGCTGGGCAGGCGTCCCGCGGATACCCTTTGGTTCGCCTTAGGGAGAAGTGGGGGCGTCACAGTTGGTATCAGAGCCTAGGCTTCAGATCTTTGTAGTGTGTCCTAGGCCTAAAAGTTTAGGATGCCGGACTGTGGAACTGGTTGGAAAGTTAAGTGACTGCTCGTGGGAATGAAAACTAGAACTTAGGTTTGAATTAGTCGATGATAAGGAGTCTTGATCTTGTGTGATACATGTGGGATAGTATGGGATGATCAAATCCAGTTTATTTGGTGTATTTGGTCCCATTTAAGCTTTTAATCTTAATTGTAAGTTGCGGAAAGTAATGGTGGCATTGCACCGTCTTGGAGACGCATTATGGTAACCATGGCCGTGAAGGGCCTAGGGGAGGGCTCGTTGGAAGTGTAATCCAACTCGCCGAACTAGTACGATATGTTATTTCCAAAGGACTTACTCGTGCCCAAGTAATGGAGTGTTTATAGTGGCCGATCATCGGAAGTGGCTATTTGAGGAAAATAGGGTGATTCAAGGGGATAATCGAGAACCGATGGCGATTGCGGATGTCTAGACTACTAGGATTCCTGAAGTGGAGATTGAGATATTTAAGGAGCGAGGAAGACAAAGGCTCCTAGTGAGAAGCTTCAAAAGCTAAAAACCAACTTGTTAGAGTAGTGCTCGAAATTAAAGACAGGATGGATGAGTCGGTGGCTGGGTGTGTTACCTTGGTCGAATGAGTGGAGAATGACAAGATATTCGATAAGGGACATGAGATCTAAAACTCCTAGTGCTGAAAATGAAATTGATCCTACGGAGGTAGTGAAGACTTTTGGATTCCGCCAATCACAAATTTAGTGATTTAAACTATTTTGATAGTTTTTGCCAAAGATAGACAGGGTGACGCTCGCTTAAAGGCCGTTGTATTTTGTGTCTTGTTTCAATATGTTTCCTACCTTTTGAGGCAATTAAACATTTCTCACGACATGTTTGACTTTACTGTTTTATGATTTCAAATCCATGATTGGGGGTTGTACGTATTTGCGATTATCTTAGCGTCTTCCCTTTTATTCTCGTATTTGTTTAGCGTGATCAAAGTCTCACTTTTCAAACTTCGTTTATGTGCATTCATTTTATGCCATGTTTAGATGACTGTTAAAGTTATGAGTGGCAAAAAAAAAAAAAAAAAAAGAGAGCCGAGTGCGAAGGATTATGCCACCCCAAGCTCCAGGGGATAATTAGGGAATGATTGCTGGATTGAACCGAAACCCTAGAAATGAAGGAAAACACCTACATAGCTCCCACCATTGACCATACGATTGATATCCTAGAACGGTTGGTTAAGTACCAAAGCTCTGGACCAATAAGCCAACCTAAGAACCAGGAGAGGTGTGAAAATGAAATAATTCTTGAAGGTCGTCTATCTTGGTTTCCCGAGGGACCTAACCTTGAAACAGTAAGATTGATTTGAAAGGATACTATAAGGCACTACGAGATTTTGATCCCTTTTCAAACCACTTCATAGACAAGTATCGAAGATTGAAGTAAGACATGGAAAATTTTATATCAAGGAATAAAGTCCCCATATCTGGTTGTAATTTGAATTAATGGTAGTGATTTTATGGAGACTTAAGAACTCATCCATGTTCGGCAGAGAATAGCTAAGATTTATATTTCGGGGTGACCTATAAGCAAAAGAATGAAAGAGTACTATGACTTGAGCTTCCATTATGAATAGTTACTTATTTTGATCCTCTGATCTACCTGGCAGGCTAGCATTTGACTTAACCCAACCGGTGAGATGACAACCTTGGAAGAAATGCGTAAGGAAATGGATATTCTTCGAAATGAGGTAGAATTTCAAAGAAAACTAGCTGAGTACTGGGAAGGACGGTGGAAACAAGAATATGCAGAGAAAACTGAGTTGCTACGCCAGAACGTAGAACTGGAGAAGAAACACAAAGGAAATTCTCAAACTAGTCAGGCCGTCACTTCTCATGTAACTTATGGATACTGTGGCAAGATTAACCACACTGAAGCCGGGTGCTGGAGAAAGCAAGGAAAATGTTTTAAGTGTGGTAGTACCGAGCATAAGTTTTCGAATTGCCCTGGTAACCCTATCAAAAAGAGGAAATACTCAGCAGCCAGCTAGGCTGCTATAAAGCAATCAAGTGCCAGATGGAAGTAATTAGTACTAATGGTTATGAAGGGGGTTCTAGTAGTGGAAGTTTTGCGAGTGAGGATGCTTTGACTGCACTCAAGGGATAGGGGTTGTAGTACCCTAGAATAGACTAGCACTTTTGGACGTTTCACCTTGTGGAAAAGGGAAAAAGTCTTTTGTTTGTATCTTGGCAATTTGGCACGTTTTCTTACGACCTTATTGTTTCCCCTTTTCCTTTTGAAATGATTTGATAAATCTATTCCCACTTGATGTACCTATTATGGTCCTTATGACATATGAAACTTTACTCCGCTTTTGATTTGTTTTACGACTTACATGTATATTCAAAATCTTGCCCACACTTTTAGACTTATAATAAGACACGAACGGTATTAGACATAGTCGAGATTGTGCTTGAGAATATAGACCACCCTAAGGTCTGGAGGCGACTAGGGATCGTGACCAAATCGAGAGCTTGGTGTTAAAGTTGGAATCCAATGTTTGGTTACCAATTTGATATATTAATACTGTGAGACTTGGGTTAATGAAAGAAAATCTTTGGTAGATTTCCGAGCATAATGATTGAGGAGTCGGATATCACATTTGGAATGGAAGCTTGAGGGTATATATATATATATACAACAACGAGACTTGAACGATGTGTCCACTAAGAGCAAATGCTCCATTGTCTCACATAGTCGGAAATTTCGACCAATGGCAAGGAGCCGTGATATTATTTCAGTTGAATTTGAAGTAGAGTTATTACCAGTTGAGGACTCTAAAAACTGATGTGTTTAAAATCACTTCCAATTCAAGACAGAGACACTTTGAACTTTCAATTACGCCATTGGGTTGACCAATGCACTAGTAGCAACTATGACCTGAATGCATTGGGGTTTTAGATCGTGATTGGATTAATCTGTGGTGGCATTTATTGATGATATATCGGTATACTCTAAGGTTTGAGAAGATCATGAAAGATACTTGGAGATGTGTTACAAACCCCGAGAATGCACCAACTTTCGTTAAGTTCGACAAATGTGAGTTCGATTGGAAGGAAATAGCCTTTCTAGGTTATACAGTATCTAAGGAAGGAATTATTATTGACTCAACTAAAATGAAAGATTGTATAAGAGGAAACGACCAGAAAAGCATATTGAAGTTTGGAATTCTCGGAATTAGCCGAATACTTCCTTTGGTTATCAAGGACTTTTGTAAGAGTGCAAGACTTGGCAAACCATTTGAGGTTCTATATGTAAGGGAAAATCTTGAGATGCAGAATGTTAATCGGTGTACATGTGTAGGAGGTAATTTTGTGATTTACACAGATGATTCAAAGGATGGTTTAGAATGTATATTAATAAAACATGATAAGGTGATTGTATATGCCTATAGGAAGTTAAAATATTATGAGAGGAAGTAGCCACCTTCTGATTGGGAGTAAATAACTACAATATTTGCCTTAAAGAAGTGAAGATATTGCCTATATGAGGTAGACATGAGGCCGATTAAGTTGCTCTATGACTTGGAAGTTAAAATATCTATTGAAGAAAAAAAAATCAAGGTTTGACTGCTAGTCGAATGAATGGAAATTGTCAAGTGTAAGTTCGAAAAACGTACGTTGGTGATCGATCAGATAGACTTAACCATGAAGGGAATGATATTTTCTCAGGTGTGAATTTCGAGGACGAAATTCTGTTAAGGAGGGGAGGATGTGAGGACCCGAAAAATTTCTTATTTTTATCGAATATTAATGGTTTAATTAAGTATTAATCCACCTGTTTTTCCCAAATAATTTATTACGACCATTTTAAATCCATTCGTATGGAATAATGTCTTCATTATGCTTTTAAAACGTCCCGTTAACAACTTCAATTTTCGGAGGATTGTTTGAGTGAGAAATAATGAACACGAGTGTTTCAAGGTGATATTGTATTCGAGAGTATGATTATCCTGGGGAAATTAAGAACGGACAATAGCAGATTAAGAAAAGTTAATCGAGAATTAAAGGTGAATAAGTTCTAAGTGAGCATATACTACTCACGCGTGTATAGTTTTCCAAAAGACGCATGGATACAAATTTATTGGAGATTTGAGAAGTTAATACTCGACTCATGTGAGGACTCGTAAAACTCCTATTAAAACCCTAATTTGAGCTTATTTAAGTATTTACTTGTTCATTTATTTCGAGTATTATTTTCTAGACCTATTGAACCTAATTACGTGGAAATATAGCTTCGTTATATTTTTAAAGTGACTTGTTTCAAGAATTAATTTCCTGGAGTACGTTTAGTAAAAATAGTGAATAGTGCTTGGAAATTTTATCCGCGTAGTAGCACAATAAGCTTGGAATATTGGAGACTTGTACTATGGTCCTAAAATAGGTAATCTTATGAATAAATACTCAAGTGATAGTTAGTAGTGCAATCGTTATAAGAAATTCTCGGAAGTTTCGCGTTATAGCGTTAAAATTGACGGTACGCGTTTTCACACGCGCAACTTTATTTGAGGGACTTTAGACCCTTATTTCGGGACAATTAAGAGTGAATAATATTTACATGAATATATATACATTGGAGGTTTAGTGCACTAGTGAACGAAACGCGCGAGAAATCGAGCCTAAAACGTGCCAAACGAGCCCTAATGAGAGTTGACTTTGGAGTGAATTTACACCACTCATTTAATCTTCTCTTGGAAGCTAACTTGGATCAAAATTCACTCTCTCTTCTCTCACCAAGAGTGCCGACCAGCCTTCCCTCTCTCTCTCACTCTCTTGCTTCACAATTTCCTTCATCAAATCAATCCAAAACCTCAACCAATCTTCACCAAACTTGAAGATCATCTAGCAAACTACTTGGAGGTTGGATTTAGCTAACTAAAGGGCTGCATTTTCACGGTTTCTTGGAGCTCTTGAGGGCCGAAAATTTCTGGGTTAAGGCACTAAGGAGGTATAACTTCATCCTACACCTTAAACTGGGATTATGACGGTAGAAATGCATCTTTAAGCTAGTGCATGTGTATGGATGGCTTGATATGGTTGTAAAATGTGAAAGTGGGCTCTTTGTATTCCCACACTTGGGTTGTTGTTGCTGATTAGAGGATTAATGTTGGATTTAATGGTAGTTTAATGGTTATAATGATGGATTCATGGAGTATTATTGTTGGAAACTCAAAGTTGAGGTCATGACAAGAAATTTCCGAAACTACCCCTGTTTTGTTTGGCCACTACAAGGCTAATTTTTGGTGATTTATTGGCATGAACCTGATGTTTATATGTTATACTATATGTGTAAAAATATTCGTTGGAAAACATTAACGTTTGGATGGGCAAATGAATTTATTCGTGAACTAGGCAAGCTGGAAAATCATTTTCGGGTAACCCTGTCCAGCGGTAGCATTTCGGCCATAACTCTGTCCTCGGATGTCAAAATCAAGTGCCGTTGGTGGCGTTTGAAACTAGACATTCCTGGATTTAATTTGGTATATAATGCACATTCTGATTCTTTGTGAGCAAGCCAAACCAAATGTTTTAAGTTCGCTGTCCTGTTGCTCCGTTCATCTGGAATGAAGTGTTCAGGCAGCAACTTGATGCCCGATTTTGAACCAGATGGATGCCGAATTTTGAAATGATTTCTTCTGGGGTATTTTAGCCCTATGAATGTATTTTCCAACGGCATAAGCCATGCTCCATTCCGAGTTAAATTGATTGAGTTGTGACTAAAACAAGAGGACTGCCCTGTTTTTGAAAAACGTAATATTTGGACTGATTTGGGACAAAAACTTGGGAGTGATCTTATTAATTGAAATTTTGGTGCTAAACCATTGCCAAAGGTATCATGGATGTATCTTAGACCTTTATTTCACCAATGAACCATGGTTGGATAGCTTTCTTGGTTAAACGATTGGAAATTGGGAAATGAAAGTCAAAGGGCAGATTGCCTTAGAATTTTTCCTGAACTTTGGTTGACTAATTAACTATCTTTCCGAAATTATTTTTCCCTGAAATTTGATAGACCGGTACCTTTCATATGGGAGTAAAATACTGCCAATTTTGGTACCAATCCAAGTTCGTTTCGATACCCAATTAAATTACTAAAGTTAGAGGTTCAAATCTGGAAATTCTTCTCCAGTCTTGAATTTCCCCAACTTTGAGCTACCGTATCTCGGTACTCGAAAATCCGATTCTTGATCCGCTTGTTTTGTTATAAACCTCTCTTGCAACTCTAATTGAGTGATAAATTTCAGAGGCTGGTTTGCAACGTGTGAATCGTGCCGAATTTTCAAAGTTGGCCGAAATCCAACTTAATTCTGCCTTGTAAACCAATCCTGCATCTTCAAGCTCATTTTGAACACTTTCCACTTCGATTCATGGAAAAGTGTCTTCTAGGAACTTATAGTACTTTCTAAGAGGTTTCCAACGGTATAAAGTTTTCCAATTCTCGACCTATGCCGAGCGAGTTACGATTTTTCAAAGATTTAGGATAAAACTGAAATTTCTCAATTTTCAAGGCAAAGGAGTTTTTCCAAAATTCTTAATTCTCTTAGTATTACTCAAACGTTTTGCCCTCGCTTTTCGTGATAAAAACTCAAATAATCTTGTACATAATAAAAGGCTAGTTGAACCTCGATTTGCGTGTAATTGAGGTTCCTTTTGTGAAATAATCTTTAGATTGTACTAGAGTACAATCTTCCTTGATAAGTGGGTTATTTGTGTGATTATCCGCTATTAATTGCCAGGCGCACAAGGAGACCTTCAAGAGGATCTCACTGTGGACACTTGAATCTCCAAAGAATAATCCCTATTGAATTGCTCGGTGAGTGTCAAGTGTGTGAATTCTTGATACTTGCTTAATTGTGGTAATTGTTGGGAATTTTAAAAAAATAAGGGCGGGTGCGTGCTTTATCGCACTCGTTCTAATTTCAAATGAATGATTGAAGTGTATTGAATGAATGAAACGTATTGAATGAATGAATGAAATGAAATGTTATGTTATGATTAAATATGTCGTTGGAGTGAACCTCCTCGACTTTCAAATGAATGGGGGACGCCCAAACTCATAGGCTGACCTTGGGCTCGAGCCGGCAATGGACTTGGTCGGGAACCTAGGCGAGCCATGAGATATATAAGCTCGACCTATTAAGAGGTCTTGCTTGGCATACTCGTAGAGTATCGCCTTATAATAGACTTGTGGGCCCTTGAGGTGTACGGTGGACGGAGGGAAGTAAGTGGTGATCTACGGAAATGGAAATACCGACCCGGTTGACAGGAGGGTCAACGCGGGAAGGTATACGAATGACATCGGCAGAGCGAGTGGAACTTAGCTCCTGAGAGCTACTATATCCTTGAATTGTTTCTGATTACTTTTCCTGTTCGAATGGTTGATTATTGAAACATCACGGTTTTATGCAATAAATTTGGGATTGCTATTTGGACAATGTGCTTGCATGTGTGTTCTTGGCCTCACGAGCGTTTTGCTCACCCTGTAGATTTGTTTTCCTTAACAGGATTGGACTTGGAGAAATGTTGGAGAAACCCCTCTTGGCATACTCTTGTTTTTAGGGTTTCCGTTGCACTTTGGGGCTAGACTTGTGATTGATATATATATATTTTGAATATTGATGTATTTCGAGATTCCGATGTAATGATTGGGCAGATGTTGAATATTGATAAGCTTGAATGCTTACGCACTGATTGTATTTATGATATTTAATCGTAACGTCTAGTATTGTATTAAGCTTGGACGGAAATTGCTTGAGTCCTGGCGAGAGCTGGGCAGGCGTCCCGCGGATACCCTTTGGTTCGCCTTAGGGAGAAGTGGGGGCGTCACAAGATGTAAATCTATATGTTATATATACATAGGGGTAAGGGATATTTTTATTAGGGAAAATATTATGTAGAAATGATAAGAATCCTAAAAATGGAAAAATATGCATGACATGTAATGTAATCATACAAATATGATCTAGCGAGGAAGGTCCCTAAGGGTCTAGCATTGGACTAGCCCATGTCTATGAGTTCTCACTAGCGTTGGACTAGTGGAAAATCGGAATGAAGGGCCACAACTAGCATTGGACTAGTGTGGTGACGACATGCATTTGTTATAGTCTAATAAATCAAAGAAAGCATAATAAAGCAAATAATCACATAAATTACATAAAACACATAACACATAGGCATGATATCTATATGCAAGACCCTAAGAAAAGCGATTAAACACATAGGCAAACAAACATGCAAGCAAAATAAAACAAACAAACAAATGAAGCCTTATCTATTACATTGGGGAGGCCCTACTACAATCTAGAGGGGAGATAAAATAAATAATTAAAATAAATAAATCTCTAACTATTACAACTCGGCAATTAAATGCCTTCCCCCAAATAATTACAAATTGAATTAAAATAAATAAACAAAATTGAAACGAATAAAGCAAATCAATAAATAAATAAAAAACATTCAAAAGGCATGCAATAAAACACGTAAAATCACATAGGGCAAGTAGGGGCAAATAAAGTGAGAAATAAGGGATAGGGTGTACCTCCCTTGATTTGGAGCCCTAATGGAGTGAAATCATTTATTTATCCTCCAAAATAAAATAAAAGGTCAAGGTATCACTTTAATTAACAAATAATCACAAAATATGAAACTGAACCATTAAAAGCATTTGAATAACTAAACAGTTCATATTCACAAAATTAGGATCCAATTGAAAGGAAAAAGAAAGTTTGAGGGATCAATTTTGATTGATTTTTCAATTATTTGGGCCATAGTGAGATAAAGAGAAGCTTAGGGGGTTAATTGTAGCTTCCAAAGCATTTTCATGCAAAGGTGCATGCAAAGCTACGAAATACTCTTTGCAACAACAAATGAACAATTTCCAGCAGGCTTCATTCACAAACCTTCAACAAACAAAACTCTGAATTAACTCTAATCGAAACGTGACTAAACACCTCATGGCAACGCAATTCTTAGAAATTTTTGCATGCAAAGTAACCGAGAAAATAAACCTCTGCAACTGCTTCAGAAATTTTTCCTTTCTTCCGCACTCATTTTCACGCAGTTTCCTCATGCGCTTAGACACATTCATGCAAGCAAAACAAGAAAAAGACATGATTGAATTGTCATCTAGACAAAATACCAGAGCTTGGAACCGAAAAGAAAGAAAAACAAAAAGACAAGGCCGTGAGTTTCTGGTTGGGCAAGTTGAAATGCGTTTTCCAGCAAGTACTTGGGCATGATTCAAATGTCTTTTAAACCCAAACACACAAACTCAGCACCAAGCTTTCCACTTCTTCCCTTCAACACAAGATTAAGCATGCAACTTAAGTGCGAGAACTCAGAGAGCAGCCACGGAGAAGAAAACAACACAGAAAAAATGTAGCAGCCTTTCCTTTGCTGCGAGTTTCGCAGCTTCTAGCTCTCGTAGGTTAAATGCTGAAACATTGCATAAAACTCCCCATTTATCCTCCTAACTCACACACATATTCACTCACCCATTGATCGATGTTCAAGCATGGTTATATTCCCTTAACTATCCCAAACAAAAGTGTTCCAGGTCCAAGAAAGCAAGAACAACTAAAATGCAGCAAAAAACCTTATTACTTTGTTTGAAAACGTTAAGTTACAACATTCAAGAAAGCAACCCAATTTTGAACCAAAACCTGAACTCATCATGAAGAAACAAATAGCCATAGTATTAACACGCAAGGAAACAGCTTGAAACAAACATTGCTCATGTTATCACAAATAAACAGCAAACAACAACGGGGATATCAAACCAACTACCAACTTCAGTATTCAAAAAGAAAGGAAAGGCTGCTGCATCAAGTCGATTGTTTCAAGCTCATTGCAGCAACCTGTGGTTATTCACCTAGATGTGTTCGTGTGAAATAATTCAAGCAAAATCTACCAATTCAACCACCAAAATCAAATGCAAAAATTTCAACCCATTGTAATTAACATCACCCAAACACAATCAATCGTCACTAAAAGATCATCCAGACACAAACTAAGGCAGCCGGACACAAAGTTCGGCGAAAGCAACATGAATGTCTGATGAAACCTCAAACCCCCCAGCTCTTCAAGAAAACAAACCCAAACTAATGACCCTTATTCATAAGTTCCCGATAAGGAAACTTCAGAGCCCAACGTTGATAAACTCACCCAAGATGCAGCCATCTACTCCAAATAGACCCCAACAGAAATGATCCAGGTCAAAACATAAAAAGAAAGACAATACAGCGGAGAAATGCCCATCATTTACTTGAAACATCGAACTGAAACATTCCAGAAATCATTCTAAAAAAACAGACTATGAAGTAAACATGATGCTAGGCATCTGCACAAGAAGTTGCGAGGCCTACATGGGCAAGAAAACACACAGTAGATAAACATGGATCTAATACTCATTTGACATCACAAAACCCTCATAAATACACTACTAAACACGCATCAGAGGAGATTCAAGGTTGGGAAAGGGCCAAAACATGGATCTAAGAGCAAGCAAATCCTAAGTAAACCATTCATGAACAACGATTAGACAACATAAAAATCAAAGAATAAACCATAAAACAGCAAAGGTCAAACAAGTAAATAGCAAAAGAGACAACTTGGACCTTAGCCGAAAGCAAAAAGGAAGATCACAGCGGGTAGCTTGCTGTAGAACCGTGCCTTTCAACGATGATTGAAATCGATGACGGTGGCGTTGGTTTCTCCTTCCGCTATCTACCTTTCCTCTCAACCGTAGACCCTTGGCTTCCTTTCTCCTCAGCCCATAGCCTCTCTAGTTTTCCGTTTTTAGCCGACAATAGGTTCTTGGTCTCTCTAAAACCTCCCTTTTGCTGTCATCAGATCCTTCCTAAAATTTTCAGCCGTCACTCCTTCTTTTTTCTCACTCCAGCCCCAAAGCTCCTCACTTTTGCTTGGTTTCTCTCTAGCCGTCCGTCCCTCTTTTTCTTGGCCGTCACATTCTCAGCTTTTATATGGGAAGTTCCTTCCCGAAACCTAATATCTAAGGCGCAGAAAAAACTCAATTCTCTTGCCCTTTTTTACATCCTTGGATCTTCATAATTTCTGGGGTCTTTTGATAACCTTAGATCAAACCAAGTGGTTTGTTGTTTTAATGATCGAACGGAGGAGAAAACGAGTAAGAGAAAATGGAGCTGAAATTTTTGCATCCTCTGTATTTTTCGATTTCATGTTTTCTGCTTGGAATGCAATATGGAGTAAAAGCTCGGATCCTGTGTGGCTCACGCAAGCGTGAGCTTGCTTCCCATTTTTTTTTTTACCACATAATGAAATAATTTTAACAAGATAGATAAAACGCTACAAAATTAAATTCAAAAGAAAATAAACATATTCTTTGTGAACAATTTTCTCTCTTTTTTTATTTTTTAGTTAAATAAACAATAAACTTGCATAAAATAAAATCTAACAGAGATAAGGCATATTTTTGTGACCATTTTCCGGTAACTCTTAACACTAAAAAACCTTAAAATATAATTAAACAACTTAAATGATCAAAAATGAAAATAAAATAAAATAAAAATAAATAATAACAATCTAAAATGCTATAAAATGCTAAAAGCTGCCTTAAAACAAAAACTATGAGATTAATAAATAAAATAGATAATAGATATTACTAAAAACAAAAATAAAATAAATAAGTTAAAAATGTGGTGTCTACACCAAGCTTCCAACTAGTGATTAATCGGTTTAGTTTTTCTTGGCTGCACTCAAAATGTTGGATTCAAGATAGAAGATTGAACTCTCTTCACTCTCTTGCTCCTCCTAGATCTCGGACAAAATAGAAAGAAAATGAGGAAAGATGAACTCAAATGGAAGATAAGAAGGTGAGACTTTGGCTTGGTCAAGGAACCATAGGTGGTTGACATTTGTCACCACCAAAACCAACTAAATTTTGCTTTCTTTTCCTTGCATTTTGGGCCACAATTTTCGGCCATATGGCTGAGGATGAGGGGGCATATTTTGCAAAAATATCAAGGGTATGTGTTGGTAAGGAAGTGGTGGTCAAGTGGTGTGTTCAATCGATAGTGATCGATACCCGTCGGTGTGAACCGATTTTTTCTTAAATCGCGTATCCTAGGGTTTTTACCTTCTAATCACTAACTTATTATTATCACTTCTAATCATATAACATTTCCTCATCCAAAAGTCACTCTTACCTACCAAATTTGATCCTCACTCCGTACCGAATAGGCACACTACGAAAAAACATGAAAACCCTAATTCGCTCTAACTTGAAAACGGACAACGAAAACCCTTACTTCTATATTCATTTACACTTATTGTGGGGTGATTGGGTAGTAGGGCCATTATAAAGTAATAATTTCCAAATAAAAGGGAATTTTTAAGAAAAATATAAGGAATTTGCAAGTCCTCACACGGTGAGCCATGAGAATTCCATGATAAGTTTGATCTATTTGAGAGATCTCGCTTGGCATACTCGTGGAGTATTGCCTTATCAATCTCGTTCGGACTCAGGGCGGTGTACGGTGGACGGATATGAGAAGTAAGTGGAGATCTACGGATTGGAAATATCAACCCGGTTGATGGAGAGTCATCGCGGGAAGATATACGAATGAAATTTACAAAGCAAGTGGAAATTAGCTCCTGAGAGCTACCATATCCTTGAATTGTTTCTATTTACATTTCACTGAATTGTTAATTATTGTAATATTATTGCTCTACTTGTAAATTGGGATTATTACTTGAACAACGTGCCTGCATGTGTGTTCTTGGCCTCGCGAGCATTTTGCTCACCCTGTAGATTTGTTTTCCTTAACAGGAAAGGATCTGGAATGGACCTCAGAGAAACCCCTTTCTAATGTACTTTTGGCTTAAGGTTTCTAATGTAATTGGCTAGATATTCCGGATGTTGTATATTTTGGGTATTGTTGTAACTTTTGAAAATCTGATGTAAGGATAGGATGATTGTTATATATTGTTAATTTCGAACGTTTCCGCATTTGCTTGCTTTACATCGTGGTAATGGCTAGTATCGTATTAAACTTGAATGGAAATTGTATCGAGTCCTGGCGAGAGTTGGGCAGGCGTCCCGTGGATACCCTTTGGTTCGCCTTAGGGAGAAGTGGGGACATCACAGTTGGTATCAGAACACTAAGTTAGAGATCTATATGGGAGACATACCAGATACTCTACCCTTAAGACCTGAGACCGGACGACTTAGTCATGCCTTGAGTGATACTGGGGGTGAGTTAGTGACTAAGTTGGTCATGCATTAAGTGACATCCGAGCGAGCTAGTGATTTAGTTTCTAAACCGAAAAGTGTTATTGTTTTGCAGGGATGAAAAATGGAAATAGGACTCCGGCAGCTAATGGGAATAGCCATGCTAATGGTCATGTAGAGCCTCCTAAGCCTATTTACTACCAAGCTCTTGGTGGGCGGGCTCGAGTGCACTACTCACCCTCTAGTAGATACCCTCGATGTTTGTGTAAGTTGACTTTTGCCTACCCGAACTACCTCGTGCTAGCCTTGGACGACGAGCATTGTCAGTTGGTGAATGCCAACTTAGATTTACAAGCAGAGGTGGATGAGCTGAGGCAGATGGTTGGTGCTCAGGGAGAGAGAATTACGGAGCTCGAAGAGGTAGTGGAGGGCGAGGTGGCTACTGCTGCAGTCACTCATGAGGAGCTCTAGAGGACTAGGGCTCGAGTCACTAGGTTAGGTAAGGAGGTCCGTGATCAGGCTTCCGGAATCCTGACTGATGCCACTGAGATAATAGAGGGAGTGTCGGATATTGTCCAGAGCCGGTTCAGGGGGAGGACTTAAAGGAGGATCCTGAGGAGGAGATTCCTCCTGGTAGTCCTACTATGGACTAGGTCTAGACTGATTGACCTTTTGACCCTTTTGACTGGTACAGTTAGGATTAGCTGGGGTGATGCGAGTGCTAAGGCCATTGTATTTTGCATGACTGTATGGCCTACTTTTGAGGCACTTGATTCTGCTTTAATCTTCCATGACTGAAAGTACTCTTGTGGCACTTGTGTGCTATATTTTTGTGATTTCCCCCATGACTTGCTAATTGTATGGATCTTGACATGTTAATGAATGTAAATTATTATTATTTTCAATACTTTCGTGATTGGTTCTTGTTTTAAGTATTTTCTCGCGTAATTGATTCATTTCTTGCACTAGGCATACCTAGGATAATGGAAGGATGAAGGAGTGGTCCAGGCCGTGAGAAAGGGACTAGACAGGCCCAACCTCATGGGGATGATCTAGGATCGGCAACTGGACCGACCTATGGACAAGAAAATGTAGAGGGAAATCAAGTGGCTACTGGTATCAATAGGATGACTGATATCCTAGAGCGTTTGGCTGATAGACAAGGTCCTGAACTACTTAACCAACCTGGGGGATAGGATAGAGGGGAGGATAGAGCCTTGGAAAGGTTCTTGAAATTTAAGCCGCCTAAATTTATTGGTGAACCTGATCCGGAGGTAGCGAAGAATTGGTTGGAAAGAATAACTGATATATTCGCTACCTTAAACTATACCGAAGATAGGCGAGTGAATTTTGCTGCTTTCCAATTTGAGGGAGTGGCTCCTGCCTGGTGGGACATGATAAAAGGAAAATGGGAGAGAATTCAAACCCCTTGGACTTGGGCCAATTTTACGTGGGAGTTTAATGAAAAGTTTCTTCCGCGCTTAATCCAAGAGAAGAGGGAAGATGAGTTTATCAAGTTGAAACAAGGAATCCTTAGTGTAGCGACGTATGAAGGGAAATTTACTAAGCTTTCCAAGTGCACCCCTGAATTGGTGACTAATGAACGGAGGAGAATAAGGCGGTTTGTACAAGGGTTTAATGTGGAAATCCAGGAGGGCTTAGCCGTAGCCCAAATCTCTACTTTTACTGAGACAGTAGAGAAAGTACAAAGGGTTGAGAGTGTCAGAGCGCAAGTTAAGGACTTTCACAATAGGAAGAGGAACTTTTCTAGTCGTACTTTTGGACAGACTAGTAAGAGTTTACAGCCTTCCAAAATTGTGAGAGGAATGGGAGGAATAAGGACTGCAGAAGCTTCAAGGGGAGCTTTATCTAGAGGAGGTCGTAGTGAACTGGTTCAAGCTAGGGGAGCACCTTCTAGGGGTTCGGCCGTGACCCCTTGTCGCGTCCCATTTTTTTTATAAGAAAAATAAATAAATGGTTTTAAAAAGTGAATTTTTGATTTGAAAAAGAAAATGAAAAATATGGATCTAAATGGGACATGAAAATGCGACGATTTGACCCAAAATATAGTTTAAAAAGGGTTTTTTAAATGAAAAATGGAGTCGCCACCTGGTATAGAGTTAAGGTGTACCAAGTCACCTAAAATTGAATTTTTAAAGAAAAAGTAGAAAAACCCTTTTTAAACGACTCCAAGTCTACGAAAATCAGAGAAAAAGATTCGGGAGTCACATTTAAAGAAATGGAAGGCAAAGATAAGAATCCATGGCACCCTTTCAACCTAGCCAAGGCTAGTTGCGTGATTTAGTCAAAGGTTTTCTGATTTTAACCCAATGATTTATCACATTTGGATGTACTATATGAATGCATACCCTAGACCTAGGTGGGTGTCGGGAGGTTGAAATGTATCTTCAAAGATTACTTGGTACCAATCACATTAATCGTGAAGCCCAATAAAGACTCTTCGAAGAAGTCATGAATAATGCAAGTCATGAGACTCGAAAGAAAGAAAAAGTAAAGAAAATAATAATATACATATGTGTATGACCTAAAGGAATGCATCATAATGGGTGCGGGGGACTAATGCTCGTGACTCAATGTTCCCTTTAATAGAGGGAATACGAGCGTGCTAAGGCTAGAGAAGCCAAACTCGTCCATATCCCATATCTAAGGGGTTTCCCTAGTCTAATCAGGCAAAATGCACTAATTTACCCCCTAATTTCCTAAATGAGATGCAAATCTAAATGTTATATATACATAGGGGTAAGGGATATTTTATTAGGGGGGAAATATTATGTGAAAATGATAAAGATCCTAAAAAATGGAAAATATGTGAGGACTCGCAAATTCCTTGCATATTTCTCAAAAATTCCCTTTTATTTGAAAATTATTTGGAAATTATTATTTCATGTTATTCATGGTTCAATCACCCTAGAAAAGTGCCAATGACCATAGGAAATTAGGGTTTTCCTATTCGTTTTCAATTCAAGATGAAATCGGATTTTTCGTGTAACCGCAGTATAATTATCCGGTACCGAGTAAGGATCAAATTTGGTGCTTAAGAGTGACTTTTAAGTGAGAAATAATATGTGATTAGGAGCAATGATATAAAGTTGGTGAATAGGAAGTAAAAATCCTAGTACGGGGGATTTAAGGAAAAACAGTGCGAACCGACGTGTACCGGGTACTACCGATTTAACCACCACTTGACCACCACTTTCTTGCCATACAAGCTTATCACTAATTGAGCAAAATATCTTCCCTCTCATGATTACTTATTGACCAAAATATGTGGCCCAAAATGCAAGGAAAGAAAGAGAAAATTGTGTGGTTGAGGTTGAGCCAAGTGTTGGCCAAACTTGTGGTTAGAATTAAGTCTTATCTTTCTACCTTCTTATAAGACAAACTTAGCTTAATCTCCTTCATTTTATTCTTCATCTTGGCTGAGCAAGAGAGGGAGAAAGGGAGAGCAAGAGAAAACAAATTCCTTCTTGATTTACACCAACCAAGTGCTAAAATCGAATTCTAAACCGATTGATTGTAAGTTTGGAAGCTTGGGAAGCTAAGGGAACCAAAAACTTCAAGAAATAGTGGAGGATCACTCTTGCAAGCCTTCTTTTTGAGGTATAAAATCTGATCTATGGCTTTGATCCTTTTATTCTTGTTTAAGATGTTAAATAGTCCATGTTTTGGGTTTGATTACAAGTGATGCAAGTTGTTGTGGTGATTTTTGGATGAAATATGTAAGTTAGAGTTTGATTAATTTCTGCCTAAACTTGTTGTATAGTTATTATATGTTGTATATAAGGTTATATAGGGGGTTTTGGTAGCAAGTGTAGCAAGAATTAAGAAAACTATCATTGAAACCAAAAGATTTCAGATTTCTGGAAATTTTCATCCTATTCTGTCCGAATTTGAATCCCTATGTTAGAGGCCGAATTGGCCTTAGGTCAAAGAAGGAAAGTTGTAGAGAATGGTATTTTATAGGTTCCTACAAAATTTCAGCTCAATCGGAGCAATGTAAGATGTGAAAAGTCCAAAATACCCTTACTGTTTTAGGTATTTCCCAAGCAGTCCGTGTGATCAGTTAAGTCCAGTTTATCACGTTTTTCGACTAGGATCCATTCTGATTTAGTTTTTTTCCAAAACATGAAAGTTGTAGTATTCTGAATTAGCTTTCAAATGCCTCTAAGATCACCTGTTTCGGACTTGTGTACTCTGAGATATGTCCATTACAGTGTTCTACGTTTAAACAGCCGACGAATTGGTTTCTGGTTTAGTAATTTGAGAATTTGACTAAGTTACATTAGGAACTGGACTAAGAGACCTTCATTAATGTTGTAGCCCTGTGTCTTAGCTTCGAAACGGCATAATGTTCATCCCAATCTGATAAGTGTAACTCCGGTTGTGACCATTATGCATGAACCCGTCAAAACTGTCTTTTGTCAAATTGCATTTCCGCACTTGTTATTACTTTGATTTTTGTTCTTATATTGTCTTGAGCCTATGAAATGGCTATTATGATGAGTTTGTGCTGTACATGACTTTGGGTTTGGCTGAGAAAAAAATCATGAAGCCATAAATGGCTGGAAAATTAGGTAAACACAAAGGGCATGCTGCCCAAATTTTCGCCCGAAAGCTAAGTTCTATTTGAACTTGTATAATACTATGACCGTTTTTCCATCTTAAAAACATGATCCTTCTTCAATTGGAAACTCCAAATGTTTACTTATTCTTACCAAATAAAGAGGAGTAGTTTAGGATTTTCTTGAGTATTTTGTCCTCTCTTTTTCATGAATTTCATTAAGACAATTAGTCTACAATATCTACTTGAATATGAGATAAGTTTCAACCATATAAACGATTCCAAAAACGGTATTTCTTAGTCTATCTAGTTGGGTTTTGACTTGTTTTTAGTTCAAGTGTTTCCATTAGAAAATTTTATAACCCTTTTGGAGTTGGTTTTATGTGTGGTCTATGAAACCCTAGTTATTTTTATCCACGAGTCCAAATGTCCACGTTCCACTTTAAAGTCTTTTTATACGTTCTACTCATCATGCGACGAGTCTCTTTGATTGCACCTAATTGGTTGTGACAAATGAGTGGTAATATTCTTTTCATTTAATCTTAGGTTTTCTCGGTGACTAAAGATAATATCCGGAAGGATATTTTGCACGTTGTTGTGCGTAAATAGGTGAGTGTTCTATATACGTTTTGTTCCTATGACTATGTGGATTGTTGGATCTATGTGGTTATTTGTGACTATTTGATTACATGTTACTTGTTTTCTATGATTTTTAAAATGAACTTTTGCTAGGTGAGTGTGTACTTTATCGCACTCGACCTAAATAAATATGAAATTTTCGGTGATTAAATGTTGAAATACTAGTTGCGCATGAATGTAAGCCTTTTGGCTGAACTGGGCCCTTGCCCTTGTTACCGGTCGTCTCGAGCCAGAAGCGGACTCGGTCGAGCGATTAGGAACCTGGGTGAATTTGGTATACTCGAGTATTACCTTGTAGACCGGCCATGTCCGGGTAGGTGGAGTCCGGCCAACGTCCGGATGGGTGGAGTCCGGCCAACGTCCGGAAAAGGGGATGAACGAACAAAAGGATGAACGAGGGATTCTACTTACAAAAAATGTATTTTCAAACGATTGGAGGAATAAGGGGAAATGTCAGGGGAATGAACGAACGAACAAAGAGCTCCTTGGGAGCCCGTATCCTTTTAATGAATGCATTATCATTGCTTTATATTGGACATGTTTTCTGGATTAATTGTTATTACATGACTACTGTTCCTTGTTTAATTACTTGTTTATATATATAGAACCTCACTGGACTTTTTAGCTCATACCACGTCAATTGTTTTCCTTAGCAGGGGAAGGCGAGCAAGGACGAGCGTTCGGTATAGTCTAGTTGATCTAGTTCTTTGGCCTTGTAATGGTTCTCGCCCTAGTGCTTGGCACGGGCTGGTTGTATGAGGAATGAGAACCCTTGTATATTCGATGGTTGTACTTGAATGGTAAAAACTTTGAAGACTTCTGGTGTGTAGAAGTTTCTTATCTTTTACTTGAACATCTATTGTCTATGGATGTATATACATGATTTGAGTTCCATAGTGAGTGAGTCCTGGCGAGAGTTGGGCAGGCGACCCGCTGAACCCTGGGGTACGCCCCAGGGGGAGGTGGGGCCGTCACAAAATATGCATGAAGTGTAATGTAATCATATAAACATGATCTAGCGAGGGAGGTCCCTAAGGGTCTAGCATTGGACTAGCCCATGTCTATGATCCTCACTAGTATTAGACTAGTGGAAAATCGGAACAAAGAGCCACAACTAGCGTTGGACTAGTGTGGTGACGGGAAAGGAATCACAACTAGCATTGGACTAGTGTGATAACATACATTTATTACAGCCTAAGAAATCAGATAAAGCACATAAATCACATATAGCACATAACACATAAGCATGGTATCTAGATGCAAGACCCTAAGAAAGCAAGTAACACGTAGCACGTAAGCATGCAAATCATACAGGGCAAATAAAGCAAAGAAAGCACTAACTATTACATTCGGGGAAGCCTACTACAATCTAAGAGGGGGAACGGAATGAAATAATAATCTAGCTATTACAACTCTGGCATT
This sequence comes from Coffea canephora, assembly GCA_036785865.1. Classification (NCBI taxonomy): domain Eukaryota; kingdom Viridiplantae; phylum Streptophyta; class Magnoliopsida; order Gentianales; family Rubiaceae; genus Coffea; species Coffea canephora. The sequence goes on from CM071922.1 coordinate 22,954,704, forward strand.
CAAGTGCCTTTCAAATGATTGAAATTGCAAATAACTATACAAAACTAAACAAATAAAGTGGATAAATAAATAAATAAATGAAACATTCAAAAGGCATGCAATCAAACACATAAAACACATAGACACATAGGGTCAAATAAAGTGAAAATAAGGGATAGACTGTACCTCCCTTGCAATGGTAGTCAAATGAAGGGAAAATAGCTTCAAAACAATAAAAAGGTCAATGCACCAATTAAATTTTTGGCTTGGGTCAAAAACAAACGTTGCAAGTCTCACTCATAAATTAAACCAAATACTATATCTGGTTGCAGGATTAAAGCCAGTAAATCTGTCAAAGGGTCCTGAATAAAGAAAAAGCAAAGCTGGGCATCTTCTACACTTTTCATACTGCTACTTCCCATAACTTCCGTAGCTCAACAACCCAAATCTCATACAAAACTAATTCCGAACAAAACAAGATCCTGAACTCTGGCACTTTTATTTAGCACTAAAGAGACACAAAACAAACAGCAACCAGGGAAACATCTGTTATTCTTGGTTTTGATGATCACAAAAGTTCGTTGAAATGTTTATACAGACCAAGAAAGTGAATACTTTGATCAGGCCTGATGGAACAAGGAAAGCATATGTTTGATTGACTCCAGTCTACGATACTTTGGATGTGGCAAACAAGATTGGAATAATATAAACAAATTTAGTTATTGTTTTGTTCCCATCAAAGATACAGTCTTTTAAGTGTGACAATTTTGTTATAATGATCACAAAATACTTTGAATTGTTTATCTAACCTTCTTCAAATATAAGTGTTGTTGCTTACCAAAGAATCAGGCACGAATATGACGTGAGATGCAAATCAACCAAAAGAAGAAGCAAAAACAGGACACTCATGTCGGACGTCCGGAAGGATTCTGTCGGACGTCCGAAAGGATAAAGAACATCAAGAAGAAAGCTCTGTCGGACGCTCGTAAGGAAGCATCGGACGTCCGAAAGGATCGGACGCTTGCCATCGGACGCACATCAACCGCATCGGACGTCCGAAAAATTCCAAGATGACTTGCCAACTCTCTGCCAACGATTGGACGCTGTGCTGTCGGACGAAACAAACGCATCGGACGTCTGAACTTCAACTTGGCTGTCATCGGACGATTGGTTCGGACGATGATTTGATCGTCGGACGTCCGACAGTCCCAATGGCTAGTTGACTCTTCAGCTGCCTTCTATCCGTTGGAAGCATTGATGAAGCCCATTTCTGGTTCCCTTTAAAATCAAACTGGTCTGAACCAAGCAGGGACTTTTGCACACTTTGTTTGCAAGATCTCAAGAGATATTTTAGCGAGAAAATAGTCTTCAAAGCGAGATTTGTTTGAAAGTGGTGTGAACTTCTTGTGAGCATTTCTTTTGTGGTTGAAAGGGTCTTTAGTGTAGCTTTGTTGAGGGTTTTCTGAGTGATTGTAAAACTTCTTAGCTTGACTAAGTGAGGCTTAGGGCAAGGAGGAAGTGCTCCCTCCATTGTACATCTAGTTGATCTTCTTTCATCAAAGAGAAGTTGCTCAACCTAGTGATTGGTCTTCAAGTTTGAGGATAGCTTGGTAGACACATGATTCGATTCCCTATCTTACTTTTTTGTTTAATAAAATTCTCATTACTTATCTATACTTGTTTTTTTTCTGATCAATATTGCTCTTGTCTTCTAATCTACTTGGTTGATCATTACTAGAAAAGAAGGTAAATTTTTATTAAAGAAAAAGTGCATAAATTTGGTTAAGATTTTAATCAACCCAATTCACCCCCCCTCTTGGTTGTCTTTGGGACTTACAATTGGTATCAGAGCTTGGTCTCCTTGAGATTAAGCTCTAACGGCTTGGAGTAAAGATGACAACCAGTCATGCTATGTTTGTTGAGGGGCAATCTGTTACTAGGCCTCCCATGTTTAGTGGCTCCAACTATGTTAGTTGGAAAGAAAGGATGATTATCTTTTTGCAATCTATTGATATTGAGCTATGGTTTATTGTGAGTGAAGGACCGCATGAAGCTAACTTTCTTGATGCAGAAACAGGTTCACTTTGACCAAAAACGAGAGCTGAAATGAATGCTCAAGATAGGACTAACCTCACATTGAATGCCAAGGCCATGAATGTTCTTTATAGTGCCCTAGATTCAAATGAATCAATTAGAGTAAAAGGCTGCAAATCGGCCAAAGAAATGTGGGATAAACTAAGAGAAATCCATGAGGGTGGTGACAACGTGAAAGAACAGAAAAAGGCTATCTTGGTCACAAAATATGAATCATTTAAAATTGAACCTCTTGAGCATATTGACAAAATGTATTGCAGGTTCACTGACTTGATCAAAGATCTCGAGGTGTTGGGCAAAGAGTACACCTTGGGAGAGAAGAACAGGAAAATTCTCAATGCGTTGGGCAAAGAATGGGAAAATAAAGTGACTGCAATAGAGGAGGCTAAGGATTTAAGTTCTGTGCCTATTGAATCTATCATTAACTCACTAACCTCTTATGAGTTGAAACTGAAATCTAAAGTGCAGGAGGAAGAGGATGCTAGAGCAAAGAGAAACATTGCTCTAAAGATTACTCAAGGTGAAGATGATACAGCTCACTTGGATGATGAAGACTCAGATGGTGATGATAATGATCTTGCTCTCATCACCAGAGGCTTCAAGAGAATCTTGAATAAAAGAAAGTTTAGAAGGGGAGGACCTAGCAATCAATTCCAGAATCAGCCATCTATCGCAAAGTACAAAGGAAAACAAGATTTCAACAAGAAACAGTTGGACAAATGCTTCGAATGTGGACAGATTGGACACTATGCAAACGAATGCCCCATGAAAAAGATGAAAGATGGAAAAGCTGATCGAAAGCCAAGATTCAACAACTTTCAGATTACTTGGAATGAATGCAACTCCGAAGGGGAAGTTGAAGAAGAAGAAGAATCAGCTCAAATGGCCTTCATGGCTATTGGAAATAATGAGGTAACTTCCACACACTCTCAATCTGAAAGTGATGATGATGAAGATGATGATCTTGAATCCTTTGTTGAAAAAATGCATAATGCCTTGAAGGAATCTTATGATAAAAACAAGCTGTTAAAACAGAAAATTGCCTTTCTTATTCAAGAAAACACAAGTCTTTTTCAACAAAACAAACAACTAAAGACTGACAATGAATGTCTTGTAAGAGCCGGATGTGATGTTCAAAATGAGCTTGTTAGAAAGACAAATATTTGTGAAATGCTGAAGGAAAGACACGGTAATTTGAAGAAAAGAATGGACAAATTGGATGAAACCTTGAAAGCAAGAAAGCAGGATTTTTTCAAAAAGAACATGTCATCTACTCATCTTACTGCTTGTCAAAGAACATTTGCACACAACAAAATTGCACATGGCTTCACAACATATAGAAGAGGTGGATTGAGATATGTTAAACCAGTACATGTTAAGAACTCTTCCATTATATGTAGTTTTTGTTGTCAAAAAGGGCATTTGAGTGGAGATTGCTATGTGAAAAGAAATCTGAACAAAGGGATGAAATGCATGTGGTTAGTTAGATACAATGCTAACTATTATGGACCCAAAAATTAAAAAGGGTACCAAACACTTTATCTTTTCAGGAAAAAGGATCAAACAAGTCCAAATGGTTTATTGATAGCGGCTGCTCAAGGCACATGACCGGTGATCCCTCTTTGTTCATAAAGCTGAAATCAAAATCAAGTGGAAAGGTGACATTTGGTGATGATGTGAAAGCTAAGACAATTGGAATAGGTGATGTTGGTAAGGATGGTGAAACTTTTGTTCATAATGTACTCTTAGTTGATAACTTAGGTTATAACTTGGTTAGTGTTAGTCAATTGTGTGATAAAGACTTGTATGTGTTGTTTAAAAAGCATGAATGCATTGTACTTGATCCCAAATATAATGTTGTGTTCAAAGGGAAGAGGTTTAACGACATATATATTGTGATTCTTGATAAAGTTGATTCTTCTAGCTTAAAATGTCTTAAAGTTTCAAATGAAGATCCTTGGTTGTGGCATAGAAGACTTTGTCATTTTAACATGGATTTACTAAAGGAAATTTCGAAAAAGGAGTTGGTTAGAGGCTTGCCAAAAATCAGTTTTGATAAGGACAAAATATGTGATGCATATCAATTTGGGAAGCAAACAAAAATTTCCTTTAAACCAAAGATGTGTGTATCTACTTCTAAACCTTTGGAACTCTTGCATCTTGATTTATTTGGTCCCACTCAAATTACTAGCTTGGGAGGTAAAAGATATTGTTTTGTAATTGTTGATGATTATTCTAAATACACTTGGGTGATATTTCTTGCTCATAAAGATGATGCCTTCAAGAATTTTACTTCATTGTTTGCTAAAGTGCAAAATCTGCTTGGGTTAAAAATTGTTAGGATTAGAAGTGATAATGGGACAGAATTCAAGTATTGTGGTTTTCCAGAATTTTGTGATCATAATGGTATAACACATGAGTTTTCTATTGCAAGGACTCCACAGCAAAATGGTGTTGTAGAAAGGAAAAACAGGACTCTCCAAGAGGCTGCTAGAACTATGTTGAATGAATGTAGGTTGCCTAAATATCTTTGGGTTGAAGCGGTAAACACTGCATGTTATGTGATGAATAGAATACTCTTGAGACCTATTTTAAAGAAAACTCCTTATGAGCTGATTTTTGATAAGAAACCTATGGTTGGTTATTTCAAATTATTTGGTTGTAAATGCTTTATTTTGAATCTAAAGGAACATCTTGGTAAGTTTGATAAAAAAATCTGATGAAGAAATATTTTTGGGGTATTGTGAGAATAAAAGAGGATATAGAGTTTTTAATAGAAGGACTCTTGTGATTGAAGAAGCTATACATATAACATTTGATGAAACCAATGATGATAATTCCAAAAGTTCGTGTGAGGATGATGATGTAGGTGTTCGAGAAGGAATGGAAAAGCTATCAATTGGAAATGAAGGAAGCTTTAAACCAGCAGCAACTGAAATGGAAAATGAAGTTCATAATGATCAAGAAGAGGAAGATGAAGACAAAAATGATGATCCACTCAAAGATCTTCCCAAGGCTTGGAAATTCAGCCAAAATCATCCAAAAGAGCTTATAATTGGTGATCCATCCGAGAACGTAAACACTTGTTCCTCATCTAGAAAATTGATTGACAATTTTGCTTTAGTTTCTCTTTTTGAACCCAAAAATATCAATGATGCTTTAAAGGATGAAAACTGGATTTTGGCAATGCAAGAGGAACTTAATCAATTTGAGAGAAATGAAGTTTGGACACTTGTTGATAGACCTCAAAATCAACCTATCATTGGCACAAAGTGGATTTTTAGAAATAAGTTGGATGATAAAGGTGTTGTTGTAAGAAATAAAGCCAGATTAGTTGCTAAAGGATATGCACAAGAAGAAGGAATTGATTTTGATGAAACATTTGCTCCCGTAGCAAGATTAGAATCTATTAGAATGCTTCTTGCTTTTGCATGCTTTAAAGGCTTCAAATTGTTTCAAATGGATGTTAAAAGTGCTTTTTTAAATGGTTTTATTGATCAAGAAGTATATGTGGATCAACCCCCCGGTTTTGAAAATACAAAATTTCCAAGTCATGTGTTTAAACTATCTAAAGCTTTATATGGTCTAAAACAGGCTCCAAGAGCTTGGTATGAAAGACTAAGTGGTTTTTTGATTGAAAATGATTTCAAAAGGGGTGTTGTGGACACCACACTTTTTACTAAGCAAGTATTGAATGACCTTCTTATTGTGCAAATATATGTTGTTGATATTATTTTTGGTGCTACTAATGAGTATCTATGTAAGGAGTTTTCCACCACTATGCAAAGTGAATTTGAAATGAGTATGATGGGAGAATTAAATTTCTTCCTTGGACTTCAAATACATCAAACTCTTGAGGGAATTTTTATAAATCAAGCAAAATTTACTAAGGAATTGCTGAAAAGGTTTGGCATGGAGGACTCAAAGCAAGTTGGAACTCCAATGTGCACTTCTACAAAGCTTGACAAAGATGAAGAGGGTAATCATGTGGATGAAAAGCATTATAGAGGTATGATCGGAATCCTACTCTATTTAACCGCAAGTAGACCTGATATTATGTTTGCTGTTTGCTTGTGTGCTAGATTTCAATCTTGTCCAAAAGAATCACATTTGAATGCTGTAAAAAGGATTTTTAGGTATTTGAAAGGTACATTAGACTATGGTCTTTGGTATGCTAGATCTAATGAGTTTGCACTATATGGTTATTCGGATGCTGATTTTGGAGGGTGTCGTGTGGATAGAAAGAGTACTAGTGGAACTTGTCATTTTCTTAGAAATTGTTTAGTCTCTTGGTTTAGCAAGAAACAATGTGCAATCTCTTTGTCTACAACCGAAGCGGAATATATTGCCGCTAGTGCATGTTGTGCTCAACTTTTATGGATGAAACACACTTTGAATGATTTTGGATTGTTGTATGACTGCATGCCTGTATTCTGTGATAATACTAGTGCTATAAATTTGACCAAAAATCCTATTCATCATTCTAGGACAAAGCACATAGATATAAAGCATCACTTTATTCGTGATCTTGTTCAAAAAGGTGAAATATGTGTAAATTATGTTTGTTCTAAAGATCAATTTGCTGATATTTTTACAAAAGCTTTGCCATTAGATCAATTCATTCATCTAAGATCAAAATTAGGAATAATCGAAAAATCATCTTAATTTTTTTTTGGGTCTTCGGACGTCCGAAAGAAGATGAACGGACGTCCGATGATGTTCTTCAGCCATTTTCCAGATTGCGCCTGTTCGGACGCAGCTGTCGGACGCACAACTTCGTTCGGCCGTCCGACAGTGCAACGGATCAATTTTTTAAACAACTTTCTTTCTCATTTGCTTCAGACTCTTCCTATTCTATTTCCTCTCGGCCGAAAACTCTCTCTTCCCTCACTCTCAAATTCGTACCATTTTGAAGCTCTCATTCTCAAATTGACTCAAACAAAACTTTTTCTGACTGATTGCGATTCATTTCTCCTGATCATTTCACCAAATCGCATAACATTTCACAAATTCCCAAATTTCCCTCAAAACCCTACTCTTTCATAACTGCTCTGACAACTCTTGATCAAGGCCTTTTTGTCCCAAAATTTCTGTGCGATTCACTTCCCTACTGCTGTGTGCATCATTTGCATCCTTCATTTCACACATTTCGCACAATGGTGAATCTAAGGGGAGGAAAGGTTACTGCCGGACGCAAGCATCCACTCAGGGATGAGGATGAGGATCTTCCTACTGTCAAACGGACATCCAAACGCTTCAAAAGGGGAGCTATCAAGAGTCAAATGTCACGCCCTACACCACAACCCTCCTCTCAGCCTGAATCTGGACAGGGAACATCTTCTCAACCACCTCCAAAATCAGCCCCCCCTACATTCTTTGATGATACAGCAAGAGACAAACACTCCTTGATATCCCAGAAAGGTGTCATCCCTCAACGCACTGTAAACCCTTCTGAATTTCGTCTCATAGGTTTAGAACCCATTCTGAAGTTGTTTGCTTTTCAGAAATGGTCGCATATCATTTCTATGCCAAATGTTTACTATCCTGAAATGCTGCATCAATTTTTTGCTAATCTTAGGAAAGGCTCTGACCAAACTGAAATCTTTTTCAGGGTTAATGGGGTAGATTTAATCTTTGACTCTGAAATTGTGAATTCCATTTTAAATACTACCATTGAACGTGGGTGCAAGGATAAAATTGCAAATTTCTTTTCCTATGAAGAGCACCCTAATGCTGATAATCATTTTGATGGGGCTAAAATGTTGACCTATTTTAAAAGGAGTTTTTCCTCCCCTGCTGATGCTAAACTGAATGATCTTGCCCCTGTGAATTTAATTGCTTTTTCTATCATTTCAAATCTGCTTGTGCCTACTGATGGCCATAGAACTGATGCAAACAAAATGGAGTTGTACCTCTTTTATTGTTTTCGAGAAAAAATTCGGATTGATTTTGGTTTTGTCATGTGCAAGTTTTTACTTCGCTATACCACTGACTCTCGCAGAAAACTATCCTATGGAAAGTTTTTTCAAAAGATTTTTGAGTTTTTCAAAGTTCCAATTTTAGGTGTTTGTCCCAAAGAAGTATCTTCTTATGCCTTTACCAAAGGATATTTTGAATGGAAAAATCTTGTTTTTAAAGATAATATGTGGTCTTATAAGGAGGCATCGTCCAGTGAACATAGGTCTAAGGCTGCACATGATCCTTCATCTATTCCACTCACTCCCATTCATCCTAGGAAATCTGCCACTAAGGCATCTTCCTCCTCCAATGATGGAGTGATTGCGCTTCTTCATGAACTCAAACAGCATGTTCTTCTTCTAGAACATGGCCTAATGCTCACCATGTCCTCTGAGCAACAAACTGCCTTTCTAGACAAAAAGAACCTTCTTTTTCCCCCACCTGTGGTTGAGGAAGTCTCATATGACAAAGAACCTCGAACCACTGATCCAGGTTCATCAGTTCCAGATCCGAATTCATCAACTCCTGTGACTCCTCATGGCCCTTCCACATCAGACAAAGGCAAGGCACCAATTGAAGAAGCTGCTGAAGATGATGAAGAAACTGATGAGGAAGACCTCTCTCAATATCAGCTCTCTCGAAGAACACCTGGATCCATATAGTTCACTACTTAGGACATTTGCATTCTGTTTGTCTATTTTATGTGTTTGTAATGTTCAACATTTGTAATATTTTTCTTGTTGGTACTGTATGTTTATGTTAAGTATTTTGAATGATGACTGTGTTTATGGATGTTTAAGTATTTTGGTGCAATGAATTTGATTTTCATTGATGAATGTGTTTGTGGATGTGTTGATGTGATTGGTTGCCCTTTTGTGATGACAAAAAGGGGGAGAGCACTGGATTGATTGATGATTGATGATTGATGATTGGTGTTGATTGATGATTGATGATTGGTGATGTTGGATATATTGGATTGATTGTTTAAATTTGGATTGGCTGATATGCTTAATTGTCATATTTTTGGAAAATTGTTTAACTCGGATGGGCAGCCAAGTGAGGGGGAGTTTTTCAAAATATTCAATATTTTATGATTCACTAAATAAGGGGGAGTTCTTGAGAAAGGGGGAGCTTATACTGCAATCATCAAATTTCATTTCAAACTTTTGTTTTGTCATCATCAAAAAGGGGGAGAATGTTATTCTTGGTTTTGATGATCACAAAAGTTCGTTGAAATGTTTATACAGACCAAGAAAGTGAACACTTTGATCAGGTCTGATGGAACAAGGAAAGCATATGTTTGATTGACTCCAGTCTACGATGCTTTGGATGTGGCAAACAAGATTGGAATAATATAAACAAATTTAGTTATTGTTTTATTCCGATCAAAGATACAGTCTTTTAAGTGTGACAATTTTGTTATAATGATCACAAAATATTTTGAATTGTTTATCTAACCTTCTTCAAATATAAGTGTTGTTGCTTATCAAAGAATCAGGCACGAATATGACGTGAGATGCAAATCAACCAAAAGAAGAAGCAAAAACAGGACACTCATGTCGGACGTCCGGAAGGATTCTGTCGGACCTCCGAAAGGATAAAGAACATCAAGAAAGAAGCTCTGTCGGACGCTCGTAAGGAAGTATCGGACGTCCGAAAGGATCGGACGCTTGCCATCGGACGCACATCAACCGCATCGGACGTCCGAAAAATTCCAAGATGACTTGCCAACTCTCTGCCAACGATCGGACGCTGTGCTGTCGTACGAAACAAACGCATCGGACGCCCGAACTTCAACTTGGCTGTCATCGGACGATTGGTTCGGACGATGATTTGATCGTCGGACGTCCGACAGCCCCAACGGCTAGTTGACTCTTTAACTGCCTTCTATCCGTTGGAAGCATTGATGAAGCCCATTTCTGGTTCCCTTTAAAATCAAACTGGTCTGAACCAAACAGGGACTTTTGCACACTTTGTTTGCAAGATCTCAAGAGATATTTTAGCGAGAAAATAGTCTTCAGAGCGAGATTTGTTTGAAAGTGGTGTGAACTTCTTGTGAGCATTTCTTTTGTGGTTGAAAGGGTCTTTAGTATAGCTTTGTTGAGGATTTTCTGAGTGATTGTAAAACTTCTTAGCTTGACTAAGTGAGGCTTAGGGCAAGGAGGAAGTGCTCCCTCCATTGTACATCTAGTTGATCTTCTTTCATCAAAGAGAAGTTGCTCAACCTAGTGATTGGTCTTCAAATTTGAGGATAGCTTGGTAGACACTTGATTCGATTCCCTATCTTACTTTTCTGTTTAATAAAATTCTCATTGCTTATCTATACTTATTTTTTTTCTGATCAATATTGCTCTTGTCTTCTAATCTACTTGGTTGATCATTACTAGAAAAGAAGGTAAATTTTTATTAAAGAAAAAGTGCATAAATTTGGTTAAGATTTTAATCAACCCAATTCACCCCCTCTCTTGGTTGTCTTTGGGACTTACAACATCAAGAAGCAAAACATGGTAAAAATCATGAAGCCAAACCAGCAGCAAAGATAGCCCAAGATTCACGTTTCACAGACTTGGATTCTCATGAAAAATCCCGCCAAAGCAACAAGGAAAGAAACTACCGTTACCTCAGAATCCTGGCGGAATGAAATGAACGTGGAAATCGCCCAAAAGGTCACGCTGATTCCAGAGACGCTGTCGAGAACTTCCGTCGCAGAACTTTCAGCATGGGGGAGCCCGCAACTTGGAGCACCAATCTAGCTGGGTTGGAGGTGTTTTTAAGGAATGGTCACTGAACATAAGTTGTTGCCTGACATCCACAGAAAGTGCAGAAAAATATTACTCGCTCCAAAAGATAAGGAATTGCTTGGAAATTTCCACGAAACGAGGCTGATTCGTCCGCCCGGTGATGAATTTTTAGCAAGTTCCCTCCTTTTTCAACTTTCTCCCTCACCGCTGCCTTTCTTGTCCTCTCTCTTTTCTGAAGCCTTTCTTGATCTCTTAGATCTTTCCCAGGTTTCTCAGTAGCTCTCAAAGCCTCCCGTAGTCTTCTTGCTCTTCTCTGGTTTCCTCCATTTCTTGCCCACAGCTCGTCTCCGCCACCCACTCTCTTTTTCACTCTCGGTTCCCGTAGCTTTTCTTCCTTTTCCTTTCTCAGCCTAAGCCCTCTCTCTCACTCTCACTCTATCTCTTTTTCAGCCACCACAAAGCTGCGTTCTTTTCCTTCTAAAACCGTAGTCGCTCCCCTCTCTCAGCCGCCCCATTCTTTTCTTTTTGTCCAGCCGTCAACCCCCGTAGCCTTCTGTTTTTTTTTTCTACAACCACCAACTAGCCCCTCTCCCTTTCTAGCCGTCAGCTTCCTTCCTTTTTATATCTCTAAAGACACCTAAACCTACATCTAATGGTGCTGGTTTTTCTGCATTTCTGGTCATTATCCGGAGCCTTTGGTTGATTGATTTGGGATCAGAATTAGAGGATGATTTGTCTGTTGTACTGAGGGGCTCTAACGGAAAAGAAAAAATGCGAGCCAAGGGGTGTAAATGGAATCCATATTGCCGCTGCAAATTTTCCTGTACTCGTGTGCATGTATGTGCTTGCAATGTGATATGGAGAAAATGGCTAGGATCCTGTGCAGCTCCGGGCGTATGAGCTTGGTTTTCTCTCTTCTTTTCTTTTTTTTAAATTAAATAAATAATAAACTTGCATAAAATCTAACAGAGATAAGGCATATTTTTGTGACCATTTCCCGGCAACTCTTAACACTAAAAAAAACCTTAAAATATAATTAAACAACTAAATGATCAAAATGAATAAAAATAAATAATAACAATCTAAAATGCTATAAAATGCTAAAAGGTGCCTTAAAACAAAAATTATGAGATTAATAAAATAAAATAGATAATACTAAAAATAAAAAATAAAATAAAATTAGTTAAAAATTTGGAGTCTACAGTTTGCCCCTCTTTGTCTGAGTTTTGGTAAAATTTGAGACAAAAAAGTAGACACCAAATACATCACCTGTGGTTGTTTGGCGACTGATGCTCTTGAAATGTGGACTGACCACATTTAATGAGACCAACTCTGACGAGAAATTTAAAACGGGACTGACCCGAATCAAAACTTAAAATGGGACTGACCCCAACAAAATTTAAAACGGGACTGACCCGAACAAAGAATTCAAAATGAGACAGACCAAAACAGGAAATTTTAAAATAGGACTGATCTGAACAAGAAATTTATAAGGGGACTGACCCCAACAAGAAATTAATCATGGGACTGGCCCGAACGAGAAATTAATCATGGGACTGATCCGAACAAACTTTAAATTATGGGACTGACCCGAACAAGAAATTTAAACATGGGACTGACCCGAATAAAATTTAAAATCATGGGACTGACTCGACTAAAATTTAAAATCATGGGACTGACCTGAATAAAATTTAAAATGGAATGCGCACTAGTGGGACTGGCCCATGTTTAGTGGCAATGCAAATGAAGTGCTCACTGGTGGGACTGACCCATGTTCAGTGGCAGTGAAATGAGATGCACGCTAGTGGGACAGACCCAACGGCTAGTGGCGATGCAAAATAAAATGCTCACTAGTGGGACTGACGCACGGCTAGTGGCTGAGTAAATGAAATGCTCACTAGTGGGACTGACTCACGACTAGTGGCTGAGTAAATGAAATGCTCACTAGTGGGACTGACCCACGGCTAGTGGCTAAGTAAATGAAAGGCTCACAAGTGGGACTGACCCAACGGCTAGTGGCAGTGTAAAATAAAATGCTCACAAGTGGGACTGACCCACGGCTAGTGGCTGAGTAAATGAAATGCTCACTAGTGGGATTGACCCACGACTAGTGGTTGAGTAAATGAAAGGCTCACTAGTGGGACTGACCCAACAGCTAGTGGGAGTGTAAAATGAAATGCGCACTAGTGGGACTGACCCAACGGCTAGTGGCAGTGGAAATGAAAGGCTCACTAGTGGGACCGACCCAACGGCTAGTGGCGGTGGAAATGAAAGGCTCACTAATGGGACCGACCCAACGGCTAGTGGCAGTGTAAAATGAAAGGCTCACTAGTTGGATTGACCCAACGGCTAGTGGCGGTGCAAAATGAAATGCGCACTAGTGGGACTGACCCAACGGCTAGTGGCAATGTAAATGAAAGGCTCACTAGTGGGACTGACCCAACGGCTAGTGGCGGTGTAAATGAAAGGCTCACTAGTGGGACTGACCCAACGGCTAGTGGCAGTGTAAATGAAAGACGCACTAGTGGGACTGACCCAACGGCTAGTGGCAGTGTAAAATGAATGGCTCACTAGTGGGACTGACCCAACGGCTAGTGGTAGTGTAAATGAAAGACTCACTAGTGGGACTGACCCAACGGCTAGTGGTAGTGTAAAATAAAATACGCACTAATGGGACTGACCCACGGCTAGTGGCAATGTAAATGAAAATGCTCACTAGTGGGACTGACCCACTAGTGGCAGTGCAAGTGAAATGCCTTGACAATTGGTCAGTGGGATCAAACCCGAGCCTGCCGTGATAAAATTTTATTTGATTTTTTTTTTTTTTGTTGTTTTTGTTTTTGTTTTTTTTTTTTGCTGTTTTTTTTTACCTTTTGATTTTTGAAGAAACTTTCCAAAAATAATTTGCCCCAATATGACGAATTGGTCAGTGGGATTAAACCCGAGCCTGCCTCAGTTGCACAGAATCCAAGCCCAATCGGGATGTTGGCGGCATAAAATCCAGGCCCAACATGATCTTCATTTTTGCTCGACGAACTATTTTCACAACGAGCCACTTTGAGGCTTTCAATTTTTGGCATTCCATTGAAACAAACTTCTCTGTTTGGAATCAAGATTGCCAACTGTTCGTTGTTTCATTGTGCTTTCCCAGGGATGAACAGATCCAATGGCGCTTTTAGTAAACCAAAAGATTGTCACTTGCCCAAATCCCATAATTATGATCTTACACTGTGCAAAACCTTTGGCATGAAACGTCAGCCTTGGCCCTTTCAAATATCTCTGCTCCGGAGTTCGGTGTTGGCAAAAGCACTTAGTGCCCTTTCAGGTTTTCGCTAAGGTCGTCTCCACCCCTTTTGCTTTGTCTAGTGCTTTTTCCTTTCTTTTCTTATTTTTTCCTTGGTTTTTCCAATTTTTCCATTTGGGAGAATCTTCTCAAAAATAATTCGCCCCAATTTCCACCAATTATTGTACAGCCGATCATTTGATTTACGTTACGGCATGGTTGCTCCTCCTTAAGGCCTTGATTCGCAAGATTCTGACTTACGCTTCTTCATCGATTTCAAGCCATGAATTCCTGCACAGGGGGCTTAACAAAATATGACATGCACTTAAATTCCATGAAAAGAGCAGCGGGATTTATTCAAAAGTGCGTTACTTGACTCTTGGCGAAAACTTCAAATGCATTACAAAAATTTGCCCCAGTATGGGCTTATTTTCACGAAATCTCATAAACAAAAATTTGCCCCAGTATGGGCCCATTTTGTAAAATTTCTCAAATGAAAATTTGCCCTAGTGTAGGCCCATTTAATTGCAAAAATTTATTTCAATGACTCTCTATTTATTTGAACAATGTAAGAAACTATATTTCCTAAGAGAAAATTTCATGATGAATCTCTCGAAATAATACCAAATTACAAAAGATTTTCCTCACCTTAGCATCGATGCTTAGAGTAATGGGTCACCACTTCTTGTTAGCTCGTCTTTTCGGACCAATCAAGTAGGTATTATTTCTGATTTTGTGGTGACTAAGGAAAATGGGAGGTTAGGATCTGTCTTATTCTTGTGCCCAATGGTATGTAATTCATTCAACATCACATCTTAGTGAAAGCAAATAGTATGTCACCCCTATTTCTTAAGAAAATTTAGTCAACATATAAGCTTTTGAGGCTTGTAATGTGTGGACAGAAACGATAGCTAAACATGTGGAAACAGGTTATAGCCTTAAGATCACAAATGGTTGATGGATTCCTTAGAAGCATAATCTTCACTTCGAATTGTCACGAAGGATAAGTCAACGATGGACTTTATGAGCTTGTAATGTGGTTTGAAAATGATAGTTAAAGAAATAAGATTTTTAAGGGCATTGCACTGAAGATCGCCTTTTTTCCAAAATTGCCCCTATTTTGAACTCGAAAATCCTGGACTTCGTTTGACTTTTATCATTACTTAACGGGGACTTTCAGCATCAAATTTTTTTCTTCCTTTGCATTCATTTTGCTTGCCTTTTCTTTTCTTTTCTTTTCAAAGGTGCCCTTGCGAGTTTTCACATGATGAGCAGTGTCAACCTCATCTAATCAATTCAGAAATACATCTAAAAAATTCCTCGGCATCAGTATATGAGCATCACTTGCCAATTAATTTAGAAAATTTCTCGATAGAAATATTGCAAAGAACAGAAGTCAGGGCTTCCGGCTTTTGTAATGGGGTCAGGTGGGGTGTTTAGAAAGGTTAAGGTTTGAAAGCAGATTTCAAAAGCGGTTTGAGTGACCTGAGATCGCATTATTGCACTAACCCTATTTTAGGGTTAAATCAGAACTTGCCCCAATTTATTCTCAATTGAGGCTCTTTTCTCTTTCATTTTATTCTCCTTTTCGGCCTTCTGCCATTCTTTTGAACTTTTCCAAAAATTTGCCCCAGTTTGTGCCCAACCGAGGTTCTCTTTTTCCTTTTTCTTTTGATTTTGTTGCTTTATCACTTTTCATCTCTTGGGACTTTTCTTTCTTTTCAACTCAAACTTGCCCCAGTGTGGGGTTTGCGATTCTCAGGAGTTGCCAAATGAAGTATTTTATTCTGAAGGCTCAAAAGGGATAACTAGGGATAAAATGTTTGATTGAAAAAGAAGAAGACCTGACTTTTAATCCGTTCCTTACATTAACTCTGAAAGGAAACTTTCATTAATGCGAAATTTCTTGCATATATCTGAATTAACTAACTGAAGATGACCCCCATTCATCCATATTTGTGAAACATAGGTGATTTGCCGGACACTCTTCCTTCTTCTTTTCTCCTTCTTCTTTTTCAAAATTGAAGCCCAGATATAATCAAATTTTCCCAATTTGTGATTCCCTATTTCTTTTAATTCTAGCATTTTTGCTTTTCCCCTTATTTTGGAAAATTCTCCAATCTCCTTCCCCAATGTGGGATGCGATCATAAGTGCTTTTTGAAAAGAACCACCCATTTTAGCTCAAATGAGGATGCAAGGGATAAATAGTGTTTAGGTTGTAGAAACGATGGCCAAAGCATCATTCTTACGCTTCATGACAACCAAAGTAACGAATTGCTCATTGAAAATCCATTTCCTTTTGATATTTGAAAATTTTCCAATGTAGGGTAGTGATCATTAAGGCTCTTATTTGAAACGAAATTATTCTTTGAAAGGCTCAAATGGAATAGTAAATGATAAAAATCTGTATGGGTAGAGAAACGAACGCTCGAAGTATCATTCCAAATTTTCAAAATAAACAAGGATAATGCACATTTTACTTTCACTTAGATGTGAATTGAATATAATTAGGCACAGTGGACATTTTTCAAGCAAAGATTGCCCCAATTTGCATTTTATCAGTCACTGGACTGATTTTATTTTGGGGTGCTTTTGTGAAGAAGAAAAGGTATCTGATTGGGGCTTTTGAGTGACCTATCAGTTTGAGCGGCTTCTTTTTAATTCCAGGCACTCTTATTGTACAGTTTGGATCACTAATTGAGTGTACGCAAGGACTTTAGAAAGCATACACTCGTGAAATTTCAGGCTGGAGATTGAGGAAATCTCAATTTAGCTTTATTTCCCGAAATTCATCATGAAATCTCCGATGACCAAAAGAATAAAATGTACATGAATACAATAATTATCCAAAACTTTATTGCTGAAAAAGTTTAAAACAAAATTTCTCGTTCAATTATAATACAAATAAGAAGAGAAAAACTTTTAAAGAGCTCCACATATATACATTTTTTGTCTCCTTTTCTTTTGGGCCGAAAATGTATTAACAAGTCAAATATACAGAATTTTCCTTTGAAAAACAATTATGAAATCTCTTAGAGGCTTTATCCTAACGCTTCCAAATAGATCTTTCATGTTTTCATCGCAGGGTCTGCCCAAGAGTCAAGTAATACTTTTCACACTTTCCGGATAAAAAATTGTTATCAGATATAGAAAAAACACTTTTATGAATGCAGGGGGAGGGGAAAAATGAAAGGAAAAAAAACCCAGAGTTAGTAAGAAAATTGCAGAATCGGTATGCATGTCCTATGGGGGGAACCCTTTTATGCCAAGGGTAGGCCTAGTATGAAAATGCAATCCTCTAGGGTAGGCACCATACAATACCTGATGAATCCAATCAACTGATTGAGTGAAAAAATGATTTGAAAAAATTGGCCAATTGGAGTGAGAAGAGACATTTGTCTTAAAAAATGAGGACGAAGTCCGAATGGATTGCCTGCTTTGATCATAAAATGATGTGCAAAAGAGGTTGCAATGTCTCGATTACTTTTATTCAGTGAACCTTAGACTTAAACCCTAAAGGGGAAAAACCGGGTCAAATGGATTGGATAAAATTGATGATTTATTCAAAACGACCGAATTGCCCTAAAAATAGGTAAACTGGTCAAATGAATTGAATGAAATTTGATTTATCCAAAATTAATCGGATCACCCTAAAAAGGGTAAATTGGTCAAATAGATTGAACGAAACTTGATTTATTCAAAATCGGCTCGATTGCCCTAAAAATGGGTGAATTGGCCAAATGAATGAAATGGAGTTAATGATTTATTCAAAAATGATTAGATTGTCCTAAATTTGAATTGACAAAATGGATTGGATGAACTTGATGGTTTATTCAAAATCGATAAGATTGCCCTAAGAATGGGTAAACTAATCAAATAAATTGAATGAAATTGGTGATTTATTCAAAATCGACTAGATTGCCCAAAAATGAGTAAATTAGTCAAATGAATCCAAAATCGACTAGATTGCCCTAAAAATGAACAATTTGATAAAGTGGACTGGATGAAGTTGATGAATAAAATGGTCCAATGGATTGAATGAAATTGATGGTTTATTCAAAAATTGATCTATCCACTGGTAGTTCCAAACATTTATTGCAATGCATTAGTCTATGAGCCTTCTAAAATCAAATTTTGGCCTCAATTTATTTATCGTCTCAATAGTGAGGAATTATTTGTGAATTTCTTCAAATTAATGTCCATTAAGCAAGGGATTTTTACCAATTTTGATAAAATGGCCAAAAGGTGATTATTAGACGCTCATATTCCAAAGATCGCTCTTGAAAATGATCGGATCCTACCTTACCTCGTGCACTACCCCTTCGGATAGTACAAAATGTAAACGTGCAAGTCTCCTTGGATTAAGTATCCGAGACACGAGGTGGTTTATTCCTAACACGGGATCCCCTAAATGGCATTCCCTTTCTAGGGTTTATGCATGATGCTGTTTATTAAAGCGATAAATTTACAATTTAACTGATATCATGACCTAAAGGGACCCTTTATATGCCAGGGTAGGCCTAAAATGATATGCCATTATTAATTTACGAATGCAATATACCAAAATTTTTAAACGTGCAATAGCCTATCTATAAGGGTAGGTCCTAAAAGAGGATCATGCCAGACCTCTTATTTCCTAACGTTTGTGAATGCAAAAGACAAGAGACAAGAAAACGTGAGTTCAACACATAATCACATAACACGTTGGACAATTAGATAATATAAAAAACAACAAAGATAAATAAGGAAAGAGGGGTAGGATCCCTCCCCTCATGCCTAGTGTCCTTAATAGGGTAAGGTCGACTCTACCCTAGGCAATTTTAATATGGATGCATGAGATTTGGTTCACTAATGCATCTAGACTCGATAAGGCTTCGGCTCCCAAGCCTTCAGACCTAAAGGCGAAGGGTTATCACTCCCAGGGCTTTCGGTCGGTGGCTCGAGTGATCCCTTAGGTAGCGCTATGGGCGCAGAGCACACCATCCGCCTACCCAAGGCAATCGATCCTAATCCTACAAGGAGGTGTGGGAAACGTCCACGAAAAAGAAAAAAATAGGGTAAATAAAACTAAACATGCACGTATGAAGTGCTTCCTATTTTGAGGGGAGGGATCAAGAACTAATGCGAGGCTCTAGGGTAATGTTCCCCCACCCAAATGCAATGCAAAGCGCGAGATCACATAAATAAACCATCCATCCATCAAATCAATCGTACGCAAATGTGTGAGGGCGTGAGTTGATACGCGCGAAATGCAAAAATCCTAAAAAAGAAAAAAATGCAATCCTAAACATCCAAATGCGATATATGAAAAGGTTAAAAGAAAAAAAAGATTGACTAAATCAAATTTGCCCGGACTCTCTAAGTCCCTAGTGGAGTCGCCAACTGGCGCGCCCCATTTTTTAAATAAAGAAAAAATAAAAGAAAGAGTTTAGGAAAATGGCTTTTAATTCAATTTTTGATTGGAAAATGAATTTTTGCTTTAAAAAAGAAAATGAAAAAATATGGGTCTAAATGGGACATGAAAATGCGACGATTTGACCCAAAATATAGTTTAAAAAGGGTTTTTTAAATGAAAAATGGAGTCGCCAATTGGTATAGAGTTAAGGTGTACCAAGTCACCTAAAAATGAATTTTTAAAGAAAAAGTAGAAAAACCCTTTTTAAACGACTCCAAGTCTACGAAAATCAGAGAAAAAGATTCGGGAGTCACATTTGAAGAAAGGGAAGGCAAAGATAAGAATCCAAGGCACCCTTTCAACCTAGCCAAGGCTAGTTGCGCGATTTAGTCAAAGGTTTTCTGATTTTAACCTAATGATTTATCACATTTGGATGTACTATATGAATGCATACCCTAGACCTAGGAGGGTGTCGGGAGGTCGAAATGTATCTTCAAAGATTATTTGGTACCAATCACATTAATCGTGACGCCCAATAAAGACTCTTCGAAGAAGTCATGAATAATGCAAGTCATGAGACTCGAAAGAAAGAAAAAGTAAAGAAAATAATAATATATATATGTGTTTGACCTAAAGGAATGCATCATAATGGGTGCGGGGGACTAATGTTCGTGACTCAATGTTCCCTTTAATAGAGGGAATACGAGCGTGCTAAGGCTAGAGAAGCCAAACTCGTCCATATCCCATATCCAAGAGGGTTCCCTAGTCTAATCAGGCAAAATGCACTAATCTACCCCCTAATTTCCTAAATGAGATGCAAATCTAAATGTTATATATACATAAGGGTAAGGGATATTTTATTAGGGGGGAAATATTATGTGAAAATGATAAAGATCCTAAAAAATGGAAAATATGCATGAAGTGTAATGTAATCATACAAACATGATCTAGCGAGGGAGGTCCCTAAGGGTCTAGCATTGGACTAGCCCATGTCTATGATCCCCACTAGTATTAGACTAGTAGAAAATCAGAACAAAGAGCCACAACTAGCGTTGGACTAGTGTGGTGACGGGAAAGGAATCACAACTAGCATTGGACTAGTGTGATAACATAAATTTATTACAGCCTAAGAAATCAGATAAAGCATAATAAAGCACATAAATCACATATAGCACATAACACATAAGCATGGTATCTAGATGCAAGACCCTAAGAAAGCAAATAACACGTAGCACGTAAGCATGCAAATCATACAGGGCAAATAAAGCAAAGAAAGCACTAACTATTACATTCGGGGAAGCCTACTACAATCTAAGAGGGGGAACGGAATGAAATAATAACCTAGCTATTACAACTCTGGCATTCAAATGCCTTTCAAATGATTGAAATTGTAAATAACTATACAAAACTAAACAAATAAAGTGGATAAATAAATAAATAAATAAAACATTCAAAAGGCATGCAATCAAGCACATAAATCACATAGATACATAGGGTCAAATAAAGTGAAAATAAGGGATAGAGTGTACCTCCCTTGCAATGGTAATCAAATGAAGGGAAAATAGCTTCAAAACAATAAAAAGGTCAAGGCACCAATTAAATAGTAAAGTGTAAACAAAATCACCAAGTCCCTCCCAATTGCAACTTAAATGCAATCAAATAATGCATAATTTCCAAGAAAGTAAAATTATTGATCAAATTTCTAAAATAGAAAAACTACCAAGGACCCAATTGCAAATATTAACCAATCACTCAAACCCAATTAACACATTTTGGGAACTCAAAGGTCCACAAGTAAAGACAAGGTCAAATAATAGTCCAAATTGCAATATTTTTAGGACCTAATTGCAAGAAATTAGCACATGATTGGGCCTTTGTAGCATAGACAGAAGCTAAGGGGAGTAAAGTGCAATTTTTCTTGGACAGTTTTCATGCAAAAGCATGCAACCCAGGAAGGAAACTTGTTTCTGCAACACTTTGCTCTTAAGCTTTCAGCGGCCAAAAACAAAATCTGCTCGTAGCTTGCTTTCAAAACCAGATTTCAAACCCAAACACATAACTTTAAACCAGACACAAACTACATACTCACCATTATCCAAACAGGCCGTAAATCTTAGAAAGATCTCATGTAAAATTCTAGAAAAACATGCAGAACATTTGAAGAACAAAAGCTGCTATAACTCTCTTATCATTTCATCAACACAGACCGAATATCAGAATTTTTTGCTTGGGTCAAAAACAAACGTTGCAAGTCTTACTCATAAATTAAACCAAATACTATATCTGGTTGCAGGATTAAAGCCAGTAAATCTGTCAAAGGGTCCTGAATAAAGAAAAAGCAAAGCTGGGCATCTTCTACACTTTTCATACTGCTACTTCCCATAACTTCCGTAGCTCAACAACCCAAAGCTCATACAAAACTAATTCCGAACAAAACAAGATCCTGAACTCCGGCACTTTTATTTAACACTAAAGAGACACAAAACAAACAGCAACCAGGGAAACATCAAGAAGCAAAACATGGTAAAAATCATGAAGCCAAACCAGCAGCAAAGATAGCCCAAGATTCACGTTTCACAGACTTGGATTCTCATGAAAAATCCCACCAAAGCAACAAGAAGAGAAACTACCGTTACCTCAGAATCCTGGCGGAATGAAATGAACGTGGAAATCGCCCAAAAGGTCACGCTGATTCCAGAGACGCTGTCGAGAACTTCCGTCGCAGAACTTCCAGCATGGGGGAGCCCGCAACTTGGAGCACCAATCTGGCCGGGTTGGAGGTGTTTTTAAGGAATGGTCACCGAACATAAGTTGTTGCCTGACGTCCACAGAAAGTGCAGAAAAATATTACTCGCTCCAAAAGATAAGGAATTGCTCGGAAATTGCCACGAAACGAGGCTGATTCGTCCGCCCGGTGATGAATTTTCAGCAAGTCCCTCCTTTTTCAATTTTCTCCCTCACCGCTACCTTTCTTGTCCTCTCTCTTTTCTGAAGCCTTTCCTGATCTCTTAGATCTTTCCCAGGTTTCTCAGTAGCTCTCAAAGTCTCCCGTAGTCTTCTTGCTCTTCTCTGGTTTCCTCCGTTTCTTGCCCACAGTTCGTCTCCGCCACCCACTCTCTTTTTCACTCTCGGTTCCCGTAGCTTTTCTTCCTTTTCCTTCCTCAGCCTAAGCCCTCTCTCTCTCTCTCTCACTCTATCTCTTTTTCAGCCGCCACAAAGCTGCGTTCTTTTCCTTCTAAAACCGTAGTCGCTCCCCTCTCTCAGCCGCCCCATTCTTTTCTTTTTGTCCAGCCGTCAACCCCCGTAGCCTTCTGTTTTTTTTTCTACAGCCGCCAACTAGCCCCTCTCCCTTTCTAGCCGTCAGCTTTCTTCCTTTTTATATCTCTAAAGACACCTAAACCTACATCTAATGGTGCTGGTTTTTCTGCATTTCTGGTAATTATCCGGAGCCTTTGGATGATGGATTTGGGATCAGAATTAGAGGATGATTTGTCTGTTGTACTGAGGGGCTCTAACGGAAAAGAAAAAATGCGAGCCAAGGGGTGTAAATGGAATCCATATTGCCGGTGCAAATTTTCCTGTACTCGTGTGCATGTATGTGCTTGCAATGTGATACGGAGAAAATGGCTAGGATCCTGTGCAGCTCCAGGCGCATGAGCTTGGTTTTCTCTCTTCTTTTCTTTTTTTTTAAATTAAATAAATAATAAACTTGCATAAAATCTAACATAGAGAAGGCATATTTTTGTGACCATTTTCCGGCAACTCTTAACACTAAAAAAAACCTTAAAATATAATTAAACAACTAAATGATCAAAATGAATAAAATAAAATAAAAATAAATAATAACAATCTAAAATGCTATTAAATGCTAAAAGGTGCCTTAAAACAAAAATTATGAGATTAATAAAATAAAATAGATAATACTAAAAATAAAAAATAAAATAAAATTAGTTAAAAATTTGGTGTCTACACCCCTCAAGTTACTTGTGGGTATTGTGGTAAACCCAACCACTCTGAGAACGATTGTTGGAGAAAATTTGGGAAGTGCTTGGCTTGTGGTAGTACCAAACACCAACTCGCGAACTGTCCAAATAAAATGAAGATACGAGGCACCCCGCAGAGGCCAGAAAAGCCAACCTCTAAATAGACTAGTGCTGGAGGGAGTCGATCTAAGGTACCGGTTAGGGTTTATGTACTGGATCATCAATAGATACATAATGTGACTGAGCTGGTTGAAGGTACGATTCCTATTTTCCACCGTTTAGCTAAGATTTTAATTGATCTGGGTATGACACATTCCTTTGTAAACCCTAATTTCATGAGAGGAATAGACTTGAAACCAATTAAGCTACCGTATGACTTGGAGGTTAAGACACCTACTGGGGACCCAAGTCTAATTGCTAATTTGGTATATAGAAATTGTGAGATCTGGGTTAGAGAACGGAAATTACTGGCCAATTTGATAGGCTTAACAATTAATGGGTATGATGTGATTCTAGGAATGGACTGGTTAGCCCGTTACAATGAATTGTACATTCCGGGAGAGGCAACCTTGAAATTGGATGTAAGGGGTAGATTAGGCTCATCTGTAACTATCTCAGGAATCCGAGTTAGGAAAATGTTAAGTAAAGGAGTTCAGGGATATTTGGTTTTTCTAATCAACACTCCTAGTGATAAAGTGAAATTGGAGGATATGCCTATATTGAAAGAGTTCCCAGATGTTTTTCCTGAAGATTTAGAGTCTTTACCCCCGGAAAGGGAAATAACTTTTAAGATCGATTTGATTCCGGGAGTAACACCTATCTCTAAGACGCCATATCGGATGGCTCCAGCCAAATTGAAGGAATTGAAATTACAATTACAGGACTTGTTGGAACGGGATTTTATAAAAGAGAGTGATTCACCGTGGAGAGCCCCGGTCCTGTTTGTTAAAAAAAAGAGATGGGAGTTTAAGGTTGTTTATAGACTACTGAGACTTGAATGATATTACTATTAAGAATAAGTACCCGTTGTCCTACATCGATGAATTATTTGACCAATTGCATGGGACAGTAGTATTCTCCAAGCTGGATTTGAGACAGGGTTATTATCAATTGAGGATTTTGGAAAAAGATATACCTAAGATTGCTTTTAACTCGAGGTATGGACACTTTGAATTTGTAGTAATGCCATTTGGATTAACGAATGCACTTACTGCTTTTATGGATTTAATGCATAGGATTTTTAAGTCTTATCTAGACCAATTTGTGGTGGTCTTTATTGATGATATTTTGGTGTATTCTAAGAATACGAAAGATCACAAGAAGCATTTAAGAATTGTTTTACAAACTTTGAGGGAACACCAATTGTATGTTAAGTTTAGCAAGTGTGAGTTTTGGTTAAAAGAAGTGACTTTCTTAGGACACATAATTTCTAAGGATGGGATTAAAGTAGATCCAAGTAAAGTTGAAGCTGTTTCAAAGTGGAAACGACTGGAAAACCCAACAGAGGTTCGAAATTTTATAGGATTAGCAGGGTATTACCGGAGATTTATCCAAAATTTTTCTAGGATTACTGGACCCATGACTGAGTTGATCAAGAAAAGTGAAAAGTTTATTTGGAGTTTCAAGTGTGAAAAGAGTTCCAAGAGTTGAAAAGACGTTTGACAAGAGCGCCTGTGTTAACTCTATCAAATGGAAAAGACAGCTTTGTGGTCTACACAGATGCTTCCAAGGAAGGATTGGGATGTGTTTTAATGCAAAATGACAAAGTGATAGCATATGCTTCTAGAAAATTGAAAACGCATGAAGGAAATTACCCGGCTCATGATTTGGAGTTAGCGGCGGTAGTGTTTGCTTTAAAGAAATGGAGACATTATCTGTATGGAATGACATTCGAGGTTTTTACTAACCACAAAAGTCTTAAATATTTGTTTTCTCAAAAGGAGCTGAAATGAAAGGCAACGAAGGTGGATGGAATTTTTAGAAGGCTATGATTGCACGATAAAGTACTATCCAGGAAAGGCCAATGTAGTGGCCGATGCTCTAAGTCGTCAAGTACAAGTGGCCGGATTGATGATTAAGGAATTACACTTGTTGGAAGAGGTTAGTTATTGGAATTCTCGACTTAAGCCGAGGAAAGTAATCCTTGGGAATATTGTAGTGAATTCCACTATGTTGGAACGTATTAAAGAGACTCAAGAAAAGGACCTTGAAGTGCAAAAGTGGGTAGAGAAAGTCAAAAAGGGAGAAAAGTCGAATTTTAACTTGGGATCAAATGGTATTTTGAAGTTTCAGAATCGAATAGTGGTGCCAAAGGATGAAGGGTTTAAGAAGGAAATCTTAGAAAAGGCACACCGATCAAGATTTACGATACACCCTGTAGGGAATAAAATGTACCAAGACTTGAAGAGTCTGTATTGGTGGGATAACATGAAGAAGGAAATTGCCCAATTTGTCAAGATCTGTTTAATTTGCCAACAGGTTAAGGTTGAACATCAGAAACCGTCCGGACTTTTGCAACCTTTAGAGATACCTGAGTGGAAATAGGAGAACATCACTATGGATTTTGTATCAGAATTACCCAGGACACAAAGAGGCTATGATGCTATTTGGGTAATAGTGGATTGACTGACCAAATCAGCTCATTTTCTGCCAATTAATATGAAATACCCATTGGAGAAGTTAGCTAAGTTGTACTTGGATGAGATTATCAGGTTACATGGAATACCTGTAAGTATTGTGTCCGATAGAGATTCGAGATTTGTTTCGAAATTTTGGCAAAAGATGTAAGAAGTATTGGGAACTAAATTAACTTTTAGTACTATTTACCATCCCCAGACCGATGGACAGTCTGAGAGGACAATTCAAACCTTTGAGGATATGTTGAGAACTTGTGTTTTGGATTTTGGGGAAAGTTGGAGTAAATTTTTAACTCTGGTAGAATTTGCCTATAACAATAGCTTTCACTCTTCTATTCAAACGGCTCCATATGAAGCAATTTATGGTCAGAAATGTAGATCTCCGATTTGTTGGAAGGAAGTATGTGAACGAAAAATATTAGACCCGACTACAGTGCTTTGGATTGAAGAAGCAAATGAAAAAGTGAAATTAGTACGCTAGAGGATTCAGACCGCACAAAGTCGTCAAAAGAGTTATGCAGATAATCGGAGGAACGATTTAGAATTTGCAGTTTGGGATCTAGTATTTCTTAAGATTACACCTCTAAAAGCAAGTTTAATGTCTGGGAAGGGAAAAAAATTACAACTGAGATTTGTAGGACCTTACAAGGTTATCCAATACGTGGGAAAGGTAGCGTATGAGTTGGAATTGCCACCGAATCTATCTCGGATCCATAATGTTTTCCACGTGTCCATGCTTAAGAAGTATCATCCAGACTCATCACATATTTTACAACCAGAAAGTATAGAGATTGATGAGACTTTGACCTATGAGGAGAAACCGGTAAAACTTCTGGATAGGAAGGTGAAAGAATTAAGGAATAAACGGATATCGCTGGTACAAGTTCTTTGGAGGAACCACGGGCTGGAGGAAGCGACTTGGAAGTCGAAGAAGCAATTCAAAAAAAGTATCCAGACTTGTTCGTGAATCAATGTAAATTTTGAGGACGAAATTCTCTTAAGAGGGAGAGGATGTCAGGACTCGTAAAAATTTACTTATTTTAAATTCCTATTGCTAGCTTATTTAAATATTTAATTGCCTGTTTACTCCAAATATTTTATTTCAACCTTTTTATACCCAATTACATGAAATTATGACTTGCATATATTTTTAAAATGATTTGTTTCCAAATTTAATTTTTGGAAACTCGTTAAGTGAGAATAGTGAATGCGCGGTTGGAAACAATAACCGATTTGAGAGGATTATGAGATTGGAAAATTGGAGACTTGTACATTAGTCTTAAAATAGGTATTTTTATATTTCAGTGTTCAAGTGTTAGTTAGTTATACTATCGTTATAAGAATTTATTGAAAATTTCACTTTATCGCGCACAAATCGGGAGTACGCGTTTTTACGCGCTTGATAAATTGAGGGACTTTAGACCCTTATTTTTAGACCATTAAGAATGAATAATAATAGTATGATTGGAAGTGCATTAGAGATTTAGTGCACAAGTGAAATAAACTCGAGAGGAATTGAGCACGAAACGCGCGGGAGAGAGAGTTGACTTTTGAAACGATTTAGAGCCACACATTTTAGCTTCTCTTGGAAGCTTCATTTGCAGCCAAAACCTCTCTCTCTCTCTCTCTCTCTCATTCCAGCTGGCCACCAAGGAGAAGAAAACAACCAAAACTCTTCAATTTTCTTGCACCATTCTTCACTAAATCTTTACCAAATCACCTCAAATTTTACATACAACTTGCTATACACTTGGAAATCATCTCAAGCTAGGAAAAGAGCTTGCTTTCCACGGTTTTTCTTTGGCTCCAAGGGACCAAAATTTCTGCCTTGATCATCTAAGAAAGTAAGTGATGACCAACCCCTCAAATCTTGACTTATGGAAGTTATATTGCACTTATAAGCTTATATATTCGTGTGGGTAGCTTTATTTATGTTGGAAATTTAGTGTGTGGGCTCTATGAACTCCCACTATGGCTTGATAGACTGATTTGATGAGTTTTGATGTTATTAATATTGGATTAGTGCTTAATGTAGTAGAAATAAGTGATATTGTGGATGGAACTCAAAGGAAGTAAAGAGGGGAATTTTTTCCGTTTCTGCCCCTGTCAACGCCGTGACCTTTGGAGCAAATTTTTAGGTTCAATTGACTTGTTTCTAACGTATATATGTTATGTGGGCTTTGTGGAAGGTTTCCACAAAAAATTACGTTATTTGGTTGGCCAAATGTTGTGATTTTGTAAGTTCATCAAAATTGGAATTTTTCCCATATTGCTTTGGCAGTGTTTTTCAACCAGTTATAACTTTTTGCTCTGATGTCAGAATCGAGTTATGTTTATGGCACTGGAAACTAGACATTTCTAGTTTTCCAATGGTATAAAATGTACATCCTGATTCCACTTGAGTGATTCGTACCAACCTTGTAAAGTTACCTGTCCTGTTTCTCGTTTTACTGGAAGATCTGTTTTAAGCAGCAAGCTGATGCTCCAATATGAGCTAGTTGTAGACATATTTTTAAAACGATTTCTTCTAAGAAATTGTAGATTTATGAATCTAGTTTTCAATGACACCAACCACACTCAATTCCAAGCTGAATTGAGTGAATTGAGTGACTTGTGGCCGAAGTTCAAAACTGACTTAGGGATTGAAAACCCTCTTTTTGGCTAGTTGATGCCTTAACCTTGATTGGGACTTGTTGTTTCAAAATTTTGGAGTTAATCACCTACGAAACATATCTTGGACGTTTCTCAGACATTGTATACATAAATGAACCATATTTGAGATGTTTTCATTAGCCGAATAATTAGAAAAGGAAAATTTACATACCAGGCAGATTTGCCTTGGAAACTGGTGGGACTTTAATGATTTTGTTAACCAACTTTTCATATGTATTTTTCTATGAAAGTTTACTGAGGAATAACCCTTATATGGCAGTGTAATACTGCTAAGTTTGGTGTCATTCCGAGTCCATTTCGATATTCAATCAAAGTCCCAAAATTCGTGATTTAAACCTGGAAAGTCTTCGTTCAAAGAGGAAATTCAGCAATTTTGAGCCACCATATCTTGGTGCTCGAAACTCCAATTCTTGTTCTGCTTGTTGTGTTGAAAAATTTGATTGTAATTCTAATTAAATTCCAAATTTTAGAGGCTAGTTTGCATTGTGTGAATTTTACCGAATTTCCAAACTTTATCGAAAATCAACCCAAATCTGTCTTGACTTTCCAAAACAGCAAATTTGGGCCAAATTTCGAATATCTTTCAATTGGAATCATGGAAAAGTGTCTTTTAGGAACTTTTATTACTTTGGAAGTACTTTCCAACGGTACCAAGTTTTCCAATTTTGGACTTGTGGGGAGACAGATGCGATTTTTCAAAGTACGTACAACAAATCTGAAATTTCCTAACTTAAGGAAAATGGAGTTTTTCAAACTCTCTCTATTCCTTTGATATCACTTGATCGTTTTGCACTCGATTTCAAAGATGAAAACCAGATTTCTCTTGTATTTTAAAACCCCACCGTTGAGTCTCGATTTACGAGTAATTAAGGCTCGTACTTGCGAGATTTTCTTAGATTGTATTAGAGTGCAATCTTTCTTGATACTTAGGGGTTTTAAGTGATAGTTTATTATCAATTGCTCAGGCACTCATGAGGACCTTCAAGAGGATCCCACGGTGGACGCCTGAATTTCGAATGACATTTCTTCTTTGTTTACTTGGTGAGTGTCAAGTGTATGAATATTTGATACATACTTAATTGCTATATTTGCTTGGAGATATTGAAAATGGAGACGAGTGTATACTTTACCGCACTCGTTCTCATTTGAAATAAATGACTCATGATTGAATTCATTGAATTGAATGAATAAACCATGAATGACTTAAATGAATGATTGAATGTATCACATGCTTGAGTGACATGAATTAGTATGCTATGGCTGTATACGTCGCTGGAGTGAATTTCTTCGACACACAAATGTTACATGGGAACGTCCAAACTCATAGGCCGACCTTGGGACTCGAGCCTGCATGGGCTTGGTCAGGAACCTCCGTGAGCCTTGACAATTCCATGATAAGCTTGATCTATTTGAGAGATCTCGCTTGGCATACTCGTGGAGTATCGCCTTATCAATGTCGTTCGGGCTCGAGGCAGTGTATGGTGGACGGATATGAAAAGTAAGTGGAGATCTACGGATTGGAAGTATCAACCCGGTTGACGGAGAGTCATCGCAGGAAGATATACGAATAAAATTTGCAAAGCAAGGGGAAATTAGCTCCTGAGAGCTACCATATCCTTGAATTGTTTCTGTTTACATTTCACTGGATTGTTAATTATTGCAATATTATTGCCCTACCTGTAAATTGGGATTATTACTTGAACAACGTGCCTGCATGTGTGTTCTTGGTCTTGGGAACATTGTGCTCACCCTATAAATTTGTTTTCCTTAATAGGAAAGGATCTGGAATGGATCTCGGAGAAACCCCTTTCTAATGTAATTTTGGCTTAAGGTTTCTAATGTAATTGGCTAGATATTCAGGATGTTGTATATTTTGGGTATTGTTGTAACTTTTGGAAATTCGATGTAAGGATTGGATGATTGTTATATATTGTTAAGTTCGAACGTTTCCGCATTTGCTTGCTTTACATCGTGGTAATGGCTAGTATCATATTAAATTTGAATGAAAATTGTATCGAGTCCTGGCGAGAGTTGGGCAGGCGTCCCACGATACCCTTTGGTTCGCCTTAGGAAAAAGTGGGGACATCACTGTTGGTATCAGAGTATTAGGTTAGAGATCTATATAGGAGACATACTAGATACTCTACTCTTAAGATCTGAGACCGGACAACTTAGTCATGCCTTGAGTGATACTTGGGGCGAGTTAGTGACTAAGTTGGTCATGCATTAAGTGACATCCGAGCGAGCTAGTGATTAAGTTTCTAACCCGAAAAGTGTGATTGTTTTGCAGGGATGAAAAATAGAAATGGGACTCCGGCAGCTAATGGGAATGGCCATGCTAATGGTCATGTAGAGCCTCCTAGGCGTATTTACTACCGAGCTCTTGGTGGAAGCGCTCGAGAGTGCTACTCACCCTCTAGTAGATACTCTCGATATTCGTGTAGGTTGACTTTTGCCTACCCGAACTACCTCGTCCTAGCCTTGGACGATGAGCGTTGTCAGTTGGTGAGTGCCAACTTAGATTTACAGGTAGAGGTGGATGAGCTGAGGCAGATGGTTGGTGCTCAGGGAGAGAGAATTGCAGAGCTCGAGGAGGTAGTGGAGGGCAAGGTGTCTACTGCTGCAGTCACTCGTGAGGAGCTCCAGAGGACTAGGGCTCGACTCACTAGGTTAGGTGAGGAGGTTCGTGATCGGGTTTGTGAGATCCTGGCTGATGCCACTGAGATAATAGAGGGGGTGTCGGATATTGTCTAGAGCTCGGTTCAGGGGGAGGACTTAAAGGAGGATCCTGAGGAGGAGATTCCACCTGTTTGCCCTACTGTGAACTAGGTCTAGACTGATTGACCTTTTGACCCTTTTGATTGGTACAGTTAGGATTAGATAGGGTGATGCGAGTGTTGAGACCATTGTATTTTGCATGACTGTATGGCCTACTTTTGAGGCACTTGATTCTGCTTTAGTTTTCCATGATTGAAAGTACTCTTGTGGCACCTGTGTGCTATATTTTTGTGATATCCCCTATGACTTGCTAATTGTATGGATCTTGACATGTTAATGAATGTAAATTATTGTTATTTTCAATGCTTTCGTGATTGGTTCTTGTTTTAAGTATTTTCTCGCATAATTGATTCATTTCTTGCACTAGGCATAACTAGGATAATGGAAGGACGAAGGAGTGGTCGAGGCCGTAGGCAAGGGACTAGACAGGCCCAACCTCATGGGGATGACCAGGGATCGGCGACTGGACTGACCTATGGACAAGAAAATGTAGAGGGAAATCAATTGGCTACTGCCATCAATAGGATGACTGATATCCTAGAGTGTTTGGCTGATAGACAAGGTCCTGGACCACTTAACCGACTTGGGGGATAGGATAGAGGGGAGGATAGAGCCTTGGAGAGGTTCCTGAAATTTAACCCGCCTAAATTTATTGGTGAACCTGATCCGGAGGTAGCGGAGAATTGGTTGGAAAGAATGACCGATATATTCGCTACCTTAGACTATACCAAGGATAGGCGAGTGAATTTTGCTGCTTTCCAATTTGAGAGAGTGGCTCGTGCCTGGTGGGACATGATAAAAGGAAAATGGGAGAGAATTCAAACCCCTTGGGCTTGGGCAAATTTTACGAGGGAGTTTAATGAAAAGTTTCTTCCGCCCTTAATCCAAGAGAAGAGGAAGGATGAGTTTATCAAGTTGAAACAAGAAATCCTTAGTGTAGCGGAGTATGAAAGGAAATTTACTAAACTTTTCAAGTACACCCCTAAATTGGTGACTAATGAACGGAGGAGGATAAGACGGTTTATACAAGGGTTTAATGTGGAAATCCAGGAGGGTTTAGCCGTAGCCCAAATCTCTACTTTTACTGAGGCTCCAGAGAAAGCACAAAGGGTTGAGAGTGCCAGAACGCAAGTTAAGGACTTTCACAATAGGAAGAGAAACTTTTCTTGTCGTACTTTTGGACAGACTAGTAAGAGTTCACGGCCTTCCAAAATTGTGAGAGGAATAGGAGGAATAAGGACTGCAGGAGATTCAAGGGAAGCTTTATCTAGAGGAGGTCGTAGTGGGCTGGTTCAAGTTAAGGGAGCACCTTCTAGTGGTTCGGCAGTGACCCCTCAAATTACTTATGGGTACTGTGGTAAACCCAACCACTCTGAGAATGATTGTTGGAGAAAGTCTAGGAAGTGTTTGGCTTGTGGTAGTACCGAACACCAACTCGCGAACTGTCCAAATAAAATAAAGATAGGAGGCAACCCGCAAAGGCCAGAAAAGTCAACTTCTAAACAGACTAGTGCTGGAGGGAGTCGATCTAAGGTACCGGCTAGGGTTTATGCACTAGATCATCAAGAGATACCTAATGTGACTGAACTGGTTGAAGGTACGATTCCTGTTTTCCACCGTTTAGCTAAGATTTTAATTGATCCGGGTGCGACACATTCCTTTGTAAACCCTAATTTCATGAGAGGAATAGACTTGAAGCCAATTAACCTACCGTATGATTTGGAGGTTAAGACACCTACTGGGGACCCAAGTCTAATTGCTAATTTGGTATATAGAAATTGTGAGATCTAGGTTGGAGAACGGAAATTACTGGCCAATTTGATAGGCTTAACAATTAAGGGGTATGATGTGATTCTAGGAATGAACTGGTTAGCCCGTTACAATGCCCAGTTGAACTGCAAGACAAAAATAGTAGAATTGTGCATTCCGGGAGAGGCAACCTTGAAATTGGATGTAAGGGGTAGATTAGCCTCATCCGCAATTATCTCAGGAATCCGAGTTAGGAAAATGTTAAATAAAGGAGCTCAGGGATATTTGGCTTTTCTAATCAACACTCCTAGTGATAAAGTGAAATTGAAGGATATGCCTGTAGTGAAAGAGTTTCTAGATGTTTTTCCTGAAGATTTAGTGTCTTTACCCCTGGAAAGGCAAATAACTTTTAAGATTAATGTGATTCCGGGAGTAGCACCTATCTCTAAGACGCCATATCGGATGGCTCCTGTGACAGCCCCACTTCCTCCTAGAGCGTACCCTAGGGTTCAGCGGGTCGCCTGCCCAACTCTTGCCGGGACTCACTCGTTCACTTCAGTCCTCAATTAAAATCGAAATAAATCACAGGAATAAATATAACGACGACCCAAAACTTAATGCAAAACTTATGTACATTACTATCTCAAAAGGGAGTACAAATATCGAATATACAAAGGTTCTCAGTTCACCACACATCCAGCCCGTGCCAAGCACTAGGGCGAGAATCATTTCTAAACCAGAAACTAGTCTACGCTAGTCTAAACCGAGCTCTCGTCCTTGCTTGCCTTCCCCTATTAAAGAAAACAAAACTAAAGGGGTGAGCTAAAAGCTCAGTGAGATTCTATATACAAAAACAAGTAATTGAACAAGGACATTAATCATGTAATAACAAATAATCTAGAAAACATGTCCAATATAAAGCAATGATAATACATTCATTAAAAGGATACAGGCTCACAAGGAGCAATTCGTTCGTTTGTTCCCTATTCATTCCCTTATTCCTCCAATTATAAAAAAATGCATCTTTGTAAGTAAAACCCCTCATTTTTTATGTTCGTTTGTTCATTCTCATTCACCTCCTCCTGGACGTTGGCCAGGCTTTCCCCCCCATCCGGACGTTGACCGGACTCCACCCATCCGGACATTAGCCGGACTACAAGGTAATACTCGAGTATACCAAATGTTCACCCAGGTCACCATATCGCCCGACCGAGTCCGCTTCTGGCTCGAGTCGATCGGTAACAAGGGCAAGGGCCCAGTTCAGCCAAAAAGGCTTACATTCATGCGCAACTAGTATTTCAACATTTAATCACCGAAAATTTCATATTTATTTAGGTCGAGTGCGATAAAGTATACACTCACCTAGCAAAAGTTCATTTTAGAAATCATAGAAAACAATTAACATTTAATTAAATATTCACAAATAATCACATAGTCACAACAATTCTCATAGTCATAGAAACAAAACGTATATAGAACACTCACCTATTTAAGCAAAATAATGTCCAAAGTATCCTCCCGAATAACACTCTCAATCGCCAAGAAACCCTAATAATAGTCAAGAGAAAATATTACAGTTAAACCCCTCCAAAGGTTAAGTGAACCAAAGAAAATCCAAATAACTTCTAGTACAAAGTATAAGTATAGTTTTCTGGTCCTCGAGCGTAAATTTGGGCAGCATGCCCTTTGTATTTTCCTATTTCCAGCCATTTTGGCTTCATTATTTTTCTCATTCAAACCCAAAGGTACACACACAACAATCTAACTTCAATATCCGTCCAATAGGCTCAAGACAATACAAGGACAAAATTCAAGTTAATAACAAGTGCGGAAATAAGCTTTAGTAAAAGACAGATTTGATGGGTTTTTGCGGAAATGACACAACCGCTACTACGCTTATCGGATTGAAGTTCAACTTATACCGTTTCGAAGCTAAGACGAAATCCTACAACTTTCATGAAGGTCACTTAGTCAAATTTCCAGTGTAACCTGGTCAAATTCCCAAATTACAGAGCCAACTTCCAACTATACGGCAAATTATCTGCACTGTACTAGAATGGTCATATCTCAGGGTACCAAGGTCCGTTTAAGGTGTTCTTGGATGCTTTGAAAAGATAAGATAGAGTACAAAAACTTTCTTGTTTTGGCAAATGGCTAAATCAGCACGGATCCTAGTGAATAAACATGATAAACTGGATGAACTGACTAAAACGGAACAGTGGAAACATCCTAAAATAGTGAGGGTAATTTGGTCTTTTCATAGGGTACGTTCCTCCGATTGAGCTGAAATTTTGTAGGAACCTATAAAATATCATTCTCTACAACTTTCATGTTTTATGCCAAGCCTAATTCGGCCTCTATCCTAGGGCAAAGAAACCGGACAGAACAGTACTGAAATTTTCCAGAAATCTGGAATTTTGGGATTCAAAGGAAACTTTCTTCATTTCTTGCTTCAATCACTACCACCATCACTTATATAAACTTAGATACAACATATACCTCCATACAACAAGTATAGGCAGCAAAAACCTCAAACTCTAACTCATGTAACTCAAGAAAACATACACTATATCCACCCAAAACATGATAATAGCTATCATCCACCACAAATCTATGGTGCTATGCCAAGTTAAACAAGATTAAGAGTAAGAAATGGGAAAAACAGCATTATTACCTTGCTAAAATGACTACCAAGAGCAGCCCTAGCTTTTCCTTCCAAAATTTCACCAACATACCACTAGCTAAACA
Organism: Coffea canephora; assembly: GCA_036785865.1. NCBI lineage: Eukaryota > Viridiplantae > Streptophyta > Magnoliopsida > Gentianales > Rubiaceae > Coffea > Coffea canephora. Next base: position 22,990,722 of record CM071922.1, read on the forward strand.
CTCAAGGAAGGTTTTAATCGGTTTAGTTTTTTGTTTCCTCACTTGGATGATCCAAATTCAAGATGGATTAGGCAGCTCTCCCTTGGGTTTTTCTCTCTCTCTCTCTCAGCCAAGATAGCAGAAAAATGAAGAAGAAAGACAGCTCCAAGGTGATAAGAAGGCAAGGAAAAAAAATATCAACTAAGGGACCATAGGGTGGTGACACTTGTCACCACCAAAGCCATGGATTTTTCTCTCTCTCCCTTTGTAACAGCCCCACTTTCCCCTAAGACGAACCAAAGGGGTTAGCGGACTCCCTGCCCAGCTCTCGCCAGGACTACGGATTAGTTCACGTCGATCTAATACGTTCCGAAACATACCCACGCGCGTAAACAAGTCAAAATCACAAATAAAAAAAAATGAAAATCGAAGCCGATGATGAACAGTACCGGCCACATCAGAATCCAGATACTAGGCCGAAAGTAGCCAAAATTTTTCTTTTGCCGTTTGAAATACGAGTTGATCCGAAATTCAACCAAACATACACACATTGAAATGTAACAATTTCAATCCAAAGCGGCATATCAAAAACCATTCATTACGAATATACATGTTCGGTTTGCCAATCAAAAGAAAGTGAACCCAATACACATTAGGGTTTCATTCGAAGAGCTATCCAAAAGATACATTTACATGAGCTCAACTTGACAACCAACAAGTATAACCTTTCCAAAAGTGGTCATTTTCCTGTAAGGAAAACAAATGGAACGGAATGAGCTTAAGCCCAGTGAGTTACTACCACATAAGCAAAATCTTTCATTTCAAGTACACAATCAAGAAGTAAAACAAGTCGGTAAAAGGATACGAATGGCTCTCAAGAGCCCATTTCCACGCTTACATTCTTGATCCAATCTCATTGACCCTCCGTCAATGTTTAAGAATACCCGACCGTAGACCTCACTTCACTCCATTCCTTCCACCAAACATACCCCAACCGGGCCCGCACTCCAATCAGTCATTTTGGCAATACTCGAGTATACCGGAACCAAGAGTCTCATTACCACAAGATTCCCCAGTACAGTCCCCGTGGCACGTCAATATTCACGACCAAGCCCTCGCCGGCTCGATCCAATTGACTACCTACGGGGTTGAGCTCAGTAATACAGTAAGGCCATTGGACATTCGTCCAAACGACACCAAATCAGTTTTCCATGAATGGAATTCAATATCTCATATAGCAAGTGCAGTATTTCAGTAAAACGGTAAACAGTCATGAATGGAATCACAAGGGGGTGAGGGCGGTCAAGTACACCCTCACCTCAATCTTTTTCAACAGCCATATTAGCCGTCAAGGCATCAAATTCACATATACCAAAGCCACATTGTAACATTTAAGTGAGTAGTATACTCACCAATCAATTAAGTGCTATTTCATGCACTTCCGTCAAGAGAATGTCGTGAACCACCGTCACGCCCTAGAACACGTAAACAAGTACAATGAGACTCGATAACGAGTCATAAACCAATGCCAATCACAACCCCAATAGGGTTTTGCAAACATATACCAGCATTATAGCAAACCAGAAAATCAGGAAATGTAACTCATTTGACCCAACAACAAAAACAGTTTTGGCCTCTTAATGCGGTAATGGTACAAAATGCGCTACGCTTATCGGATGAGGGTGTAAAATCCACCATCTCGAAGCTAAAAGACAGGGCTACAATAATGTAGAAGGCCACTCAGCCCAAATCCTAGCACAACTAGGTCAAAAATGCAGAATACCAAACCAGAACCGTAATTGCAGGTTAACAAATCACACTATGCTGTAATTCGTACACCTCAGTCTATACAGGTCCAAATGCATTGATTCCAAAGGCATATGGTAGCTAAGACATCCAGCTACATTTCATCAGAAGACACCAACATCCAAATCCAAAGCAATTCCAGTCAAAATAGCCAAATACAAGTGCAGTTCTGCCATCCTGATCAACCCAGAACAGCAACAGTAAAATCGACATATCTCACGCTACACTACTCTAAATGACCTGAAATTTTACAGCCACCTCAAGCTCATCAATGCCTACAACTTTAATGTTTTAAGAAAAGGCCAATTCGGCCTCTAACCACACGATACAAGACCGGACAGAAAGAGGGATTATGAAACCCTAACTTTTCTCATTTCAATCCAAACCCAAAATTGGTTGCAATTATCACTAATTCACACCTACTAGAGTCATTACCCCTCATTATCAACCATCATAGATGACCACAGCATCACATTCATATTAAACCAGAAAATTCCTCAAAAAAAATAAAAACTTCACCAAATCACTTCAAACCAAGAAATAAACCACAAATATCATCATTTTAGCCACTACTAAGCATAACTTAAGCTTCATTAAGTGTAAGAGGGAATTCACACATCACTCACCAAGTAACCAAGAGAGGTATAGATGTTGGACACCTTAACTCTTCCAAAAAGCTTCACTAAAGCACTCACTAGCACCAAGTGGAAGGTTTTTATGGAGTAGAAACACAATCAAGCAAATATTTTGGGTGATTTGCACTAATTGGTAGCTAAAACTTGAAGAGTTTTCCTTCCTTCTAAGGCTTAGGAGAGCCGGCCACCAAGGAGAAAGAAAATGGTGAATTTTGGAGATATTTACTCAATGTGGTCAAAAGTCAAAAAGCATGAATAGTGTTCACCAAGTCCAACCAATGGCTATGTGACACTTGTCACTTCCATAAATGCATTCCTATCTCTTCTTTTCCTCTCACATCAATCACTTCACATCCTCTACTTATCTCTTAACACCCGATAAATATTACACAGTATCCGAAACTTAACCTTATTGGCCGAATTTTTCGGAACTTTTCGCACTAGTGGGTCCCACGTCCATTATATATTCTTAATTTTCCAAAAACTCTCCAAGGCTAGAAAAATCATCTAAAAACTATAATTACTCATAAAAATTCCTCAGGAAAATTTCCTAAGCCAGGAAATGCAGAAAACATGCTATTAAAGGAAATAAAACCCTCGGAAAAGATTAGGGTTTTTACGGGTTCTCACACTCTCTCCCCCTTAAAAGAATTTCGTCCTCGAAATTCCTTATCATTGATTACTCTGGGATTAAATTGAGCACTATACTTAGCTAACAAATCGGTACCCCTTCATTGGCCAGGTTCAGTAAATTATTACTTTCCACGTCCTCTAAGGGGTCAAAGACTTGATGTTGTTCTAAGGAGTACACCCGAGAGGACACTTTCGATCCATCCTTGTCCCCCTTCGGCTGGGCAGGGTTGGTCGTAGTTGGTGGCAGAGTCCCTTGCCGCTCGCGCAGGTGAGTTGGACTGTTAGCAATTTGATGTTCGGCACTCCCACAGAGCAAGCATTTTCCTCCTTTCCTCCAGCAATTGTCCTCCGAGTGGTTTAATTTTCCGTAATACCCGCAGGGTCCGCGTGCTACAGAAACCGAGCCTCCTCTTGACGGGCTCTCTTGTGACACTCCCGGCATCCTTACTCCTCCCGTTCCTCGTCCAAACTTGGGAGGGGTACTTTCATCCTCCTGCCCCGAACTACTTCCAGAAAATCCTCTCTTTTTCACCTGAAAGGTTTTCACCTGGAGCCAAGCATTCTCTACTCGTTGTGCCTTCTCCACTGCTTCGCTGAAAGCGTTAATTTGGGCTGCCGCGAGGTCCTTCTGGATTTCTACGTTCAGCTCCTGGACAAATCGCCGTATTCTTCGTTGCTCGGTCATGATGAGTTCGGGCGTGAATTTAGATAGGCGGGTGAATTGGCTCTCATATTCCGCCACAGTTTGAGCTCCTTGGCGGAGTCGAATGAACTCGTCTTCCTTCCTCTCCTGAACTAGAGGAGGGAAAAACTTCGCATTGAACTCTCTGATGAAGTTCACCCAAGTCCTAGGTGTCTGTTCTCGTTCCCACTTTTGCCGAATTACGTTCCACCAGGAACGGGCTGCCCCCTCAAGCTGAAATATGGCAAAAATCACTTGCCGTTCGTCAGGGTAGTGCAAGGCTGCAAATATATCCACCATCTTTTCAAGCCATCTTTCGGCAACGTCTGGGTCGGGTCCCCCAACAAACTTTGGCGGAGCGAACTTTTGAAAGCGTTCAAGAGCTCTATCTTCGCTCTCGATATGGTTACCAGGGTTTCCGGGGTTAGGGTTTGGGTTTTGGCCCTGTTGCTGCACCACTTGTGCGAGCAAGTCTGTCATTTGCTGCATAGCAGCAGCTATTTGTACATTAGGGTTTACTTGCGGTTCCAGATTGGGTCCAGTAGAGGTTTCCCCCGTACCCCTAACCGGTGTGGGTTGCCTACCCCGGCGTCCACGGCCTCGACCACTTCGGGTGCCTTCCATCAATCTAAGTCAATCCAGGTCATCAAATAAATACACTGTTAAAGGGCACCTAACCCTTCCTTCCGTAGCACCAGACAGGAACAATGAAACAAGAATAAGTAACTCAAACAATTACCGCGAAGAGCATTTAAACACATAACACGTATACATAGATCACATAACCAGGTTAAGCAATTATACGGAACAGTCAGTCAAGTACATACGTAGTCATTCCATGAAACAAAAGGGTCCTCCAAAAGTACTATAGACACCTAGGTCACAAGTGCAAAAGAACTCACGAAAAGCTTTTCCCCTTCTAGGGATTCGTCCAAATATTTATATCTTAATCAAGGTCGATCACGTTTAACCACACTCGAACAAACCACATGAAGTTCCATAGAATCGCCTTTCTAGTTCACCAAATCCTTTCTAACCTAGGCCCTCATATCTTTCGTATCCGGGCGCAAGAATCTCGTCTAAGATAATTCACATCTAGAGCAGGCCGATCCCAAGAGTAAACCATTCTTATTAAAGATTCCTACCCGACATACATACCAATCTTCCTCGAGTCCCATGATAATGATTCGTACTCTTATCACATGCCCGGTTCATAACTTACGCTTAAACGAGCACTTAAACATATTCATGAAATTAGGACCACAACACCACTTGGCCCAGTCTCACTCCGCGCAGAGACCACGCGAACCTGGCTCTGATACCACTTGTAACAGCCCCACTTTCCCCTAAGGCGAACCAAAGGGGTTAGCGGACTGCTTGCCCAACTCTCGCCAGAACTACGGATTAGTTCACGTCGATCTAATATGTTCTGAAACATACCCACGCGCGTAAACAAGTCAAAATCACAAATAAAAAAAAATGAAAATCGAAGTCGATGATGAACAGTACCGGCCACATCAGAATCCAGATACTAGGCCGAGAGTAGCCAAAATTTTTCTTTTGCCGTTTGAAATACGAGTTGATCCGAAATTCAACCAAATATCAACCAAACATACACACATTGAAATGTAACAATTTCAATCCAAAGCAGCATATCAAAAACCATTCATTACGAATATACATGTTCGGTTTGCCAATCAAAAGAAAGTGAACCCAATACACATTAGGGTTTCATTCGAAGAGCTATCCAAAAGATACATTTACATGAGCTCAACTTGACAACCAACAAATATAACCTTTCCAAAAGTGGTCATTTTCCTGTAAGAAAAACAAATGGAACGGAATGAGCTTAAGCCCAGTGAGTTACTACCACATAAGCAATAAAGATCACATAAGCAAAATCTTTCATTTCAAGTACACAATCAAGAAGTAAAACAAGTCGGTAAAAGGATACGGATGGCTCTCAAGAGCCCATTTCCACGCTTACATTCTTGATCCAATCTCATTGACCCTCCGTCAATGTTTAAGAATACCCGACCGTAGACCTCACTTCACTCCATTCCTTCCACCAAACATACCCCAACCGGGCCCGCACTCCAATCAGTCATTTTGGTAATACTCGAGTATACCGGAACCAAGAGTCTCATTACTACAAGATTCCCCAGTACAGTCCCCGTGGCACGTCAATATTCACGACCAAGCCCTCGCCGGCTCGATCCAATTGACTACCTACGGGGTTGAGCTCAGTAATACAGTAAGACCGTTGGACATTCGTCCAAACGACACCAAATCAGTTTTCCATGAATGGAATTCAATATCTCATATAGCAAGTGCAGTATTTCAGTAAAACGGTAAACAGTCATGAATGAAATCACAAGGGGGTGAGGGCGGTCAAGTACACCCTCACCTCAATCATTTTCAATAGCCATATTAGCCGTCAAGGCATCAAATTCACATATACCAAAGCCACATTGTAACATTTAAGTGAGTAGTATACTCACCAATCAATTAAGTGCTATTTCATGCACTTCCGTCAAGAGAATGTCGTGAACCACCGTCACGCCCTAGAACACGTAAACAAGTACAATGAGACTCGATAACGAGTCATAAAGCAATGCCAATCACAACCCCAATAGGGTTTTGCAAACATATACCAGCATTATAGCAAACCAGAAAATCAGGAAATGTAACTCATTCGACCCAACAACAAAAACAGTTTTGGCCTCCTAATGCGGTAATGGTACAAAATGCGCTACGCTTATCGGATGAGGGTGTAAAATCCACCATCTCGAAGCTAAAAGACAGGGCTACAACAACGTAGAAGGCCACTCAGTCCAAATCCTAGCACAACTAGGTCAAAAATGTAGAATACCAAACCAGAACCGTAATTGCAGGTTTACAAATCACACTATGCTGTAATTCGTACACCTCAGTCTATACAGGTCCAAATGCATTGATTCTAAAGGCATATGGTAGCTAAGACATCCAGCTACATTTCATCAGAAGACACCAACATCCAAATCCAAAGCAATTCCAGTCAAAATAGCCAAATACAAGTGCAGTTCTGCCATCCTGATCAACCCAGAACAGCAACAGTAAAATCGACATATCTCACGCTACACTACTCCAAATGACCTGAAATTTTACAGCCACCTCAAGCTCATCAATGCCTACAACTTTCATGTTTTAAGAAAAGGCCAATTCGGCCTCTAACCACACGATACAAGACCGGACAGAAAGAGGGATTATGAAACCCTAACTTTTCTCATTTCAATCCAAACCCAAAATTGGTTGCAATTATCACTAATTCACACCTACTAGAGTCATTACCCCTCATTATCAACCATCATAGATGACCACAGCATCACATTCATATTAAACCAGAAAATTCCTCAAAAAAAATAAAAACTTCACCAAATCACTTCAAACCAAGAAATAAACCACAAATATCATCATTTTAGCCACTACTAAGCATAACTTAAGCTTCATTAAGTGTAAGAGGGAATTCACACACCACTCACCAAGTAACCAAGAGAGGTATAGATGTTGGACACCTTAACTCTTCCAAAAAGTTTCACTAAAGCACTCACTAGCACCAAGTGGAAGGATTTTATGGAGTAGAAACACAATCAAGCAAATATTTTGGGTGATTTGCACTAATTGGTAGCTAAAACTTGAAGAGTTTTCCTTCCTTCTAAGGCTTAGGAGAGCCGGCCACCAAGGAGAAAAAAAATGGTGAATTTTGGAGATATTTACTCAATGTGGTCAAAAGTCAAAAAGCATGAATAGTGTTCACCAAGTCCAACCAATGGCTATGTGACACTTGTCACTTCCATAAATGCATTCCTATCTCTTCTTTTCCTCTCACATCAATCACTTCACATCCTCTACTTATCTCTTAACATCCGATAAATTTTACACAGTATCCGAAACTTAACCTTATTGGCCGAATTTTTCCGAACTTTTCGCACTAGTGGGTCCCACGTCCATTATATATTCTTAATTTTCCAAAAACTCTCCAAGGCTAGAAAAATCATCTAAAAACTATAATTACTCATGAAAATTCCTCAGGAAAATTTCCTAAGCCAGGAAATGCAGAAAACATGCTATTAAAGGAAATAAAACCCTCGGAAAAGATTAGGGTTTTTACGGGTTCTCACACTCTCTCCCCCTTAAAAGAATTTCGTCCTTGAAATTCCTTATCATTGATTACTCCGGGATTAAATTGAGCACTATACTTAGCTAACAAATCGGTACCCCTTCACTGGCCAGGTTCAGTAAATTATTACCTTCCACGTCCTCTAAGGGGTCAAAGACTTGATGTTGTTCTAAGGAGTACACCCGAGAGGACACTTTCGATCCATCCTTGTCCCCCTTCGGCTGGGCAGGGTTGGTCATAGTTGGTGGCAGAGTCCCTTGCCGCTCGCGCAGGCGAGCTGGACAGTTAGCAATTTGATGTTCGGCACTCCCACAGAGCAAGCATTTTCCTCCTTTCCTCCAGCAATTGTCCTCCGAGTGGTTTAATTTTCCGCAATACCCGCAGGGTCCGCGTGCTACAGAAACCGAGCCTCCTCTTGACGGGCTCTCTTGTGACACTCCCGGCATCCTTACTCCTCCCGTTCCTCGTCCAAACTTGGGAGGGGTACTTTCATCCTCCTGCCCCGAACTACTTCCAGAAAATCCTCTCTTTTTCGCCTGAAAGGTTTTCACCTGGAGCCTAGCATTCTCTACTCGTTGTGCCTTCTCCACTGCTTCGCTGAAGGCGTTAATTTGGGCTGCCGCGAGGTCCTTCTGGATTTCTACGTTCAGCCCCTGGACAAATCGCCGTATTCTTCGTTGCTCGGTCATGATGAGTTCGGGCGTGAATTTAGATAGGCGGGTGAATTGGCTCTCATATTCCGCCACAGTTTGAGCTCCTTGGCGGAGTCGAATGAACTCGTCTTCCTTCCTCTCCTGAACTAGAGGAGGGAAAAACTTCGCATTGAACTCTCTGATGAAGTTCACCCAAGTCCTAGGTGTCTGTTCTCGTTCCCACTTTTGCCGAATTACGTTCCACCAGGATTCTCACTCGGTACCGAATAGTCATACTATGGAAAACGTGAAAACCCTAATTCGCGCTAACTTAAAACGAAAAAGGAAAAACCTTTATTTTCATATTCATTTGCACTTATTGTGGGTGATTGGGTGGTAGGGCTATTATAAAATCATAAGTTCCAAATAAAAGGAAGTTTTAAGAGAAACATGAGGGATTTTACAATTCCAGTGATTAAAATTAGGGTTTCAATTAAAATATGAGAGATTTAAGAAAACAGGTTAGTCACAAGTAAATTAGGATTTTTGATTAAAATCTCAGGGTTTCTAGTCTTTTAAAATAAAATAAGGTTTTAAATCAAACCCAAAGAAATACACTTTAGTATTTTGCTTTAAAACAAAATAACATATTTTTTTTAAATAAAAATAAACTAAAGAAACCGTAATTTCCTCTTTGAGACTAAACAAAAGATGATCCTGAAAATTGGGGTATCACAGCTCCAGCTGAATTGACAGAATTGAAATTGCAATTACAGGACTTGTTGGGACGGGGTTTTATAAAAGAGAGTGATTCACCATGGAGAGCCCCGGTCCTGTTTGTTAAAAAGAAAGATGGGAGTTTAAGGTTGTGTATAGACTACCGGGACTTGAATGATATTACTATTAAGAATAAGTACCCGTTGCCCCACATCGATGAATTATTTGATCAATTGCAAGGGGCGGTAGTATTCTCCAAGTTGGATTTGAGACAGGGTTATTATCAATTGAGGATTTTGGAAAAAGATATACCCAAGACTGCTTTTAACTCGAGGTATGGACACTTTGAGTTTGTAGTGATGCCATTTGGATTAACGAATGCACTTGCTGCTTGTGACGACCCCACTTCTCCCAAGGGCGAACCTAAGGGTATCGGCGGGCCGCCTGCCTAACTCGCGCCAGGACTCAAAACTTAAAGCAATCAAACAAAATAGATCGAAAGAGCACTATATACAATATATACAATCCCAAAAGTTATATTTACATCTTCAAAAGTCTCGAGTCAAACCACTCTAATAAACTACAACCACAACCAGTAGAAGATAAACCCTAAGAAGGGTCCTTATACAAACCATCAAAACAAAAACAAACATCCTAACTGTTCAACTATTACAAGCCAATCTAACTATACTAGTGTAAGAGCCAAAATCCCCGCGTCGGCCCCTGCTAAGGAAAACAAAAGGAAAGGGGTAAGCTAAAAGCTTAGTAAGTAAACAGGGGCGAAAGCATAAATTCACGTAGCAACAATTACACAATAAGAGTAAAGCAAAAGCAGAAAAGAACAACATCATATAATAAGGATACGGGTGGCTCCAAAGCCAATTCATGTGCCATGTATGATCTCCTGCCGACACTCCGTCGACCACACTCAATGGTCCGTAGAACTTCACTTGTACACCCACCGACACCTTATCACCCTCACTGGCCAGTCACCTCACAAACTTGCCCGGGCGAACGAAATCACAAACTTGAGCTTGAGTCACAAGCTCGGGTCACAAACTTGGTCACCTTCTCGGTGAACCGGATTCAAAAAATTGGTTCATAAGATGAACCTACAAACTTGGTGACCTCAAACTAAGTTGGACTGACTTCGACCAAGCCCTAACCGGCTCGAATAGTCCAAATAGGTCTTAGATCGGGCCCACGAACTCACAAACTTTGCAAACTTCACAAACTTTACTCGAAAGTCGCCCCGAGCCACAAGCTCAAGGGTTTTGGTTCCAAAAGGTTCATATACATATGCCAAGTACAATTATACATTCAAATTAGGGTTTAGGTCGAGTGCGATAAAGTACACCCTCGCCTAAGTACCCTTTTCACATATCTCAAACACATAGCAAAGAAAACACACCAAACTGGCCTGAATACTTACTCAGAAACTGAAATAGCAAAAGTACGAAGTCGGATCGAAATGAATAGCTAGTAGTGGGCCCCACCAGTTACGCCCAACTCACCACCGTCTGAAATAGAAGATTGTGTCACATAATATCGCAAACGGCTACTATCGTGCCTAAAACAAGCAAAACGGCAAAAACGACACACGCGCACGTAAATATGACGGATGGAAACGGAAACGGCCATTAGCGGAAACGGCAGATTTGATACTCATTTCTAGTTTACTCATAAGTTGAGCTACGAATATCGGATTAAGGCATAAGAGATGCCAAAATGAAGCTTAAAGGATGAACAACAACTGTTATGAAGACATCCAGAACTGAAACTGGAGGCTTCAGTCCCAAATGAACCAAACACAATCACTTACGAAATCTGGCCAATGCACAAATGGTCAGTTTTGAGTGCGAACTGTTTTCTATGCTACACATGGTTATAAGAGCTGAAAATTGGTAGTTAGATAGTTCATTCCAAATGGAACAACTTTCATGAAGGTCGGCAATCCAAATTCGGAACAGAAGTTGGTCATCAGGACCAAAACAGATCTAACCAGAAAATGGTCATCTTCACGGCCAGGCCTTATTTGCTCGGCTATATCTCAGGTTTTATAAATCTGATTCATAAAATTCCAAGGGCGTTAGAAGGCTCTGATATAGGGCTATAAGTTTGGTGTTTTGGTCGCAAGCCCAAACAGCTTGTAACTCAGTCAAATGTGAAGCCAAAGTTCCAGTCATAAACTTTCCAAAAAACGTAACAGAATTTGATGGTCAAAACAGGTCTGAGTATTTCGTTTATAGCTCAGGATATACTAATCCGTTTAACCTGAAAATTTACAGGAATATCCAGAACTTAAGGGGCTACAATGTTGAAGAAGGAAACTTTGTCAAATTTTGAATGTAACAAGGTCAAAAATGCAAGACACTATACCAGAATCGCAAAAACAGGATCACAAACCGTATTTGACCTCAATATGCGGTAATGGCACCAAATTCACTACGGTTATCGGATGGGGGTGTAAGACCCACCGTTTCGAAGCTAAGAAATAGGGCTACAACAATGTAGAAGGTCACTCAGTCCAAATCCTAACACAACTAGGTCAAATATGCAAAATACTAAACCAGAATTACCAAAACAGGTTTGCAAAACACACAAAACTGTAATCGGTATAACTCAGTCTATACAAGTCCAAATGCCGAAATTCCAAAGGCATATGATAGCTAAGACATCCAGATACATTTCATCAGAAGACACCAACATCCAAATCCAAAGTTATTCCAGCCAAAATAGCCAAATACCAACGCAGTTTTCGCATTCTGACCAAAGCAGAACAGCTACAGTAATTCCGGCATAACTCACTCTACACTAATCCAAATGACCTGAAATTTTACAGGCACCTCAAACACATCAATACCTACAACTTTCATGTTTTGAGCAAAGTCCAATTCGGTCTCTAACCCTATGATCTAAAACCGGACAGAATTAGGGGATTATGAACCCTAACTTTCCATTTTTCCATCCAAATCCAAAATTGATTGCATTTATCAACAATTCACACCTACTAGAGTCATTTTAAACCATTACCATTCATCATACAAGGCCACAACATCCCATTCATATTAAACCAGAAAATTCATCATAAAATGGAAAACTTCACCAAAACTCTTCAAATAAAGAAATAAATCACATATTCCATCGCTCAAGCTACTTCTAAACATAACATAAACATCATTAGGTGTAGTAGAGTGTTCAAGCATCACTTACCAAGAAATCAAGAGAGAGAGAGATGTTGGACACCTTAGCTCTTCAAACAAACTTCACCAAACTACTTACTAGCACTAGAAGAAAGGTTTTTATGGAGTAGAATCTAATCTAGGTGATTAGTTGTGGAAGATTGAGTGAAATGGAAGCTAGAAAGTTGAAGAATTTCTTTCTTCTTTGCAAGGAAGAGAGCCGGCCACAAGGAGAGGAAAAATGGTGAATTTTGGTGAATTTTTAGGATATTTACTTAATTGGGTCAAAAGTCAAAAAAAATGTCAAAAGGTGAATAGTAAATCTTCAAGTAAAACCAATGAGATAGTGACACTTGTCACCACCATAAATGCATTCCTATCCTTTCTTTTCTCTCTCACTTCAATCAAATCTCACTCTCTACTTATCTCTTAACACCCGATAAATTTTACACAGTATCCGAAACTTAACCTTATTGGCCGAATTTTTCCGAACTTTTCGCACTAGTGGGTCCCACGTCCAATATATATTCTTATTTTCTCAAAAGCTAACCGATACTTGAAAAATCATCTAAAACCCAAATTTACTCATGAAAATTATCCTGGAGATTTTTCTAATAAAGAAAATGCAGAAAAAAAAAAACGGGCGATAACTAAAACTCCACTTAAACTTTCTAATATTGCAACACTAGAGGTTTGCTAATCATTCAAACTTACTAAACCTTTGTAATTAAAACAAATCCTATATTTACCTATGGCAAGGCACACACTAGAATACCAAATATAAACTATAGCTTGAACCTTATAATAATAATACGTAAACTAGGATTTCCAAACTTAACCGAATTAGGGTTTCCTTCCTAGCCATAAAAACCCTATTTTTTCCATACCGAATATCAACTAACCCTAATATCGACTTACGATCGGACTGGGGCCTCACAATCTCCCCCACTTAGGACAATTTCGTCCTCGAAATTAATTGTTTGGTCAAAGCGTACCTTCGAAACCTGCCGAAGGGTCAGTCACTTCGGGTTGACCCATTGCATACACTCTTGCTGGCCCTTTGGGTCGATTTTCCCCTGCATTTGACGGCTTCGTTGCGGTCCCTTCAGTCGGTGGCTTGAGTCCTTCTTTCTGCATTTTAAGGCACCGGGCAATCAGATGTTCGGTGCTGCCACATTTGAAGCATTTCCGTACCGAACTATTTTTCCAGCAATTTTCATCAGTGTGGTTGCCCCCACAGAAACCACCGGTTGGTTTAGCGGCCGTACCACACCCTCCACGCTGGGCGCTCCTCGGGGCCTCTTGCCTAACCGGACCTCGCCCAAAGTTGTTCGAGGTCCTTGTAAGTCGTGGACCATCTGCGCCTTTGCTTGTCTTAGTAGGTGCCTCGCTTCGCGAACTCTGTCCAACCGTGGAGTCATTCGAGCTGGGTTGCCTCCTTTTCCGGTCATGGAAAGCTTTCACCTGTCCCCTGGCAGTCTCAATCCGCTGTGCTTTTTCTAGCGCCTAGCTAAAGGTGTCTAGTTGTGCAGCCGCTAGCGATTCCTGGATTTCCACATTTAGACCTTGAACGAATCGACGGATTCGTTTCTGCTCCGTTAACACCAGCTCTGGGGCAAAGCGAGAAAGTTTAGTGAACTGAGTTTCGTACTCCGCCACACTAAATGCACCTTGACGCAGGCGGATAAAATCATCTTCCCGTTTCTCTTGCACGATGGGCGGCAAATACTTCTCATTAAATTCTCGGGTAAAATTGATCCAGGTCCAGGGGGTTTGTTCGCGCTCCCACTTAGTTTTAATCACGTTCCACCAGGCTCGAGCGGCTCCTTCAAACTGGAACACAGCAAAAGATATCTGCCGCTCTTCCGAATACCTAAGCGCGGCAAATATATCGAGCATACGGTCCATCCAGGTTTCTGCTAAATCAAGATTAGGTCCTCCTATGAACTTAGGAGGTGCAAACTTTTGGAACCGTTCTAAGGCACGGTCCTCGCCCTCATGATTATGTCCCGGATTATGTCCAGGGTTTCCAACAGCATTCCCGTGGCCCTGAGCCTGTTGGTCAATCATACGCTCCATCAAGTCAGCCATTCGCTGGATGGCTGTAGCTACTTGGTCTGGCTCTTGTTCATGTTCCATTTCAGGGCCTCGTCCTCGCCCTCTACCTCCACCTCGAGTACCGGAGGCCATCTAGTGTACAAGTCTATAATTCGGAACAATACGTATACTTATTATCCAGACTATGAGCAAAAGAAGAAACACAAAACTTACGCACAAAAGGCACACAAAAGATAAGTTCAACATTCTATTCAATATATACACGTATTTACAAAGTCACACCAAAAGATTTACACATTACCCGACCTCCAGTCGGTACAAAACCCAATATACACGAGCACTCCGGCTCCAAAATCTAGTTAGCCAACCAAAGAGCAAAAGAGTGTAGTCATGAAAGTCATACACTAGCTAAACAAAAGTACAAAAGCGACCCTATGCGTCTCCCCTAGGACCCAGGTTCCCAACGGAACCTAACGTATCCACCTCGTCCATCCTCTCTGGACCGGTGGCCCGTGGCGGTGCCTCTGCGGCTAGATCTAGTAGGAGCTCGCAGTCGACCGACATACTCCGAGCCCTATCCCTCAGCTGCCTCTTCATAGCGAAGAGGTGCTGGTGTGTGTCCTGAAGCTGACGGTGCAAAGCATCCGTCCTCTCCCTCTCCTCTCGGAGACCCCGCTCCAAGTATCCCATACGCCTCGCCTGCTCACGGCCAACCGCTCTAGCCTCGTCGAGCTGCGCCCTCAGAGTCTCGACCGTCCTGTCGAGGTAATAACGCTCGTCATCCAATGTTATGACTACCTCGTCGGGATAGCCATATGTATACCAACACGCGCAGGGTCGGCGCGACACCTGGCCGAAGGGGGAGTACAAAGTGTAAGGCTCTCCCAGCCTCTGCCTATAACGGATCGCCCGCTTACGCAGCGCTCGATCCTCTGGGCCCCTCCTACTCAGAGGTCTCGGTCCCACACCACTGGGTCCCGCATCACTCGAACCGCCCGGATACATACCTACAAAATATTAATTCGTCAGTCAACCGGCATTTCAGCTTAAAAGATATCATTCAACTTAAAATGGTCAAATATGCCTAGTGCCTATCACGTATGTCCCACTTGCCCAAGTCCTCTAACCTAGGCGCTCTGATACCAACTGTGACGACCCCACTTCTCCCAAGGGCGAACCCAAGGGTATCGGCGGGCCGCCTGCCTAACTCGCGCCAGGACTCAAAACTTAAAGCAATCAAACGAAATAGATCGAAAGAGCACTATATACAATATATACAATCCCAAAAGTTATATTTATATCTTCAAAAGTCTCGAGTCAAACCACTCTAATAAACTACAACCACAACCAGCAGAAGATAGACCCTAAGAAGGGTCCTTATACAAACCATCAAAACAAAAACAAACATCCTAACTGTTCAACTATTACAAGCCAATCTAACTATACTAGTGTAAGAGCAAAAATCCCCGCGTCGGCCCCTGCTAAGGAAAACAAAAGGAAAGGGGTAAGCTAAAAGCTTAGTAAGTAAACAGGGGCGAAAGCATAAATTCACGTAGCAACAATTACACAATAAGAGTAAAGCAAAAGCAGAAAAGAACAACATCATATAATAAGGATACGGGTGGCTCCAAAGCCAATTCATGTGCCATGTACGATCTCCTGCCGACACTCCATCGACCACACTCAATGGTCCGTAGAACATCACTTGTACACCCACCGACACCTTATCACCCTCACTGGCCAGTCACCTCACAAACTTGCCCGGGCGAACGAAATCACAAATTTGAGCTTGAGTCACAAGCTCGGGTCACAAACTTGGTCACCTTCTCGGTGAACCGGATTCACAAAATTGGTTCATAAGATGATCCTACAAACTTGGTGACCTCAGACTAAGTTGGACTGAATTCGACCAAGCCCTAACCGGCTCGAATAGTCCAAATAGGTCTTAGATCGGGCCCACGAACTCACAAACTTTGCAAACTTCACAAACTTTACTCGAAAGTCGCCCCGAGCCACAAGCTCAAGGGTTTTGGTTCCAAAAGGTTCATATACATATGCCAAGTACAATTATACATTCAAATTAGGGTTTAGGTCGAGTGCGATAAAGTACACCCTCGCCTAAGTACCCTTTTCACATATCTCAAACACATAGCAAAGAAAACACACCAAACTGGCCTGAATACTTACTCAGAAACTGAAATAGCAAAAGTACGAAGTCGGATCGAAATGAACAGCTAGTAGTGGGCCCCACCAGTTCCGCCCAACTCACCACCGTCTGAAATAGAAGATTGTGTCACATAATATCGCAAACAGCTGCTATCGTGCCTAAAACAAGCAAAACGGCAAAAACGACACACGCGCACGTAAATATGACGGATGGAAACGGAAACGGCCGTTAGCGGAAACGGCAGATTTGATACTCATTTCTAGTTTACTCATAAGTTGAGCTACGAATATCGGATTAAGGCATAAGAGATGCCAAAACGAAGCTTAAAGGATGAACAACAACTGTTATGAAGACATCCAGAACTGAAACTGGAGGCTTCAGTCCCAAATGAACCAAACACAATCACTTACGAAATCTGGCCAATGCACAAATGGTCAGTTTTGAGTGTGAACTGTTTTCTATGCTACACATGGTTATAAGAGCTGAAAATTGGTAGTTAGATAGTTCATTCCAAATTGAACAACTTTCATGAAGGTCGGCAATCCAAATTCGGAACAGAAATTGGTCATCAGGACCAAAACAGATCGGACCAGAAAATGGTCATCTTCACGGCCAGGCCTTATTTGCTCGGCTATATCTCAGGTTTTATAAATCCGATTCATGAAATTCCAAGGGCGTTAGAAGGCTCTGATATAGGGCTATAAGTTTGGTGTTTTGGTCGCAAGCCCAAACAGCTTGTAACTCAGTCAAATGTGAAGCCAAAGTTCCAGTCATAAACTTTCCAAAAAAACGTAACAGAATTTGATGGTCAAAACAGGTCTGAGTATTTCGTTTATAGCTCAGGATATACTAATCCGTTTAACCTGAAAATTTACAGGAATATCCAGGACTTAAGGGGCTACAATGTTGAAGAAGGAAACTTTGTCAAATTTTGAATGTAACAAGGTCAAAAATGCAAGACACTATACCAGAATCGCAAAAACAGGATCACAAACCGTATTTCACCTTAATATGCGGTAATGGCACCAAATTCACTACGGTTATCGGATGGGGGTGTAAGACCCACCATTTCGAAGCTAAGAAACAGGGCTACAACAATGTAGAAGGTCACTCAGTCCAAATCCTAACACAACTAGGTCAAATATGCAAAATACTAAACCAGAATTACCAAAATAGGTTTGCAAAACACACAAAACTGTAATCGGTATAACTCAGTCTATACAAGTCCAAATGCCGAAATTCCAAAGGCATATGATAGCTAAGACATCCAGATACATTTCATCAGAAGACACCAACATCCAAATCCAAAGTTATTCCAGCCAAAATAGCCAAATACCAACGCAGTTTTCGCATTCTGACCAAAGCAGAACAGCTACAGTAATTCCGGCATAACTCACTCTACACTAATCCAAATGACCTGAAATTTTACAGGCACCTCAAACACATCAATACCTACAACTTTCATGTTTTGAGCAAAGTCCAATTCAGTCTCTAACCCTATGATCTAAAACCGGACAGAATTAGGGGATTATGAACCCTAACTTTCCATTTTTCCATCCAAATCCAAAATTGATTGCATTTATCAACAATTCACACCTACTAGAGTCATTTTAAACCATTACCATTCATCATACAAGGCCACAACATCCCATTCATATTAAACCAGAAAATTCATCATAAAATGGAAAACTTCACCAAAACTCTTCAAATCAAGAAATAAATCACATATTCCATCACTCAAGCTACTTCTAAGCATAACATAAACATCATTAGGTGTAGTAGAGTGTTGAAGCATCACTTACCAAGAAATCAAGAGAGAGAGAGATGTTGGACACCTTAGCTCTTCAAACAAACTTCACCAAACTACTTACTAGCACTAGAAGAAAGGTTTTTATGGAGTAGAATCTAATCTAGGTGATTAGTTGTGGAAGATTGAGTGAAATGGAAGCTAGAAAGTTGAAGAATTTCTTTCTTCTTTGCAAGGAAGAGAGCCGGCCACAAGGAGAGGAAAAATGGTGAATTTTGGTGAATTTTTAGGATATTTACTTAATTGGGTCAAAAGTCAAAAAAAATGTCAAAAGGTGAATAGTAAATCTTCAAGTAAAACCAATGAGATAGTGACACTTGTCACCACCATAAATGCATTCCTATCCTTTCTTTTCTCTCTCACTTCAATCAAATCTCACTCTCTACTTATCTCTTAACACCCGATAAATTTTACACAGTATCCGAAACTTAACCTTATTGGCCGAATTTTTCCGAACTTTTCGTACTAGTGGGTCCCACGTCCAATATATATTCTTATTTTCTCAAAAGCTAACCGATACTTGAAAAATCATCTAAAACCCATATTTACTCATGAAAATTATCCTGGAGATTTTTATAATAAAGAAAATGCGAAAAAAAAAACGGGCGATAACTAAAACTCCACTTAAACTTTCTAATATTGCAACACTAGAGGTTTGCTAATCATTCAAACTTACTAAACCTTTGTAATTAAAACAAATCCTATATTTACCTATGGCAAGGCACACACTAGAATACCAAATATAAACTATAGCTTGAACCTTATAATAATAATACGTAAACTAGGATTTCCAAACTTAACCGAATTAGGGTTTCCTTCCTAGCCATAAAAACCCTATTTTTTCCATACCGAATATCAACTAACCCTAATATCGACTTACGATCGGACTGGGGCCTCACACTGCTTTTATGGATTTAATGCATAGCATTTTTAAGCCTTATCTTGACCAATTTATGGTGGTCTTTATTGATGATATTTTGATGTACTCTAAGAATACGAAAGATGTGAGAACCCGTAATTTTCTTAATTACTAGGTTTTATTTTCTATTAATTGCACGCTTTTCCACATTTTATTTATTCAAAAAATTGTGAAAATAATTTTTATGAGTAAAGATGGTTTTGAAATCATTTTTTCTAGTATAAGTTAGTTTATAAGGTTTTAAGAGTGTATACCAGATGTGGGACCCACTAGTGGGTAAGTTTGATAAAATTCGGCCAATTAGGTTAAGTTGTGTATACCAGGTTTAATTTATCAGGTGTGAGGAGATAATTAGAAGTTACCTAGATGGATTATCATTGGAGAGACAAAAGGATAGAGTTGCGTTAAATAAGGGTGACAAGTGTCACCTTGTGGTTTATTCTTGACTTTGACCATCTTACTTACCTTTACTAATTAACCAAAATTGACCAACAATTCATCATTTTCTTTATCCTTATGGCTGAATATCTTCAAGAGAAAAGAAAGGAAAAAGCTCTCAAATTTCTTGCTCCAACCTTGCTCAATCCAACAAACCAACCGATTAATCTTCAATTTTCTCCATAAAAACCCTTAGTTTAGTGATTGTGAGGTGATTAGTGATGTGGTTTGGAAGACTAAGGTGCTAAGTTGTCTCTTTTCTTTGGTTGATAAGGTGAGTAGCTAAGGAACCTCTCTTTTCTATCTAATGATGTTTAATTAGTGGCTTGTGGTAGTCTAAGAGGTGATTTTGTGGGCTATTTCATGATTTTGGTTGAGATTGGTGAATTTTTTCTATTTATTCATGATTTTTTTATTTTTATATGTTTAATATTGTGTGGCCATGGATGATGGTTGAGAATGGTTTAGAATGAAGCTATAGTGCGTAAATTGTGGCTATTTGCGGAAAATTTCCGCTTTGAAAGGAAATTTCGGAATTAGGGTTTCAATTAACCCCATTCTGCCTGGTACTGTTTCCCCTAGTTAGAGACCGAATTAGTCTTGGGTTAAAACATAAAAGTTGTAGAGAATGATATTTTATAGTTGTCTACAAAATTTCAGCCCAATTGAAGCAACGTAGCCTATGAAAAGACCAAAATACCCCTGCTGCCCTGTTTCTGTCCGAAACTGATAATTAGCTTCTGTAATTGGTTAGTTTGACCAGGAATACTATTGATTTTGTGACGCCCCAAAAAAAAGAGTTTGAGAACCCGTAAAAATCCTAATCTTTTCCGAGGGTTTTATTTCCTTTAATAACATGTTTTCTGCATTTCCTGGCTTAGGAAATTTTCCTGAGGAATTTTTATGAGTAATTATAGTTTTTAGATGATTTTTCTAGCCTTGGAGAGTTTTTAGAAAATTAAGAGTATATAATGGACGTGGGACCCACTAGTGCGATAAGTTCGGAAAAATTCGGCCAATAAGGTTAAGTTTCGGATACTGTGTAAAATTTATCGGGTGTTAAGAGATAAGTAGAGTGGGTGAAATGATTGATGTGAGAGGTAAAAGAAAAGATAAGATTGCATTTATGATAGTGACAAGTGTCACAATATCATTAGTTTTGACTTAAGAACACTATTCACTATTTTGACTTTTGACCCAATTAAGTAAATATCTCAAAAATTCACAAAAATTACCATTTTCTTACCTTGTGTTGGCCGGCTCTCTCTCTTGCAAGAAGGAAGGAAGTTCTTCAACATTTCAAGCTTCCAAGTGGCTCAAATCAACCAAACCAAGGGTTTGAATTAGTTTTTAGTCCATACAATCTTTCCTTTTAGTGATAGTGAGTGCTTTAGTGAAGTTTTTTGGAAGAGCTAAGGTGTCCAACATCTTCCCCTCTCTTGTTTACTTGGTAAGTGAAGCTTAAACTTCCACCTACACCTATTGATGCTTAAGATATGATTAGTAGTGATTAAAGTGCTGAAATTTCTGGTTTTATCTTGGTTTGAAGTGATTTGGTGAAGTTTTGATTTTATTGATGATTTTTCTGGTTTAATTGGATTGTGGTGTTGTGGTTGTTTATGATGATTGATAATGAGGGGTTATGACTCTAGTGGATGGAAATGATTGATATTTGCAACCAATTTTGGATTTGGAATAAATTTTGGAAAGATAGGGTTCATGAAGCTACATTCTGCCCGAATTTATTGCACCATGTTAGAGGCTGAATTGGCCTTGGCTTAAAACATGAAAGTTGTAGGTATTGATGTGTTTGAAGTGCCTGTAAAATTTCAGGTCAATCGGAGTTGTGTGGACTGAGATATGTTGATTTTACTATTGCTGATCTGGGTTGATCAGAATGCGAAAACTGCACTTGTAATTGGCCATTTTGACTGGAATTTCTTTGGATTTGGATGTTGGTGTCTTCTGATGAAATGTAGCTGGATGTCTTAGCTAACATATGCCTTTGGAATTTCAGCATTTGGACCTGTATAGACTGAGTTGTGTTCATTACAGCATAGTGGGATTTGTGAACCTGTTTTAGTGGTTCTGGTTTGGGATTTTTGGCATATTTGACCTAGTTGTGCTAGGAACTGGACTGAGTGACCTTCTACATTGTTGTAGCCCTGTCTCTTAGCTTCGAAACGGTGGGTCTTGCACCTTCATCTGACAATCGTAACACCTTTGGTACCATTACCGCAAAATGACGTCAAAACTGTTTTTCTGGTTTTGAGCTTAACCTTCATTTCCGGACTTTTTCCTAGCTTGACTTGTCTTTGTACTACTTGGAGCTTGCTGAATGGATATTAGATGAACTTATTTGTGTGACTTTGGGACTGGCTGAAGTAATAATGAAGCCATGATGGCTGGAAAAGTTAGCAAATGTAGGGGAAGTGCTGTCCGAACTTTGAAGGGACTTGTTTACATTGGGTTTGTGATCTAAGACTTGGATTTGAGCAAGGCAATGATGTATGATGGTTGGTTTCTGAGCCGTGGAGGTGAGTGACCCCAAACTACTGTTAAAGCTTCTTATGAACCGTTTCTTGCACTATTTACTTGATTGCATATTATGAGTGCTTGCATGTGGCCCATGACATGTTTTGGCTTAAATGAGTGCTTGGAATTCGTGTGCTGAACACCAACGTCTCCACCTCTGTGTACTGTTCATCTGGAGCAAATGGCTCCCCACTGACTGTTTACTGTTTAATGTTTGTTTGGAGCGTTGGGTGTTTAAGTACAACGATTTCGCTGGCTCACGAGAGCAATAAATGTACATTTGATCTTGAAATCATGACATCACTGAAATGAACGACTGTGAAACTGAATTGATTACTGATTTTAATGGTTACTTGCTGAGCTTCTAGCTCACCCCAAAAATGTTTTATTTCCCCCCCCCACAGGGCTCAAGGCGAAGAAAAGCTTGGAGTGCTTATTCACGTGACTGGATGGCTTATATCGTGTATAGTTTAAGTTTGGATCTATTTTATGTACGAGTTGGTCTTGTATAAATATTTGAAATTGATATGGATGTAAGTATACGTTCCACGATTGGAATCAGTTTTCCGCTGCATTTGTAATATGTAATCATTGGAGAATTTGATGTAATTTTGAGATTTATATTGTAATTGGGTTGAGGACTGTAGTGAGCGATTGAGTCCCGGCGAGAGCTGGGCAGGCGGCCCGCCGAACCCTCTGGTTCGCCTTAGGGGAAGGTGGGGCCGTTACAGATTTGGTTGTCGATGTCTTCTTAAAAATTATATCTTTGTATCTTAGGTTTCAGATGGCTTTGGAATCACTTGAATTGGAGTCGTATGTGCTGAGATATGATCGAATGAATCAGGACTGCCATAGTAAACTTCGAACTGGAAAATCTGGATTGTTTTGGTACATTTGACCTAGATACATTGTAAACTGGACTGAGTGGCCTTCTTTAACATTGTAGCCCTTTCTTTTAGCTTCGAAACGGTGTATATTTCACATCCATCGGATAATCGTAGCGCCGATTGTGTCCAATACGCTAAATGACATCAAAACTATTTTTGGGTTTTAGGGCTTAACTTTCATTTCCGGTCATTTTCCTAGCTAAATTTTGTACTTGAATGACTTTGAGCCTATTGAATGGCTGTTGTGATGAATTTATATTGCGTATGACTGTGGGATTGATTGAGAAAAATAATGAAGCCATAAGTGGCTGGGGAAAATAGGTAAATATAGAGGACATGCTGCCCAAAATTTTAGGGCTACACGATTCCTTCAATTGAGTTGATCTTAGTACAAATGTGGGGTTTTGGGGGTTGTTTGTAACTCTAGGACCAATTATTATCTTTTTGCTCAAAAGTCATATTTTATTCTTTTGTACTAGTACTTAACCCGGAAAGGCGTACGACGTGTAGTCGAGCCTCACTTGTACATTCCATTTACTCGATTTTGGATGTGAAACCTTCAATTGTTTTACTTTGATGATTTTAGGGTTTCTTGGCGATTAAAGCCAGTTTGAAGTGAAAACTTTTGAAGTATCTGTACTTGAACCGGTGAGTGTACCACTCCCCTCAGTTGCTGGTTAACTTGGTTTCTGCCCCTGCAATCTGCGATTTAAATGACTGCACTATCTATTTATTCTGTTTAAGACAAGGGTGTACTTTATCACACTCGTTCTCTTGTCTGTTCATATGCCTATTTACTGTGTATAATCTGTTAACTGTATCTGAATCTGTTCGGATGTCGTTTGGAGGCTGGTATCCAACGACCTTTCTATGACCTCTGAGCTCAACACCTATGGCTAGTTACTCAAGTCGGACCGGCAAGGGTCTGGTCGATTAGATAACGAACCACGGTAGTTTGTTTTGGGAATCTTTAGGTATTGAAACTCTTGATTCCGGTGTACTCGAGTATTACCATTACTGTTCCTGAGTGGAGTTCGGGCTCGGTAGGGGTATGTTTGGTAGACGGAAATTGGTGTAAAGTGGGGTCTACGGATATGTTGGTTCTATTTACGTTGACGGAGAGTCAACGGGTTCGGATCAAGTACTGCAAATGGAAATCTGGCTCTTGAGAGCCACTTGTATCCTTTCCCTTTGAATCTCTGTGTCTAAATGCTTTCCTTGATATCTGGTATATGTATCTGATTGATTAAACGTGAAAGGCCATGATTTTACCCCTATATGTTTGGTACCTCATTGAGCGTAAACTCACCCCCTTTCTGTTGCCTTGTTTTCCTTATAGGGGACAAACTTGAAAATCACGGTTTTTGGAAGAAAAGGGCCAAGCTAGTATATATGTCATGTTGTTAAACTCTTTTAAAAACGAAACCCTAATTGTATTTTGTGTAGTATGAGTACCTCGGCCCGCACTGTATGTTAATTTGTTCAAGACTTCAATGTAAATATATGTATAAGTGTTCAACCTTGTCGAGTAAATGTATTCCGTTGAAACTATGATTTTATGGTTTGGTAGGCATGTTCTCACCTTAGTAGTTTCCGATTGTTCATTTTCTTTGGGTCCTATCGCACGTACTATGCTGGGTTTGTGTGAATCGAGTCCGTAGTCCTGGCGAGAGCTGGGCAGGCCGTCCGCCGAACCCTTTGGTTCGCCTTAGGGTGAGGTGGGGCTGTCACAAAAGATCACGAGAAGTATTTAAGAATTGTTTTACAAACTTTGAGGGAACACCAATTGTATGTTAAGTTTAGCAAGTGTGAGTTTTGGTTAAAAGAAATGACTTTCTTGGGACACATAATTTCTAAGGATGGGATTAAAGTAGATCCAAGTAAAGTTGAAGCTATTTTAAAGTGGAAACGACCGGAAAACCCTACAGAGGTTCGAAGTTTTATAGGATTAGCAGGGTATTACCGGAGATTTATCCAAGATTTTTCTAAAATTACTGGACCCATGACTGAGATGACCAAGAAAAGTGACAAGTTTATTTGGAGTTTCAAGTGTGAAAAGAGTTTCCAAGAGTTGAAAAGACGTTTGACAAGAGCGCCTGTGTTAACTCTATCAAATGGAAAAGACAGCTTTGTGGTCTACACAGATGCTTCCAAGGAAGGATTGTGATGTGTTTTAATGCAAAATGAAAAAGTGATAGCATATGCCTTTAGGAAATTGAAACCGCATGAAGGAAATTACCCGACTCATGATTTGGAGTTAGCGGCGGTAGTGTTTGCTTTAAATAAATGGAGACATTATCTGTATGGAGTGACATTCGAGGTTTTTACTGACCACAAAAGTCTTAAATTTTTGTTTTCTCAAAAGGAGCTGAATTTGAGGCAACGAAGGTGGATGGAATTTTTAGAAGACTATGATTGCACGATAAAGTACCATCCAAGAAAGACCAATGTAGTGGCCGATACTCTAAGTCGTCAAGTACAAGTGGCCGGATTGATGATTAAGGAATTAGAGTTGTTGGAAGAGGTTAGTTATTGGAATCCTCGACTTAAGCCGAGGAAAGTAATCCTTGGGAATATTGTAGTGAATTCCACTTTGTTGGAACGTATTAAAGAGACTCAAGAAAAGGACTCTAAAGTGCAAAAGTGGGTAGAGAAAGTCAAAAAGGGAGAAAAGTCAGATTTTAACTTGGGATCAAATGGTATTTTGAAGTTTCGGAATTGAATAGTGGTGCCAAAGGATGAAGGGTTTAAGAAGGAAATCTTAGAAGAGGCACACCGATCGAGATTTACGATACACCCTGTAGGGAATAAAATGTACCAAGACTTGAAGAGTCTGTATTGGTGGGATAGCATGAAAAAGGAAATTGCCCAATTTGTCAAGACCTGTTTAATTTGCCAATAGGTTAAAGCTGAACATCAGAAACCGTCCGGACTTTTGCAACCTTTAGAGATACTTGAGTGGAAATGGGAGAACATCACTATGGATTTTGTATCAGGATTACTCAGGACACAAAGAGGCCATGATGCTATTTGGGTAATAGTGGATTGACTGACCAAATCAACTCATTTTCTGCCAATTAATATGAAATACCCATTGGAGAAGTTGCCTAAGTTGTACTTGGATGAGATTATCAGGTTACATGGAATATCTGTAACTATTGTGTCCGATAGAGACTCGAGATTTGTTTCGAAATTTTGGCAAAAGATGTAGGAAGTATTGGGGACTAAATTGATTTTTAGTACTATTTACCATCCCCAGACCGATGGACAGTCTGAGAGGACAATTCAAACCCTTAAGAATAAGTTGAGAACTTGTGTTTCGGATTTTAGGGAAAGTTGGAGTAAATTTTTAACTCTGGTGGAATTTGCCTATAACAATAGCTTTCACTCTTCTATTCAAATGGCTCCATATGAAGCACTTTATGGTTAGAAGTGTAGATCTCCGATTTGTTGGGAGGAAGTAGGTGAACGAAAAATTTTAGACCCGATTACAGTGCCATGGATTGAAGAAGCAAATGAAAAAGTGAAATTAGTATGCCAGAGGATTCAGACCGCACAAAGTCGTCAAAAGAGTTATCCAGATAATCGGAGTAAGGATTTAGAATTTGTGGTTGGAGATCTAGTATTTCTTAAGATTACACCTCTAAAAACAAGTTTAATGTCTGGGAAGGGAAAAAAATTACAACCGAGATTTGTAGAACCTTACAAGGTTATCCAATGCGTGGGAAAGGTAGCGTATGAGTTGGAATTGCCACCGAATCTGTCTTGGATCCATAATGTTTTCCACGTGTCCATGCTTAAGAAGTATCATCCAGACTCTTCACATATTTTGCAACCAGAAAGTATAGAGATTGATGAGACTTTGACCTATGAGGAGAAACTAGTAAAACTTCTGGATAGGAAGGTGAAAGAATTGAGAAATAAACGGATACCGCTGGTACAAGTTCTTTGGAGAAACCACGGGCTGGACGAAGCGACCTGAGAAGTCGAAGAAACAATTCGTGGAAAGTATCCAGACCCATTTACTCCAAATATTTTATTTTAACCTTTTTAGACCCAATTACATGGAATTATGACTTGCATATATTTTTCAAATGATTTGTTTCCAAATTTAATTTTTTGAAACTCGTTAAGTGAGAATAGTGAGTGCGCGGTTGGAAACAATAACCGATTTGAGAGGACTATGAGATTGAAAAATTGGAGACTTGTACATTAGTCTTAAAATAGGTATTTTTATATTTAAGTGTTCAAGTGTTAGTTAGTTATACTATCGTTATAAGAATTTATTGAAAATTTCACTTTATCGCGCACAAATCGAGAGTACGCATTTTTACGCGCTTGATTAATTGAGGGACTTTAGACCCTTATTTTTAGACCATTAAGAATGAATAATAGCAGTATGATTGGAAGTGCATTAGAGGTTTAGTGCACAAGTGAAACAAACTCGAGAGGAACCGAGCACGAAACGCACGCATACGCGCAAGAAAGAGAGTTGACTTTTGAAACGATATAGAGCCACACATTTTAGCTTCTCTTGGAAGCGTCATTTGCAGCCAAAACCTCTCTCTCTCTCTCTCTCTCTCTCTCTCTCTCTCTCTCTCGTTCCAGCCGGCCACCAAGGAGAAGAAAACAACCAAAACTCTTCAATTTTCTTGCACCATTCTTCACTAAATCTTTACCAAATCACCTCAAATTTTACATACAACTTGCTAAACACTTGGAGATCATCTCAAGCTAGGAAAAGAGCTTGCTTTCCACGGTTTTTCTTTGGCTCCAAGGGACCAAAATTTCTGCCTTGATCATCTAAGAAAGTAAGTGATGATCAACCCCTCAAATCTTGACTTATGGAAGTTATATTGCACTTATAAGCTTATATATTCGTGTGGGTAGCTTTATTTATGTTGGAAATTTGGTGTGTGGGCTCTATGAACTCCCACTATGGCTTGATGGACTGATTTGATGAGTTTTGATGTTATTAATGTTGGATTAGTGCTTAATGTAGTAGAAATAAAATAATATTGTGGATGGAAACTCAAAGGAAGTAAAGAGGGGAATTTTTTCCGTTCAATTTTTGAGCAATTTTTGAGGTTCAATTGACTTTTTTATGACATATATATGTTGTGTGGGCTGTGTGGAAGGTTTCCACAAGAAATTACATGATTTGGTTGGCCAAATGTTGTGATTTCAAAAGTTCATCAAAACTGGAATTTTTCCCATATTGCTCTGGCAGTGTTTTTCAACCAGTTATAACTTTTTGTTCTGATGTCAGAATTGAGTTCTGTTTGTGGTACTGGAAACTAGACATTCCTAGTTTTCCAACGGTATAAAATGTACATCCTGATTGCACTTGAATGATTCGTACCAACCTTGTAAAATTACCTGTCCTGTTTCTCATTTTACTGGAAGCTCTGTTTTAAGCAACACGTTTATGCTCCAATATGAGCTAGTTGTAGACAGATTTTTAAAATGATTTCTTCTAAGAAATTGTAGATTTATGAATCCAGTTTTCAACTCCAACAACCACACTCAATTCCAAGTTTAATTGAGTGAGTTGTGGCCGAAGTTCAAAACTGACTCAGGGATTGAAAACCCTCTTTTTGGCTAGTTGATGCCTTAACCTTGATTGGGACTTGTTGTTTCGAAATTTTGGAGTTAATCACCTACCAAACATATCTTGGATGTTTCTGAGACATTGTATACATAAATGAGCCATATTTGAGATGTTTTCATTAGCCGAATAATTAGAAAAGGAAAATTTACATACCAGGCAGATTTGCCTTGGAAACTTGTGGGACTTTAATGATTTTGTTAACCAACTTTCCGTACGTATTTTTCTATGAAAGTTTACAAAGGAATAGACCTTATATAGAAGTGTAATACTGCCAAGTTTGGTGTCATTCCGAGTCCATTTCGATACTCAATCAAAGTCCCAAAATTCGTGATTTAAACCTGGAAAGTCTTCGTTCAAAGAGGAAATTCAGCAACTTTGAGCCACCATATCTTGGTGCTCGAAACTCCAATCCTTGTTCTGCTTGTTGTGTTGAAAACTTTGATTGTAACTCTAATTGAGTTCCAAATTTTAGAGGCTAGTTCGCATTGTGTGAATTTTTCCGAATTTCCAAACTTTGTCAAAAATCAACCCAAATCTGTCTTGACTTTCCCAAACAGCAACTTTGGGCCAAATTTCGAATATCTTCCAATTGGAATCATGGAAAAGTGTCTTCTAGGAACTTTTAGTACTTTGGAATTATTTTCCAACAGTATCAAGTTTTCTAATTTTGGACTTGTGAGGAGAGAGATACGATTTTTCAAAATACGTATGACAAATCTGAAATTTCCTAACTTAAGGAAAATGGAGTTTTTCAAACTCTCTCTCTTCCTTTGATATCACTTGATCGTTTTGCACTTGATTTCGAAGATGAAAACTAGATTTCTCTTGTGTTTAAAACCCCACCCTTGAGGCTCGATTTACGAGTAATTAAGGCTCGTACTTGCGAGATTTTCTTAGATTGTACTAGCGTGCAATCTTTCTTGATACTTAGGGGTTCTAAGTGATATAAGTGATAGTTTATTATCAATTGCTCAGGCACTCACGAGGACCTTCAAGAGCATCCCACGGTGGATGTCTGAACTTCGAATGACATTTCTTCTTTGTTTACTTGTTGAGTGTCAAGTGTATGAATACTTGATACATGCTTAATTGCTATAATTGCTTAGAGATGTTGAAAATGCAGGCGAGTGTGTATACTTTACCGCACTCGTTCTCGTTTGAAATAAATGACTCATGATTGAATTTATTGAATTGATGAATGAACCATGAATGACTTAAATGAATGATTGAAAGTATCACATGCTTGAATGACTTGAATTAGTATGCTATGGCTGCATACACCGCTGGAGTGAATCTCTTCGATACACAAATATTACATGGGGAACGCCTAAACTCATAGACCGACCTTGGGACTCCAGCCGGCATGGGCTTGGTCGGGAACCTCGGTGAGCCATGAGAATTCCATGATAAGCTTTATTTATTTGAGAGATCTCACTTGGCATACTCGTGGAGTATCGCCTTATCAATGTCGTTCGGGCCCTGTGCGGTGTACGGTGGATGGACATGAGAAGTAAGTGGAGATCTACGGTTTGGAAATATCAACCCGGTTGACGGAAAGTCATCGCGGGAAGATATACGAATAAATTTGTAAAGCAGGTGGAAATTAATTCCTAAGAGCTACCATATCCTTGAATTGTTTTTGTTTACATTTCATGGATTGATAATTATTGCAATATTATTGCTGTACTTGTAAATTGGGATTGTTACTTGAATAACGTGCCTGCATGTGTGTTCTTGGCCTCACGAGCGTTTTGCTCACCCTGTAGATTTGTTTTCCTTAACAGGAAAGGATCTGGAATGGACCTCGGAGAAACCCCTTTCTAATGTACTTTTGGCTTAAGGTTTCTAATGTAATTGGCTAGATATTCCGGATGTTGTATATTTTGGGTATTGTTGTACCTTTTGGAAATCCGATGTAAGGATTGGATGATTGTTATATATTGTTAAGTTCGAACGTTTCCGCATTTGATTACTTTACATCGTGGTAATGGCTAGTATCATATTAAACTTGAATGGAAATGGTATCGAGTCTTGGCGAGGGTTAGGCAGGCGTTTCGCGGATACCTTTTGGTTCGCCTTAGGGAGAAGTGGGGGCATCACAGATTTGGCCTATAACATGGACGAATTAAACAGGTCAGAACAAGGCGGTTTCAACCTTAAAGCTGGAAATTTTCTTTAGGCAAGTCCATCTAGCACATAATACACTAATTTATCGCATAACAAAACTATCAAACTATGGCCAATCATAATCATCACATGAGAGCAGAAAATTCAGCATAAAAACTGAAATTTATCATAACACTACTTCAACCCATGAAATTTCTCACAAAATTAAAAATTTAACAACTCTAATCCACCAATTTACAATTATTAGGAGCAAAGAGAGATTTCTAGACAAGTTACCTTGGAATCTTAAGAAAGATGGTAGCTTAGGGTTTTTTCTTCCAAAATCACTCCACCAAAAGTGCTAAACCTTCTTAGTGAGTAACTTTTATGGAGTAGTTTGCAATTTTAATGGTTGGAACTCAAGATTTGAGGAAGAAATTGAAGATGCAAGATGAAGTTTTCTCTCTTTTTTCCTCTCCCTATTTTCGGCCAAGAAGACAAGAAAGTGAAGGAAATTTTGGTCAAATTTTGAGTTTTAGTAAAGGTAAGAAACTTGGGTCAAAGTTGGGTAGATTTCCGACAAGTGTCACCGTAGGATCAAAGCTCAATTTTTTTCTTTTTTTTTTCTTTTTCTTTGGTCAAACATTGTGGCTGGTTTAAGAGGTATTTTAGGGTTAATTAGCTGAAATAAAAACAAGGATATTAAGGTAATAAAGTAGTGTTCAAGTGGTGTACTTACTCGGTAACAAATGGTATACTTCGGTTCACACCGTTTTTCCTTATCTCGCGCATACTAGGGTTTTCACTTATAATTCACTAACTTATTATTATTACTTCTAATCACATACATTTTCTTATCTAAAACTCACTTTTAACCACCAAATTTAGTACACACACCTCCACAATTAATCACACTACCAAAATACGCGAAAACCCTAATTTACCCAAACTATAAAACTAAGGGTAAAACTCTTAAATCTCTTATTCATTACAACTATTGAGGGAGTAAATGAGTAGTAAAAATATCATAAGGTAATTGAGTCAAAATAAAAAGGAATTTTAGTCAAATTTTTGTATTTAGTAGAAGTAAAAAAGTCTTGGTCAAAATCCACCATCCATTGGTTTCGCGACAAATGGCGCACTAGGGTTTATTCTCATCCTTTTGGCTACCAATGGTTAATTTACCTAACTAACCTCTAATTATCCCCGAGCACCTTGTAAAAATAATATTCCCTAATACAACGTCACCTAGTCGTCAAAATTTTATCGCACTAGCGGGTCCCACGTCCAGAATACACTACTAACGTCACATAGACTAACTTGTATCGGAAAAATGTCTTAACAACTTAATTCCCTTATAAAAAAATCTCTCAAAAAATAATATAAAAAAGAAAGGTATAGAAATTGTATGCAAGAAAATAAAATAATGACTAGAAAATAAAGAAATTTTCGGGTTCTCACACTCTCTCCCCCTTAAAGAAATTTTGTACTCGAAATTTTCTTACCACTAGAATCTATCCAAATCTTAATTGAATGGTGAAATACAGGAATCATATCTTCTACGTCCTCAAACGAGTGAAGAACACGATGTTGCTCTAGAGAATACACCCGAGCCGGTACTTTCGATCCAGTCCCTTCCGTTTTCGACTGTCCAAGGTTAGTCTTGGTTGGTTGCTTGGTCTTTTTTCCTTCTCGCAATCGAACTGGATAGTCAGCAGCCGATGATCGGCTCTCCCACAGCGCAGGCATTTTCCATCTTTCTTCTAGCAATTATTCTCCGTATGATTTGGACCCCCGCAAAATTCGCAGGGACCACGAGATGTAGAAGACGAGTCTCCCCGTAAGGCACCACTCTGTTCTCGTATAATCTGACCACCTCTGGCCTGGACTCCCCTTGACTCCCTGGGAAATTTTACTTCTCCAGTTCCCCTTCCAGACTTGGGAGGGGTATTTTCATCCTTTTGTCCGGAAGTATTTCCAGGCTATCCCCGTTTCTGCGCTTGGAAGGTTCTAATTTGAAATCTTGCATTTTCAACTCGTAGGGCTTTCTCTACAGCATCACTAAATGTATTGATCTCGGCTATGGCTAAATCTTTTTGAATCTCAATGTTCAACCCCTAAATAAATCGCCGTATCCTCCTCTGCTCAGTCACAATGAGTTCGGGAGCAAACTTAGACAACCTAGTAAAGTGGCTCTCGTATTCTGCCATGGTTTGAGCTCCCTGACAAAACCTAATGAACTCATCCTCCTTTTGCTCTTGAACTAGAGGAGGAAAATACTTGGCATTGAACTCTCTCATAAAATTGACCCAAGTCCTTGGTGTTTGCTCTCTCTCCCACTTTATTCTGATCACATTCCACCAAGAACGGGTTGCTCTCTCCAACTGGAAGACAGCAAATGTTACCTGTCTCTCTTCAGTATAATGCAGAGCAGCGAAAATATCAATCATCTTCTCCAACCACTTCTCGCCCACATCTGGATCTGGTCCTCCAATAAATTGTGGTGGAGAGAACTTTTGAAATCGTTCGAGGGCCCTATCCTCACCCTCTACATGGTTTCCAGGTTGAGGAATAGGGTTTTGGCCCTGACGATCCACTACATGGGCCAACAGATCGATCATACGCTGAATAGCGGCAGCTACTTGAACATTAGGGTCAACCCCCGGTCCAGGATTCTGCACAGGTACCGGTTCACGGTTACCCTCTTCATTCACGGGTTGCCTAGATCTGCGGCCACGGCCTCGTTCACTACGAGTACCCTCCATTCGATTTAATTAATCTAAGGTCAAAGTACGAAGGTAATATGAAAGAGAGATAAATGCATAGACAAGTTACAACAATACACACAAGTCAAAAAATCAAACAGTTAACACAGTTTTAACATATATATCACACAGTAACAGTCAGATACAAACAAAAGTAATCCCATGGAAGTAGGGGGTGTAGACACCAAATTTTTGGTGTAATTTCATTTACTGTTTATTTTTTAGTTTTTTATTTGTCGTGTTAGTTTTATTCAATTTTTAGTTTTTAGTTTATAGTTTTATTTTTATTTTTAAGTTTTTAGCATAGAATTTCTTGAAATAAAAAAAAAGAAAGAGAAAAAGGAAAAATCATGAAAAAATGAAAAAAAAAGAAAAATCATAAAAAAAAGGAAAAGGAAAAGTAGCAATTTTGTTTTATTTATCTATTTTAGTCATTTCTGCTTAATTTATCTTTTATTTTTGTTTGGTTCATTTAGAGAAAAAAAGGGAAAAATGATGAAAAATGGAAAAATAGAAAAAAAAAGAAAAGTGGAATTTGCATTTTCTAGTTTATATTATCCGATGTTAATTAATTTGTTTTTGTCATTTATTTTTTATTATTATTATCAATATTGTTTTAATTACTTAAAAAAATGATGATGAACACGCGGCTTGCAAGCTGCATTTTTGCAGCTTGCAAGGGGGGCTCTTAGTAGCCCCTTAGCTGCAAATTTTGGAGAGTATAGCTGAGGGTTTAGGAGGGGGTTCCTGGTATAAATAGCAAAAGAAAAGGCAGCCGCAAGGTGGAGGGATGGAGAGGACAAAAAGAGAGCATACGGGGATAGAGTTGACGGCTGTGGAGAAAATTGAGATGGGGGCTGATTAAGAAAAAACTGACGGCTAAAAGTTTTGGAGAGCAGGATACCGCTAGGGTATTAGGGAGAAGAGTTGAGAACGGCAAAAGAAAGGAACAAAAAGGGAGGTTTAGGCTAGGCAAGAAAAGGAATCAGAAACCATAGGAAAAAGGCAGCTGAAAAATCTGGGGAGGGAGTGAAACAACGGCAGAGAAAAAGGGAGCTTTGAGGTAGGAGGAATGGCGGTAGAAAGGAACAGAAAGCTGAGGGTTTTGACGGGCTTTAGTTGAGAAAAATCAGAAGAGAGGAAGACTTTGAGAGAGTGAACGAGAGCGGCGGCGAAGGAAGGAAAAGTTGCAGTAGCCATTGAAGTCAAGGTTCCTTCATCGTCACTTCAGTCCTCCATTGCCTTCGGCAGATTTGCACCAAGGTACTTCAGTCACAAACTCACGCCAAGATTAGATCTTTTTGTCGTTAATGTTTGATTTACGGTTGATGAATGCATGGACAATAGTTTGGGAGTCTTCGGTAGTTCTTTATCATGAATTTAAGATGCCTCTGTTTGTTTTTCATGGCTGATGTTTGTGATAAGTGAGCCCAGCAAAATTGGAAATTTTCTCTCTATTATCTGATTGGCATGACCCTTTGATCTGTTTTGTCTCATCGTAATATGTTTTCTTTTGGTTCTGCCTGATTTCTGTAAGCAACAAAAGGTTAAAGAATATGTGGTTTTTTGGCTAAAAATAATGGTTTTGGTTCTGGTCATATGAACGTGAATGCATGGGTCAAATTGCGAAGCTCATAGTGGTTTTTCGTTGCAGCAATCATACATTGTTTACTTACCAGAAACTTCCTGTTTGCTTGAATTCTCGATTGGATAGTCATTGGAATGTTCGATGACCCCCTTTGTTTGGGTTTAAATTTCCTTGGGTTGAACATTGCGTATGGAGTCTGCTGCAATAAACTTGAAGGCTGTCGGCTCATTGCCGCAACCTTTCTTTTTCTTTCGGATGCTGAAATTGCAGTAGCTTGATCACCTTGTTGTTTGTGTAATTGGATGTTTGATTTTCAGTAGTAAAACATTTAAGTTGTGCATCTTTGCTAGCTTGAGATTCATTGGCACGATATATGTGATCAATGAGGAAAAGAAAAACTGTTGTGCTTAAAACATGCATGCTGCCGCAAGTCCCTTTCTTTCTTCTTGTCATTGGTGCTGCAATTTTTGTCCTGCAACAGCTCTTGAAATTGGTTTTAGATATCCTTTGCTTGTTTCATTTGGGTGCTGAAGGGATGAGAGGGAAGGTTTGGTGTTGATGTTTGTGTGTTTGTTTTAAGGAAAAGTTCGAATCATGCCCAAGCACTTGCTGGAAAACGCATTTCAACTTGCAAAATCAGTTTCATATGCTTCCAGATTTTTCGACTTGCTGAACGTATTTCATTTCTTTTTTTTTGCACTGGATCTTGTTAAGTTTTTCTGTTGGATTGGATGATGATTTGCTGCCTAGTTTAAAGCCTTGTGTTTGGACTTGTTTATGTTTGAAAGCTGGTTTGACAAGGTGTCGAATTGCAGAAAATCTTCATTCGAAAATTACATAAGCAAAGAAAGCTTCGGTTTTGCCGAAAGCTTCATATGCTTGTTGAAACCTTGTTGCAGCTTGATTTTGCATCATTTCTTGCTGTGTTTTACTAGTTTGAATATCCAAGTTGTGTGTTGTGTTGTTTAATTCAAAGTTTGGTCATTGGTTTGAGAGAGTTTGTTCAAAGCTTGAGTTAGTTTTCTGGAATTTGTGGTTGAAGATGAAAGCGCAGCCAACATTCTAGTTGCAGCAGGTTTTAAATTGCAGAAATCTTCTTCGTATGCATGCTTTGCATGAAGAAATAATTTCTAAAAATTGCAAATCGACCCCTTGGCTTCCAACTAATGCTGCTAGGGCCCAATCAATTAAATAATTTCATCAATTTGGTCCTTGGTAATTTTAATTTGTGCAACTTCATTGCTTGTTTGCTTCAATTAACTACCGTGCTTTGTTTCAATTGCGCTTAAGTCATGACTTTAGGGACTTTATGATCAAGTAAGCTTTGTTTTGCATATTTCTTTTAATTTTTCTTAAATAAAGTGGTACCTTGACCTTTTTATTGTTTTGAAGCCATTTTTACTTCATTTGATTACCATCGCGAAGGAGGTATAACTTTTCTTTTATTCTTTTGTCTCTCCACTATGTGATCCAACGTGCTAAGTGAAAATTACATGTCTACTTGCTTCCCTTGCCTTTCCTTAATTTCTTTTATTTATGTCATTTACTTTTGCTTTTTTATTTAAGTTATTCTTTATGGGGTATGTGTACACCTCTTGGCTTGTAATAGTTAGGGATTTAATTATTTTATTCCTTTTCCCCCTTTTAGATTGTAGTAGGGTCTCCCTAATGTAATAGATAGGGCTTGGAGGAGCATTCAATGAAGACCTATCGAAGTCATGTGCCTAGCTAGCAAATGTAATAGTTAGGGCTTTAATTGTCTTATGTGTCTTGCATGCTTAGTTGCTACATGTTAATTTGCTTTGTTAGGGCCTTGCATCTAGTCGAGCATGCTAAATGTTATGTGCTATGTGTTTATAAGTGTTTGGCATGTCTACTCGCTTTCCATAGCCTGAATGAATGTGATAGATGAATGTACGTTTCCACTAGTCCAACGCTAGTCAGAATTCATAGAATGGGCTAGTCCAACGCTAGACCCTTAGGGATTTCCCCTCGTTAGTACATGTTTGCATGTTCATTACATGTCATGCATTCTTTTTAGTTTTATCATTTTTGCATGCCCCTCGAACCCCTTTTCCCTCCATTTTAGGATTTTTGCATTTCATGCTAGTTATAGGGTTCATTTGCTTGAGAGTCCCCTTAAATATGGGATATAGACGAGTGTGGCTTTTTCTAAGCCTTAGCACGCTTGTATTCCCTCTATAAAAGGGCAAATTGAGTCACGATTCAAGTCTCCCCGTACCCAATATGCATGAATTCCCTAGGCTCATGCATTTTTTAAATCCACTCTACCATTTTATACACTCATCACACTTTCATTTTTCCTCCCATTTTGCACACGTGCACCTTTATGTTTCTTCACTTGCACACGAACACTTTTATCATCACTTGCACACATGCACTTCATATTATCATTTCACATACCGTACCTTGCCCACTCACGTGCACATTTTCATTTACATATTTATTGTTTTTTATTACTTTTTCAAACTCATGTCCTCACATTGCATACATGCATTCCATTCATTTGCATCCCACTCGCATTATTCGTGACCTCTCCAAAGGATCATTATTGGGCTTCACAATTAATGTGATTGGCACCACTCAACCTTTGAAGAGAAATTTCCCCCAATACCCCTAGGTCTAGGGTTTGCATTCATGTAGTGCATCCAAATGTAATAAATTCTTTGGTTAAAACAAGAAAATCTTTGATTAAATCATGCAACTAGCCTTGGCTAGGTCAAAGGGGTGCCTTGGATTTTATCCTTGCCTTCCCCTTTGTCAAATGTGACTCCCGAACCTTTTTCTTTGGTTTACGTGGACTATGAGTCGTTTTAAAGGGGTTTCTTACTACTTTTTCCTATTTTTTCTTTAAAAATTCATTTTTTTGGTGACTTGGTACACCTTAACTCATTACCAAGTGGCAACTCCAATTTTTATTTCAAAAACCCTTTTTAAACTATAATTTTGG
The DNA here is from genome assembly GCA_036785865.1 of Coffea canephora. NCBI lineage: Eukaryota > Viridiplantae > Streptophyta > Magnoliopsida > Gentianales > Rubiaceae > Coffea > Coffea canephora. The sequence goes on from CM071922.1 coordinate 23,028,999, forward strand.
GTCAAATCGTCGCATTCTCAACCCCCCATTTAGACCCATTTTTTCTTTTAAATCACAATTCATTTTCCAATCACAAAAAATACATTTTTTTAAACCATTTATTTATTTATCAAAAAATGGGGCGCGACAGGGGGTCATTCAAAAGTACAATATACAAACTAAACTAGAAGTACAAAAGCATCTGAGCTTTCCTAACTGCCTCTCACATGGAATCAAACTTGGCTTATAGGAGGTCTAACCTAGTTCCCAATAGAATTAACGAACTCTCCGTCATGGGTAGAACTAGGTGCGTCTCCCTCTCTAGGAGCTCCATCCGTAACCAACAAGAATAATGTAGTTTATATTGTAGATAGGGTTAATCATACTTAATGATACCTTAACACATCACACGAAGTTCCGTAGAATCAAAGTTCTGGCTTGCCCAAGTTATTTCTAACCTAGGCTCTCATCTTTAGTATTCGGGTACAAGAATCCAAAATAAGATAATTCACAACTCGAGCTGGCCAGTCCCCAAGAGTAAATCATCTACATTTGAGATTCCTACCTGACATGCATATCTATTGTCTCCAAGTACCATGAGAAAGGTTTGAAACCTATAACATTTTACGATCCATAGCTTATGCTCAATATACACTACTAACGTCACATAGACTAACTTGTACCGGAAAAATGTCTTAACAACTTAATTCCCTTATAAAAAAAATCTCTCAAAAATTAATATAACAAAGAAAGGTATAGAAATTGTATGCAAGAAAATAAAATAATGACTAGAAAATAAAGAAATTTTTGGGTTCTCACACCATTGGCTCGAGATGAGACATATGTCTAAGGTTCGGTCCGAAATTTCTTTAGTCATTAGTTTAGTATGTTTCGTTGAAAGGTTGGGCCTCAAGTAGCCATGTTTACGAGTATATTAGTCCAAAATAATGTCGGTTAAACCATGTTGGTTATGAACCGATATAGATTGAGGAGTTAATTAGTGTTGGTCCGGCTCATGATAGCTTTTATATTCTTTGTTCCATCATCGTAGAAGACAGATTTGGGAATTTGGAGAAATCACATCGTTTCTTGAGTGAACGATTCCTTTGCCCTCGAAAGCGACTTGACCATCTTAGAGAGGATTCACTAAGGTGATCACCAACTTATCAGCCTAGAATTGCACTAGGTTGTGCTGTTGTCTACCCAGCTAAATTCGTTCTTGAGTTGTCCCTGAGGAAGTTTGGTTTCCGCTGTTTGTTTCCAACCTTGATACCATGATACCAAGAATTCTAAGTCCAGGGCATGTGTGTTGCAAGTTGCATGTGGAATAGAACGCAAGTCGTATCACATAGCATATGCCTTGGTTGAAGGAGAAAACAAGCAAACCTAGACATGGTTTGTGACTAATCTAGTCAATATCCTCTAAATAAGAAAACAAGACAAGTGGACATTCATGATAAGCATGTAGAAGGTTTGAAAATACTGCACCTAGTTTTTGGTTTTCTAAATATTGTCTTTTGTTTGTTTGTTAGAATTTAATTGCAATTTTCACTTTATTTAAGGGCCTGATTCAAGTTTTGCATAATCTATTGCCTGATGTGGAGTATAGAATGAGTGTTAGACACACATTTAATAACTTCAAGAAACTGCACAATGGTTTAGCTTTGAAAGATAGAATTTTGCCTTTTGCAAGAGCATCATATCAAAACCATTTTGCTAGTTTGATAGAGCCTTTAAAGGACTTTAATGAAGAAGCTTTCAACTAGTGGGTTGACAATATAGAACCAAAGCATTGGTCCAAGATATTCTTCAAAACCTCTCCTAAATGTGACATTCTCTTAAACAATCTACGTGAGAGATTTAATGCATGCATTCTTAGAGCATGAGAAAGGCCTATACTTGGTATTTTAGAAACCATTCATCTTTATTTGTTAGTTAGAATGGAGAATAAGAGAGAATGAATGAGGAAATATACTATAAATATGTGTCCCAAAATGCCAAAGAGACTAGAAAAGATCAAAGATGATGCAAGGACTTGTATTGCTACACATGCTGTAGATTGGCACTATGAAGTTAGATACATGTATATGGATAGATAGACCATTGACTCGGCTCAAAGAATCTCTAGTTGTTAGAAGTAGGAACTGAGTAGCATTCCATGTGCCTATGCAACAAGTGCCATTCCACACTAAAGAAATTCCTCAAAATTTTATAGATGGTTGTTACTCAAAGAATGCATATATAAGGGCTTATGAGCCTATCATACATCTCTTGAATGGAGAAAATTTGTTGAAGGATCTGAAGAAGGGACCTGTACTACCTCCTCATAAAGTTAAGCTTTCTGGCAGGCGAAAAAAGGTTAGAAGAAGAGAGCTTGATATACCCTCGGCCTCAACAAGTGGTAAAAGGCAAACTAAGAGTACAAGTGTAGAAAATGCAAAAAGTTGGGGCATAACAGCAAAAAATACCTAGAAAAGGAAAAGACAACATCTGTCCAACAATCAGTGCTTGGTACTTCACAAAATGATGATTCTAATCAAAATCCTCATCACCCTATACGAGAAAGATTTTCTAGTTCAACTGCAACTACCAACTAAGCACTAGCAACTCAAAGTGCATTAAATTCTGATCCAGCCATTGGTCCATAAGCTGCAGCATCTAAAGAAGTCCTATGTAGAGTGTTTATCAACCTGCAATAGCAGATAACAACAGAGAATCACTCCAATGTAGGGCTTGAAACTGAGAAAAGTTTTGGTATTGAACACCTATTTGATGAGATAAGTGACAAAGTCTTATTTGATCTTATCAATCCAAAAGAATCTCAAGCAACTAATAGCCTAACACCTCCTCAGACAACAACCAAACAACCAGATCTGCCAACAACACTAACTAAAATTTCTCCGATTATACTCTCACTTTAATTACTTCTTCTATCTTCACACTAACATCTTATTAGACATGTTATTAACTAACAATTTCTTTTTGTTCTTGCAAATGACTAGGGTAAGAAAGTGAAGTACAGGTGTGGTGTATGCCTTAGATTTGGCCACACTCGAAGTAGTTAAGATGGTACACTTGTTTCTTTCAATAGGAGGCAACCTTATGAATCTCATGGTTTGAATGTATGTGTAATTTGTCTATACCTACATATTCAGCTGTTAAGCATTAGTACTCATTGGCTGTTATGTTTCCCTCATTTCCAAATTAATACACTTAAGAAGTTCAAGGATGCAAGGATCCCATATCATAAACCAATGGCACATAATGGCTCAAAATGACCTTAGCAACACAAGCTTCCTGCTACAAAAGAGCTGATATTGATTTTGAATGTTGTAGCTAATATTTTGTGTTTTTAGCCATTATTTCAACTCCTTCTAAGTAAATTGTACTTTTGCAAAGCTTATGAACCAATTCTGACTCTAAATGGTCATCTATTGACTCTCCATATTCCTGGTCTTTTTGAAACAAGCGAATTACAACTTTTAAAATTTGTAGTTTTTTGTGAGATTTTACACCATTCAGATTTATGTCCAAATTAACGGTTTACTTCATAAGAATGCAAATAATTGTTGCAATCAGCATTAATGGAAACCATTCCAATTAAATAATACAACTTTAATAAGTTAGTTCCACTAATAACACAATAGATTAATACATTACATTCTTACTACTACATCAATCCCCTAAAAGGATCAAACGCACAACAAATACCAAATAACTATTTTTGCAACTCCCTTAAAAGGACCAAACCCACAACCAAACACCAAATATCTATTTTTGCAACCATAAATAGAGTATGACTACAAAGCCACAAAGAGGAAAAACTTCAACTTTGTCTCTTTGCTACTTCTTTTTTCTACTTCTACCTCTAAATTTCTCACCTTTCTTCACAATTTTGAAGTGTGCTTGATCAATGTATCACATCTCTTGCACCCGCTTGTTTCATACCATTTGAAATAACCACACCTACTACCACTATGCTGTTCATGATGAATTCAAATCAATACTCAAACAACACACTCTTCAACCTTCCTTTAATTGATGAATATTCTTAAAATTTTACCCTCCATTGTTCAAAATAAAATAAAAAAATGACTTATCTCATAATAAGTAGCCATAGAACTTCTTTCCTTGGTTGTCAAAGGTCCATGAAATTTTCAGCCTGCTAGTACACCACAATCACAGTTTGGGGTTGCCATAAAGATTTGAAGTTCTTCAGTTTTGGTCCATGCGAATAAGAAGATGCAATTTGGAGAAAATAGGGATGAAATAAAATAAAATAGGTTCCTCACATTTCAGTCAATGCATCAACTGAATTGCTAATTTTACCTTTATAATTTGGAGCAGGTAATTGTGAGAACCCTGAAAATATACATATAAATATCAGTGCATATTTCATTTGCATTTTAATTCTTTAATAAATTTTAGCACTAAATCTAAATGTTTTTAAATAAGTACGTATAAATAAACGTTATGTGCAAAATAAAAGAATTGTGCGAAACTATTAAACTTCTTAGTTTTGTTACATTAAACTTATATTTCGATGGTAAATTATTTCATTGATTTAACAATTAATTTCTTTGAATTCTAGTATTGTAATTAATTGTTTTGAAATAAAGTGTAAAGATAATTTTTATGTAACAAATAATATGATTGTGCCCAATATTGAATTATTCGGTATTGCTATACTAAAGTAATAACTCTTGAGTTATAGTAAGTTTACTCTTTAAAAGTAAATTCCTTTATGCTTAATTAATGACACTTGAGTCAATAACCTTACTATCTTAAAACAAATTATTTAAATTCCAATGACTAACTCCAATTAGTTGCTAACCTTAAGTGTTAATAAGGATTGAGCTAATGAATATCAAGAATGTTAAAGTTATATTAAAGTCAAACTTGATTTTAATAGTTTAATTAATAAAGTAAGAATGTTAGGATTTACTAGGAACCTTAATATTAAATTGTAATCGATAAATATTTGATAAAAACGGTTTAAGTATACTAGTGTATAATTAGGCCTTAAAATCACACTTGGGGATAATTGTTGGAATTAAGTTAGAATTGAGATTTTAGTTGAGGTTAGGGAGCAAAGTGAAAGGACCAAAATGCCCTTCACAATCCACAAAATCCCCACTACACCACAACCATCACCATGCACGGCCAAACACCCCTTCTGACAACATTTCCATCACCGCCCAAATTGTCCAATCCCATTCTCTCCAATTCCATACGTAAACCATCTCCACTCTCAACCAATTCTAACCACAAACACCTCTCAAAACCACGGCACCCTCTTCATTTCCTTTCCACTTCACATCTCAAACCACAACTGCATTTCACTCTGCCTTGCTAGTGTCGACAAACCGAGAGAGCGAGAGAGAGGCCGAGCTGCACCCTGCAGCCGAGTGGAAGAAAAGAAACCGCAGGATTGAATGTTTTTGGTTCTGGCCGTGAGTTGGAGTGAAACCAGGGAGAGCAAGTGGAAGTCGGAGGAGCTGCTGATCATCACCATTTTCGTTCACTTCAGACCAACATTTCCCAGCTGCAACCATCTTCACCACAACACCATTTCCAGCTGCAAATTGAACCAGGACCAACCAGTGTGCGTGAGAGCCGAGAGGGAGCAGAAATTTTCCAAATTTTCTTGCGTGAGCTTAGCTTGCTGTGAGGTAATTTCTGGATTCATTTTATGACTAATCAGAGATGGTTTGAGCTATCTAGGGGCATGCATGTACTATGGTACAGTCGGATGAATGAGATTAAGCCATTAGAAAATTTCTGTTTTGAATGTTGATGTTTCTGCCGAGAAGTTGAGCCGATAATGCAGTTTTATTTTCAATTTTCTGGGACAATCTGAGCATCTAAGTGTACTTAGCCAAATGAAAACTTGAAGATTAATACCATGCATGTGGATTTGTGCATTCGGATGATGTGGGTATAGCATACAAAAATTCTGTCTTGGGGCTAAACAATTCTGCCGAGTAGCTGGTTTAGAAATGTAGCATTATTTCTGATTTCCTACGACAATTTGAGTTTGATTAAGTGTTTAACTACTCAATAACAATAAGGTTAAGCCAGCTAGGGACATGCATGTTGATGTTAGGCACTCGAATGGGAATTTTAAGAACAGAATTTATGTTATGTGCAAGTGTTGGAGCTGCCGAGAGTTTAGCTTGATCTGTTGCAGCCTAAATTGGTTTAATGTTGTTGTTTAAACTTATAACCATGGTTAGAAGGTTAATAACCAGTTAATTAGGCTCTGCATGCAACTAATTAGTTAGATAAACCAGAAAAATAAAAATCAAAAGGGGCAATCTGCCCAAGCATGTCATCCGAGCCAAGCAGGAAAAAAATTTTAGAAAATTTTGATGGCAATGGTTGTTGTTTGAACTCTATTTCTGAACTAGAAATGTTTATTTTCTAGCTAAGAATTTGCATGAGGGAATTGAGAGTTTAAAAGCATGTTTTAACCCAGAAAATAAAATGAAAACAGAGAGTTCCTCCATGCATGTTTAACCGTGGCTAGTTGGACAGATTTCTGGAATTTTCTGGATAATTTTAGTTGCTGTATGAATCAGGTTTTGAAGTAGAAAATTTTAATAGTTAGCTAAGTGTTTAAACGCTGAAATTGAGTACCTAAAACCATGATTAAGCCGAGGGAAAATTTGAACTAAAGTAGATTGGTTGCTGGAAAAACTTTGGAAGCCGCAAGGTTGAACCAGAAATTTTAGTTGTTTTGGAAGTGTAATTGGTTTCTGGAATTTATTTTATTTTTCCCTTGGAATATAATGGTTTATAAATGCAACAGAGTTGTAAGTTTTAAATGGTGTAAGTTGTTTAGCAATGAAATACTTGATATATTGGAAGATGGAACCAAAAATGTTATTATATAAATGCTGGAATTTCTTATGTGATAGCCGAAAGTTGAGTTGAAAAATTTGCTTGGTTTTTGAAATTTTTCCTTAAAACATGAGGGATGGAAATGCCGGAATATGTTGTTTTGGAGACCTATAAGAAGGTATGGATGGTTTGAATACAAACATTTTGGTAGCAAAAGAGAAAAAGGAGTTTTTCACAAGTGAAAAATGAAACTTTAGATTTTCGAATGTCCCTGACCAGTTTCAATAAAACGTTTATATCTTGGTGTAGGAAAATCCGTTTAAGACGCCGTCAGTGGCATTTGAAACTAGAATCATAGGCCTTTGTCCTGTAGAAATTTCGTATTTTTCCTCCATGTGTACTGCTGTCTGTGAATTTTCAAAGTAGACTGTTTTGCATGAATGTTCTGTTTCTTGGTGAAACTAAATTTGGATTTGGATTGAGATTTTAGCTTACTTGTGGTTTAAATTCTTGATTGAATTGTGGTTGGAAGTTATGGATGTTGTCAAGGGCTAATGATTGATGAAGCCCTTGGCCATTTGAATGATTTTATAAATATTAAAGAGTGATGGACTTTAATTGTTGGAATTTCTTGGCTGTGGAACATTTACTTTAGTACGAAGTGGTTGTAAATTTGGTCTTTGACCTGAAATACCGTTAGTAAATTGAAACACTTGAAATGTTTACCTGGTTGCTATAAGAATCACTTGTTGGGAGCTAAGGGCTAATGATTGACGAAGCCCTTGATCATCTGAATAATTTTATACGAGTGTTAAAGGGATGAAAATAAATTGCTGGAATTGTTTGAAGGTTGAAGGCCTTATGCTCATTTGATTAATTGAGATGTGATTAGTGATTTGCCATTTGAAAAATGATTTTAGCCAATCGATAAATTTGAGCCATAAAGTGATTTCGATTTGGAATCGGAGCTGTGGAAGTTGTATCGACCTTGTGAACTCGAGTAGCTGTGATCAAATTAATCAAAAATATTTTTCCAGCTAGTATTAAATTCTAAAACTCAATATCTAGTGTTTTGCCTAAAACTTTCCAACCAATATTTTCCTTTAGCTCAAACTAGCCATGATAGCTATAGTAAATAAATTCTATAGCCTTTGAAAAACCTTACGTTTTATATTAACTCTTTTTCTTTCATTAAGTATTGCTCTTGGCTAGTTAGCTATAGGAAAAGTTCCAAAATACGAGTTTTAATGATTCTGGGAAAAGCATGGGAACTTACTCGGCAAGAAACCTTATTTTAGGGTAAAATAGTTTTAGTAATAATTTTTGCAGGAACCATAGCTTTAACGAAATGTTCAAAGTAACTTTCTAACATTGATATTACGAGGTTTGTCGACTTATTTCAAGAAAATTTATACTAGTTACCCTTTTTATAAGGAAAAGTACCTCAAGGAAAATTATAAGAAACATTTCAACTATTTGTGTCAAGTTTCAATCTAAGTAGATTTTTGAAATTACTATGGGAAAGTAAACTAGCAATATATTAGATAAACCTCAATGTGTTTGAGCCTAAAGACTGAATAAAAGCTTATAGTTTCAATATTTGATATTCTAAGATATTGCGAGGAAGCGGAATTCGATTCCCAATTTGACATCTGAACTTCACTCTTGGTGAGTGTCCTTGCTTGTTCCATGGCTACGTGATTAAAGTGCTTTATTGACTTGCTATATTATAACTGTGAAGTGGTTTTGACCCATCGAAGTGAGCAATGTGTACTTTATCACACTAGCCTTTCGAGTGGTGACTTGAGTAAAACATTTTTTTTAGTAAATCCAAGTGTTGGACGAAAAGTCGTTGGGTAGATCCCTCGACCAGTCTATAATAATAAATCAAGTGCTGAACGTAAAGTCGTTGGCTGAATCCCTCGACCAGTCTATAATAATAAATCAAGTGCTGGACGTAAAGTCGTTGGGTGAATCCCTCGACCAGTCTATAATAATAATATAAGTGCTGGACGTAACGTCGTTGGGTGAATCCCTCGACCAGTCTAAGGTACACTTGGGTATTATCGCCTTCCTATTTGTTTACTTCAGTCGAATCAATACGTGTTAATTGTTTTAATTGATTGCATGTTTTTGGGGCACCACTGAGCTTTAGCTCACTCCACGTTTAATTGTTTTCCTTGATAGGTCTTGAAGTTTGAGAAATCTGAGCAGTGCTGATTTCTTTTAATTTGTACTTGAATCTTAAGACTGCAGTTTACCGTTGTATGGTATTTTGAATTGAAAAACGTATTGGTTATTTTGGATTGCCACTTGAAGCTGGAAAATGTGTAAACCCTAATTATTATATTTGGCTTGTATGGTTGTAATTGTGGTGTGTGAAAGTATATATCCGGATTGGTACGACCTTATACCTTAGAGGTAACGCGTGAGATGTTTAAGAGCCGTCGACTGGCTATCTTCTTTACTGCTATCTCTGAAGTTACTGTGGTTTAGTGATTGACTTTTTTTTAGGGAAGCGATATTGTAATAGTTTAGGTTATTCTTCGGAGGGATTCAGGTTAGTGTGCGTGCGTGAGTCCTGGCGAGAGTTGGGCAGACGACCCGCCAACCCTCTGGTTCGCCTTAGGGGGAAGTGGGGTCGTCACAGGTGGTATCAGAGCTCTTATCGAGCTCGTGCCGGGAGAGGACTCTCGGACTGTGGGGATTGACTCGTTAAGTGTGGAACAAAAGTTTATAGTTGGGATATTGGACATGTATGTTGGGTAGGAATCTCAAATATAGGTAAGTTACTCTTGGGACTGGCCAGCCTGAGGTGTGAATTATCCTATAGTCGGATTCTTGTACCCGAATACCAGATATTTCATTAAATGGTGTATTTGCAATTGAAAAGAATTCAGTATATCGCATTATGATGTGACTAGAAATCATGACTAAGTTTGGAAAAGTAGGATCGAAGGAATCAAGTCTAACTTTTGAAAGTTAAAGGTAAAGAGCCAATGGTGTGATCTTGAAGATTAGTGCCAATTACATATTTAAGAGGAATCTATGGAAGCGAAATCGGAAGAATGAGTGGGGCCTAGTGGGATTGTCGAAGACTAAACTAATGAAGGTTAAGTTGAATCTAAACTAAGGGTTGAGCTATTAGTTATGTGGTTATAATAATCGGTGTATTATTGACTTGCTTTCCTTCATGTTTATAAAGATCGAAATTTGAGTTATGTGTGAAAATATTAAATGTACCGTGAATTGTTTGGCTTTTAAAGTTGTATGAACTTTGGTATGTGAATATATGCTTTAAGTGTTTTAAATTTTCTTTCTCTTGGTATTCATGTTGACTTCACTTAATAATAACAAGTAAATAAATAGCAACATCTTCGCTTGATCACTTTATTTTAATCAAGAGGCATAACTAGGCTATGGATCTACAAGTTAGAGATAGAGGACGTGGGAGACCAACTAGGCAACACCCCGAGGGTGGTAGTGATAGGGAACCTGAGGTCAACCCAGACCATGGTCAGGGAAACGTGGCCGGAGATCCAGTGGCCACCGCAATCAATAGAATAACTGATGTGTTAGAGCGCATGACTGAGCATCAAGCCCATGGAGCGGTGCATCAGCAAGGAGGCCCAATCGATTATGAGGATCGGGCATTAGAGAGATTCCTGAAGTTTGGACCTCCTAAGTTCTACGGAGGCCCAGAACCTGAGGTAGCCGAAGGTTGGTGGGAAAGGATCTCTGATATTTTTGCCGCTCTAAATTATACGGAAGAGAGGCAAGTGACTTTTGCAGCATTCCAGTTTGAAGGAGCTGCTCGTTCCTGGTGGAACCTAATTAGGGTCAATTGGGACAGGAATCATATTCCCAGGACCTGGGTGAACTTCACAAGGGAGTTCAACGCCAAATTTCTTCCACCTCTCATTCAAGAAAAGAGAGAGGACGACTTCATAAAATGTAAGCAAGGGACGATGAGTGTCGTCGAATATGAAGTCCAGTTCACAAAATTGTCCCGATTTGCTCCTGAACTGATAGCCACGGAACAAAGGCGTGTCCGGAGGTTTGTGCAGGGACTAAACGTGGAAATTCAGGAGGGATTAGCTGCTGTTCGGATAGACACATTTGCTGATGCTGTAGAAAGAGCTCAAAGGGTTGAAGTTGCTAGAACTCAAGTAAAAACTTACCAGGCCAAGAAAAGATTTGCACCTAGCAGCAGTCGGGAGCCGACTTATACAAATGCTCCACTGGCCAAAGTAGGTCGAGGAACTGGTGCCAGAGGTGCCGGAGGAAGAAATAATGGAACTAACGGGGGACCAAATGGAAGAGGTCAACCTAGGAACGCCCCACAAGGAAGTCGTGCGATAACTTTCCAGGGAACTTGTGGGTATTGCAAGAAACCTGGACATACCGAGGCCGGTTGCTGGAGGAAAGCAGGAAAGTGCTTGAAGTGTGGAAGCAGCGAGCACCAAATTGCCGGTTGCCCGAAAATACAAGAGGATAATACCCTGAATGATGAACCAGCCAACATTAGAGAGAATAGGCCGAAAGTTCCTACCAGGGTTTACGCTATAAATGACCAACCTGTACCTGATTCTTCGGAAGCCGTGGAAGGTACTCTTCCCATTTCTCATCAATTAGCTAGAGTGTTAATTGATCATAGTGCAACTCATTCATTTGTGAACCAAACTTTTTCATCCGGAGTTAACGTCAACCCTATTAGATTACCCTTGACCTTGAAGTTAAAACATCAATGGGTAATAAGATTTTAATCAGTAGCTTAACTTATAATAACTGCGAATTCTGGATTGAAGGGCATAAAATACTAATGGATCTAATCAAATTGGACATACGAGGTTATGATGTTATTATAGGAAAGAATTTTCTAGCTCATCACCATGCTAAGCTTGATTGCAGAACAAAAGTATTGGAACTTTGGATTTCCGGAGAAGCAACTTGGGAGTTAGAAGAAGAAATGCAGAAAAAGTATTCCGATTTGTTTCTCAAGAAAGTGTGAATTTTGAGGACAAAATTCATTGTAAGGAGGGGAGGATGTGAGAACCCTGAAAATATACATATAAATATCAGTGCATATTTCATTTGCATTTTAATTCTTTAATAAATTTTAGCACTAAATCTAATTGTTTTTAAATAAGTACGTATAAATAAACGTTATGTGCAAAATAAAAGAATTGTGCGAAACTATTAAACTTCTTAGTTTTGTTACATTAAACTTATATTTCGATGGTAAATTATTTCATTGATTTAACAATTAATTTCTTTGAATTCTAGTATTGTAATTAATTGTTTTGAAATAAAGTGTAAAGATAATTTTTATGTAACAAATAATATGATTGTGCCCAATATTGAATTATTCGGTATTGCTATACTAAAGTAATAACTCTTGAGTTATAGTAAGTTTACTCTTTAAAAATAAATTCCTGTATGCTTAATTAATGACACTTGAGTCGATAACCTTACTATCTTAAAACAAATTATTTAAATTCCAATGACTAACTCCAATTAGTTGCTAACCTTAAGTGTTAATAAGGATTGAGCTAATGAATATCAAGAATGTTAAAGTTATATTAAGGTCAAACTTGATTTTAATAGTTTAATTAATAAAGTAAGAATGTTAGGATTTACTAGGAACCTTAATATTAAATTGTAATCGATAAATATTCGATAAAAACGGTTTAAGTATACTAGTGTATAATTAGGCCTTAAAATCACACTTGGGGATAATTGTTGGAATTAAGTTAGAATTGAGATTTTAGTTGAGGTTAGGGAGCAAAGTGAAAGGACCAAAATGCCCTTCACAATCCACAAAATCCCCACTACACCACAACCATCACCATGCACGGCCAAACACCCCTTCTGACAACATTTCCATCACCGCCCAAATTGTCCAATCCCATTCTCTCCAATTCCATACGTAAACCATCTCCACACTCAACCAATTCTAACCACAAACACCTCTCAAAACCACGGCACCCTCTTCATTTCCTTTCCACTTCACATCTCAAACCACAACTGCATTTCACTCTGCCTTGCTAGTGTCGACAAACCGAGAGAGCGAGAGAGAGGCCGAGCTGCACCTTGCAGCCGAGTGGAAGAAAAGAAACCGCAGGATTGAATGTTTTTGGTTCTGGCCGTGAGTTGGAGTGAAACCAGGGAGAGCAAGTGGAAGTCGGAGGAGCTGCTGATCATCACCATTTTCGTTCACTTCAGACCAACATTTCCCAGCTGCAACCATCTTCACCACAACACCATTTCCAGCTGCAAATCGAACCAGGACCAACCAGTGTGCGTGAGAGCCGAGAGGGAGCAGAAATTTTCCAGATTTTCTTGCGTGAGCTTAGCTTGCTGTGAGGTAATTTCTGGATTCATTTTATGACTAATCAGAGATGGTTTGAGCTATCTAGGGGCATGCATGTACTATGGTACAGTCGGATGAATGAGATTAAGCCATTAGAAAATTTCTGTTTTGGATGTTGATGTTTCTGCCGAGAAGTTGAGCCGATAATGCAGTTTTATTTTCAATTTTCTGGGACAATCTGAGCATCTAAGTGTACTTAGCCAAATGAAAACTTGAAGATTAATACCATGCATGTGGATTTGTGCATTCGGATGATGTGGGTATAGCATACAAAAATTCTGTCTTGGGGCTAAACAATTCTGCCGAGTAGCTGGTTTAGAAATGTAGCATTATTTCTGATTTCCTACGACAATTTGAGTTTGATTAAGTGTTTAACTACTCAATAACAATAAGGTTAAGCCAGCTAGGGACATGCATGTTGATGTTAGGCACTCGAATGGGAATTTTAAGAACAGAATTTATGTTATGTGCAAGTGTTGGAGCTGCCGAGAGTTTAGCTTGATCTGTTGCAGCCTAAATTGGTTTAATGTTGTTGTTTAAACTTATAACCATGGTTAGAAGGTTAATAACCAGTTAATTAGGCTCTGCATGCAACTAATTAGTTAGATAAACCAGAAAAATAAAAATCAAAAGGGGCAATCTGCCCAAGCATGTCATCCGAGCCAAGCAGGAAAAAAATTTTAGAAAATTTTGATGGCAATGGTTGTTGTTTGAACTCTATTTCTGAACTAGAAATGTTTATTTTCTAGCTAAGAATTTGCATGAGGGAATTGAGAGTTTAAAAGCATGTTTTAACCCAGAAAATAAAATGAAAACAGAGAGTTCCTCCATGCATGTTTAACCGTGGCTAGTTGGACAGATTTCTGGAATTTTCTGGATAATTTTAGTTGCTGTATGAATCAGGTTTTGAAGTAGAAAATTTTAATAGTTAGCTAAGTGTTTAAACGCTGAAATTGAGTACCTAAAACCATGATTAAGCCGAGGGAAAATTTGAACTAAAGTAGATTGGTTGCTGGAAAAACTTTGGAAGCCGCAAGGTTGAACCAGAAATTTTAGTTGTTTTGGAAGTGTAATTGGTTTCTGGAATTTATTTTATTTTTCCCTTGGAATATAATGGTTTAGAAATACAACAGAGTTGTAAGTTTTAAATGGTGTAAGTTGTTTAGCAATGAAATACTTGATATATTGGAAGATGGAACCAAAAATGTTATTATATAAATGCTGGAATTTCTTATGTGATAGCCGAAAGTTGAGTTGAAAAATTTGCTTGGTTTTTGAAATTTTTCCTTAAAACATGAGGGATGGAAATGCTAGAATATGTTGTTTTGGAGACCTATAAGAAGGTATGGATGGTTTGAATACAAACATTTTGGTAGCAAAAGAGAAAAAGCAGTTTTTCACAAGTGAAAAATGAAACTTTAGATTTTCGAATGTCCCTGACCAGTTTCAATAAAACGTTTATATCTTGGTGTAGGAAAATCCGTTTAAGGCGCCGTCAGTGGCATTTGAAACTAGAATCATAGGCCTTTGTCCTGTAGAAATTTCATATTTTTCCTCCATGTGTACTGCTGTCTGTGAATTTTCAAAGTAGACTGTTTTGCATGAATGTTCTGTTTCTTGGTGAAACTAAATTTGGATTTGGATTGAGATTTTAGCTTACTTGTGGTTTAAATTCTTGATTGAATTGTGGTTGGAAGTTATGGATGTTGTCAAGGGATAATGATTGATGAAGCCCTTGGCCATTTGAATGATTTTATAAATATTAAAGAGTGATGGACTTTAATTGTTGGAATTTCTTGGCTGTGGAACATTTACTTTAGTACGAAGTGGTTGTAAATTTGGTCTTTGGCCTGAAATACCGTTAGTAAATTGAAACACTTGAAATGTTTACCTGGTTGCTATAAGAATCACTTGTTGGGAGCTAAGGGCTAATGATTGACGAAGCCCTTGATCATCTGAATAATTTTATACGAGTGTTAAAGGGATGAAAATAAATTGCTGGAATTGTTTGAAGGTTGAAGGCCTTATGCTCATTTGATTAATTGAGATGTGATTAGTGATTTGCCATTTGAAAAATGATTTTAGTCAATCGATAAATTTGAGCCATAAAGTGATTTCGATTTGGAATCGGAGCTGTGGAAGTTGTATCGACCTTGTGAACTCGAGTAGCTGTGATCAAATTAATCAAAAATATTTTTCCAGCTAGTATTAAATTATAAAACTCAATATCTAGTGTTTTGCCTAAAACTTTCCAACTAATATTTTCCTTTAGCTCAAACTAGCCATGATAGCTATAGTAAATAAATTCTATAGCCTTTGAAAAACCCTACGTTTTATATTAACTCTTTTTCTTTCATTAAGTATTGCTCTTGGCTAGTTAGCTATAGGAAAAGTTCCAAAATACGAGTTTTAATGATTCTGGGGAAAAGCATGGGAAACTTACTCGGCAAGAAACCTTATTTTAGGGTAAAATAGTTTTAGTAATAATTTTTGCAGGAACCATAGCTTTAAAGAAATGTTCAAAGTAACTTTCTAACATTGATATTAAGAGGTTTGTCGACTTATTTCAAGAAAATTTATACTAGTTACCCTTTTTATAAGGAAAAGTACCTCAAGGAAAATTATAAGAAACATTTCTACTATTTGTGTCAAGTTTCAATCTAAGTAGATTTTTGAAATTACTATGGGAAAGTAAACTAGCAATATATTAGATAAACCTCAATGTGTTTGAGCCTAAAGACTGAATAAAAGCTTATAGTTTCAATATTTGATATTCTAAGATATTACGAGGAAGCGGAATTCGATTCCCAATTTGACATCTGAACTTCACTCTTGGTGAGTGTCCTTTCTTGTTCCATGGCTACGTGATTAAAGTGCTTTATTGACTTGCTATATTATAACTGTGAAGTGGTTTTGACCCATCGAAGTGAGCAATGTGTACTTTATCACACTAGCCTTTCGAGTGGTGACTTGCGTAAAACATTTTTTTTAGTGAATCCAAGTGTTGGACGAAAAGTCGTTGGGTAGATCCCTCGACCAGTCTATAATAATAAATCAAGTGCTGAACGTAAAGTCGTTGGGTGAATCTCTCGACCAGTCTATAATAATAAATCAAGTGCTGGACGTAAAGTCGTTGGGTGAATCCCTCGACCAGTCTATAATAATAAATCAAGTGCTGGACGTAAAGTCGTTGGGTGAATCGCTCGACCAGTCTATAATAATAATATAAGTGCTGGACGTAAAGTCGTTGGGTGAATCCCTCGACCAGTCTAAGGTACACTTGGGTATTATCGCCTTCCTATTTGTTTATTTCAGTCGAATCAATACGTGTTAATTGTTTTAATTGATTGCATGTTTTTGGGGCACCACTGAGCTTTAGCTCACCCCACGTTTAATTGTTTTCCTTGATAGGTCTTGAAGTTTGAAAAATCTGAGCAGTGCTGATTTCTTTTAATTTGTACTTGAATCTTAAGACTGCAGTTTACCGTTGTATTGTATTTTGAATTGAAAAACGTATTGGTTATTTTGGATTGCCACTTGAAGCTGGAAAATGTGTAAACCCTAATTATTATATTTGGCTTGTATGGTTGTAATTGTGGTGTGTGAAAGTATATATCCGGATTGGTACGACCTTATACCTTAGAGGTAACGCGTGGGATGTTTAAGAGCCGTCGACTGGCTATCTTCTTTACTGCTATCTCTGAAGTTACTGTGGTTTAGTGATTGACTTTTTTTTAGGGAAGCGATATTGTAATAGTTTAGGTTATTCTTCGGAGGGATTCAGGTTAGTGTGCGTGCGTGAGTCCTGGCGAGAGTTGGGCAGACGACCCGCCAACCCTCTGGTTCGCCTTAGGGGGAAGTGGGGTCGTCACAGGTGGTATCAGAGCTCTTATCGAGCTCGTGCCGGGAGAGGACTCTCGGACTGTGGGGATTGACTCGTTAAGTGTGGAACAAAAGTTTATAGTTGGGATATTGGACATGTATGTTGGGTAGGAATCTCAAATATAGGTAAGTTACTCTTGGGACTGGCCAGCTTGAGGTGTGAATTATCCTATAGTCGGATTCTTGTACCCGAATACCAGATATTTCATTAAATGGTGTATTTGCAATTGAAAAGAATTCAGTATATCGCATTATGATGTGACTAGAAATCATGACTAAGTTTGGAAAAGTAGGATCGAAGGAATCAAGTCTAACTTTTGAAAGTTAAAGGTAAAGAGCCAATGGTGTGATCTTGAAGATTAGTGCCAATTACGTATTTAAGAGGAATCTATGGAAGCGAAATCGGAAGAATGAGTGGGGCCTAGTGGGATTGTCGAAGACTAAACTAATGAAGGTTAAGTTGAATCTAAACTAAGGGTTGAGCTATTAGTTATGTGGTTATAATAATCGGTGTATTATTGACTTGCTTTCCTTCATGTTTATAAAGATCGAAATTTGAGTTATGTGTGAAAATATTAAATGTACCGTGAATTGTTTGGCTTTTAAAGTTGTATGAACTTTGGTATGTGAATATATGCTTTAAGTGTTTTAAATTTTCTTTCTCTTGGTATTCATGTTGACTTCACTTAATAATAACAAGTAAATAAATAGCAACATCTTCGCTTGATCACTTTATTTTAATCAAGAGGCATAACTAGGCTATGGATCTACAAGTTAGAGATAGAGGACGTGGGAGACCAACTAGGCAACACCCCGAGGGTGGTAGTGATAGGGAACCTGAGGTCAACCCAGACCATGGTCAGGGAAACGTGGCCGGAGATCCAGGGGCCACCGCAATCAATAGAATAACTGATGTGTTAGAGCGCATGACTGAGCATCAAGCCCATGGAGCGGTGCATCAGCAAGGAGGCCCAATCGATTATGAGGATCGGGCATTAGAGAGATTCCTGAAGTTTGGACCTCCTAAGTTCTACGGAGGCCCAGAACCTGAGGTAGCCGAAGGTTGGTGGGAAAGGATCTCTGATATTTTTGCCGCTCTAAATTATACGGAAGA
Organism: Coffea canephora; assembly: GCA_036785865.1. NCBI lineage: Eukaryota > Viridiplantae > Streptophyta > Magnoliopsida > Gentianales > Rubiaceae > Coffea > Coffea canephora. The sequence goes on from CM071922.1 coordinate 23,047,190, forward strand.
GAGGCAAGTGACTTTTGCAGCATTCCAGTTTGAAGGAGCTGCTCGTTCCTGGTGGAACCTAATTAGGGTCAATTGGGACAGGAATCATATTCCCAGGACCTGGGTGAACTTCACAAGGGAGTTCAACGCCAAATTTCTTCCACCTCTCATTCAAGAAAAGAGAGAGGACGACTTCATAAAATGTAAGCAAGGGACGATGAGTGTCGCCGAATATGAAGTCCAGTTCACAAAATTGTCCCGATTTGCTCCTGAACTGATAGCCACGGAACAAAGGCGTGTCCGGAGGTTTGTGCAGGGACTAAACGTGGAAATTCAGGAGGGATTAGCTGCTGTTCGGATAGACACATTTGCTGATGCTGTAGAAAGAGCTCAAAGGGTTGAAGTTGCTAGAACTCAAGTAAAAACTTACCAGGCCAAGAAAAGATTTGCACCTAGCAGCAGTCGGGAGCCGACTTATACAAATGCTCCACTGGCCAAAGTAGGTCGAGGAACTGGTGCCAGAGGTGTCGGAGGAAGAAATAATGGAACTAACGGGGGACCAAATGGAAGAGGTCAACCTAGGAACGCCCCACAAGGAAGTCGTGCGATAACTTTCCAGGGAACTTGTGGGTATTGCAAGAAACCTGGATATACCGAGGCCGGTTGCTGGAGGAAAGCAGGAAAGTGCTTGAAGTGTGGAAGCAGCGAGCACCAAATTGCCGGTTGCCCGAAAATACAAGAGGATAATACCCTGAATGATGAACCAGCCAACATTAGAGAGAATAGGCCGAAAGTTCCTACCAGGGTTTACGCTATAAATGACCAACCTGTACCTGATTCTTCGGAAGCCGTGGAAGGTACTCTTCCCATTTCTCATCAATTAGCTAGAGTGTTAATTGATCATAGTGCAACTCATTCATTTGTGAACCAAACTTTTTCATCCGGAGTTAATGTCAACCCTATTAGATTACCCTTGACCTTGAAGTTAAAACATCAATGGGTAATAAGATTTTAATCAGTAGCTTAACTTATAATAACTGCGAATTCTGGATTGAAGGGCATAAAATACTAATGGATCTAATCAAATTGGACATACGAGGTTATGATGTTATTATAGGAAAGAATTTTCTAGCTCATCACCATGCTAAGCTTGATTGCAGAACAAAAGTATTGGAACTTTGGATTTCCGGAGAAGCAACTTGGGAGTTAGAAGAAGAAATGCAGAAAAAGTATTCCGATTTGTTTCTCAAGAAAGTGTGAATTTTGAGGACAAAATTCATTGTAAGGAGGGGAGGATGTGAGAACCCTGAAAATATACATATAAATATCAGTGCATATTTCATTTGCATTTTAATTCTTTAATAAATTTTAGCACTAAATCTAATTTTTTTAAGTAAGTACGTATAAATAAACGTTATGTGCAAAATAAAAGAATTGTACGAAACTATTAAACTTCTTAGTTTTGTTACATTAAACTTATATTTCGATGGTAAATTATTTCATTGATTTAACAATTAATTTCTTTGAATTCTAGTATTGTAATTAATTGTTTTGAAATAAAGTGTAAAGATAATTTTTATGTAACAAATAATATGATTGTGCCCAATATTGAATTATTCGGTATTGCTATACTAAAGTAATAACTCTTGAGTTATAGTAAGTTTACTCTTTAAAAATAAATTCCTGTATGCTTAATTAATGACACTTGAGTCGATAACCTTACTATCTTAAAACAAATTATTTAAATTCCAATGACTAACTCCAATTAGTTGCTAACCTTAAGTGTTAATAAGGATTGAGCTAATGAATATCAAGAATGTTAAAGTTATATTAAGGTCAAACTTGATTTTAATAGTTTAATTAATAAAGTAAGAATGTTAGGATTTACTAGGAACCTTAATATTAAATTGTAATCGATAAATATTCGATAAAAACGGTTTAAGTATACTAGTGTATAATTAGGCCTTAAAATCACACTTGGGGATAATTGTTGGAATTAAGTTAGAATTGAGATTTTAGTTGAGGTTAGGGAGCAAAGTGAAAGGACCAAAATGCCCTTCACAATCCACAAAATCCCCATTACACCACAACCATCACCATGCACGGCCAAACACCCCTTCTGACAACATTTCCATCACCACCCAAATTGTCCAATCCCATTCTCTCCAATTCCATACGTAAACCATCTCCACACTCAACCAATTCTAACCACAAACACCTCTCAAAACCACGGCACCCTCTTCATTTCCTTTCCACTTCACATCTCAAACCACAACTGCATTTCACTCTGCCTTGCTAGTGTCGACAAACCGAGAGAGCGAGAGAGAGGCCGAGCTGCACCCTGCAGCCGAGTGGAAGAAAAGAAACCGCAGGATTGAATGTTTTTGGTTCTGGCCGTGAGTTGGAGTGAAACCAGGGAGAGCAAGTGGAAGTCGGAGGAGCTGCTGATCATCACCATTTTCGTTCACTTCAGACCAACATTTCCCAGCTGCAACCATCTTCACCACAACACCATTTCCAGCTGCAAATCGAACCAGGACCAACCAGTGTGCGTGAGAGCCGAGAGGGAGCAGAAATTTTCCAGATTTTCTTGCGTGAGCTTAGCTTGCTGTGAGGTAATTTCTGGATTCATTTTATGACTAATCAGAGATGGTTTGAGCTATCTAGGGGCATGCATGTACTATGGTACAGTCGGATGAATGAGATTAAGCCATTAGAAAATTTCTGTTTTGGATGTTGATGTTTCTGCCGAGAAGTTGAGCCGATAATGCAGTTTTATTTTCAATTTTCTGGGACAATCTGAGCATCTAAGTGTACTTAGCCAAATGAAAACTTGAAGATTAATACCATGCATGTGGATTTGTGCATTCGGATGATGTGGGTATAGCATACAAAAATTCTGTCTTGGGGCTAAACAATTCTGCCGAGTAGCTGGTTTAGAAATGTAGCATTATTTCTGATTTCCTACGACAATTTGAGTTTGATTAAGTGTTTAACTACTCAATAACAATAAGGTTAAGCCAGCTAGGGACATGCATGTTGATGTTAGGCACTCGAATGGGAATTTTAAGAACAGAATTTATGTTATGTGCAAGTGTTGGAGCTGCCGAGAGTTTAGCTTGATCTGTTGCAGCCTAAATTGGTTTAATGTTGTTGTTTAAACTTATAACCATGGTTAGAAGGTTAATAACCAGTTAATTAGGCTCTGCATGCAACTAATTAGTTAGATAAACCAGAAAAATAAAAATCAAAAGGGGCAATCTGCCCAAGCATGTCATCCGAGCCAAGCAGGAAAAAAATTTTAGAAAATTTTGATGGCAATGGTTGTTGTTTGAACTCTATTTCTGAACTAGAAATGTTTATTTTCTAGCTAAGAATTTGCATGAGGGAATTGAGAGTTTAAAAGCATGTTTTAACCCAGAAAATAAAATGAAAACAGAGAGTTCCTCCATGCATGTTTAACCGTGGCTAGTTGGACAGATTTCTGGAATTTTCTGGATAATTTTAGTTGCTGTATGAATCAGGTTTTGAAGTAGAAAATTTTAATAGTTAGCTAAGTGTTTAAACGCTGAAATTGAGTACCTAAAACCATGATTAAGCCGAGGGAAAATTTGAACTAAAGTAGATTGGTTGCTGGAAAAACTTTGGAAGCCGCAAGGTTGAACCAGAAATTTTAGTTGTTTTGGAAGTGTAATTGGTTTCTGGAATTTATTTTATTTTTCCCTTGGAATATAATGGTTTAGAAATACAACAGAGTTGTAAGTTTTAAATGGTGTAAGTTGTTTAGCAATGAAATACTTGATATATTGGAAGATGGAACCAAAAATGTTATTATATAAATGCTGGAATTTCTTATGTGATAGCCGAAAGTTGAGTTGAAAAATTTGCTTGGTTTTTGAAATTTTTCCTTAAAACATGAGGGATGGAAATGCCGGAATATGTTGTTTTGGAGACCTATAAGAAGGTATGGATGGTTTGAATACAAACATTTTGGTAGCAAAAGAGAAAAAGGAGTTTTTCACAAGTGAAAAATGAAACTTTAGATTTTCGAATGTCCCTGACCAGTTTCAATAAAACGTTTATATCTTGGTGTAGGAAAATCCGTTTAAGGCGCCGTCAGTGGCATTTGAAACTAGAATCATAGGCCTTTGTCCTGTAAAAATTTCGTATTTTTCCTCCATGTGTACTGCTGTCTGTGAATTTTCAAAGTAGACTGTTTTGCATGAATGTTCTGTTTCTTGGTGAAACTAAATTTGGATTTGGATTGAGATTTTAGCTTACTTGTGGTTTAAATTCTTGATTGAATTGTGGTTGGAAGTTATGGATGTTGTCAAGGGATAATGATTGATGAAGCCCTTGGCCATTTGAATGATTTTATAAATATTAAAGAGTGATGGACTTTAATTGTTGGAATTTCTTGGCTGTGGAACATTTACTTTAGTACGAAGTGGTTGTAAATTTGGTCTTTGGCCTGAAATACCGTTAGTAAATTGAAACACTTGAAATGTTTACCTGGTTGCTATAAGAATCACTTGTTGGGAGCTAAGGGCTAATGATTGACGAAACCCTTGATCATCTGAATAATTTTATACGAGTGTTAAAGGGATGAAAATAAATTGCTGGAATTGTTTGAAGGTTGAAGGCCTTATGCTCATTTGATTAATTGAGATGTGATTAGTGATTTGCCATTTGAAAAATGATTTTGTTCAATCGATAAATTTGAGCCATAAAGTGATTTCGATTTGGAATCGGAGCTGTGGAAGTTGTATCGACCTTGTGAACTCGAGTAGCTGTGATCAAATTAATCAAAAATATTTTTCCAGCTAGTATTAAATTATAAAACTCAATATCTAGTGTTTTGCCTAAAACTTTCCAACAAATATTTTCCTTTAGCTCAAACTAGCCATGATAGCTATAGTAAATAAATTCTATAGCCTTTGAAAAACCCTACGTTTTATATTAACTCTTTTTCTTTCATTAAGTATTGCTCTTGGCTAGTTAGCTATAGGAAAAGTTCCAAAATACGAGTTTTAATGATTCTGGGGAAAAGCATGGGAAACTTGCTCGGCAAGAAACCTTATTTTAGGGTAAAATAGTTTTAGTAATAATTTTTACAGGAACCATAGCTTTAAAGAAATGTTCAAAGTAACTTTCTAACATTGATATTAAGAGGTTTGTCGACTTATTTCAAGAAAATTTATACTAGTTACCCTTTTTATAAGGAAAAGTACCTCAAGGAAAATTATAAGAAACATTTCTACTATTTGTGTCAAGTTTCAATCTAAGTAGATTTTTGAAATTACTATGGGAAAGTAAACTAGCAATATATTAGATAAACCTCAATGTGTTTGAGCCTAAAGACTGAATAAAAGCTTATAGTTTCAATATTTGATATTCTAGGATATTGCGAGGAAGCGGAATTCGATTCCCAATTTGACATCTGAACTTCACTCTTGGTGAGTGTCCTTGCTTGTTCATGGCTACGTGATTAAAGTGCTTTATTGACTTGCTATATTATAACTGTGAAGTGGTTTTGACCCATCGAAGTGAGCAATGTGTACTTTATCACACTAGCCTTTCGAGTGGTGACTTGCGTAAAACATTTTTTTTAGTGAATCCAAGTGTTGGACGAAAAGTCGTTGGGTGGATCCCTCGACCAGTCTATAAAAATAAATCAAGTGCTGGACGTAAAGTCGTTGGGTGAATCCCTCGACCAGTCTATAATAATAAATCAAGTGCTGAATCAAGTGTTGGATGTAAAGTCGTTGGGTGAATCCGTCGGCCAGTCTATAATAATAATATAAGTGTTGGACGTAACGTCGTTGGGTGAATCCCTCGACCAGTCTAAGGTACACTTGGGTATTATCGCCTTCCTATTTGTTTATTTCAGTCGAATCAATACGTGTTAATTGTTTTAATTGATTGCATGTTTTTGGGGCACCACTGAGCTTTAGCTCACCCCACGTTTAATTGTTTTCCTTGATAGGTCTTGAAGTTTGAGAAATCTGAGCAGTGCTGATTTCTTTTAATTTGTACTTGAATCTTAAGACTACAGTTTACCGTTGTATTGTATTTTGAATTGAAAAACGTATTGGTTATTTTGGATTGCCACTTAAAGCTGGAAAATGTGTAAACCCTAATTATTATATTTGGCTTGTATGGTTGTAATTGTGGTGTGTTAAAGTATATATCCGGATTGGTACGACCTTATTCCTTAGAGGTAACGTGTGAGATGTTTAAGAGCCGTCGACTGGCTATCTTCTTTACTGCTATCTCTGAAGTTACTGTGGTTTAGTGATTGACTTTTTTTTAGGGAAGCGATATTGTAATAGTTTAGGTTATTCTTCGGAGGGATTCAGGTTAGTGTGCGTGCGTGAGTCCTGGCGAGAGTTGGGCAGACGACCCGCCAACCCTCTGGTTCGCCTTAGGGGGAAGTGGGGTCGTCACAGTAATGGGCCCGTGGCTAATCCTTACTAGAATTGACCAGAAAAGATGTGAAAGAACCAACATTAATTGCTTTTATGTGTGAAGGACTAAAATCGCTCATTTTTATCTTGAAGGACTAAAATTTAATATCGGTAATATGTGAGGGAAAAGTTTTTGCAATCTTTCTAATTATTATTGTTAGTTACTACAAAGAATTTAGGGTCTCAGTCCTTTACTCTCTTAGTTAGGTAGCAGCCTAGTTCAAAGAACATGATGTGATGGATGTGAATAATTTGAATAGGAGTGTAAACGAATTTAATCAAACTAAACACAAAGTGTTTAAGTTTGTTTATTTGTTCTGATGAGTTTAAAATTGGTTTCATGTGCTTGACATGTTTATTCATGGAGCGGGCTGAGATAATTGTCTCTAGCAATTTATAATCCAAATTTGCCAATAAGGCAAATATTTGAATTGTAAGGGTCAGAATATGTCACATAACTCTGATATAACTTTTTTGAATAGCCTTTTTTTAGAGGGAAGGATTATTTTTACTGAATAAAGCAATCAAAAAATACAAGTGACAACCAAATAGTAGTCAACAAGACAGCAAGCTCTAAAGAACCCACAAGCCCTATTCTCTTACAAACCGACGATGAATATATAGGAATTCATCCCTATCTAAAACTAAAGATGTCCGGACAGAAGATGGCAGCTAGAAGGAAGAATTGTAAACCACATCAACATTAAGTTGCATGCCCGCAAGTTTATCTGCTATAGTATTTGCCTCATGATAAGCATGAACGATCGGGGCGGCCAACTTGTAACAACCCCCTAATCCTGCGCAAAGTATTACATAATGGCCATTTAGCCAACACTCTGGAACGAATCATGTGAACCAGTCCTTCAGAATCCACTTCCACCCTCAAACGATTACAGCCTCTTTCCTGGCAAAGTAGCAGACCGTGTAAGAATGAGAGACTTTCAGCTGTCAGCACATCAATCTCTCCAAATTCTTTATAAAGGCGAAGACAAGGTTGCCATTATGATCCCGAAGAATACCACCGCCCACCCCTTTCCCAAAATAGACACTAGTATTTCATCATCCAATATAGTATGATTTTTTTTCAAACTAATCCTGTGATGACCCAGAAAATTATTTTCTCACCTCCCAACTATTTGCATTTTTTATTTAAATTATATTTATAAAGTTTGCATTCATTTAGTGATTTACTTGTTAATTGTTAAAAGAGTTTCTCTTTCTTGCTTATTTTAACTTTCGAGCGATTAATTTCTTGAAAATTGTTGATTTTGTGACTTATTAATGAATTTCGCCAAAACCCTAGAAGAATGTAAGTTGAGATTTTAGTAAAGTTAAGAAAGATTTTGGGAGTTAAAAGAAGGTTAGAAAAACTAAGGGTGATAGTAAGAAATCTTAAGTGGAAGACACTATTGGACACTATTCAAAGTTGACTTGGAGAAACCTTTCTTGTGGCTAGTATTTTAGATCAAAAAACAACCAAGAGACCTTCATTTCTTCTCCTTGGCTGGCCAAACTTGAGAGAGAAAGAGAGAGAGAGAGAGAGAAAACTTCACTCTTCTTGACAAATTTTGAAGATCCAAACTTTCTTCCACCAATCTACTTGCACCTTTGGAAGATCTTGGGAGAAAGAAGCTCCTAGGGGTTGATCTTGCTATCATCTTGGGTAGATCTTGCTAGGGTTTGAAACTTTGAAGAGGTATGTGGCTAATCTACTTCATTCTTTTATTTTTCAAGCAACTTTGGACTAGATCTTGGTGGATTTATACTATTTATAAATAAAACCTATGGTGGATTTGAAAGTTTTATGAAAATTTAGTATTAGATGCTTAATGATCTTGGTTCATTTAAATCTTGGTATATTTGGCTAGAAATTGGTGGAATCTTGTTTCTTGATATCCTAGGGTTAATGATTGATGAAACCCTTGAGAATTTGAGTGTGATTTATGGTGGATTCTTGTCTCTTGATATCCTAGGGTTAATGATTGATGAAACTCTTGAGGATTTGAGTGTGATTTATGGTTATTGTTGGTGAAAATTGAAGAGTATGTATGCTGAAATTTTTGGTTTAGATGGCTAATTATCATGGGAAAAATTTTCAGCTTTACCTTCCTTGAATTTGAGGATTGTTTGTACACTTGAGCTGGAATTCTTTTTTAAGAGAATTTATGCTACTTGATTCTATGTATGTTGGTTGAAGTATGTTCAAAAATTTGTAGAAAAATGATTGATTTTGTGGGTTATCTTGTTGGAACAAGTAAGGTTCCAAAAAGCTGGAAAATGGCCTAAGATTGGCTGAAATTGTGAGCTAAAACTCCAACGTTAATTTTGTTATTTTGGATGGATTTTAGCTCGAAAGGTTCTATTAGAACTTGATCTTGGTATGTATAATGATTTTGGATCCAAATTTTGAAGTTAAAAAGGGGGAAAAGTAAGATTTCCTCCAAAAGTTTAGTGGTTGACAATTTTAAGGATTGATTTGAGCTTGGATCCTTGTTTTCATGAAATTTTGGTCAATTTAGTTCAAGAAACCCTATTAAACTGTGATTCTTGTTTATACGATGATTTTGGGACAAAAACTATGAATGAAAGTAATTGAAAAGTGAACTTTTGCTATGATTTGCCTGCTAGAAAACTTGTAAAAGTGGAAAGCCTTGTTTGAACTTTTGAAATGCTTTTGCCCTATTGGAAAGTTGTATTTTCACTTCAATTGTCAATTTTAAAGCCTAAATGGGTTGAAATGTCTAGGACACTAAAGTCGACTAATTTGAAAACAAAGTTTTTGTACTTAAGTGAGTTGATTTGGTAAACACTAAAGGTTCACTTATATGTTGTAATTGTTGCAATCTGAACGTGTAGGAGATCCTTCTGTAGACGCTTAAGTGCAATTTGGTGAGTGTTCTAAGTGCATGGTAGCACTATATAAATGGTTGATATGTTAATGAGCTTGAGAATGATACGACTATGAGTTGTTATTCTTTTGAACTTGTTTATGAATGGGCAAGTGTGTACTTTATCGTACTCGACCCTACTGAATTGTTGTTACTATAAGTGAACTTGATATGATATTATTGATATGTGAGGGCCCCAAAACCCAACAGTTGGTTATTCGAGATTGAGCCGGCAAGGGTTTGGTCAACTCGATTAATGAACCTTGGGTAATGTATATGTGTTGGATCCATCCTGTACTGGGTATACTCGAGCAATACCAATTCTTGAAATTTTATTGGTGTGTGGGCTCGGTAGGGGGTGAAAGGTGGACGGAGCGGCGTGAAGTGGTGATTCTGCATGAACATGAAAGTTGACGGAGTGTCAACTACTTGAATTACTGATTGATCAAGTGTTGGCCAGTGCTCAGTATCATTCATGATTGTTATATTGATTTTAACGATGTGCTCACATGAAATCTCTAGTTTATGTTTCTTGTTGGCTTATATATGTGATTAATTACTTTCTTAAATTGCATGTCTTTCTTAGACCTCATTGGGTGCAAGCTCATGCCTCTTTTTTTTGTTTTTCTTAGTAGGATTGGTTCGTGATTTGGAGATTTAGCACTTAACTTTTGTTTTTAGTTAGATTAAGTGATTAGGGCACTATTTTGTTTTGAATGGGAATTGTAAGTTTAATCTCTTTCTTTTGTATTTTAAGTTGCTTTGGCAGACAACTATAAGTATTTGTTGTATTTAGTGTATTTTGTGGATTCTATGGTTTGTTATCGAGTCCTAGCGAGAGTTGGGCAAGCGGCCCGCTGATACCTTAGGGCACACCCTTACGAAAGGTGGGGTCGTCACAGTTGGTATCAGAGCCTAGGTTTTGGGGTAATCAGGGTCGAATAGGAAGCCCTGTAGATATGAAGTACTAGGAGTGCTAGAATGACTTGTTAAGTTAGAAATTGTTTAAGTATTGACCTTTAAGTGTTAGGGTTTAAACTTGGTAGGTAAGTCTAAGTTTCTTCTTCTGTTGTCAGGTAGGACATGGAAGGAGGGAACAATGGTAATGAGGATCTAGTGATGCCACATCGAGTCATCACTTATCGAGAGGGACCTGGGGGACCATTCCGGTGTTGGGGACCTGGACGTCGGATTCGACCTTGTGACTATTGGAGGACCTACTTGTATCCTAACCCGAGTGGTCCTAGCCGTAGATAATAAGAGGAGGAGGTTAGTTGGAGCCAACCGTAGGGCTCAGACTGAGATTCAGAGGATGAGAAGCATCATAAGGATGCAGGCTGATAGGATTCAGGAGCTTCGGGAGGACATATTGATGGAGCAAGAGAGGACGAATGCTTTTAGAGAGCAGCTGCAGACAGTTAATGGCCGCCTCACTTAGTGGTCAGAGAGGTCAGGGACCGAGCTGGGGTATCATTGACGAGTGTGGGGTGCTACTCCATGGGGTGATCAATACTAATGCACCAGTGGGAGTCCAGGGCAGTGGAGCCCCTAGAGAGAGAGATGCACCTAGTTCTGCTCAGCAGAGCGAGTCTATTGGCTCTGTTATGGACTAGGATAGAGCACGTTGAAAGTCCTTCCTTTTGTGTATAGGGGATAGATGATAGATAGGGCTTCTTTTGATATTTTGTGCTCTTGATGAGTTTGGATGCTGTATTTTGTGTATTTTGACCTATCTCCCCTAATTTGGAAAATCTTATGAACTCTTTTGGTCTACTGTACATGTCTATGATTTGTTATCATGAATGAAATGTTTATTTTACCTTTAATTGGTGTTATAGCTTGTGCATGTAGTTAAATTTTGTTTTTGCATGTTTAGACTTGCATTAAAACCATGGATGGTCGAGGTCGAGGTCGAGGTCGTGGGCAAGGACTTAAACAACCCCAAGAGCAAAGGGGTGACCAAGGATCAGTAGTCGATCAAAATGAGGACCAAGAGCTGAAGTAGATGATCAAGTGGCTACGACCATCAACCGAATGACTGACCTCTTGGAGAGGGTAGTGGATAGGCAGGGTCAAGAACCAGTGATTCAACCTGAGGGTCTTGAGGAAGGAGTAGACAGAGCTTTAGAACAATACCAAAAAATTTTCCCACCTAAGTTCTTGGCAGGACCTGACCATGAGATAGCTGAAAGCTGGATCGAAAGTTTGATCCGTATCTTTGCTGCCCTAAATTACATTGAAAAGTGGCAAGTGACCTTCGCCATTTTCCAGTTTGAGAGAGCGGCTTGATCTTGGTGGAATGTTGTGAGAATTAAGTGAGAGAGAAATTAGACCCCTTGGACTTGGGCAAATTTTATGAGATTGTTTAATGAGAAGTACCTTCCTCCTTTGATTCAAGAGAAAAAAGAGGATGACTTTATAAGACTTCGGCAAGGCAATTTAAGTGTGGCAGAGTATGAGACTCAATTCGCTAGGCTTTTAAAATTTGCTCTAGAGTTAGTCATGACTAAACGGAAAAGGGTGAGAAGATTTGTACAAGGGCTAAATGTGGAGATCCAGGAGGCTTTAGCAGCAACTCAGATTGATACCTTTGTCGACGTATTAGAAAAGTCTCAGAGGGTAGAGAGTGCAAGGCTTTAAGTCAAAGCCTTTTAAGCGAGAAAAAGGAATGTGCGGAGTGGCACATTAGGGCAAACCAGCAAGAGCATGCTGTGTAAGTCCCAAAGACAACCAAGAGGGGGGGTGAATTGGGTTGATTAAAATCCTAACCAAATTTATGCACTTTTCCTTTAATTAAAATTTACCTTCTTTTCTAATAATGATTAGCCAAGTAGATTAGAAGACCGGAGCAATATTGATCAGAAAAAACAAGTATAGAAAAGCAATGAGAATTTTATTAAACAGAAAAGTAAAATAGGGAATCAAACCAGGTGTCTACCAAGCTATCCTCAAACTTGAAGACCAAACACTAGGAAGAGCAACTTCTCTTTGATGAAAGAAGATCGACTAGATGTACAATGGAGGGAGCACTTCCTCCTTGCCCTAAGCCTTACTTAGTCAAGCTAAGAAGTTTTACAATCACTCAGAAAACCCTCAACAAAGCTACACTAAAGATCCTTTCAACCACAAAAGAAATGCTCAACAGAAATTCACACCACTTTAATACAAATCTGCTTTTGAGACTATTTTCTAGCTAAAATATCTCTTGAGAACTTGTAAACAAAGTGAGCAAAAGTCCTTTTCTTGGTTCAGACCAGTTTGATTTTAAAGGGATCCAGAAATGGGCTTCATCAATGCTTCCAACGGATAGAAGGCAGCTGAAGAGTCAACTAGCCGTTGGGGCTGTCGGACGTCCGACGATCGAATCATCGTCCGAACCAATCGTCCGATGATAGCCAAGTTGAGGTTCGGACGTCCGATAAGTTTTTGTCGTCCGACAGCACAGCGTCCGACCTTGGGCCGAGAGCTAGCAAGTTATCTTGGAATATTTCGGACGTCCGATGCGGTTGATGAGCATCCGATGGCAAGCGTCCGATCCTTCCGGACGTCCGATGCTTCCATGTGAGCGTCCGACGGTGCTTTCTTCCTGATGTTCTTTATCTTTTCGGACGTCCGACAGTTTCCTTTCGGCCGTCCGACCTGATTGTCCTATTTTTGCTTCTCATTTTGGTTGTTTTGTATTTCATGACATATTTGAACCTGATTCTTGGATGGACAAAAAATACTTGTATTTTGAAGAAGGTTAGACAAATATTTCAAAGTACCAAGAATGATAAACTAGACATACTTAAAAGACAACATCTTTGATCGAAACAAAACAATGACTAAATTCATTCATATTATTCCAATCTTGTTTGCCACATCCAAAGCAACGTAGTCAGGAGATAAACGAACATATGCTTTCTTTGTTTCAACAGATCTGATCAAGGTGTTCACTTTCTTGGTCTGTATAAACAAACTTTTGTGATCATCAAAACCAAAAATAACATTCTCCCCCTTTTTGATGATGACAAAACAAAAGTTTTAAATGAATTTTGATTGAGTGCAATGAAAACTCCCCCTTTCTAAATAGACTAGAACTCCCCCTTTCTTAGTGAATCATAAAAAATTTGAAAATCTCCCCCTCACTAGGCTGCCCAACCGAGTTCCAAAAACATGACAATTAAGCAACTCACAACCAACATATTACCAGTTCAATCCATTATCAAAATCAAATTTTAATTAAACCATCAATCAATTCAACATATCCAACATCATCAAATCCAACATATCAATCATCAATCAGATCTCTCCCCCTTTTTGTCATCACAAAAGGGCAAACCAAAAACATCAATCTTATACACAAATACATCTTATCCAGAAATGCAAACCAAAAATAATTCATTCCATTCACACAAACAGAATAGGCAAACATCACCAGTACTTAAACATCACCAATAACATCCATCAAGATACTTAGACCACCAGTACTTAAACATCACATGACTTAAACATAAACAAGAATATCCATTATATTACACCACAGTACTTAGAACATCCATCAAAACACACCAAAAGAAACCTAGAATATCCATAACATATTCATTGTTGAATTCCACAAACACATAAACGAGACAAACAACATGCAAATGTCCTAAATGATGAACTAAGTGGCTCCAGGTGTCCTCCGAGAGAGCTGATATTGGTCAAGATCCTCCTCTTCAGTTTCTTCATCATCTTCAGCAGCCTCTTCAACTGGTGCCTTGCCTTTATCTGATGTAGAGGTGCCATGAGGAGTCACAGGAGTTGATGGATTCGAATCTGGAACTGATGAACCTGGATCAGTGGTTCGAGGTTCATTGACATGTGAGACTTCCTCAACCACAGGTGGAGGAAAAAGAAGGTTCTTTTTGTCAAGAAAGGCAGTTTGTTGCTCAGAAGACATGGTGAGCATTAGGCCATGTTCTAGAAGAAGAACATGCTGTTTGAGTTCATTAAGAAGCTCAATTACTTCATTACTGGAAGAGGAAGATGCTTTAGTGGTAGACTTCCTAGGGTGAATGGGAGTGAGTGAAATGGGTGAAGGATCATATACAGTCTTAGATCTTTGTTCACTAGATGATGCCCCCTTATATGCCCACAGATTATCTTTAAAAACAAGATTTTTTCTTTCAAAATATGCTTTGGTAAAGGCATAAGAAGATGCTTCTTTAGGACAAACACCTAGAATTGGAACTTTGTAAAACTCAAAAATCTTTTGAAGAAACTTTCCATAGGATAGTTTTCTTCGAGAGTCAGTAGCATATCGAAGTAAAATTTGCACATGACAAAACCAAAGTCAATCCGAATTTTTTCTCGAAAACAATAAAAGAGATACAACTCCATTTTGTTTGCATCAGTTCTGTGCCCATCAGTGGGCACAAGCAGGTTTGAAATGATAGAAAAAGCAATTAAATTCACAGGAGCCAGATCATTCAACTTAGCATCAGCAGGTGAGGAAAAACTTCTTTTGAAATAGGTTAACATTTTTGTCCCATCAAAATGATTAGCAGTAGTAGGGAGCTCTTCATATGAAAAGAAGTTAGCAACTTTATCTTTGCATAAACGTTCAATGGTAGTATTTAAAATTGAATTCACAGTATCAGAATCAAAGAGTATGTCTACCCCATTTACCCTGGACATGATTTCAGTTTCATCCGTGCCTTTCCTAAGATTGGCAAAAAATTGATGCAGCATATCAGGATAGTAGACATTTGGCATGGAAATGAGATGGGACCATTTCTGGAAAGCAAATAGACTCAGAATGGTATCTAAACCTATGGAGCGAAATTCAGAGGGGTTTACAGTTCTTTGAGGGATGACACCCTTCTGGGATATCCAGGCGTATTTGTCTTTCGCAGCATCATCAAAGAATGGAGGGAGAGGAACTGATTTAGGAGGTGGTTGAGAAGAGGTCCCCTGTCCAGATTCTGGTTGAGAAGTGGGTTGTGGAGTAGGCCGTGACATTTGACCCTTGATAGCTCCTCTTTTGAAGCGTTTGGATGTCCATTTGACAGTAGGAAGATCCTCATCCTCATCCCTGAGTGGATGCTTACGTCCGGCAGTAACTTTTCCTCCCCTTAGATTCACCATTGTATGAGATGTGTGTGATGAAGGATGCAAATGATGCACACAGTAGTAGGGAAGTGAAACGCACAAAAATTTTGGAACAAAAAACTTTGTAAAGGATTTGACAGAGCGATTATGAAAAGATAGGGTTTTGAGGAAAATTTGGGGATGTGCGACGTGATAGATGATTTTGTGAAATGATCAGGAAAAGTGACTCGCAATTGATCAGGAACTGTTTTGGTTGAGTCAATTTTGAAATGAGGGTCTCAGAATGATGTGAATTTGAGAGTGAGAGATGAGAGGGTTTTCGTCCGAGAGGAAATAGAATAGGAAAGGTTTGAAGCAAATGAGGAAGAAAGTAGTTTTAAAAAAAATGAGCCGTTGCACTGTCGGACGGCCGAACGAAGTTGTGCGTCCGACAGCTGCGTCCGAACAGGTGCAATCTGGAAAATGGCTGAAGAACATCATCGGACGTCCGTTCATCCTCTTTCGGACGTCCGAAGGCAATGAAAAATTTATGATGATTTTTCGAACATTCCTAATTTTGATCTTAGATGAATGAATTGATCTAATGGCAAAGCTTTTGTAAAAATATCAGCAAATTGATCTTTAGAACAAACATAATTTACACAAATTTCACCTTTTTGAACAAGATCACGAATAAAGTGGTGCTTTATTTCAATATGCTTTGTCCTAGAATGCTGAATAGGATTTTTGGTCAAATTTATAGCACTAGTATTATCACAGAATACAGGCATGCAGTCATACAACAATCCATAGTCATTCAGGGTATGCTTCATCCATAAAAGTTGAGCACAACATGCACTAGCGGCAATATATTCTGCTTCGGTTGTAGACAATGAGATTGCATTTTGTTTCTTGCTAAACCAAGAGACTAAAGAATTTCCAAGAAAGTGACAAGATCCACTAGTACTCTTTCTATCTACACGACACCCTCCAAAATCAGCATCCGAATAACCATATAGTGCAAACTCACTGGATTTAGCATACCAAAGACCATAGTCTAATGTACCTTTCAAATACCTAAAAATTCTTTTTACAGCATTCAAATGTGATTCTTTTGGACACGATTGAAATCTAGCACACAAGCAAACAGCAAACATAATATCAGGTCTACTTGCAGTTAAATAGAGTAAGCTTCCGATCATACCTCTATAATGCTTTTCATCCACGTGATTACCTTCTTCATCTTTGTCAAGCTTTGTAGAAGTGCACATTGGAGTTCCAACTTGCTTTGAGTCCTCCATGCCAAACCTTTTCAGTAATTCCTTGGTATACTTTGCTTGATTGATAAAAATTCCCTCAAGAGTTTGATGTATTTGAAGTCCAAGGAAGAAATTTAATTCTCCCATCATACTCATTTCAAATTCATTTTGCATAGTGGTGGAAAACTCCTTACATAGATACTCATTAGTAGCACCAAAGATAATATCATCAACATATATTTGCACAATGAGAAGGTCATTCAACACATGCTTAGTAAAAAGAGTGGTGTCCACAATACCTCTTTTGAAACCTTTTTCAATCAAGAACCCACTTAATCTTTCATACCAAGCTCTTGGAGCCTGTTTTAAACCATATAAAGCTTTAGAAAGTTTAAACACATGACTTGGAAATTTTGTATTTTCAAAACCGGGGGGTTGATCCACATACACTTCTTGATCAATAAAACCATTTAAAAAGGCACTTTTAACATCCATTTGAAACAATTTGAAACCTTTGAAGCAAGCAAAAGCAAGAAGCATTCTAATAGATTCTAATCTTGCTACGGGAGCAAATGTTTCATCAAAATCTATTCCTTCTTCTTGTGCATATCCTTTAGCAACTAATCTGGCTTTATTTCTTACAACAACACCTTTATCATCCAACTTATTTCTAAAAATCCACTTTGTGCCAATGATAGGTTGATTTTGAGGTCTATCAACAAGTGTCCAAACTTCATTTCTCTCAAATTGATTAAGTTCCTCTTACATAGCCAAAATCCAATTTTCATCCTTTAAAGCATCATTGATATTTTTGGGTTCAAAAAGAGAAACTAAAGCAAAATTATCAATCAATTTTCTAGATGAGGAACGAGTGTTTACCTTCTCGGATGGATCACCAATTATAAGCTCTTTTGGATGATGTTGGTTAAATTTCCAAGCCTTGGGAAGATCTTTGAGTGGATCATCATTTTTGTCTTCATCTTCCTCTTCTTGATCATTATGAACTTCATTTTCCATTTCAGTTGCTGCTGGTTCAGAACTTCCTTCATTTCCAATTGATAGATTTTCCATTCCTTCTTGAACACCTACATCATCATCCTCACACAAACTTTTGGAATTATCATCATTGGCTTCATCAAATGTTATATGTATAGCTTCTTCAATCACAAGTGTCCTTCTATTAAAAACTCTATATCCTCTTTTATTCTCACAATACCCCAAAAATATTCCTTCATCAGATTTTTTGTCAAACTTACCAAGATGTTCCTTTAGATTCAAAATAAAACATTTACAACCAAATACTTTGAAATAACCAACCGTAGGTTTCTTATCAAAAATCAGCTCATAAGGAGTTTTCTTTAAAATAGGTCTCAAGAGTATTCTATTCATCACATAACATGCAGTGTTTACCGCTTCAGCCCAAAGATATTTAGGCAACCTACATTCATTCAACATAGTTCTAGCAGCCTCTTGGAGAGTCCTGTTTTTCCTTTCTACAACACCATTTTGCTGTGGAGTCCTTGCAATAGAAAACTCATGTGTTATACCATTATGATCACAAAATTCTGGAAAACCACAATACTTGAATTCCGTTCCATTATCACTTCTAATCCTAACAATTTTTAACCCAAGCAGATTTTGCACTTTAGCAAACATTGAAGTAAAATTCTTGAAGGCATCATCTTTATGAGCAAGAAATATCACCCAAGTGTATCTAGAATAATCATCAACAATTACAAAATAATATTTTTTACCTCCCAAGCTAGTGATTTGAGTGGGACCAAATAAATCAAGATGCAAGAGTTCCAAAGGTTTTGAAGTAGATACACACATTTTTGGTTTAAAAGAAATTTTAGTTTGCTTCCCAAATTGACATGCATCACATATTTTGTCCTTATCAAAACTAATTTTTGGCAAGCCTCTAACCAACTCCTTTTTCGAAATTTCCTTTAGTAAATCCATGTTAAAATGACAAAGTCTTCTATGCCACAACCAAGGATCTTCATTTGAAACTTTAAGACATTTTAAGCTAGAAGAATCAACTTTATCAAGAATCACAATATATATGTCATTAAACCTCTTACCTTTGAACACAACATTATATTTGGAATCAAGTACAATGCATTCATGCTTTTTAAACAACACATACAAGTCTTTATCACACAGTTGACTAACACTAAGCAAGTTATAACCTAAGTTATCAACCAAGAGCACATTATGAACAAAAGTTTCACCATCCTTACCAACATCACCTATTCCAATTGTCTTAGCTTTCACATCATCACCAAATGTTACCTTTCCACTTGATTTTGATTTCAGCTTTATGAACAAGGAAGGATCACCGGTCATGTGCCTTAAGCAGCCGCTATCAATAAACCATTTTGACTTGTTTGATCCTTTAACCTGAAAAGATAACGTGTTTGGTACCCTTTTTAATTTTTGGGTCCATAATAGTTAGCATTGTATCTAACTAACCACATGCACTTCATCCCTTTGTTCAGATTTCTTTTCACATAGCAATTACCTTTCAAATGCCCTCTTTGACAACAAAAACCACACATAATGGAAGAGTCCTTAACATGTATTGGTTTGACATATCTCAATTCACCTCTTCTATATGTTGTGAAACCATGTGCAATTTTGTTGTGTGCAAATGTTCTTTGAAAAGTAGTAGGATGTGTAGATAACATGTTCCTTTTGTTAAACTCCTGCTTTCTTGCTTTCAAAGTCTCATCCAAGTTGTCCATTCTTTTTTTCAAATCACCATGTCTTTCCTTCAGCATTTCACAAATATTTGTCTTTCTATCAAGCTCATCTTGAACATTACATCCGGCTCTTACTAGACTTTCATTGTCGATCTTTAGTTGTTTATTTTGTTGAAAAAGACTTGCATTTTCTTGAATGAGAAAAGCCATTTTCTGTTTTAACTGCTTGTTTTTATCATAGGATTCTTTCAAGGCATTATGCAGTTTTTTAACAAAAGATTCAAGATCATCATCTTCATCATTATCACTTTCAGATTGAGAGTGTGTGGAGGTTACCTCATTATTTCCAATAGCCATGAAGGCCATTTGAGCAGATTCTTCTTCTTCTTCAACTTCCCCTTCGGAGTTGCATTCATTCCAAGTAATCTGAAAATTGTTGAATCTTGGCTTTCGATCAGCTTTTCCATCTTTCATCTTCTTCATGGGGCATTCGTTTGCATAATGTCCAATCTGTCCACATTCGAAGCATTTGTCCAACTGTTTCTTGTTGAAATCTTGTTTACCTTTATACTTTGCGATAGATGGCTGATTCTGGAATTGATTGCTAGGTCCTCCCCTTCTAAACTTTCTTTTATTCAGGATTCTTTTGAAGCCTCTGGTGATGAGAGCAAGATCATTATCATCACCATCCGAGTCTTCATCATCCAGATGAGCAGAATCATCTTCACCTTGAGTAGTCTTTAGAGCGATGTTTCTCTTTGCTCTAGCATCCTCTTCCTCCTGCACTTTAGATTTCAGTTTCAACTCATAAGTGGTTAGTGAGTTAATGATAGATTCAATAGGCACAGAACTTAAATCCTTGGCCTCATCTATTGCTGTCACTTTATTTTCCCATTCTTTGCCCAAGGCATTGAGAATTTTCCTGTTCTTCTCTCCCAAGGTGTACTCTTTGCCCAACGCCTCGAGATCTTTGATCAAGTCAGTGAACCTGCAATACATTTTGTCAATATCCTCAAGAGGTTCAATTTTAAATGATTCATATTTCGTGACCAAGATGGCCTTTTTCTGTTCTTTCACATTGTCACCACCCTCATGGATTTCTCTTAGTTTATCCCACATTTCTTTAGCCGATTTGCAGCCTTTTACTCTGATTGATTCATTTGAATCTAGGGCACTATAAATAACATTCATGGCCTTGGCATTCAATGTGAGGTTAGTCCTATCTTGAGCATTCATTTCAACTCTTGTTTTTGGCCGAAGCAACCCTGTATCTGCATCAAGAAAGTTAGCTTCATGCGGTCCTTCACTCACAATAAACCATAGTTCAATATCAATAGATTGCAAAACATAGTTAGAGCCACTGAACATGGGAGGCCTAGTAATAGATTGCCCCTCAACAAACATAGCATGACTGGTTGTCATCTTTACTCCAAGCCGTTAGAGCTTAATCTCAAGGAGACCAAGCTCTGATACCAATTGTAAGTCCCAAAGACAACCAAGAGGGGGGGTGAATTGGGTTGATTAAAATCCTAACCAAATTTATGCACTTTTCCTTTAATTAAAATTTACCTTCTTTTCTAGTAATGATTAGCCAAGTAGATTAGAAGACCGGAGCAATATTGATCAGAAAAAACAAGTATAGAAAAGCAATGAGAATTTTATTAAACAGAAAAGTAAAATAGGGAATCAAACCAGGTGTCTACCAAGCTATCCTCAAACTTGAAGACCAAACACTAGGAAGAGCAACTTCTCTTTGATGAAAGAAGATCGACTAGATGTACAATGGAGGGAGCACTTTCTCCTTGCCCTAAGCCTTACTTAGTCAAGCTAAGAAGTTTTACAATCACTCAGAAAACCCTCAACAAAGCTACACTAAAGATCCTTTCAACCACAAAAGAAATGCTCAACAGAAATTCACACCACTTTAATACAAATCTGCTTTTGAGACTATTTTCTAGCTAAAATATCTCTTGAGAACTTGTAAACAAAGTGAGCAAAGTCCTTTTCTTGGTTCAGACCAGTTTGATTTTAAAGGGATCCAGAAATGGGCTTCATCAATGCTTCCAACGGATAGAAGGCAGCTGAAGAGTCAACTAGCCGTTGGGGCTGTCGGACGTCCGACGATCGAATCATCGTCCGAACCAATCGTCCGATGATAGCCAAGTTGAGGTTCGGACGTCCGATAAGTTTTTGTCGTCCGACAGCACAGCGTCCGACCTTGGGCCGAGAGCTAGCAAGTTATCTTGGAATTTTTCGGACGTCCGATGCGGTTGATGAGCGTCCGATGGCAAGCGTCCGATCCTTCCGGACGTCCGATGCTTCCATGTGAGCGTCCGACGGTGCTTTCTTCCTGATGTTCTTTATCTTTTCGGACGTCCGACAGTTTCCTTTCGGCCGTCCGACCTGATTGTCCTGTTTTTGCTTCTCATTTTGGTTGTTTTGTATTTCATGACATATTTGAACCTGATTCTTGGATGGACAAAAAACACTTGTATTTTGAAGAAGGTTAGACAAATATTTCAAAGTACCAAGAATGATAAACTAGACATACTTAAAAGACAATATCTTTGATCGAAACAAAACAATGACTAAATTCATTCATATTATTCCAATCTTGTTTGCCACATCCAAAGCAACGTAGTCAGGAGATAAACGAACATATGCTTTCTTTGTTTCAACAGATCTGATCAAGGTGTTCACTTTCTTGGTCTGTATAAACAAACTTTTGTGATCATCAAAACCAAAAATAACATGCTGCCTGCTAAGCTTGGCAGAGGGATCGATGGAGTTAGAATGTTAGAGCAACCTGTGAGAACCCGTAATTTGCATTTTCTAGGTTTTCGCATTTTTCATGGCTTGTTTTCTGCACTTTCTGTATCTGGAAAATTTTCTAGATAAATTTTATGAGTAAATATAATTTTCAGATGATTTTTCTAGTATCAAATAGATTTTGAGAAATTAAGGATAAATAACGGACGTGGGTCCCACTAGTGCGAAAAGTTCGGAAAAATTTGGCCAACTAAATTAAGTTTTGGATACTGGAATTAATTTATCGGGTGTTATGAGATATTTAGAGGTTGCAAATTTGGATTGATGTGAGAGGAAACAAAGTGATAGACTTGCATTAAATTAGGTGACAAGTGTCACCATTTGATTGGGCTTACTTTAAGACTTTCTTACCATTCACTTAAATAAACCAAAAATGATCCAAAAATCACCAAAATATCTCCATTTTCTCTCCTAATGTGGCCGGCCCTCTCTCTCCAAAAGGAAGCAAGAAACTCTTCAAGTTTTAGCTCCAATCTTGCTCAAGGTGAACCATCCAACCATTTGATCTTGCAATTACTCCATAAAATCCCTCCATTTGGTGCTAGTGAGTGCTTTAGTGAAGTTTTCTTGGAGAGCTAAGGTGGTCTATGTAACATCCCGAATATTAGGAGGTTGGTTATGAAGAAAATATTAAAGTGTATTTCTTTGGGTTTGATTTAAAACCCAATTTTGTTTAAAAAAAAAAAAAAAAGAGATTTGAAACCCTAAAATTTTAGCCAAAAACCCTAGTTTACCTGTGACTAACCGGTTTTCCTAAATCTCTCATATTTTTATTGAACCCTAGTTTTAATTACTGGAATTGGAAAATTCCTCACGTTTTCTTAAAAATCTCCTTTTATTTGCAAATTATCATTTATTAAAGCCCTACTATCCAATTGTTCAACTATAAGAGTAAATAAACCTAGAAAATAAGGTTTTACACTTCGGTTTCAAGATTTGAGCAAAATTAGGGTTTTGTGATTTTTCCGCCGGATGAATTTTCGGTACTGGCCAAGGATCAATTTGATGATTAAAAGTGACTTTTAAGTGAGAAATAATATGTGAGTAGTAGCAATGATATAAGGTTAGTGAATGAGAAGTAAAAACCCTAGTACGTGAGTTTTTAAGAAAAATGGCGCGAACCGGCGGGTCCCGCGCATTACCAATTGAACGCACCACTTGACCCCCACTTTCTTGCACCACAAGCTCATTGATATTTGAGCCAAAATATCTTCCTAAATTACAGCTGAGGTGGACGAAATTTGTGGCTTATAAGCAAGGGAAGAAAGAGAAAAAATTAGTGGCTAGGATTAGTCCAAGTGTTTAGCCAAATTTGTGGTCACAATAAGCCTTAACCTTCTTACTTCCTTATAAGATAAAATTAGCTAAGTCTTCTTCTTATTTCTGCTGGAAAAACCGAGAGAGAGAGGGAAGAAAACACCAAGGGAGAAAAACTTCATCTCTTCTCCAATCCAACAACTAAGTGAGGAATCCAACAAAATAAACCGATTAAACTTGTTCTTGAGTGATTAGTTAGTGGTTTGTGGTGAGACTTTGGAAGGAGGAAGCTTGGATTGCTCTTAGTGATCTCTTGTCAAGGTAAGCAAGCCTATGTCTCCAAGTTTTACTTTTAATCTAGTTAAATTAAGCTAGCAACTTGATTTTTGTGGTGAATAATGGATGCAATCATGATTTAGGGGTTTTTCCCTTTTGGTATTATGAACTAGGGCTTGCTGATTTTCTGCCCAAAATTGATGTATGATATATATGTTGCAATTAAAGTTATATAAGGTTGTTTAGTGGTGATTGGAACCAGAAATTTGAGGAAATTACACTTAAAGCTAAAAATTCCAGATTTCTGGAAAATTACCCAAACATTCTGTCCGAAATTTTATCTATGTGTTAGAGGCCGAATTGGCCTTGGGTCAAAGAAGTAAAGTTGTAGAGAATGGTATTTTATAGGTGCCTGTAAAATTTCAGCTCAATCGGAGCACCGTAGGACGTGAAAAGTCCAAAATACCCTCACTGTTCTAAGTATTTCCCAGCAGTCCGTTTCAGCAGTTGGGTCCAGTTTATCACGATTTTTGACCAGGATCCATTCTGATTTAGCTCTGGACCAAAACATGAAAGTTGTAGTGCTATGAAGTAGCTTTAAAATGCCTCTAAGAACACCTGATTCAGACTTGTGTACACTGAGTTAGGTTCATTACAGTGTTCTGCGTTTAAACAACCGACGAATTGGTTTCTGGTTTATTAATTCGAGAATTTGACTAAGTTACATTAGAAACTGGACTACGTGATCTTCATGAATGTTGTAGCTCTGTGTCTTAGTTTCGAAACGGCGTAGGTTTCGTTTTAATCCGATAAGCGTAGCCTCGGATATGGTATTACCGCATTTGTACGTCAAATCTGTCTTGAACTAAATTGCGTTTCTGCACTTGTACTTAATACGATTCTTGTTATTATGATATTGTGAGCCTATGGAATGGCTCTTGGCTTGAATTGTTTTCATATGTGATGTTGGGTTGTTGTTGAAGAAAAATAATGAAGCCTAAATGGCTGGAAATTAGGTAAACACAAAGGGCATGCTGCCCGAATTTTTACTCGAGGACTTTGCGACTTGAGTGAAGGTTAAGTGATTATCACTTGAACTATCGAGGACCTTTGCCTCTTGTTTATCGAGGGTTATACGTTAGAACTTGGCCGAACTTGTACCCTTGAGAAATGAAATAATGATTGCTCGGAATATGTTTTCCTTGTACTTTCGACTCGCATGGCATTTTCAAGTACAAATGTCACAAAGTTTTATCGTTTAAAAAGCGAGCAAGTGTTTCACGACTACTCTCCAAGTGAATTCCAATTTCTTGAATTTTATTGAACGAAACGTCTAAGTTTCGAACTCTAGTCATGTTTCAAAGTTCTCAAACTGAGTTTTATCGCAGATTTGGACTCCGAACCCGGAGTATAACCTGAAAGTGACCAGTAAAGGCACTATATCTTTTGGTGAGTGCTTTCAAATACCGAATTGCACTAGACACTTGAACTTGATACGTGACCAATATGATTACATGTTATATACGTGAATTGTTAGGGCAAGAGTGTACTTTATCGCACTTGCCCTTACGTGATATACTTGTTTATTGTTGCAATTGACTTGATATACTTGTTATGATGCGCGCACTTCCTGGAATTCCAGAAACCCTGTGGCGAGTTACTCTAGTCGAGCCGGCAAGGGCTTGGTCGATTGGGTAACGAACCCTGGGTCTCTTGTATTGTCGAGTGGAGTGATACCTCCTCGACTAATCGGTATACTCGAGTATTACCACCCGTGTTCTTGAGGATTTTGGGCCCAGCTGGGGGTTGAACGGTGGACGGAGAGTCGTTTAAGTGGTGTTCTACTGGATTGGTTACTTACTTGAAAGTTGACGGAGTGTCAACTACTACGTGATCAAGCCTCTGGAGATGCGATTGGGAATTTGGCTCCTGAGAGCCTTCCGTATCCTTATACTTGAAAATGATTATTGCTTATCGGATTGTTGTTTCTTTTGAAAACCAAAAGCATTTTACACTAGTTCATTTGGAAATTTGCTACTTGAAGTGTTGGTGTTCACCTTCCTGAACTTGTTAAGCTCGCTATCTTTTGCTACTTTTAATATGGTCGATTTGTTATTTGAGACCTCACTGGGCTTTTAGCTCATTCCACTCCATTTGTTTTCCTTTCAGGGGTACGAGCGAGATAAGAGATATGTAAAGTCTAGCATAGACTAGTTGTTTGATTTTTGACTTGTACTCGCGTTATTTCTCGGATGGAACATGTTGTACTTGGATTGTATACGTTTTGAACTAGTTTAAGTATATCGAGATTTTGTACCCTGATCTCTATCAATGTAAATTATAAGCTTGAATTGTGGATGTTAATTATGGTCCATGGATGTGTGTACGTGATTTGAGTGAGTGAGTCCTGGCGAGAGCTGGGCAGGCGGTCCGCCAAACCCTTTGGTACGCCTCAGGGGGAGGTGGGGTCGTCACAGATGGTATCAGAGCTCCTATCGAGCTCATGCCGGGAGAAGGTTCTTGGACTGTGGGGATTGACTTGTTAAGTATGGAACAATTGTCTATTGTTGGGGACCTTAGATATGTATGTTGGGTAGGAATCTCTAATACGGGTGATTTGCTCTTGAGCCTGGCCAGCTTGAGTGGTGAATTATCATATTTTCGGATTCTTGTCCCCGAATACCAAAGAGTGACATCTTTATGATCAGTTGAGATCTCGTGTAATATTCGGATAAGTTTGGATGGTGAAAGCAAAGGCACAGGGGATGCGAATAGTATGGACTTGAAATATATTGAGGATATTCATGGGATTTGGGATCCTTCTTATTCACGTGTTTCGAGCCTTGATTAAGTGTAGTGCCTGAACGATACCTAGGGTTAATGCTCTATAAGCTATGTGACTTGTTTTGATCGAATGTGTTGTATTGCCTTGTTTTATGATTTAGAGGGGTTTATGATTTGCAATATTCTGTCTTATGTTGTTTATATTGAGATAGTTACTTAGTGGTTATATTCTCCCATTAATTAGTTGGTTATATTGCTATAGTTGGTTAGCTGCGAAACATGGAGGATAAAAGAAGTCGGACCAAGAAAACTAACCGAGAACGCGGTTCTAGGCGAGGCCGTGAAGGTGACCAAGCACAGGAACCGGTGCCAGAGCTGAGAGAGGAAAGGGAGGCAGCGGTTGAGCAGCAACCTGAACCCCAGACTGCCGGGGGAGATCAGGTGGCCACTGCCATCCAACAGATGACTAATATTTTGACTCGGTTGGTGGAGCAACAGGGTCAAGGTTCTGTAAATCAACCTAGAGACCTTGATTCAGGGCAAGATAGAGCCTTGGAGAGATTCCAAAAATTCTCTCCACCCAAGTTTTTAGGAGGGCCAGACCCGTATGAGGCTGAGAAATGGCTGGAGGCCATGGTAAATATTTTTGCTGCCCTAAACTATACGGAAGAGAGACAAGTCCAATTTGCTGTATTTCAGTTCGAGGGGCCAGCTAGGGCCTGGTGGAATGTAGTAAGGGCCAAATGGGAGAGAGAAGGAACTGCATGGACTTGGCTAAATTTTGTGCAGGATTTTAATGAGAAATATCTTCCTCCCATCGTCCAGGAGAAGCGAGAGGACGATTTCATTAAACTTCGTCAGGGAATGATGAGTGTAACTGAGTATGAGACTCAGTTTACCAAATTGTCTAAATTCGCTCCCGAATTGATTGCTACGGAACCAAGGAAAGTACGAAGGTTTATACAAGGGCTAAATGTGGAGTTACAAGAAGCCTTAGCGGCGGTCCAAATTAATACATTCACAGAGGTTCTGGAGAAAGCCTTGAGGATAGAGACTGCTAGGGCACAAGTGAGAGCTTTTCACGCAAAAAGGAGAGGTGCGCCTGGTGGAAGTCAAAGGCAAGGACAAAGTGCTATAGATATGCCACCTCCTAAGATAGGTCGAGAAGATGGTAGTGAGAAAATTTCAAGGACGTCTAAGGAAAGTACTCCAAGGGGAGCTTCGCGTGGCTGGGGTCAAGCAAGAGGTGCCTCACAAGGAGGTCAGACCTCAACCCCTCAAGTACCTTGCGGGTACTGTGGGAAGGCCAATCACGTGGAGAGTGATTGTTGGCGAAAGGCGGGAAAATGTTTATGGTGTGGTAGCACCGAACACCAGCTTGCAACCTGTCCCCGTAGATCACGCCTAAACCCTGACCAAGCAAGTGTAGGAGGGACTAAGCCAAGAATGCCAGCTAGAGCGTATGCCTTGAACCAACAGACAGTACCTGAACCAACAGAGATAGTAGAAGGTACGATTCGTGATTTCTATTGTTTCCCTAAGTTTTGGCTATAGTGAGACCTGAGAGTCGGAAATGAATATATAAGGAAAATACCCTACGTTATTCGAAGTGCATGTATGAATTTCGAGGACGAAATTCTTCTAAGGAGGGGAGATTGTAACATCCCGAATATTAGGAGGTTGGTTATGAAGAAAATATTAAAGTGTATTTCTTTGGGTTTGATTTAAAACCCAATTTTGTTTAAAAAAAAAAAAAAAAAGAGATTTGAAACCCTAAAATTTTAGCCAAAAACCCTAGTTTACCTGTGACTAACCGGTTTTCCTAAATCTCTCATATTTTTATTGAACCCTAGTTTTAATTACTGGAATTGGAAAATTCCTCACGTTTTCTTAAAAATCTCCTTTTATTTGCAAATTATCATTTATTAAAGCCCTACTATCCAATTGTTCAACTATAAGAGTAAATAAACCTAGAAAATAAGGTTTTACACTTCGGTTTCAAGATTTGAGCAAAATTAGGGTTTTGTGATTTTTCCGCCGGATGAATTTTCGGTACTGGCCAAGGATCAATTTGATGATTAAAAGTGACTTTTAAGTGAGAAATAATATGTGAGTAGTAGCAATGATATAAGGTTAGTGAATGAGAAGTAAAAACCCTAGTACGTGAGTTTTTAAGAAAAATGGCGCGAACCGGCGGGTCCCGCGCATTACCAATTGAACGCACCACTTGACCCCCACTTTCTTGCACCACAAGCTCATTGATATTTGAGCCAAAATATCTTCCTAAATTACAGCTGAGGTGGACGAAATTTGTGGCTTATAAGCAAGGGAAGAAAGAGAAAAAATTAGTGGCTAGGATTAGTCCAAGTGTTTAGCCAAATTTGTGGTCACAATAAGCCTTAACCTTCTTACTTCCTTATAAGATAAAATTAGCTAAGTCTTCTTCTTATTTCTGCTGGAAAAACCGAGAGAGAGAGGGAAGAAAACACCAAGGGAGAAAAACTTCATCTCTTCTCCAATCCAACAACTAAGTGAGGAATCCAACAAAATAAACCGATTAAACTTGTTCTTGAGTGATTAGTTAGTGGTTTGTGGTGAGACTTTGGAAGGAGGAAGCTTGGATTGCTCTTAGTGATCTCTTGTCAAGGTAAGCAAGCCTATGTCTCCAAGTTTTACTTTTAATCTAGTTAAATTAAGCTAGCAACTTGATTTTTGTGGTGAATAATGGATGCAATCATGATTTAGGGGTTTTTCCCTTTTGGTATTATGAACTAGGGCTTGCTGATTTTCTGCCCAAAATTGATGTATGATATATATGTTGCAATTAAAGTTATATAAGGTTGTTTAGTGGTGATTGGAACCAGAAATTTGAGGAAATTACACTTAAAGCTAAAAATTCCAGATTTCTGGAAAATTACCCAAACATTCTGTCCGAAATTTTATCTATGTGTTAGAGGCCGAATTGGCCTTGGGTCAAAGAAGTAAAGTTGTAGAGAATGGTATTTTATAGGTGCCTGTAAAATTTCAGCTCAATCGGAGCACCGTAGGACGTGAAAAGTCCAAAATACCCTCACTGTTCTAAGTATTTCCCAGCAGTCCGTTTCAGCAGTTGGGTCCAGTTTATCACGATTTTTGACCAGGATCCATTCTGATTTAGCTCTGGACCAAAACATGAAAGTTGTAGTGCTATGAAGTAGCTTTAAAATGCCTCTAAGAACACCTGATTCAGACTTGTGTACACTGAGTTAGGTTCATTACAGTGTTCTGCGTTTAAACAACCGACGAATTGGTTTCTGGTTTATTAATTCGAGAATTTGACTAAGTTACATTAGAAACTGGACTACGTGATCTTCATGAATGTTGTAGCTCTGTGTCTTAGTTTCGAAACGGCGTAGGTTTCGTTTTAATCCGATAAGCGTAGCCTCGGATATGGTATTACCGCATTTGTACGTCAAATCTGTCTTGAACTAAATTGCGTTTCTGCACTTGTACTTAATACGATTCTTGTTATTATGATATTGTGAGCCTATGGAATGGCTCTTGGCTTGAATTGTTTTCATATGTGATGTTGGGTTGTTGTTGAAGAAAAATAATGAAGCCTAAATGGCTGGAAATTAGGTAAACACAAAGGGCATGCTGCCCGAATTTTTACTCGAGGACTTTGCGACTTGAGTGAAGGTTAAGTGATTATCACTTGAACTATCGAGGACCTTTGCCTCTTGTTTATCGAGGGTTATACGTTAGAACTTGGCCGAACTTGTACCCTTGAGAAATGAAATAATGATTGCTCGGAATATGTTTTCCTTGTACTTTCGACTCGCATGGCATTTTCAAGTACAAATGTCACAAAGTTTTATCGTTTAAAAAGCGAGCAAGTGTTTCACGACTACTCTCCAAGTGAATTCCAATTTCTTGAATTTTATTGAACGAAACGTCTAAGTTTCGAACTCTAGTCATGTTTCAAAGTTCTCAAACTGAGTTTTATCGCAGATTTGGACTCCGAACCCGGAGTATAACCTGAAAGTGACCAGTAAAGGCACTATATCTTTTGGTGAGTGCTTTCAAATACCGAATTGCACTAGACACTTGAACTTGATACGTGACCAATATGATTACATGTTATATACGTGAATTGTTAGGGCAAGAGTGTACTTTATCGCACTTGCCCTTACGTGATATACTTGTTTATTGTTGCAATTGACTTGATATACTTGTTATGATGCGCGCACTTCCTGGAATTCCAGAAACCCTGTGGCGAGTTACTCTAGTCGAGCCGGCAAGGGCTTGGTCGATTGGGTAACGAACCCTGGGTCTCTTGTATTGTCGAGTGGAGTGATACCTCCTCGACTAATCGGTATACTCGAGTATTACCACCCGTGTTCTTGAGGATTTTGGGCCCAGCTGGGGGTTGAACGGTGGACGGAGAGTCGTTTAAGTGGTGTTCTACTGGATTGGTTACTTACTTGAAAGTTGACGGAGTGTCAACTACTACGTGATCAAGCCTCTGGAGATGCGATTGGGAATTTGGCTCCTGAGAGCCTTCCGTATCCTTATACTTGAAAATGATTATTGCTTATCAGATTGTTGTTTCTTTTGAAAACCAAAAGCATTTTACACTAGTTCATTTGGAAATTTGCTACTTGAAGTGTTGGTGTTCACCTTCCTGAACTTGTTAAGCTCGCTATCTTTTGCTACTTTTAATATGGTCAATTTGTTATTTGAGACCTCACTGGGCTTTTAGCTCATTCCACTCCATTTGTTTTCCTTTCAGGGGTACGAGCGAGATAAGAGATATGTAAAGTCTAGCATAGACTAGTTGTTTGATTTTTGACTTGTACTCGCGTTATTTCTCGGATGGAACATGTTGTACTTGGATTGTATACGTTTTGAACTAGTTTAAGTATATCGAGATTTTGTACCCTGATCTCTATCAATGTAAATTATAAGCTTGAATTGTGGATGTTAATTATGGTCCATGGATGTGTGTACGTGATTTGAGTGAGTGAGTCCTGGCGAGAGCTGGGCAGGCGGTCCGCCAAACCCTTTGGTACGCCTCAGGGGGAGGTGGGGTCGTCACAGTCTACAACTTCCTCTCTCTTGTTTACTTGGTAAGTGATGCTAAACTTCCTCCTACACCTAATGATGCTTAAGTTATGCTTAGTAGTGGCTAAAGTGATGTTAGTTGTGATTTATTTCTTGATTTGAAGTGATTTAGTGAAATTTTTATTTTTTTGAGGAATTTTCTGGTTTAATATGAATGTGATGTTGTGGTCATCTATGATGGTTGATAATGAGGGGTAATGACTCATGTGGGTGTGAATTGGTGATAATAGCAACTAATTTTGGGTTTGGAGTGAATTGTGAAAAGTGAGGGTTTGATAATCCCTAATTCTGTCTGGTTTTGGATCATAGGGTTAGAGAGCGAATTGCACTTTGCTCAAAACATGAAAGTTGTAGATATTGATGTGTTTGAGGTGTCTGCAAAATTTCAGGTCATTTGGATTAGTGTAGAGTGAGATATAGCGTTTTTACTGTTTCTGTTCTGGGTTGATCAGAATGCGAAAACTGCACTAGTAATTGGCCATTTTGACTGGAATTGGTTTGGATTTTGTTGTTGGTGTCTTCTGATGAAATGTAGCTGAATTTCTTAGCTACCATATGCCTTTGGAATCAATGCATTTGGACCTGTATAGACCGAGTTGTACTGATTACAGTTTTGTGTGATTTGTAAACCTGCAATTACGGTTCAGGTTGTGGTATTCTGCATTTTCGACCTAGTTGTGCTAGGATTTGGACTGAGTGGCCTTCTACATTGTTGTAGCCCTGTTTCATAGCTTCGAAACGGTGGGTCTTGGACCCCCATCCGATAACCGTAGTGAAAGTGGTGTCATTACCGCATTATGAGGTCAAATACGTTTTTTTGTTAAGGCCTAAGTTAAAGCCATTTCTTAATTTCTGGTTACCTATGATGCTTATTTATGCATATGAAACCCTATTAGGGTTATAATTGGTATGGCTATATGACTCGTTATCGAGTCTCTTTTAGGGCTTGCTTTCATTTCGGTTGTTTCCTAGCTAACTTTTGTACTTGTACCACTTTGAGCCTAGCGAACGGCTTTTGGGAAATGAGATGACTTTTGTGTGAAATGTTGGGACTGATTTGAGGAAATAATGAAGTCTTGATGGCTGGAAAAGTAAGAATTTTAGGGGAGGTGCTGCCCGATTTTATAGGCCGTTTGGTTCCTTTTGGGTTGTTTGCGCCTAAGTTTTCATGTTACCTTTTCGTTTCCAAGAAAATCATGTTTTGCACCCTTGCATTAGCAATTATTTGGCGAGGCATACGACTAGTAGTCGAGCCTCACATGTGCATTCTGTTTACTCGATTCTGGAAGTAAAACCTTCAATTGGTTTATTTTGATTATTTTAGGGTTTCTTGGCGATTAAGGCCAATCTGAAGTGAAAACTTTTGAAGTTGAGCCGGTGAGTGTTCCACTACCTGCTACCCATTATGTGAAATATCTGAATATCTGAATACTTGATTTATGACTATTGAAGCCAAATACTGTTTTGATAAAATGGAGGCGAGGGTGTACTTTATCACACTCGTTCTTCTATCTGCTCATATGCCAATTTTGAGTGCCTATCTAAATCTGCTGTCTGAATCTGCTATCCTGTATCTGTATCTGAATTTGTTATCTCTGTCTGCATCTGTTCGGATTTCAATGACCTATGAGGTCAATCCTGTGGCTAAGTTATTCGACTCGGGCCGGCAAGGGCCTGGACGATTAGATAACGAACCACGGTAGTCTGTTCGGGGATTTTGGGTATTGAGACCCTTGATTCCGGGTATACTCGAGTATTACCATTTCTGTTCGGTTACGGTGAGCGGGCCCGGTAAAGGGGTGTTTGGTGGACGGAATTTGGTGTAAAGAGGGGTCTACGGACGCGTTGGTTCTATATGCGTTGACGGAGAGTCAACCGGTTTGGATCAAGTACTGCGCTGGAAATTTGGCTCCTGAGAGCCACCCGTATCCTTCTGATTTGAATCATTAGTTCCTTTGCTTTACATCTGACATGTGTATCTGATTTGTTAAATATGAAATGCCATGATTTTATTGCTATCTGTTTGGTACCTCATTGAGCGCAAGCTCACCCCGTTCTGTTCCTTTTGTTTTCCTTACAGGAAAAATAAATACTTTTGGACTGGATTTGATAATCGGTTGCCGACTTGAGCTAGTTGGACATATCTTTTGTATAGCTCATTGATTTAAACCCTAAATATAGTTTGGGTCCATTTCTCTTTTGGATTTGGCAAACCGTACATGTATCCACTTTTGAATCATTTTGGTATGCCCCTTTTGGGTTGTATATGCGAACTTGTGAGATGTAAATATTTGCTTGACGTTTGGTTGGGTTTTGACGTGTCGGTTCCTCTTCATGGCCGACTCCGACTTTGTTTTTTTATTTATTTTTGTGGGTTCGACTTGTTCACACGCGGTTGTATGACCCGAAAAGTATTAGAGTGCGCTAATCTGAACCGTTAGTCCTGGCGAGAGCTGGGCAGGCAGTCCGCCAACCCCTTTGGTTCGCCTTAGGGGAAGGTGGGGCTGTTACACCACCTAGAGTGACTCCAGCGAGAAGAGGCTAAAGTGGTCTGGCCCAATCAAAGAATGTCTTACAAGAAGGTCAAGGAGTAACCTCCCATGTACCCTGCGGGTATTGTGGAAAGTTGGGTCATGTTGAGAGCAATTGCTGGAGGAAAGGAAAAAAGTGTTTATGCTGTGGAAATGCTGAACATCAGATTTCTAGTTGCCCGCTCATGTCTTCAAAAGGAAGTAACACCCAACAATCAGAGAAGCCTGCTACTAAGCCAACAAGTTCAGGAGGGGGTAGACCTAATGTGCCGGCTAGGGTTTATGTCTTGGATCATCAACAAATCTCTGACTCGACTGAGACTATAGAAGGCATGATCCCTGTGTTCCATCGCTTAGCTAAGATTTTAATAGATCCTGGTACAACTCATTCATTTCTGAAAGGTAGATGTAAAGCCTGTTGAATTGCCTTATGATTTGGAAGTTAGAACACTCACGGGGGGTCAATGCTTGACCTCTAACTTGGTGTATAGAAATTGTGAGATTTGGATTGGAGAGCGTAAGTTGTTGGCTGACTTAATAAGTTTACCAATTAAGAGATATGATGTCATTTTGGGGATGGATTGGCTAACTCAATATCATGCTCGATTGGATTGTAAGATGAAAGTTGTGGAATTGTGCATCCCGGGGGAAGCAACACTAAGGTTGGATGTGAGAGGAAAATTAGCCTTGTCAGCTCTTATTTCAGGAATTCGAGTTAGAAAATTGCTAAGTAAAGGAGTTCGAGGGTACTTAGTCTTCTTAATTAATACCTCGAGGGAACAAGTGAAGTTGGAAGATGTACCAATAGGGAAATATTTTATCGATGTTTTTCCTAAGAAGTTGGTCTTATTACCACTTGAGAGAGACGTGGAGTTTAAGATCGACTTGCTGCCTGGAACTACGCTTATTTCTAAAACTCCTTATAGGATGGCACCATTTGAGTTGAAAGAATTAAAATTGCAATTACAAGATTTATTGGAGCAAGGATTTATATGCGAGAGTGATTCACCTTGGGGAGTTCCAGTTTTATTTGTTAAGAAAAAAGATGGAAGTTTGAGACTGTGAATCAATTATTGAGGGTTGAATGATGTTACGATTAAGAACAAGTATCCTTTGCCTCACATAGATGAATTGTTTAATCAATTACAAGGAACTGTGGTGTTTTCTAAGTTGGATCTTAGACAAGGGTACTATCAACTAAGGATTAAAGAAAATGATGTACGCAAAACTGCTTTTAATTCTAAATACGGGAATTTCGAATTTTTAGTGATGCCTTTTGGATTGACTAATGCCCCAACAGCTTTCATGGATCTAATGCATCAGATTTTTAAATCTTATCTAGATCAATTTGTAGTGATCTTTATTGATGATATTTTGGTATACTCGAAGATAAAGGATAACCATGAATACCATTTGAGGATAGTATTGCAAACCCTAAGGGACCATTAATTGTATGCTAAGTTTAGTAAGTGCGAGTTTTAGTTGAATAAGATATCTTTTCTTGGGCATGTAATTTCTAAGGATGGGATAACTGTGAACCCCGCGAAGGTAATTGCGGTATCTAAATGGAAACAATTAAAAAATCCTATTGAGGTTCGTAGTTTCTTGGATTTAGCAGGTTACTACCATCGATTTATCCCAAATTTTTCAAGATTACGAAGCCATTGTCTGAGTTAACCAAGAAAATTACCAAGTTTATTTGGGGTACCAAGTGTGAGGCTAGTTTTCATGAATTGAAGACACAGTTGACTAGTGCACTGATTTTGACTTTTCCAAGTGGAAAAGATGGTTTCACAGTGTATACAAATGCATGGAAAGAAGGGTTAGGAGGTGTATTAATGCAAAAAGGAAAAGTAATAGCTTATACCTTTAGAAAATTGAAACCTTACAAGCAAAATTATCCGACTCATAATTTGGAGTTAGCCGTGGTGATTTTCGCCCTCAAGAAGTGGAGGCATTATTTATATGGAGTGACTTTTGAGGTATGTAACGACCATAAAAGTCTCAATTATTTGTTTTCCCAAAATGAGTTGAATTTGAGGCAATGTCGGTAGATGAAATTTTTGGAAAACTATGATTGCACTATTAATTATCACCCAGAAAAGGCTAATGTAGTAGCAGATGCGCTAAATCGAAAAGTTTAGATAGTCGGGCTTATGATTAAGGAATGGCAATCGTTAGAAAGGATTAGTGAGTGGAATCCTAAAATTGAGCATCAAAATATGATTTATGGGAACATAGTAGTGAGGTCTACTTTGTTGGAACGCATTAAGGAATCTCAAAAGGGAGACCCTGTGGTTTATAAGTGGAGTGAGAAAGTGCAAAGAAGAGAACTTCTAGAATTTTGCTTGGGATCCGACAGAGTTTTAAGGTTAGAAATCAAGTAGTGGTGCCAAAGGATGATGGAATAAAAAGGAAAATTTTAGAAGAAACTCACCGCTCAAAGTATTCAATACATTCTGGGAGTAATAAAATGTACAGAGACGTGAAGCAATTGTATTGGTGGAATAATATGAAGATGGAAATAGCACGGTTTGTCCAAACCTGCCTTATTTGTCAGCAAATGAAAGTAGAACACCAAAAACCTTCAAGATTACTGCAGCCGTTAGAAATACCTGAGTGGAAATGGGAGCACATTACCATGAATTTCGTGTTGGGGTTACAAGGACTAAAAAGGGTTTTGATGCACTTTGGGTAATAGTTGATCGTTTAACTAAGACTGCTGATTTCTTGCCTATTAACATGAAATATCCTTTGGAGAAATTAGCTAAGCTCTACTTGGATGAGATTATGAGATTACAAGGGGTGCCAGTAAATATAGTGTCAGACAGAGATCCCAAATTTGTGTATTGGTTCTGGCAAAAAGTACAAGAAACTTTGGAGGCTAAGTTGAATTTTAGCATTACTTACCACCCTCAGACTGATGGGCAATCGGAAAGGACTATTCAGACCCTTGAGGATATGTTGAGGACTTGCGTTTTGGATTTTGGAGAAAGTTGGGGGCAATACCTAATCTTGGTAGAGTTTGCCTATAATAATAGATGTCACTCGACTATCCAAATAGCTCTATATGAGACTCTTTATGAGAGGAAATGCCATTCCCCAATTTATTGGAAAGAAGTAGGGGAAAGAAAACTGGTGGATCCAACAACATTACTGTGGATTGGATGCTTATGAGAAGATAAAAATTATACATCAAATGATTCAAACAGCTCAGAGTCGGCAGAAAAGCTACATAGATAATTGAAGAAAAGACTTAGAATTTGAAGTCGGGGATAGGGTTTTTCTTAAGATTACACCACTGAAAGCCAGTATCATAACAGGAAAAGGGAAGAAGTTCAAGCCAAGGTATGTGAGACTGTTTAAGATTTTACAACGAGTGGGAAGCGTAGCATATTGCTTGGAGTTATCTTTAAGTCTTTCTAGGATCCATGATATTTTTCATGTCTCCCTCCTTAAGAAGTATCACCCAAATCCAACTCATGTACTCCAACCTGAGGATTTAGAGATTGATGAGTCATTGACTTATAAGGAACAACCAATACAACTTTTGGATTGGGAAGTGAAGGAGTTAAGAAGGAAGAAAATACCTTTAGTAAAAGTCCTGTGGAGAAATCATGGAGTAGAAGAAGCGACCTGGAAGATGGAGGAGGAAATGCGGAAGAACTATCCAGATTTGTTCGCTAGGGCAGGTGAGAATTTCGAGAAGGAAATTCTTTTAAGTGGAAGAGGATGTGATGACCCAGAAAATTATTTTCTCACCTCCCAACTATTTGCATTTTTTATTTAAATTATTTTTCTATAAAGTTTGTATTCATTTAGTGATTTACTTGTTAATTGTTAAACGAGTTTCTCTTACTTGTTTATTTTAACCTTCGAGGGATTAATTTCTTGAAAATTGTTAATTTTGTGACTTATTAGTGAATTTGGCCAAAACCCTAGAAGAATGTAAGTTGAGATATTAGTGAAGCTGAGAAAGTTTTTGGGAGTTAAAAGAAGGTTAGAAAAACTAAGGGTGATAGTAAGAAAGCTTAAGTAGAAGACACTATTGGACACTATTCAAAGTTGACTTCGAGAAACTTTTCTTGTGGCTAGTATTTTAGATCAAATAACAACCAAGAGACCTTCATTTCTTCTCCTTGGCTGGCCAAATTTGAGAGAGGAAGAGAGAGAGAGAGAGAGAGAGAGAGAAAACTTCACTCTTCTTGAAAAATTTTGAAGATCCAAGCTTTCTTCCACCAACCTACTTGTACCTTTGGAAGATCTTGGGAGAAAGAAACTCCTAGAGGTTGATCTTGCTATCATCTTGGGTAGATCTTGCATGGGTTTGAAACTTTGAAGAGGTAAGTGGCTAATCTACTGTGATGCCGAAAGAAGACAAAAGGAAAAAATTTGGTGAACAGTGATTTTGCAAAATCCGGCCGCAAATCCAGCCAATTCTTGGCCGGATTGTTGGCCGGATTGGTTTGCTCGTTTGAAAAAAATTACAAAAAGCTACTGCCTTGAATTCGGCCGACTATCCGGTCAGATTCTATCGTGTACAATTTTCCTTAATGAGTAAGTTTTCACTTTTGACCACATTTGGGGGTTCAAAACCCACTTTTGTTCCTCCACCAAGCTGACCGAACCTCTTGGGAGCAAAACTAAGAGAGAAAACCCCATTTTTTTTTCCTTTGATTCCATCACCAACTTGAGAGGTTTCTTTAAATTTCCGAAATCTACTCCGATTAACTTCACATCTAAGGTGCTAGCAAGTTAAGGGTGGAGAGGTTAGAGAAGAAAGGGCTTTGCTTTACTGGTTTTCAAGGTGATTGGAAGGTATAAGGCTTAAAAGCTTCTTTTGTTCTTTAATCTTGTGATTAAATATTGATCTTGATGATTTATGGATATTCTTGTGAAATGGAAGTTGGGATGATGATATTCACTAAGTTTTAGACTTTATCTAAGTATTTCCTCTTTGATTATGGCATGTATATGATTGGTAGAAGTTATTCTAGTGTTAAGGTGGATTAGAGATGTTATATATGCTATTTTGTGGATGATTTCATGATTTTAAGTAGAGTTTGATAAATTTCTGATTTATTAGTGAATTTTCTGATTTTATATGATAATTGATGGTTGGCCACGGAATGATAGCTAGATATGGTGTGCAGTGGAGCCTTTGTGTGTTAGTTGTGGTTATTTGCGGAAAATTTCAGAATTTGTGCGGGGATCTCAGTTTTAGGGTTTCCATTTTTGGTGTAATTGTGATTGGTTTGGAGCTATCAATTGCCTCATGTTGAAGGGGCATCGTGGCCTAATTAGAGATGTGGTATATCTCATGATTCGTATGTGTACTTGTGGTTATATACAAAGGTTAGTTTAGAAGTGTAATTTCAATTTTACCTTGTTTCTGGCCTCAACTTGGACTGCACGTTTATCCATATTTTAGACCGAACCAGCTATTGGACAAAACATGAAACTTGTAGATACATGAGTTAGCTAGTTACCTACAAAATTTCAGATTGATTGGAGTACTGTAGCTTGTGAAATGACCGAAATACCCTTGACTGCCCTTAAGCACTATTTCGCAGACAGTTTCCGTTTTGCTCTAAGATTTCGGTTTTGACCATGAATATGTATAATTTAGCTTTGGAAGTCTTCACAAGAAATGTTGGTATATGTCTTAGCTTCGTAACGCCATAAGATTCGTTTCAATCGGATAAGTGTAGCTTCAATTGTGATTAAAATACCAAAAGGTGATAGGATCTTGATGCTTTTAGACTTCCTTTTGTTTGACATGATACTTGTGATTTAGGGTTTGGACTTGAGCAAGGCAATGATCTATAATGGATGAGGTTCATGAGCCATGGTTGGTGAGTGATTCCCAAACTATTTCCAAAGTTACTCTTGAACTATTTCTTGCATTGTTACTCGATTTCATATCATGTGTGCTTGCATGTGTTTCATGACATGTTTTGGCTCAAATGAGTACTTGGGAAGTCTTGTGCTTAGAACCAACGTTGCCACCATTGTTTACTATTTATTTGGAGCACAAATGTCTCCCTATTCCTGTTTCACTGTTACTGGATCTATTTGAGCATTGGAAGTTTAAGTACCATGATTTCACTGGCTCATAAGAGTAATAAATGTACATTTGATTACTGATCCATGACATCATTGAAATGAACTATTGTGAAACTCACTTGATTACTGATTTTACTGGACACTCGTTGAGCTTCTAGCTCACCACAAAATATTTTATTTTACCCTCCACAGGGCTCGAGGCGAAGGAAGTATTTGTATTAAAGTTCTCCGTGTGAATGGTTGGATTATTTCCTGTACCGTTGGAGTTTTAGATTTATCTTGTGTAATAGTTAGGATTGTTTGAATGTTTGG
This sequence comes from Coffea canephora, assembly GCA_036785865.1. Taxonomy (NCBI): domain Eukaryota; kingdom Viridiplantae; phylum Streptophyta; class Magnoliopsida; order Gentianales; family Rubiaceae; genus Coffea; species Coffea canephora. The sequence continues at coordinate 23,087,700 of CM071922.1, forward strand.
GATTGAACAAATGTATGTGTACGTTCCACGCTTTGTAATTAATATTTACTTCATTTTTTATATGTATATTCATGGAGGAATTGATGTATATTTGAGATTTACATTGTACTATAATTGAGAACTGCAGTGAGTGAGTCAGTCCTAGCGAGAGCTGGGCAGGCTGTCCGCCGAACCCTTTGGTTTTCCCTTTAGGGAGAGGTGGGGCTGTCACAGTTGGTATCAGAGCTTAGGCTTCAGATCTCATTAGTGTATCCTAAGATAAAGTTTAGGATGCCGGATTGTGGGACTGGTTTAAAAATGGTAAGCGTAAGATATGACTCGGTTGATTTACGCTTGGGTGCATACGGCCAGAGTTGTACAGTTTCTTAGTTTTAGTTTCTGGTACTAGCATACGGCCTGAATCGTAAAGTTTCTTAGTTTTGGATTCCTGTACTTGAGTATTCGATAGTTGTCCTGAGGAAATGCTTGTGAATGTGGAAGGAACGTGGTCTAGTATATGATGAAGTGTGAGTTTGAGATAAGTTGTAATGGCACAGTTTAGAGTACAGAGGATTTTGTATCGTACTCGAGACTTAACCGAATAAGGAGATTGAAATGATAAATGTTATCTAGAACTCGTCCACTAAGATTTTGGCTAGGGTTTTGATCGATTATGGTGGTGACCGGATTTGTTGAGAAAACTTGTGGTTTTGCATCATTCTTCTAGTCTTCTTGCTTGATTAAGGTTTGCACCACCTGATTTGTAAGTGTTGGGTTATGAACTACTTGAACTACCTAAGACTGATTTTGAACTGCCTAAGACTGACTAGGCTGAGCTCACTTGAGACTTGAACCTGTTTAGGTGAGTGTGCTCTTACGTACCCTTAATGGACCTGATTTGACTGGATATATGGTATCTCATTGACGCATGAGCAAGTAGCTTGATTCGTATATGGCCTGTAAGTGGACTTGAATTCTGTGACTGCTTGAGAATGTTAATTGCTAGGTATAAGTTAGGAGAGTGAGTTCTTATTCATACTCGTGCTCCTTAAACTTGAAGTAATTGACCCTGCTTTTGAACTTGTATGCTTTTATGTGTGGTTGTAGACCGGCTACTACTCTTCTGTAGCGGTTGAACTGAACCTCTCTGGTGAGGCATTGCCTGTTGTGTATTCAAGCACCGCCATTCTTCTGGCGAGGCATGCCTGTTGTGTTATCAAGCACGACCAGAGATGAACTTCTTGAACTAAGGCTCTCTAGTGAAGTATAGCCATTGTGCCAGCTTGTTGTGTTCTCAAGCACCGTCGGGGATAAATTCTTGAGACTATCTGGTGAAGTATAGTCGTGTGCTATCTTGTTTTTGTGATACCCCAACTTTTAGGATCATCTTTTGTTTAGTCTCAAAGAGGATATTACGGTTTCTTTAGTTTATTTTTTAAAAAAAACATTATTTTGTTTTAAAGAAAATACTAAAGTGTATTTCTTTGGGTTTGATTTAAAACCTTATTTTGTTTTAAAAGACTAGAAACCCTAAGATTTTAATCAAAAACCCTAATTTACTTGTGACTAACCGGTTTTCGTAAATCCCTCATATTTTAATTGAAACCCTAATTTTAATCACTGGAATTGTAAAATCCCTCACGTTTCTCTTAAAAACTTCATTTTATTTGGAACTTATGATTTTATAATAGCTCTACTACCCAATCACCCCATAATATGTGCAAATGAACCTAGAAAGTAGGGTTTCACTTTTCGTTTTCAAGTTGGAGCAAGTTAGGGTTTTCACGTGTATCCGTAGTGTAATTATCCGGTACGGAGTGAGAATCAAATTTAGTAGGTAAGAGTGACTTTTGGATGAAGAAATATTATATGATTAGAAGTGATAATAATAAGTTAGTGATTAGAAGGTAAAAACCCTAGTATACGCGATTTAAGAAAAATCGATTCACACCGATGGGTATCGATCACTACCGATTGAACGCACCACTTGACCACCACTTTCTTACCATATAAGCTCATTAATATTTGAGCAAAATATCTCCTTATTTCCAGCTGGCTTTGACCGAAATTTAGGGCAAAAAATGCAAGGAAAGAAAGAGAAATTTTGGTTGGCTTTGGTGGTGACAAGTGTCACCACCCTATGGCTCTTTGATTGATTTTTTGTCTTGCCTTCTTATCCCTTATTTCAGCCCATTTTCCTTCATTTCTTTCTGTTTTGGTCGAGCAAGGGAGAGAGAGAGAGAGAGCAAGAGAGAAAAAAACTTCAATCCATCTTGAATCCAACCATTTGAGTGCAACCAAGGAAAAACTAAACCGATTGATTGTTAGCTTGGAAGCTTGGGAAGCTAAGGGAACAAAAAAATTTCAAGGAATAGTGGAGGATCACTCTTGCAAGGCTTTGTCTTGAGGTATATTGGCTGATCACCCTTTCTTTCTCCATTAATCATAATCAAGTTGGTTGTTAAGCTTAGAATCGATCTAGTGATACCTATTTTCAAGTGGTTGTGATGATTAGAGGATTGTAATTTGAGCTAGGGTTTTGATTTAGTTGCTTATAATTCCTGTTGGTTAGGTGCTATATGGTGTATATATGTGGTATATAATCTTGTAAAGGGAAAAGTAGTGGTGGTTTCAAGGTAGAAATGTGACTTATAGCTTGAAGGTATCAAAATTCCAGATTTCTGGAAAATTGTATCTCAGTTCTGCCCGATTCCATTTCAGTATGTTAGAGGCCAAATTAGGCTTAGAACAAAACATGAAAGTTGTATAGAATGGTGTTTTATAGTTTCCTACAAAATTTCAACCCAATCGGAGTAATGTATCCTATGAAAAGACCAAAATACCCTCGCTGCCCTAGGATGCATCCAGTGATCCGTTTTAGACAGATTCATCCAGTTAACCGTGTTTATTCACTATGATCCGTACTGATTTAGCCATTTTCCAAAACATGAAAGTTTTATTACTCTGTCTTAGCTGTTCAACGCCACCAAGAACACCTTAAACAGACTTTGGTAGCCTGAGATATGGCCATTTAAAGGTAGTACAGTTAATTAGCCAATTAGTGGGAATTTGGTTCTGGGAATTGGGAATTTGACTAGGTTACACTGGGATTTGGTCTAAGTGGTCTTCATCAAAATTGTAGCTCTCTGTCTTAGCTTCGAAACGGTATAAATTTCATCTCAATCTGATAGGCATAGCTTCGGATATGTCCGTTACGCAAGAACCCATCAAATCTGTTTTTTGTTATATTTCATTTCTGCACTTGTTATTAGCTTGATTTTTGTCCTTGTACTGTCTTGAGCCTATTAAACGGCTATTGAAATGAATTTGTGTTGTGAGTAACTTTGGGTTTGATTGAGGAAAAGAATGAAGCGGTAAATGGCTGGAAAATAGGAAAATACAAAGGGCATGCTGCCCAAATTTTCGTTCGAGGGCTAAGTTTCTACTTGAACTTGTAAATTTTTGTTTGGCAAATACTATGGCTGTTTTTCCATCTTAAAACATGATCTTTGTTCAATTGGAAACTCCAAATGTTTACTTACTCTTACCCAAATAAAGAGGAGTGGTTTAGGGTTTTCTTGGGTATTTTGTCCACGGGTCCAAATGTCCTCGTTTCACTTTAAAGTCTTTTACACGTTCTACTCATCATTTGTCGAGTTTCTTTGATTTCACCTAATTGTTGTGCTAGATGAGCTGTAATATTCTTTTCGTTTAATCTTAGGTTTTCTCGGTGATTAAAGATAATATCCGGAAGGAATATTTTGCACGTTGTTTTGCCTACATAGGTGAGTGTTCCTTGTTTGTTATATTCTCCTTGACTTCATGACTTGTTGTTGTTGTTTGATAATGTGTTAAGTGTTTCCAATGATTTTCAAAACGAATTTTCTAGGCGAGCGTGTACTTTATCGCGCTCGACCTAAATGAAATGTGAAATTTTCAATGATTTAATGATTAATACATTAGTTGCGCATGATGTAAGCCTTTTGGCTGAACTGGACCCTGCCCTTTGTTACCGATCGACTCGAGCCAGAAGCGAATTCGGTCGGGCAATATGGTGACCCTGGGTGAATTTGGTATACTCGAGTATTACCTTGTAGTCCGGCCAACGTCCGGATGGGGGAGAACGAACGAACGAACGAGGGTTTTTACTTACAAAATTTCATTTTTAAATGATTAGAGGAATAAGGGGAACGACAGGAAAACGAAGGAACGAACAAACAAATGGCTCCCTGTGAGCCCGTATCCTTTTAATGTATATGTTAATATTGCTTTCCATGGTAAATGTTTCTTGAATTATTGATGCTCTATGTTTAATGTAATGGATTGATTATTTGATTATGTGTTCGGAACCTCACTGAGCTTTTAGCTCATCCCTTTAGTTTTGTTTTCCTTAACAGGGGAAGGCATGAAAGGATGAGAGCTTGGTATAGACTAGCTTGGTCTAGCTCTTTGTTTTTGTAATGGTTCTCGCCCTAGTGCTTGGCACGGGCTGGTTGTATGGAAGTGAGAACCATTGTACATTTGATGGTTGTACTTCCTTTTGAGATAGCAATGTATATATAAGTTTCACTTAAGTTTTGGATTGTTGTATGTTATTCCTTTGGTTGTATTTCGGATTTGATTAAGGAACGACTGAGTCCTGGCGAGAGCTGGGCAGGCGGTCTGCCGAACCCTTTGGTTCGCCTTAGGGGGAGGTGGGGCTGTCACAGTTTTGTTGTCCAGTACCACCAGGGGTAAATTTTCGATCAAAGGCTTCGCTATGTCCTGAATTTCTTCCAAATATTTGGGACTTTATTTCCAACTCAGGGCTAGTTGTTTGAATCGAGCCCTTTTGCATGATCTCTTTGGTTACTTGTTTAGCTATCTATTGGCTCATTACAAAGTCATAAGTAGGATTAGAGTGGTTCTTAGTGCTTGACTGAGTTTTGAGGACTATTTTGATCTGATTAGTACAAGTTGGAATGTCGAGAACGACATACTTTTAAGGAGGGGAGTTTGTGACGCCCGGAAGAAGACAAAAGGAAAAAATTTGGTGAACAGTGATTTTTGCAGAATTCGGCCGCAAATCCGGCCAAGAACGATTGGCTTGCTCGTTTGAAAAAATTTACAAAAAGCTACTGCCTTGAATCTGGCCCACTATCCGGCAGATTCTGGCCAGATTTTGACACGTACAGTTTTCCTTAATGAGTAAGTTTTCACTCTTGACCACATTTGGGGGTTCAAAACCCACTTTTCTTCCTCCACCAAGCTGACCGAACCTCTTGGGAGCAAAACTAAGAGAGAAAATCCCATTTTTTTTCCTTTGATTGCTTCACCAAATCTTGAGAAGTTTCTTTAAATTTCTGAAATCTACTCTGATTAACTTCACATCTAAGGTGCTAGCAAGCTAAGGGTGGAGAGGTTTGAGAAGAAAGGGCTTTGCTTTACTTGTTTTCAAGGTGATTAGAAGGTATAAGCCTTAGAAGCTTCTTTTGTTCTTTAATCTTGTGATTAAGTATTGATCTTGATGATTTATGGATATTCTTGTGAGATGGAAGTTGGGATGATGATATTCACTAAGTTTTAGACTTTATCTAAGTATTTCCTCTTTGATTTTGGCATGTATATGATTAGTAGAAGTTATTCTAGTGTTAAGGTGGATTAGAGATGTTATATATGCTATTTTGTGGATGATTTCATGATTTTAAGTAGAGTTTGATAAATTTCTGATTTATTAGTGAATTTCTGATTTTATATAATAATTGATGGTTGGCCATGGAATGATAGCTAGATATGGTGTGAAGTGGAGCCTTTGTGTGAGCCTTTGTGTGTTAGTTGTGGTTATTTGCAAAAAATTTCAGAATTTGTGCGGGGATCTCAGTTTTAGGGTTTCCAAATTTGGTGTAATTGTGATTGGTTTGGAGCTATCAATTGGCTCACGTTGAACGGCATTGTGGCCTAATTAGAGATGTGGTATATCTTATGACTCGTATGTGTACTTGTGGTTATATACAAAGGTTAGTTTAGAAGTGTAATTTCAGTTTTACCTTGTTTCTGGCCTCAACTTGGACTGCACATTTATCCATGTTTTAGACCGAACTAGCTATTGGACAAAACATGAAACTTGTAGATACATGAGTTAGCTAGTTACCTGAAAAATTTCAGATTGATTAGAGTACTGTAGCTTGTGAAATGACCGAAATACCCTTGACTGCCCTTAAACCCTGTTTCGCAGACAGTTTCCATTTTGCTCTAAGATTTCGATTTTTGACCATGAATATGTATAATTTGGCTTTGGAGGTGTTCATAAGAAATGTTGGTATATGTCTTAGTTTCATAACGCCATAAGATTCGTTTCAATCGGATAAGTGTAGCTTCAATTGTGATTAAAATGCCAAAAGGTGATAGGAACTTGATGCTTTTAGACTTCCTTTTGTTTGACATGATACTTGTGATTTAGGGTTTGGACTTGAGCAAGGCAATGATCTATAATGGATGAGGTTCATGAGTCGTGGTTGGTGAGTGATTCCCAAACTATTTTCAAAGTTACTCTTGAACTATTTCTTGCATTGTTACTCGATTTCATATCATGCGTGCTTGCATGTGTTTCATGACATGTTTTCTCTCAAATGAGTACTTGGGAAGTCTTGTGCTTAGAACCAACGTCGCCACCACTGTTTACTATTTATTTGGAGCACAAATGGCTCCCTATTCCTGTTTCACTGTTACTGGATCTATTTGAGCGTTGGAAGTCTAAGTACCATGATTTCACTAGCTCACAAGAGCAATAAATGTACATTTGATTACTGATCCATGACATCGTTGAAATGAACTATTGTGAAACTCACTTGATTATTGATTTTATTGGACACTCGCTGAGCTTCTAGCTCACCCCAAAATATTTTATTTTCCCCTCCACAGGGCTCGAGGCGAAGGAAGCATTTGTATTAAAGTTCTCCGTGTGAATGGTTGGATTATCTCCTGTACCGTTGGAGTTTTAGATTTATCTTGTGTAATAGTTAGGATTGTTTGAATGTTTGGGATTGAACGAATGTATGTGTACGTTCCACGCTTGGTAATTAGTATTTGCTTCATTTTTTATATGTATATTCATGGAGGAATTGATGTATATTTGAGATTTATATTGTACTATAATTGAGGACTGCAGTGAGTGAGTGAGTCCTAACGAGAGCAGGGCAAGCAGTCCACCGAACCCTTTGGTTCGCCTTAGGGGGATGTGGGGCTGTCACATCTACTTCATTCTTTTATTTTTCATGCAACTTTGGACTAGATCTTGGTGGATTTATGGAAAACCTATGGTGGATTTGAAAGTTATATGGAAGTTTAGTATTAGATGTTTCAATGATCTTGGTTCACTTAAATCTTGGTATATTTGGCTAGAAATTGGTGGAATCTTGTCTCTTGACATCCTAGGGTTAATGATTGATGAATCACTAGAGGATTTGAGTGTGATTTATGGTGGATTCTTGTCTCTTGATATCGTGGGGTTAATGATTGATGAAACCCTTGAGAATTTTAGTGTGATTTATGGTTATTGTTGGTGAAAATTGAAAAGTATGTATGCTGAATTTTTTTATTTAGATGGCCAATTATCTTGGGCAAAATTTTCGACTTTACCTTCCTTGAATTTGAAGCTTGTTTGTACACTTGATGTGAGGACCCATAATTTTATTATTTCAAAATATTGCTAAATTGGTCATTTTAAAAATATTTCATACTCGAGTTACCCAAAAAAAAAAAATAAAATAAAATACTAAAGTTCATGAATTTCTCGAAAATAAATTTTACCGATTGGTTCTTTACGCGTATACTATTTTAATGCCCAAATTTATTCAAGATGAATTGCTTATTGTGATTTTTTTTATTATTATTATATATATATATACTTGGATTATCATATTTTAGAGTTTTAGAATCGAATAAGTTGAATTTCCAAGTTCAAACGAGAAAACCCTTAAGTTTGACCTTTATACGCGCGCGTGCCGAAAAGGCCCCGACAGGCACATTAATTTGATTAATTGGAAATTTTAAGAACATGATATTAGACTACTAGTAATGTACTATTAATGTACTAGGGAAATTACCTCAGAGGTTTAGTGCACAAAAGTTGCAAACGAGCGCGAAAACTGGACACGCGAAGACCCTAAACGGATCTAGCATGAGTTGACACTTAGACTTAATCATTAAGTCATCAATTCTCTCCACTTTCATTACAATATCTGATGGCACTCTCTCTCCCCTCTTCACTCTCTCTATTTGGCCGAAAATAGGAAGAAAAAGGGTAGAAAAATCTAGCCAAAATCCTTACAAAATTACTTCAATCCACTTCCAAATTTCATCATCCATTAGAGGGCTTTGATCCTAGCTTGGAAGAGGGGGCTGTTCATCGGTTTTCTTGGAGGAATTGAGGTCAAAATTTCTGCCCTAAAGCTGTCCAACTAAGGGCTTGAGGTAACTCACTCACCCACACTTCAATCTTGCAAAATTATAGCTCAAATGGAGCAAAGGTAGCATGGGTTTGCAACCTATGGCAGAATTTTGGTTGATTGGTTGATTAATTATTTGATTGCAATTTCATGACATGTTGGACGGCTTGAGGATGCTTATTGGTGGCTGATTTGATGAATTAAAATGTTTTGGTTGCTGATATTGTGCTATGTTACATGTATATAGAATGATTGATGAAATGAAGTTGGAAGAAAGTTAGAAATTTGGAGAAGGTACTGTCTGAAATTTCTGACTTGCTGCCGACTTTCTTGTTTGCTGCTGCCCTGTAATTTCGAAAATTTTCTGGTGCAAATTGAGCTTCCAAATTGGTGTAGATATGTTGTGCTATGTGTATTGTGGTTGTCTACCAAAAATCAACCGAAATGGTTGGTTAAATTTTGAGTTACAAGTAAAGAAGCAAAACTGGAACAAGCTCCAGAATTTTCCGACCAGCAACATTTGTGTAGCTAGAACGTTTTGCTCATTGATCGAAATGGAGTACCATTTGTGGCATTTGAAATTAGACTCTTAGATCTTTAAAATGGTACCAAGCTCATTTTCTAGTTCGTCCCGAGCGATTCGTGGCGAGTTTTGAAAGTCGGCTGCCTGTTTATTACTGTTCATCCGAGACTGTCCAGAAAATCCATTTTGTTGCTTGATTTTGAACCGCTTATGTCTGGATTTTGGAAATGATTTCTTCTACACAAATATAACCTTGTAAACCTAGTTTCTAAAGCCACCAGCCATTTTCAATTTCACTGAGAATCGAGTGAGATACGGCCTAATTAGCGAAGTGCATTAAATCTGGAAAATTTCTGGAAAGGCCAACAGTCCAGGAATTTCAGCGAACTTCAACTTTTTATATCTTGAGCTAGGAACATCGGAATCGAATTCCATTTTTTTTATTTGAAACCTGGATTGGAAATTTACATTCAAGTCAAATTTCAAAGGCTGGTTTTGATTCTATGATTTTGGCAAAATTCCAAAGTTATTGGAAAAAACTTGGACTGTTTTGACCTATCTTCAATGCATAGTAAACTTTCTTGGAGAAATTGACTTGTTTCTGATTTGATTCTTGGAAAGTGACCTTCTGCAAAGTTGTTATGCTTCAACTGAAGTTTTTGACGGTGTAAAATTTCCATTTTTAGACTTTCCGAACTTCCGGATTGATTTTTTTCCAAGAATGACTCGAAAAGTGAAAATTTCCAATTTGGACCTAAATATTCTTTTAAGGGCCTAGGTTACATTTTTACAACTCTTAGAGCATTTCAAACCTATTTTCATGGTGAACTTGAGTTCACCTATCACTTGAGACCTCATTTGAAAGTCGGTTCCTTATGAACTGAAATACTTTGGAAACTGGAATATTGGAGTCAAAATTGACTGTTTCTTTTCTTTACACGAATACTGTATGGCCTGGAATTTGATATACAATGCATTATTGCATACCTTCAGGATCTCAAGAGGACTTCGAGGGAACTCCCGGCGAAGCATCTTAGAGCTAATTTCTCAAACTTTGACTTTTGATACTTGGTGAGTATCAAGTGCATGTGAAGTGTTTAAATGAAATGATTCTTGTACTTGCTAGTTAATGAGGCTAGGGCGTACTTTATCGCCCTTGTCCTCTTTTTCATGAAATTGCTTGCTTGATAAGTGATACGTTTTACATGTGAATGCAAATGAAAGTGTTTTTCGTGAGCATTGAGCGGCAGAATGTATCATGCCCTTTTAAGGTAGGAGGTACCGCTCATCCCGTCTCAATGCTATGACCAAATCTTGTCGATTGGAGCTTCGTCTCATCGACCTAAAAGTGAATGGGGGGACGCCCCAACCCATTGGCTAGCCTTGTAACTCGAGCCGGCAAGGGTTTGGTCGAGAAACTTGGTGAACCTTGGGAAGTGTTATAGCTGGATCCAAATAAGGGATCTTGCTAGGTATACTTGTTAAGTGATACCACCTACATGCTTGTTTGGTTACGGATCCAAGAGGGTGTCATGGTGGCTGGAGGTAGTAAGTGGAGTTCTATATGGATAACTGTGAAAGTTGACGGAGGGTCAACTACCTGAGCTTGGATCGCGTGTGGATTAGCTCCTGAGAGCTCCCGTATCCTTGTATTGTGACTAAATTCCCTAATTGCTTAATGTTTCGCAGTTACTTGTTACTCGAGTCATTGCTTTATATTGTGTCTTTGCTAGCATGCTTGCATGTTTTTCCCTTGGTCTCACTGAGCGTTAGCTCACCCCAATTCGTTTTCCTTAACAGGTTTGGAAGTGGAAGTTCTGAGGCTTAATTAGTGACCCCCAAAAATATTTTTTTCCCACAGGGCTCGAGGCCAAAGAAAGCGTTTGTATTGAGTGATTAGTGCCTGAAGGGATATCTCATATATAATTTGAATTCGATTCACTTGATAAGTATTTGATGTAATTATATGAGAACTGAGGACTTTTGTCTTATTTGGGGAATGATACCCTTACTTGAGATTTGTAATGTATCTTATCTCGTTCTAAGTTTGAAAAATGTTATTTCGTTTATTCTTGAGGTTGTATCCTATGTTATTAGATGTGAGTGATGTATTTTATTTGAGAACTGTAGTGAGTCCCGGCGAGAGTTGGGCAGGCGGTCCGCCGAACCCTTTGGTTCTTCTTAGGGGGAGGTGGGGCTGTCACAGTTGGTATCAGAGCCCAGGTTCTAGATCTTGTAGTGTATCCTAGGTTTAAAGTTTTGGATGCCTGACTGTGGGAGTAATTTGAATATTATGTGAATGAGGACCTATTGTATCCTAGGGGTTAAAGAAATTGATTATTTGAGAGTTTGTGAGGACCCGTGATTTTCTTAATGTCTCGATTTTATTTATTTTCTTTGAATTGCACGTTTTTCCACATTTTCTTTATTTGGAAAATTTTAAAATCTAATTTTATGAGTAAATATAATTTTCAGATGATTTTTTCTAGTATCACATAGATTTTGAGAAATTAAGAGTGAATACCGGACGTGGGACCCACTAGTGCGAAAAGTTCGGAAAAATTCGGCCAACTAAATTAAGTTTTGGATACTGGAATTAATTTATCGGGTGTTATGAGATATTTAGAGGTTGCAAATTTGGAGTGATGTGAGAGGAAATAAAGTGATAGACTTGCATTAAATTGGGTGACAAGTGTCACCATTTGATTGGGCTTACTTTAAGACTTTCTTACCATTGACTTAAATAAACCAAAAATGCTCCAAAAACCACCAAAATATCTCCATTTTCTCTCTTCATGTGGCCGGCCCTCTCTCTCCAAAAGGAAGCAAGAAACTCTTCAAGTTTTAGCTCCAATCTTGCTCAAGGTGAACCATCCAACCATTTGATCTTGCAATTACTCCATAAAACCTCTTCACATAGTGTTTGTGAGTTGTTTGGTGGAGTTTTTTTGGAAAGTTAAGTTGACCAATAGCTCTCTCTCTCTTGTTTCTAAGGTAAGTCATGATGAACCCCTTTCCTTCCTCTAATGATGTTTAATTTATGTTTAGTAGTGGCATAAGAGGCAATTTTATGGATTAATTCTTGATTTGTGGTTGAGTTGATGAAGTTTTATATTTTTTGGGGATTTTTCTGTTTTCATATGAATATGATTATGTGGTCATGTATGATGATTGGAAATGATGTATAATGACTATAGGAGGTGGGAAAGGTGAACAATTGCAATCAATTTCTGGTTTGAAAGAATTTCAGCAAGTTAGGGTTTTTGGTTGGAACATTCTGCCTGTTTTTTTTTCTCCTAGATAGAGGCCGAATTGGCCTTGGCTCAAAACATGAACGTTGTAGGTATTGATGTGTTTGAGGTGCCTGTAAAATTTCAGGTCATTTGGAGTAGTGTAGAGTGAGATATGGCGTTTTTACTGTTGCTGTTCTGGGTTGATCAGAATGCGAAAACTGCACTAGTAATTGGCCATTTTGACTGGAATTGGTTTGGATTTTGTTGTTAGTGTCTTCTGATGAAATGTAGCTGAATGTCTTAGCTACCATATGCCTTTGGAATCAATGCATTTGGACCTGTATAGACCGAGTTGTACTGATTACAGTTTTGTGTGATTTGTAAACCTGCAATTACGGTTTAGGTTGTGGTATTCTGCATTTTCGACCTAGTTGTCCTAGGATTTGGACTGAGTGGCCTTCTACATTGTTGTAGCCCTGTTTCATAGCTTCGAAACGGTGGGTCTTGCACCCCCATCCAATAACCGTAGTGAAAGTGGTGTCATTACCGCATTATGAGGTCAAATACGTTTTTTTGTTAAGGCCTAAGTTAAAGCCATTTCTTAATTTCTGGTTACCTATGATGCTTATTTATGCATATGAAACCCTATTAGGGTTATAATTGGTATGGCTATATGACTCGTTATCGAGTCTCTTTTAGGGCTTGCTTTCATTTCGGTTGTTTCCTAGCTAACTTTTGTACTTGTACCACTTTGATCCTAGCGAACGGCTTTTGGAAAATGAGATGAATTTTGTGTGAGATGTTGGGACTGATTTGAGGATATAATGAAGCCTTAATGGCTGGAAAAGTAAGAAATTTAGGGGAAATGCTGCCCGATTTTCTAGGCCGTTTGGTTCCTTTAAGTTGGATTTGCCTTTTGGTAGAATGAAAGGCTTTTGGGTTGTTTGCGCCTAGGTCTTCATGCTACCTTGTGAGAACCCGTAAAAACCCTAATTATTTTCCTAGGGTTTTAGTTCCCTTAATCGCATAATTTTTGCATTTCTGGCTTGGAAATATTATCTGGGTGGATTTTATGAGCAATTATAATTTTTAGATGATTTTTCTAGCATTGGTGAGTTTTTAGAAAATTAAGAATATATATTGGACGTGGGACCCACTAGTGCGAAAAGTTCGGAAAAATTCGGCCAATACGGTTAAGTTTCGGATACTGTGTAAAATTTATCGGGTGCTAAGAGATAAGTAGAGTGTGTGAAATGATTGATGTGAGAGAGAAAAGAAGGATAGGAATGCATTAATGAGAGTGACAAGTGTCACTTTCTCATTGGGTGAATTTTAAGATTTACTATTCACAATTTTGACTTTTTGACCAAAGGATTAAATATCCAAAAATTGCCCAAAAATCACCATTTTTCACTCTTGGATGGCCGGCCCTCTTGTGCTAAGAAAGGAAGAAAACCTCTTCAATTTTCAAGTCCCAACTAGCTCAAATCACCCAAAATACTTGCTTCCATCTATTTCTACTCCATAAAATCTCTTTAGTTGATGTTAGTGAGTGTTGTAGTGAAGCTTGTTTGAAGGTTTAAGGTGTCCAACATCCTCCTCTCTCTTGTTTCTTGGTAAGTGAAGCTTGAACACCCTCTTACACCTTATGAAGCCTAAGTTATGCTTATTAGTGATTAAAGTGTTGAAATTTCTGGTTTTTATCTTGGTTTGAAGTGATTTGGTGAAGTTTTCCATTTTATTGATGATTTTCTGGTTTCATATGATCTTGATGGTGTGGTTGTTTTTGATGGTTGGTAATAAGGGGCTTTGGCTCTAGTAGGTGCATATGATAGAAAATTGCAATCAATTTTGGATTTGGAAGAATTTCTGGAAAATTAGGGTTCTTGGTTGAACATTCTGTCCGAAATTTTAGGTCATAGATAGAGGCCGAATTGGACTTTGCTCAAAACATGAAAGTTGTAGGTATTGATGATTTTGAAGTACCTGCAAAATTTCAGGGCATTTGGAGTAGTGTAGAGTGAGTTATGACGTTTTTACTGTTGCTGTTCTGGGTGAACAGAATGTGCGAACTGCGATAGTAATTGTCTGTTTTGACTGGAATTGGTTTGGATTTTGGAGTTGGTGTCTTCTGATGAAATGTAGCTGGATGTCTTAGCTAACTTATGCCTTTGGAATTTTGGCATTTGGACTGGTTTGGACTGAGATATACCGATTACAGTTTTCTGTGTTTTGCAAACCTGTTTTGGTGATTCTGGTTTAGTGTTTGGCATTTTTGACCTAGTTAAGCTAGGAACTGGACTGAGTGACCTTCTACATTGTTGTAGCCCTGTTTCATAGCTTCGAAACGGTGGGTCTTGCACCCCCATGCGATAACCGTAGTGAAAGTGGTGTCATTACCGCATTATGAGGTCAAATACGTTTTTTTGTTAAGGCCTAAGTTAAAGCCATTTCTTAATTTCTGGTTACCTATGATGCTTATATATGCATATGAAACCTTATTGGGGTTGTGGTTGGCATTGGTTTATGACTCGTTATCGAGTCTCTTTTAGGGCTTGCTTTCATTTCGGTTGTTTCCTAGTTAACTTTTGTACTTGTACCACTTTGAGCCTAGTGAACGGCTTTTGGGAAATGAGATGACTTTTGTGTGAAATGTTGGGACTGATTTGAGGATAGAATGAAGCCTTAATGGCTGGAAAAGTAAGAAATTTAGGGGAAGTGCTGCCCGATTTTCTAGGCCGTTTGGTTCCTTTAAGTTGGGTTTGTCTTGTGGTAGAGTGAAAGGCTTTTGGGTTGTTTGCGCCTAGGTCTTCATGCTACCTTTTCGTTTCCGAGGGAATCATATTTTTGCCTTCTTGCATTAGTATTTATTTGGCAAGGCGTACGACGTGTAGTCGAGCCTCACATGTGCATTCTGTTTACTCGATTCTGGAAGTAAAACCTTCAATTGGTTTATTTTGATTATTTTAGGGTTTCTTGGCGATTAAGGCCAATCTGAAGTGAAAACTTTTGAAGTTGAGCCGGTGAGTGTACCACTCCCCTCCATTGCTGTTTAACTTGATTTCTGCTCTGCAATCTGTTTATTTGTTCGAGACGAGGGTGTACTTTATCACACTCGTTCTCTAGTCTGTTCATATGCCAATTTACTATGTAAAATTTGAATCTGTTATCTGTGTCTGCATCTGTTCGGATTTCTATGACCTATGAGCTCAATCCTGTGGCTAAGTTGTTCGAGTCGGGCCGGCAAGGGCCTGGACGATTAGATAACGAACCACGGTAGTCTGTTCGGGGATTTTTGGGTATTGAGACCCTTGATTCCGGTATACTCGAGTATTACCATTTCTGTTCGGTTACGGTGAGCGGGCCCGGTAAAGGGGTGTTTGGTGGACGGAATTCGGTGTAAAGAGGGGTCTACGGACGCGTTGGTTCTATATGCGTTGACGGAGAGTCAACCGGTTTGGATCAAGTACTGCACTGGAAATTTGGCTCCTGAGAGCCACCCGTATCCTTCTGATTTGACTCATTAGTTCCTTTGCTTTACATCTGACATGTGTATCTGATTTGTTAAATGTGAAATGCCATGACTTTATTGCTATCTGTTTGGTACCTCATTGAGCGCAAGCTCACCCCGTTTTGTCCCTTTTGTTTTCCTTACAGGAAAATAAATACTTTTGGACTGGATTTGATAATCGGTTGCCGACTTGAGCTAGTTGAACATATCTTTTGTATAGCTCATGTATTAAAACCCTAAGTGTACTTTTGGGGCGTTTCTCTTTTGATTTGGCAAACCGTGTATATGTACTATCTTTTGAAAGCTTTTGTATGTCATTTTGATTTGTAAACGCTAAAGTTCAGATGTATATGCTAACTTGTGAGATGTAAATATTTGCTTGACGTTTGGTTGGGTTTTGACGTGTCGGTTCCTCTTCATGGCCGACTCCGACTTTGTTTTTTCTTATTTTGTGGATTCGACTGGTTTTCACGCGGTTGTATGACCCGAAAAGTATTAGATCGCGCTAATCTGATCCGTAGTCCTGGCGAGAGCTGGGCAGGCAGTCCGCCAACCCCTTTGGTTCGCCTTAGGGGAAAGTGGGGCTGTCACATACCTTTTCGTTTCCAAGGGAATCATGTTTTTGCCTTCTTGCATTAGTATTTATTTGGCAAGGCGTACGACGTGTAGTCGAGCCTCACATGTGCATTCTGTTTACTCGATTCTGGAAGTAAAACCTTCAATTGGTTTATTTTGATTATTTTAGGGTTTCTTGGCGATTAAGGCCAATCGGAAGTGAAAACTTTTGAAGTTGAGCCGGTGAGTGTTCCACTACCTGCTACCCATTATGTGAAATATCTGAATATCTGAATACTTGATTTATGACTATTGAAGCCAAATACTGTTTTGATAAAATGGAGGCGAGGGTGTACTTTATCACACTCGTTCTTCTATCTGCTCATATGCCAATTTTGAGTGCCTATCTAAATCTGCCGTCTGAATCTGCTATCTGAATCTGCTATCCTGTATCTGTATCTGAATCTGTTACCTGTGTCTGCATCTGTTCGGATTTCAATGACCTATGAGCTCAATCCTGTGGCTAAGTTATTCGACTCGGGCCGGCAAGGGCCTGGACGATTAGATAACGAACCACGGTAGTCTGTTCGGGGATTTTGGGTATTGAGACCCTTGATTCCGGGTATACTCGAGTATTACCATTTCTGTTCGGTTACGGTGAGCGGGCCCGGTAAAGGAGTGTTTGGTGGACGGAATTCGGTCTAAAGAGGGGTCTACGGACGCGTTGGTTCTATATGCGTTGACGGAGAGTCAACCGGTTTGGATCAAGTACTGCGCTGGAAATTTGGCTCCTGACTCGTATCCTTCTGATTTGAATCATTAGTTCCTTTGCTTTACATCTGACATGTGTATCTGATTTGTTAAATGTGAAATGCCATGATTTTATTGCTATCTGTTTGGTACCTCATTAAGCGCAAGCTCACCCCGTTCTGTTCCTTTTGTTTTCCTTACAGGAAAAATAAATACTTTTGGACTGGATTTGATAATCGGTTGCCGACTTGAGCTAGTTGGACATATCTTTTGTATAGCTCATTGATTTAAACCCTAAATATAGTTTGGGTCCGTTTCTCTTTTGGATTTGGCAAACCGTACATGTATCCACTTTTGAATCATTTTGGTATGCCCCTTTTGGGTTGTATATGCGAACTTGTGAGATGTAAATATTTGCTTGACGTTTGGTTGGGTTTGACGTGTCGGTTCCTCTTCCTGGCCGACTCCGACTTTGTTTTTTTTTTATTTATTTTTGTGGGTTCGACTTGTTCACACGCGGTTGTATGACCCGAAAAGTATTAGATCGCGCTAATCTGTACCGTTAGTCCTGGCGAGAGCTGGGCAGGCAGTCCGCCAACCCCTTTGGTTCGGCTTTGGGAAAAGTGGAGCTGTTACAGAGTTTCTTACTTGGGACTTGTAGAAATAAAATTGAGGAATTAGGTGATGTTATATTGAAGGAAAATATGGGATGAGAGATTAGTAGTGAAAGATTGGACGAATTTTAATTATTATTATACTTGTAAGTTCGGAAAGAATTGACGTAATTATTAGTACTGGCTATGGAGGATAAGATATCGAGATTTGATGGTCAAATTCCATGTATGATGATTTTGAACCAAGATAAAAGAGTATCAAAGGAATAAAATGCATTTTCTTGCCCATTTACCTCCTAGAGAATTTCTGCTTTGAAATTCTAAAGAAAAACTAGGATGTACTAGTTTTATTTTCAAACGATGATTGGAAATAATATATATATGTTTTAAGTATGTATAATTTTCCGATTTTGGTAAATATGTGAATTTTACTTGAATTTCAATCTGAAAATTTGTGAATAACTGATCAATTTGTTGAATTTTGTATATGATGGGCTGATACACGGTTAAAATTTTCTAAACTAAGTTTTGTAACGCCCCCACTTCTCCCTAAGGCGAACCAAAGGGTATCCGCGGGACGCCTGTCCAGCTCTCGCCAGGACTCACTACAATCCATCATTCAAAAGCTCGAAATACTTTAAGTAACTTCAATACATAATTAAAGTACTCCAAATATCTCACACTTACAATTATGCAGCTTCCAAGCTTAAATACAACCCAACGGAAAAGGGTACAATAGCCATCCGTTATAATATAACTTAAAGTTTTCAAAAGAAAACAATCTAGTACTACTCACGAGCACCCTTGGTCTCGAACCCTGTAAAAGAAAACCACAACGTGGGATGAGCTACACAGCCCAGTGAGGTTCCAATACACTCTAACAGTTCAAATAAATCAAGTAAGTTGGGCATATCATATGCATGGTTCAATGTTACACAATGGCGTGTTATCATGAGGTGATAATCATTGTACGAGTAATTTGAGACATTTATCATGGTATGAGACATTTATCATGAGACAGGTATCATGATATAAGTACATTGGTCAGGTAACAGGTATGGAGCATATCACAGGCATAGTTCAGGATTTCATGTTGACATTTTAGCATGAAACAATTATCATGATACAAGGTAAACATATACGGTAGGATACGGTGTTCCAGTGGAACTCTGTCGGTCATCTGCACCTTATGACTTCTGATCCCCACGGTACGGTCTGGCCATCGCCTTATCCCTCCAGTGGTAATACTCGAGTATACCGAAACGGTGGCCCAGGGTTCCAACCTACCCGACCGAGCCCAGTCCTGGCTCGAGTAGGTCAGTAACCAAGGGCAGGGCCCAAGTTCAGCTTAGAGCTTACAACATGCACAAGTAATCAAGTAATCGACGTACGGTAAAATTTATCATGTTTGGAGGTCGAGTGAGATAAAGTACACGCTCGCCTTAAAACCGTGGCCCACTTCATATGAGCATATAATTTATGATAATCAAGTAATCAGGTGGTCAAGTAATCAAGTAAGTTGGTGATCACGTAAGCAGATAATCAAGTAGGCAAGTAACCACATAGATTAGAAAACGGTAAGTAAACACGGTTAACGGTAAACGGTAAACGGTTAACGGTAGTAATTACGGTTAATTGGTAGACATATGTCATTTCAATAGGCCGCCATTGGCCGTTTTTCACTTTCACCACGTAAGAGTCGAGGAGATTCACTCCAACCGACTTATGCTGTCATAGCATAATTAATCATTTAAACACATCATGTAAATATGCTCTCCAAACATTTCATATCTAGTATTTCAAGTAATCACATAAGTATGCTCTTTAAGCATTTCATATCGAATAGTTCAAGTAGTCACGTAAATATGCTCTTCAAGGGTTTCATATCGAATAGTTCAAATATACATACTTCAGGTGTTTCATGTCGAGTAATTCAAGTATACATTATTCAAATATGCATGAGTGTGGTAAATATTTAACATATAGCACTTAACACCTAATGACCAGGGGTTAAGCATGTCATAGACTTATTCCAATTACGTATTCCTATATGGAACACTCACCTAGTCAAAACAAGCGAGTAGTTCTCAAACAAGCGTTTTAGGTGTCCGCTCCGAGTTCCTCTGGGAGATTCCCTCGAGTGCCTGAGCAAACTGTAGACACCAAATTTTTGGTGTAATTTCATTTTTAGTTTTTATTTGTTATGTTAGTTTCATTCGTTTTTAGTTTATAGTTTTATTTTTATGTTTAAGTTTTTAGCATAGAATTTCTTAAAAAAAAAAAAAAGAAAAAAAGAAAAAGAAAAGCATTCAAAATATGATTTAGTTGTTTGTGATTTAATTTCAATGTTTTTTTTTAGAGAAAAAAAAGAGAAAAGTGAAAATAAACAAAAAAAAAGGGGAAAAATAAAAAGGAAAAATGGTTTAATGCATACTGGCCTATTTTTGGAAAAAAAGTGAAAAGTTTGAAATTTGAAGAAAAAGTTTTTTTAGTGTAATAGGCATTATTTACTTTTTGATACATTTTAATTGTTTTTCAAAGAAAAGAGAAAAAATATATATTATTATTTCAGGTTACAAGCATTTGTGTTTTGATTGCATTTTATTGTTATTTCTTTTATTGTTATTTTTATTTAAGTAAAGAAAAGGAAAAAAAGAGGAAAAAGAAAATGGATGAAAAATGGAAGTTGTAATTTGCTGTTCAATATCAATTTTCTGTTATTATAAATTTTTGTTATTATCATTTATTTCATTTTTATTGTTATTAATTTCTGTTTTAATTAGCTGACAAAAAAAAAAAAAAAAAAAAAGAGGTTGCCGCAGCATGAAAGCTGCGGACTTGCGCCGTTTGCAAAGAAAGCTGGGACGGCTCCTGAAGCTGCAAATTACAGAAAGAAAGGACAGAGGGTTTAGGGGATGCTCCATATAAATAGAAAAGAGAGGATGGCAGCCGCAGGAGGGAGGTTTTTCATCAGAGTGAACGGCAAAAGAAAAAGAAACAAAGAGTAAAAAAGAAAGAAGGGAACAAAAAATCCGAGAAAGAACTGGGTTGGGGACTGAGGAACGGACGAAAAGAAACAGGCTGAGAAAAAAGGAAGATTACGGGGGGAAAGCTGGAAAAAGGGACGGCTGTGGAGTTGTGAGAAGAACCGCAGCTAAAGAGGTGGTAGCACGGCTGAAACGAAGGGGATTGGAAGGAGTTGACGGCTAAGCAAAACTGAGAAGGAGAAAGCTTCAATCTTGGAGGGGAAACCAGAAAAGTGACGGGAGAAAGAAAGGAGAAGTAGAGAGTGAAGGAAAAACTGGTGCATCCATTTTCGGTGTCCATCGTCATTAAAAGGCAAATCTTTTCCGCTGAAAATCTGTTCAATCCTCTTCCATTTTTGCTGGTCAGGTATATTACTTTTTTTTTCCTCTATCTGTTTAATGACGGTGTTGTAGTTTTGCCATGTCCATGATTTTGATGTTCTCAGTCAGTCCATAGTGATTTCATTAGGTCTTTGTTGGATGTTTATAATTGTTCTCGCATGTTTGACAAAGCGAAAAATTAAAAATAACATGAACAAGACAGAAAAGTTTCGCTTGTTTCAACCATAATCAGTGATATTCTTTGTAGTTTTCCTTCCTTTCGGCTGCTGAAGTAGTGACCATGTGATGCTGGTTTTGTTATTTAATAGGAAGGTCATAGCTTTCTCCAATTAGAGGCTGTATCTTTTATCCCTTTTTGCGTAGCTTGGGTCTTTAGAGTCCTTGATGTCCGCTTGAAAGTTTGGCTGCAACAAGTTTGAAAGTTTGGTTCAAAGTCCGGGTTCTTGTCTGTCGTTTAGCCATGATACTGTGAACACATCCAAGGGCATGAAAACTTGTTTTTTTCTATAGCTTGTATCATGTGTGTTTTGGTTGTCTGCTTGGAGTTTAATTCATCAATATGCACATTTGATAATGGGATAAAAAAAAATCTTGTTGAACGAATCTGTTTCATGGCCTTGTCACATTTATGTTAGGCTCCTTGTTGAATCTTCCCTCTCATCTTCATCCCAGGTCTTTGTGTTGGAACATACTAAGACTGGTATTTGGTCATCTCTAGATTAGTGCATTAGAGTTTATAGGAGCTCAAAGTCACTCTCGGTCATGTGGCGAATATGCGAACAGATTGTTGTCTCCTTTGAGTTGCTGAAGCTTGTGGTTTGTTTAAATTTTTGAGACTTGTTTGTTTATCTATGAGTTGCATTTGTTTTTCCCGTTGTTTTGTCTTTAGCTTGGTGCTGAGTTTGTGGGTTTGAGTTTGAGAGACATTTGAATCATGCTCAAGTACTTGCTGGAAAACGTTTTTTAGCTTGCTGAATCCAGAAACTCACAGCCTTGTCTTTTTGTTTTCTTCCTTTTCGGTTCCAAGCTCTGATATCTTGTCTAGATGACAATTCAATCATGTCTTTTTATTGGTTTGTTTGCATGAATATGTCTAAGTGCATGAGGAAATTGCATGAGAATGGTTGTGGAAGGAAAGAATTTTCCTGAAGCTGAGAAGTTGTTATTGCCGAAAGTTCCCTCATGGCATTCGCATGATTGTTCTTCTATGTTTTGGTTGATTGAATTTTGAAGTTGTTTTGTCATGTATTGCAGAAGTTGTTTTGCAAAGAAAGTTCTATGTTTTGCATGATTAAGCAAAAATGAAAGCAGCAATGGTGTTTTGGGCTGCAGAAAGCTTTCGGCAAAAGAAGAAATGATTGTTGCAGAATGTGTTTTCTCACGTCTTTTGCATGAAGGCTGCATGAAACTATTTTCTAAAATTTCAATTTAACCCCCCAAGTCCCCTCTTGTTCTACTAAGGCCCAAGTAATTGGAACATTTAATCAATTTGATCCCTCTAAGTTTCTTTTTGTGCCACAATAGCCCAAGCATGTTTCAGTATCTTGTAATTAAGTCCTAAAATCATTGCAACTTCAATCATTGTTTGATTCTTTCTTTATTTTTGGAATCTTTGAAGTGCTTAAACGATTTATTTGGACTTGGATGCTTGAGTAATGCTTGTTTTGGGTCTTTAGTAGCTGCTATATTTGGAAATTGAACGGGCTATTCCGTTTTCTTGGTCTTTAAGCATTTTTTTTTGAGCTCATTCAAGTTGCAATTAGGTGGGTTTGGTGTTTTTGCTTATACTTTACTTTTAAATTGATGCCTTGACCCCTTTATTGTTTTGAAGCCATTTTCCTTCATTTGCTTACCATTAGGGGGAGGTATAATCTCTTTTACCCCTTTTGTTTCTCTCCTATGTGGACTAATGTGCTAATTGAAATTTGCATGTCTACTTGCTTTCCTAGCCTCTCCTTATTTCCTTTCATTTATTTCATTTGCTTTTGATTTTTATTAATGGGGTATGTGTACACCTCTTGGCTTGTAATAGATAGGGCTTTGGCGAGCAATTTGGTCCATTTTCCCTTTCCCCTTTTTGTTTTAGTTAGTGAATGTAATAGGTTCATTAGTTGGTTGCATGCCTACGTGTTAAGTGTTTAATCGCTTTATTAGGTCCTTGCATCTAGTCGAGCATGCTAAATGTTACGTGCTACGTGTTTATGAGTATTTGGTATATCTACTTGCTTTCCATAGTGTGGATGAATGTACGTCACCACACTAGTCCAACGCTAGTTGTGGCTTCTTTTATCGTTTCCACTAGTCCAACGCTAGTCGGAATTCATAGAATGGGCTAGTCCAACGCTAGACCCTTAGGGTTTTTCCCTCGTTAATACATCATTTGCTTGTTCACCACATATCACGCATTTTCCTTAGTTTTATCATTTGGCATGGTCCACGAACCCCTTTCCCTCCATTTTAGGATTTTTTGCATTTCATGCTAGTTATAGGGTTCATTTGCTTGAGAGTCCCCTTAAATATGGGATATAGACGAGTGTGGCTTTTTCTAAGCCTTAGCACGCTTGTATCCTCTCTATCAAAGGGCAAATTGAGTCACGATTTAGGTCTCCCCGTACCCATTATGCATGAATTCCCTAGGTTCATGCATCCACTCTATCATTACACTTTCATTTTTTCCTCCCATTTGCACACGTACACCTTTTATCCCTTCACTTGCACACGAACACTTTTATCATCACTTGCACACATGCACTTCATATTATCATTTCACATACCGCACCTTGCCCACTCATGTGCACATTTTCACTTACATGTTATTGTCTTTTATTACTTTTTCAAACTCATGTCCTCACATTGCATACATGCATTCCATTCATTTGCATCCCACTTGCATTATTCGTGACTTCTTCAAAGGATCGTTATTGGGCTTCACAATTAATGTGATTGGCACCACTCAACCTTTGAAGGGAAATTTCCCCCAATACCCCTAGGTCTAGGGTTTGCATTCACGTAGTGCATCCAAATGTAATAAATTCTTTGGTTAAAACAAGAAAATCTTTGATTAAATCATGCAACTAGCCTTGGCTAGGTCGAAGGGGTGCCTTGGATTTTTATCCTTGCCTTCCCCTTCGTCAAATGTGATTCCCGAACCTTTTTCATTGGTTTACGTGGACTAGGAGTCGTTTAAAAGGGGTTTCTCATAACTTTTTCCTAAAAAATTCATTTTTAGGTGACTTGGTACACCTTAACTCATTACCAAGTGGCGACTCCCATTTTTTTCAAAAACCCTTTTTAAACTATAATTTTGGGTCAAAACGTCGCATTTTCAAACCCCCATTTAGACCCATTTTTCTTTTAAATCACGATTCATTTTCCAAATCACAAAATACATTTTTAAACCATTTTATTTATTTATCAAAAAATGGGGCGCGACAGTTGGCGACTCCACTGGGGACATTCGAGAGTCCGAGCAAATTTGATTTAATCAATCTTTTTCTTCTTTTAAACCTTTTTATTTATTACATTGGATGTTTAGGGTTGCATTTTTCCCTTTTCTAGGATTTTTTTGCATTTCGCGTATCAATTCACTTCCTCACACGTTCGCCTACGATTGTTTTGATGAATGGATGTTTGTATGTGATTCCGCGCTTTGCATTGCATTTGGGAGGGGATTCTACCTTAGAGCCTCGCGTTGGTTCTTGATCCCTCCCCTCCAAAACGTGCACTATCATACGTGCATACGCTTTACTATTCATCCCCCTTTATTTTTCTTTTTAGTGGCTTGTCACGCCACTCCACCCTATTAGGATTAGGAGACCCACTTGGACGTGTGATCGTGACACGACGTGTGCGTAGCACGATCCAATGGGTCACTCACTCTTCCGCTTTAAACTTTGGGTTAATATCCTTAGTTTTTAGTCGAAGGTTGAGGTTTTTTATAGATTCACTCAAACATGCGGCCGTGACACGACGTGTGCGTAGCGGTGTTTGGGGAATCGCTCGAGCCACCGACAAAGGGCCATGGAATTGATGACCCTTGGCCCTAAGTCTGAAGGCTTGGGGACCTGAGCTTATCGAGTTAGATGCATTAGTGAACCCCAACCTCATGCATCCATATAGTTCACCTAGGGTAGAGTCTGCCTTACCCTATTAGGGACACCATTCACGAGGGGAGGGATCCCATCCTTTTCCTTATTTACTTTTCCTGTTTTTTATCATTTAATTGTCCAACGTGTTATGTGATTAAATGTGGAACTAACTTTCCTTGTTTCTTGTTTTTGCATTCACAACCCTAGCAAATAAGAGGTCTGGCATGACCTTCTTTTAAGAAGCCTACCCGTGTAGATAGGACATGGCACGTTTAAGAAGTTTTGTATATTTTTGTGCATAAATAATAATGTCATTTTGGGTCTACCCTGGCAAATCAAGGGTCCTTTAGGTCATATTGCATATTTTACTGCCTTAATAAATGGCATCATGCATAAGCCCTAGAAAGGGAATGCCATTTAGGCGATCCCGTGCTAGGAATAAACCACCTTGTGTCTCGGATACTTAATCCAAAGGGACTTGCACGTTTACATTTTGTACCATCCAAAGGGGTAGTGCACAAGGTAAGGTAGGATCCGATCATCTTCATAAGAGCGATTTTTGGAATATGAGTATCTAATAATCACTTTTTGGCCATTTTTATCAAAATTGGCAAAAATCCCTTGCGTAAAAGGACATTAATTTGAAGAAAATTCACGAATGATTCCTCCTATTGAGATGATAAATCAATTGAGGCCAAAATTTGATTTTAGAAGGCTCATAGGCTAATGCATCGTAATAAGGTTTTTTGAGACTACCAGTGGATGGCTTGATTTTTAATAAGCTCCTAATTCTATCAAATCCATTGGACCATTTCATTCATCAATTTTATCCAGTCTATTTTTATCAATTGGCCTTCAATTCATTTGACCAATTTACCCTTTTTAGGGTCATCCGGTCAATTTTTGAAAAATCATCCATTCATTTGACCAATTTACCCTTTTTAGGGTCACCTGGTCGATTTTGAATAAATCGTCAATTCATTTGACCAATTTACCCTTTTTAGGGTCATTTGACCAATTTACCCTTTTTAGGGTCACCTGGTCGATTTTGAATAAATCGTCAATTCATTTGACCAATTTACCCTTTTTAGGGTCATCCGGTCAATTTTTGAAAAATCATCCATTCATTTGACCAATTTACCCTTTTTAGGGTCACCTGATCGATTTTGAATAAATCGTCAATTCATTTGACCAATTTACCCTTTTTAGGGTCATCCGGTCAATTTTTGAAAAATCATCCATTCATTTGACCAATTTACCCTTTTTAGGGTCACCTGGTCGATTTTGAATAAATCGTCAATTCATTTGACCAATTTACCCTTTTTAGGGTCATTTGACCAATTTACCCTTTTTAGGGTCACCTGGTCGATTTTGAATAAATCGTCAATTCATTTGACCAATTTACCCTTTTTAGGGTCATTTGACCAATTTACCCTTTTTAGGGTCATTTGACCAATTTACCCTTTTTAGGGTCACCTGGTCGATTTTGAATAAATCGTCAATTTATTTGACCAATTTACCCTTTTTAGGGTCATCTGGTCGATTTTTGAATAAATCTTCATTTCGTTTCATTTGGCCAATTCACCCATTTTTAGGGCAATCTAGTCGATTTTCTGAATAAATCACCAATTTTTCCATTCTTAGGGCGATCTTATCGATTTCGAGTAAATCATTAATTTCGTCCGATTCATTTGACCAGTTTACCCTTTTAGGGCGATCCGGTCAATTTTGAATAAATTCTCGATTTCATTTGACCAAATCCCTTTTTTAGAATGATTCGGTCAATTTTGAGTAAGTTTTTAAATTTCACTCAATTCATTTGACCCGATTCCCTTTTTAGGGTAATGCGGTCGATTTTAAATAAAATTGTCAATTTCGTTCAACCCATTTGACCAAGTAGGGTTTCAATGACGAATTTCAATTTGGAAACCTAGTCGGTTTTGAGAAAAACCATTCATTGCATCCAGACATTTGATCAGTTGGAATTTTGATCCGTAAATTCACTGAGAAATTTTATCAACGAATTCCAAACTCTTCGATAGGAAGTTCGTCAAGGTCAAACCCGTGCGTTTTTGCAAAATCTTGTATTGATCAAAAGTGATCAAACCATTCGGACGTGGACCTCATTTTGCAAAAAATTACTTTCACTCAATGAGTTGATCAGATCCATCAGGTATGGTATGGTGCCTACCCTAGAGGATTGCATTTTCATGCTAGGCCTACCCTTGGCACAAAAAGGGTTCCCCCATAGGACATGCATCCGAATTTCCTGGAAATCTACTAACTCTTGCCTTTTTCTCTTTCTTTTCTTTATTTTTTATTGGAATAACTAAGCAAGAGTTAAATCTAAAGGCAATCTTTTCAAAAATTCTCAGGTAATATTTAAACATAGCTTCTCGTCGAAGCCCCATCATAACACGATCCCGTAGCCAAGCTCAAAGGAGTCGTGTAAACATGAGTTCACAACCGGAACAATCAGATAGGTCTACTACTACCGCTCAACCCGAGACCATGAGTTTGGGGGTTCAGTTGACTGAGATGCTCACTAAGTTCGACAAGATGACCACTGAGATGGCGGCCCAAAGGAAATTGATTGACGAGCTAATCAGCAGCGGAGTTCAACCCGAACCTATACCTGTCAAGCAGGCTGAGCAGGAGCCATTTGTCATCCCTTCAACTCAAGTCACTGTTGCTCCATCTTTCCCTATTCCAACCGAAGGAACTTTCACATATCCCACCATACATTTGCCATACACCTACCCTCCCGATCCTTCATTTTTCCCTGCTTACATGCAGGGCCCACAACCCCAAATCACTTCGGATATACCTCCTAAGCCGCATACCTTTTATCACGATACAGCTGAGCCTTTCTTGCCAGACCATACCATTCAAAACAAGCCGGAAATGGGGGAATCCTCTGCTCCCGTTGATGTAAAACTGCTTAAACGCCTCGACCGTTTTGATGAGTTTATAAGGATGAGTCAGGGGTTGAACAAGCAAGGAGTCCTGGATTACGATGAACTTTGCCTTTTCCCGAATGTGCAATTGCCCGAGGGGTTCAAAACTCCGAAGTTTAACAAGTATGATGGGACGGGCAATCCCAAGACACACCTCCGACTGTTCGCCAACAAGTTGGGTAGGCCAACAGATGATGAAAATCTGCCTTTGAGGCTATTCCCAGAAAGTCTGGAGGGGGATGCACTCGACTGGTATTCCAAGCTGAAACCCGAAGAAGCGAAGACCTGGCTTGACTTGTCCAACGCTTTTGTAAGGCAGTACGAGTATAATTGCGAGCTGGCTCCAACACGAACCACGTTGGAAGGGACAAAGAGGAAACCCTCCGAGGATCACAAGACTTATGCTAAGAGGTGGAGGAAAGTAGCTGCAAAAGTCGAGCCACCAATGACGGAGGACGAAATCATACGAACTTTCATTAAGGCACATGATCCGCCGTACTTTGAAGAAATTTTCCGCATGACTGGATGCTCATTTGCCGCAATTGTTAATAAACTTGAAGAATTTGATGATTTCGTGAAGGCTGGAAAGATTGTTAATGTGTCTGCCCTCAAATCGCAGTTGGATGCTCTGCAAAGCCAAGGTAGTAATGGGAAGAAGCAACAGTCCAAAAGGCAAGAGGGGGAAACTGCTTTTGTCTGGAATCGAAGCCCTATTCCAAGACCCAGATCTCGACAATACCCTACCTACTCAAACCCTTACTATTCAAGCCCTCATCCTGTTTATCACACCAATACCATTCATCCTCGACCTCGGCCTAACTACAACAACTCTCCTATGGCCCCTTTTCAAATATCTCAACCTAACTTCCAACAAGTTCGACCCCGACCTCCCTATAATCAACAATTCCCTCCACCAAGTAGGCCCACCTATAATTACCCCCGACCCATTGAACCCCAAAAACAAAACCATTATCGTACCTTTACCAATCTTGGCAGGCCCTTGGAACAATTGTACGAACAATTAAAAGCTGCCTGTAAAATCAGCGTAATTCCCCCTCCATCTCACCCTCATGGCGTCCCTGCCAACTACGATTCGCAGTACACTTGTGCCTATCATTCGGGAGCACCCGGCCACCCAACTACTGACTGTAGAGCACTTAAGCATAGAGTCCAAGACATGATCGAGGCAGGTGAAATAGTGCTAAAAAAGAAAGGTGGACAAGGACCGAGCATAAATACAAATCCTTTTCCTGAACATAAGGACACCTTTGAGGCATCCACTTCCAATGAAAACATTTGAAAATCTTGAAGAAACCTTGCACAATTGGATTGCCAAGTATCTTCTCTCGCAAAGGGAATTTGGGATGAATCCGGGGATTGTTATTTGTTAAACTTCATGAAACTCGTCACCGTTTGCTTTTGAGTAAATAGTTTTATCATGTTTAATTAAGTTTTGACTAAAGCATTTTTGCATTATCAAGCTCCTATGTTGTTTTCTTTCGATAGCATGCATAGTCACATCTTTTCATTATTTTGTTAATACCATTTTGTTTATATTGATTGTTTTTTGGTTCAATTTCATTCTAAATTCTTTCGATGGCCAAAATAAAATTATTTGACCCTTTGAATATCACTGTTCTGGAATCCGATGAAGCCTTCATTGAAAAATCCCTTCATTGAGAAATTCTTTCTTTGAGACCATACATTGAAAAAACCCTTCTTTGAGAAAGCTTTCATTGAGAAAACCCTTCATGGAGAAATCCCTGCTTTGAAAAGGCCTTCATTAAGAGATCCCTTCTTTGAAAAGGCCTTCATTAAGAGATCCCTTCTTTGAAAAAGCCTTCATTTCCCTTCATTGAAAAATCCTTTCATTTGGAAATTCCTTCATTGATAAATCCCTTCATTTGAGAAAATTCCTTTCCAGCCAGGTTAAAAGTTGATTGGTCAAAGCAGTATCATTAACGATTGATTCTGATTGATAATGCTATGTGCCATGACCAACGTTGTCAAAACGCATGGCCTATGTTCATAACAAAAGGATCCGCCACCGATCTTCTGAAGAAGGAAACAAAGTGCTAAAGTGATGAAAGATGAAGTCAAAGGCAAATTTGCCTCAAATCGGCAAAGCTTATTGGGTGTTCAAAGGAGAGATGGAAGGACAGACATTCCCTCAACCTATCAATTCGGACATGTGTAAGATGTTTTTTATTTGATTATGCAAAGTTTCTTTTAGGAAATCATGCAAGAGACGAGACAAAAGTCAGGCCATCTTCCTTTCCAATCAAAACATTTCATCCCTAGTCATCCCTTTTGAACTATTAGAACAATAATTTTCGTTTGGCAGCCCCTGAGAATTGCAAACCCCACACTGGGGCAAATTCATTTTGAAAAGTGATCAGAAAGAAAAGAAAAACTCCATACTGGGGCAAATTTATCTTTGAAAGAGATATGGGAAAAAAGAAAGAACCCTACACTGGGGCAAATTTATTTTTGAAAGGAAAATGAAAAGGAAGAAAGAACCCCACACTGGGGCAAATTTAGTTTTTGAAAGGAAAATGCAAAGAGTGAGAAAAATGCAATGAAGAAAATGCAAAGAAAGAGAAAATCTAATCAAACTGGGGCAAATTTTCCTCGGTTTCGTTCAAAATTAGAGATAATTTCAAAATGATGTAATCTCAGGTTATTTCGCACCTTCCTCATCAAAATTTGTTTTCAAGCCTCAACTTTTCTTGAAAAACACCCCACCTGACCTCATTACAAAAGCCCAAAGTCCTGGCTTTCGTCACTTGCTGCATTTCTATTAGGGATTTTGCTAATCAACTGGCAGGTGATGTCCATAATGCCTTCGTTTAAGTTTATAAGGGAAGCGCATTTTACTGATACCAGCAATCTTCAACTTACATTCCTGAGTCGACTATGGTTGAGCTTTTCCATTGTTTCCTTAAGTGAAAATCCACAAGGGCACCTCAAGAGAAAGGAAAGAAGAAAGAAGGAAAAGAAAGAAAAAGAAAAAAAAAGAAAAGAAAAGAAAAAACCAACAAAAAGGGTGGGGGACAACCTTGGTGAAAACCCGAATGGGCGCTAAGGTAGGTTTCTGCAATGGGAAAGCACAAAGAGGAACAACTGGTGGTTTGGTCCATTTAGATTTCTCCTCATTTTTGTCATACCTCTGGCAACATTGAATTCCGGAACTAAGATATCCAGAGACTTGAATATGACATCCGTTGGCCAAAGCTGTGTCATTTTGGAAAAAACATTCTTTTGCACATACATTCTTAGGAAACTCATTTTTTCCCAAATTACTTGTATTCATGACATTTTTTTTAGAATTTAAGCACACATGGTTGTATGTGCATTCTTGTGCATATTCATTTTTACATGACATGTGAATTTTCTTGCATACCTCATTTTTTTATCATGGAATTGTGGTGGATGACAATCCCTGTGATTTATTTCAAAAAGTATACTTGGATTCAGTCATCCTTTGGAAACAGTTGAAATCCCGCCAAGCCAGCTACACAAACTTCATAATATGGCAAAGCATATACCTGGTCAGTTTGAAAATCGGAAAAGCCTTAGGGCGAGAAATCCAACTCAATCGGCTGTCGTAGCAAAAGTTGATAAAGGCGTCGAAAGACTCATGTTTACACGATTCTCAAAGGAAAACGGGGCAAATGATGGTGGCAATTTCTTTTGTTTCTTTTTCATTTGCAGAAAATTGCAGGCACAGATGAAAGTAATCACACTTCGCACCGAAATCGATGTCGGAAAGAGTCCTCCGGTGAACAAAGGCAGATCGAAAATATTGCAAGCAAACTTGGTCAAAAGATGCAACAGCATGGCGATACAAAGTCAACTTTGGATTCAAATTGCAAAAATTCAACATACTGGGGCAAATTAATTTTTTGGAAAGATTCTCAAAAGTCAAAAAGAAAAGCAAAAAGAAAAGAAAATCATCAATCAAAAAATCAAATCAAATTTCATCACGACCGGCTCAAGTTTAATCCCACGGTCTGATTGTCAAAGCATTTCATTTACATTGCTATTGGAGCTGGGTTTGTCCCGCCAGTAAGCATTTCATTCTGCATTTACCACCAGCCGTTGGGTTTGTCCCACTGGTGAGCCTTTCATTTTCGTCGCCGCTAGCCGTTGGGTTTGTCCCACTAGTGTGCCTTTTAATTGCTTTTGCCACCAGCCGTTGGGTTTGTCCCACTGGTGAGCCTTTCATTTTCGTCGCCGCTAGCCGTTGGGTTTGTCCCACTAGTGTGCCTCTTAATTGCATTTGCCACCAGCCGTTGGGTTTGTCCCACTGGTGAGCCTTTCATTTTCATCACCGCTAGCCGTTGGGTTTGTCCCACTAGTGTGCCTTTTAATTGCTTTTGCCACCAGCCGTTGGGTTTGTCCCACTGGTGAGCCTTTCATTTTCGTCGCCGCTAGCCGTTGGGTTTGTCCCACTAGTGTGCCTCTTAATTGCATTTGCCACCAGCCGTTGGGTTTATCCCACTGGTGATCCTTTCATTTTCGTCGCCGCTAGCCGTTGGGTTTGTCCCACTAGTGTGCCTCTTAATTGCATTTGCCACCAGCCGTTGGGTTTGTCCCACTGGTGAGCCTTTCATTTTCATCGCCGCTAGCCGTTGGGTTTGTCCCACTAGTGAGCCTTTCATTTTCATCGCCGCTAGCCGTTGGGTTTGTCCCACTAGTGTGCCTCTTCATTTTCATTGCCACTAGCCGTTGGGTGTGTCCCACTAGTGTGCCTTTTATTTTCATCGCCATTAGCCGTTGGGTTTGTCCCACTAGTGTGCCTTTCATTTGCATTCGCCACTAGCCGTTTGGTTTGTCCCACTAGTGAGCATTCCGTTTTCACAGCCACTGGAGCGTGAGGTTAGTCCCGCCAGTGAGCATTTCATTTGCATCACTAACAAACATGGGTCAGTCCCATTAACATTTCATTTCACTTCTTTCATTTACATCACCAGTAAACATGGGTCAATCCCACTAAGACTCCATCTCACTTCAATTCATAACTTTAAATTCTGTTCGGGTCAGTCCCGTTTAAATTCCTGTTCGGGTCAGTCCCGTTTTTAATTTCCCGTTCGGGTCAGTCCCGTTTTAAAATTCATGTTCGGGTCAGTCCCGTTTTTAAATTTCATGTTCGGGTCAGTCCCGTTTTTAAATTTCATGTTCGGGTCAGTCCCGTTTTAAATTCTTGTCTGGGTCAATCCCATTTCAACATTTTGATAAAGAGGTCAGTCCTCGTTTCAAGAGCGGCAATCGTTCCAGACATTCGCCACCGAATAACACAGGTAAGTATTTGGTGTCTACTTCTTTGTCTCAAGTTTTTCCAAAACTCAGACAAAGAGGGGCAAACTGTAGACACCAAATTTTTGGTGTAATTTCATTTTTAGTTTTTATTTGTTATGTTAGTTTCATTCGTTTTTAGTTTATAGTTTTATTTTTATGTTTAAGTTTTTAGCATAGAATTTCTTAAAAAAAAGAAAAAAGAAAAAAAGGAAAAGAAAAGCATTCAAAATATGATTTAGTTGTTTGTGATTTAATTTCAATGTTTTTTTTTAGAGAAAAAAAGAGAAAAGTGAAAATAAACAAAAAAAAGGGGAAAAATAAAAAGGAAAAATGGTTTAATGCATACTGGCCTATTTTTGGAAAAAAAGTGAAAAGTTTGAAATTTGAAGAAAAAGTTTTTTTAGTGTAATAGGCATTATTTACTTTTTGATACATTTTAATTGTTTTTCAAAGAAAAGAGAAAAAATATATATTATTATTTCAGGTTACAAGCATTTGTGTTTTGATTGCATTTTATTGTTATTTTTATTTAAGTAAAGAAAAGGAAAAAAAGAGGAAAAAGAAAATGGATGAAAAATGGAAGTTGTAATTTGCTGTTCAATATCAATTTTCTGTTATTATAAATTTTTGTTATTATCATTTATTTCATTTTTATTGTTATTAATTTCTGTTTTAATTAGCTGACAAAAAAAAAAAAAAAAAAAAAGAGGTTGCCGCAGCATGAAAGCTGCGGACTTGCGCCGTTTGCAAAGAAAGCTGGGACGGCTCCTGAAGCTGCAAATTACAGAAAGAAAGGACAGAGGGTTTAGGGGATGCTCCATATAAATAGAAAAGAGAGGATGGCAGCCGCAGGAGGGAGGTTTTTCATCAGAGTGAACGGCAAAAGAAAAAGAAACAAAGAGTAAAAAAGAAAGAAGGGAACAAAAAATCCGAGAAAGAACTGGGTTGGGGACTGAGGAACGGACGAAAAGAAACAGGCTGAGAAAAAAGGAAGATTACGGGGGGAAAGCTGGAAAAAGGGACGGCTGTGGAGTTGTGAGAAGAACCGCAGCTAAAGAGGTGGTAGCACGGCTGAAACGAAGGGGATTGGAAGGAGTTGACGGCTAAGCAAAACTGAGAAGGAGAAAGCTTCAATCTTGGAGGGGAAACCAGAAAAGTGACGGGAGAAAGAAAGGAGAAGTAGAGAGTGAAGGAAAAACTGGTGCATCCATTTTCGGTGTCCATCGTCATTAAAAGGCAAATCTTTTCCGCTGAAAATCTGTTCAATCCTCTTCCATTTTTGCTGGTCAGGTATATTACTTATTTTTTTCCTCTATCTGTTTAATGACGGTGTTGTAGTTTTGCCATGTCCATGATTTTGATGTTCTCAGTCAGTCCATAGTGATTTCATTAGGTCTTTGTTGGATGTTTATAGTTGTTCTCGCATGTTTGACAAAGCGAAAAATTAAAAATGACATGAACAAGACAGAAAAGTTTCGCTTGTTTCAACCATAATCAGTGATATTCTTTGTAGTTTTCCTTCCTTTCGGCTGCTGAAGTAGTGACCATGTGATGCTGGTTTTGTTATTTAATAGGAAGGTCATAGCTTTCTCCAATTAGAGGCTGTATCTTTTATCCCTTTTTGCGTAGCTTGGGTCTTTAGAGTCCTTGATGTCCGCTTGAAAGTTTGGCTGCAACAAGTTTGAAAGTTTGGTTCAAAGTCCGGGTTCTTGTCTGTCGTTTAGCCATGATACTGTGAACACATCCAAGGGCATGAAAACTTGTTTTTTTCTATAGCTTGTATCATGTGTGTTTTGGTTGTCTGCTTGGAGTTTAATTCATCAATATGCACATTTGATAATGGGATAAAAAAAAATCTTGTTGAACGAATCTGTTTCATGGCCTTGTCACATTTATGTTAGGCTCCTTGTTGAATCTTCCCTCTCATCTTCATCCCAGGTCTTTGTGTTGGAACATACTAAGACTGGTATTTGGTCATCTCTAGATTAGTGCATTAGAGTTTATAGGAGCTCAAAGTCACTCTCGGTCATGTGGCGAATATGCGAACAGATTGTTGTCTCCTTTGAGTTGCTGAAGCTTGTGGTTTGTTTAAATTTTTGAGACTTGTTTGTTTATCTATGAGTTGCATTTGTTTTTCCCGTTGTTTTGTCTTTAGCTTGGTGCTGAGTTTGTGGGTTTGAGTTTGAGAGACATTTGAATCATGCTCAAGTACTTGCTGGAAAACATTTTTTAGCTTGCTGAATCCAGAAACTCACAGCCTTGTCTTTTTGTTTTCTTCCTTTTCGGTTCCAAGCTCTGATATCTTGTCTAGATGACAATTCAATCATGTCTTTTTATTGGTTTGTTTGCATGAATATGTCTAAGTGCATGAGGAAATTGCATGAGAATGGTTGTGGAAGGAAAGAATTTTCCTGAAGCTGAGAAGTTGTTATTGCCGAAAGTTCCCTCATGGCATTCGCATGATTGTTCTTCTATGTTTTGGTTGATTGAATTTTGAAGTTGTTTTGTCATGTATTGCAGAAGTTGTTTTGCAAAGAAAGTTCTATGTTTTGCATGATTAAGCAAAAATGAAAGCAGCAATGGTGTTTTGGGCTGCAGAAAGCTTTCGGCAAAAGAAGAAATGATTGTTGCAGAATGTGTTTTCTCACGTCTTTTGCATGAAGGCTGCATGAAACTATTTTCTAAAATTTCAATTTAACCCCCCAAGTCCCCTCTTGTTCTACTAAGGCCCAAGTAATTGGAACATTTAATCAATTTGATCCCTCTAAGTTTCTTTTTGTGCCACAATAGCCCAAGCATGTTTCAGTATCTTGTAATTAAGTCCTAAAATCATTGCAACTTCAATCATTGTTTGATTCTTTCTTTATTTTTGGAATCTTTGAAGTGCTTAAACGATTTATTTGGACTTGGATGCTTGAGTAATGCTTGTTTTGGGTCTTTAGTAGCTGCTATATTTGGAAATTGAACGGGCTATTCCGTTTTCTTGGTCTTTAAGCATTTTTTTTTGAGCTCATTCAAGTTGCAATTAGGTGGGTTTGGTGTTTTTGCTTATACTTTACTTTTAAATTGATGCCTTGACCCCTTTATTGTTTTGAAGCCATTTTCCTTCATTTGCTTACCATTAGGGGGAGGTATAATCTCTTTTACCCCTTTTGTTTCTCTCCTATGTGGACTAATGTGCTAATTGAAATTTGCATGTCTACTTGCTTTCCTAGCCTCTCCTTATTTCCTTTCATTTATTTCATTTGCTTTTGATTTTTATTAATGGGGTATGTGTACACCTCTTGGCTTGTAATAGATAGGGCTTTGGCGAGCAATTTGGTCCATTTTCCCTTTCCCCTTTTTGTTTTAGTTAGTGAATGTAATAGGTTCATTAGTTGGTTGCATGCCTACGTGTTAAGTGTTTAATCGCTTTATTAGGTCCTTGCATCTAGTCGAGCATGCTAAATGTTACGTGCTACGTGTTTATGAGTATTTGGTATATCTACTTGCTTTCCATAGTGTGGATGAATGTACGTCACCACACTAGTCCAACGCTAGTTGTGGCTTCTTTTATCGTTTCCACTAGTCCAACGCTAGTCGGAATTCATAGAATGGGCTAGTCCAACGCTAGACCCTTAGGGTTTTTCCCTCGTTAATACATCATTTGCTTGTTCACCACATATCACGCATTTTCCTTAGTTTTATCATTTGGCATGGTCCACGAACCCCTTTCCCTCCATTTTAGGATTTTTTGCATTTCATGCTAGTTATAGGGTTCATTTGCTTGAGAGTCCCCTTAAATATGGGATATAGACGAGTGTGGCTTTTTCTAAGCCTTAGCACGCTTGTATCCTCTCTATCAAAGGGCAAATTGAGTCACGATTTAGGTCTCCCCGTACCCATTATGCATGAATTCCCTAGGTTCATGCATCCACTCTATCATTACACTTTCATTTTTTCCTCCCATTTGCACACGTACACCTTTTATCCCTTCACTTGCACACGAACACTTTTATCATCACTTGCACACATGCACTTCATATTATCATTTCACATACCGCACCTTGCCCACTCATGTGCACATTTTCACTTACATGTTATTGTCTTTTATTACTTTTTCAAACTCATGTCCTCACATTGCATACATGCATTCCATTCATTTGCATCCCACTTGCATTATTCGTGACTTCTTCAAAGGATCGTTATTGGACTTCACAATTAATGTGATTGGCACCACTCAACCTTTGAAGGGAAATTTCCCCCAATACCCCTAGGTCTAGGGTTTGCATTCACGTAGTGCATCCAAATGTAATAAATTCTTTGGTTAAAACAAGAAAATCTTTGATTAAATCATGCAACTAGCCTTGGCTAGGTCGAAGGGGTGCCTTGGATTTTTATCCTTGCCTTCCCCTTCGTCAAATGTGACTCCCGAACCTTTTTCATTGGTTTACGTGGACTAGGAGTCGTTTAAAAGGGGTTTCTCATAACTTTTTCCTAAAAAATTCATTTTTAGGTGACTTGGTACACCTTAACTCATTACCAAGTGGCGACTCCCATTTTTTTCAAAAACCCTTTTTAAACTATAATTTTGGGTCAAAACGTCGCATTTTCAAACCCCCATTTAGACCCATTTTTCTTTTAAATCACGATTCATTTTCCAAATCACAAAATACATTTTTAAACCATTTTATTTATTTATCAAAAAATGGGGCGCGACACAAACAATAATCAACTACCACTCAAAATCATTCTAATTATCGAGGAAAATTGTACACTAGTACAATCTAAGAAATTAACGCAGAGACGAGTCTAAGAGTTCGTGTAACTCGAGGTTCAAAAGTGGGTTTTAAAATACAAGACAAATCTGATTTCCATCTTTGAAATCAAATGTAAAACGATCAAATGATATTGAAGGAAAATGGAGGGTTTGAAACCCTTAGTTTCCTTTAAGCTAGAAAATTTCAGATTTAACAAGCAATATTTGAAAAATCATATTTCACTCTTCACAAGTCCAAAATTGGAAAACTTGGTACTGTTGGAATCCTCTTTCAAAGTACTAAAAGTTCTTAGAAGACACTTTTCCACGAATGTAAGTGAAAGGCACTCAAATTTTGGCTCAAAGTTGGTAACTTGAATTACCAAGACAGATTTAAGTTGGTTTTTGGCCAACTTTAGAAATTCGGCAAAATTCACTTGTTTTGAACTAACCTTTGAAATTTGGAAATCAATTAGTGTTGCAATCCAAGAGTATAACAAAACAAGCGGAACGAGAAACGGAGTTTCGAGCACCAAGATATAGTACCTCCAAGTTGCTGAAAAAGTTAAGACTGTTGGGCTATTTTCCAGGTTTAAAACTAGATTCGAAATATCATTTGGTCATCAAGTTGGCATTAGAAATACATCAAACTTGGTACACTAAATCTTCCATGTGTGAACAACATTTCTACTAAGTTTCGTACAAAAACTCTCACGGTAAGGTAGTCATTAAAACAACCAAAGTTTATGAAGAGTTTCAAGGCTAAACTACCTTCTCACTTTTCTTTCGTTTACAAACTTTTTGTACCATGAAATCAGTTCCAAATCTCTCCATTATTGAAACCAAGAGTTCATAAACATCCACTGAGCAATTTAAAGACCATTGACATCCAAATTCTAGAAATAAAACTCTCCAAATCAGATTTGACCATTTGGCTAAGAGAAAACGAAAAGTTTTCCAGATTCGATGAGCGAATTTTGTGACATCATTTGCATATCAAAATGGTCTTAGAATATTACCAAATTTTGTACAATTAAACCTCCATATGAGGATTACTCTTCTATCAAATTTCATTTGAAAATTCACACGGGAAGGTAGTTAACTAAACCATCAAAGTTCAGGAAATTTCCCAAGGTAAAACTGTCTTCTAGCTCTTCTTTCCTTTTTAAACATTTTGTCCAAAGCAACCAACCCAAATCTGGTTTATTTGTGAAACAAAGTCCAAGGAACATCTAATCTAAAGTTTGGTAGACGTCGGACATCAAAGTTTCCAAAACAACAAGTCCCAAATCATTGTTAGTTACAAATCTGTCCAAGTGGAAAATTCTATCACTGTAGCAGTTTCAAACTTTGGCCACAACTCACTCCATTCAACTTGGAATTGGGCGTGGTTGATGGCGTTGGAAAGCTCTCTTATAAAGCTGAATTTTCTCAGAAGAAACCATGTTCAAATTCCATTCACAAATAGCTCGTTTTTGAGCATCAAGAAGCAATTTCTGTCCTGTCTCCTGGAGAGCAACGAAACAGGACAGTGATATCCAATCGAATGGTGTGGCTCACTCAAGTGGAACCAGAATGTGAAATTGGTACCGATAGAAAGCTAGGAATGTCTAGTTTCCAATGCCGCAAACGGCACTTGATTTCGACATCGGAACAAAGAGTTATGGCCGTTACAAAATGACTGCCTGGGCAATACGGGATTCATTTTCCAGTTTTGCTAACTTTGGAAATCAACTCATTTGACCAACCAAATCATGTTATTTTTCAATGAAATTTTGTACACACTTACAATAATAGATAAACAACATAATCAATTCATTAGAATCTCAAAATCTGGCACGAAAATGGTCGGACAAGGCAGGGGTAAAACGGTCACTTTTGCTCCAAGCACCTCCTTTGATTTTCTACCAACAATACAACATTAATCTACTAATATAAGCACTAAACCACCATTAATTTCATCATCCAACATCAAATCAGCAACAACCCAAGAGTGGGAGTTCATAGAGCCCACTTTCACATTTTTCCAACAATATCAAGTCATCTACTTACATGCAAGTACTTAGAGATGCATATCTACTACTATAAATCAAGTTTAAGGTGATGGATCATGTTATACCTTCTTAATGTACTAGATCAGAATTTTTGGCCCTCAAAATGCTCCAAGAAACCGTGATTTCCAGCACCCTTTTGCAGCTCAAAATGATCTCCTAGTGTTAAGCTAAGTGTAGTTCGAATTTGGAGTGAATTGGAAGAGGTTTGGTGAAGATTTGATGGAGGAATTGGAAGAACTCTTGAGCTGTTTTTCTTGCTTTGTTGTTCGGCCAGATGAGGGAGCAAGAGAGAGAAATTGTGGTCTGAAATGAGGCTTCCAAAGGAAGCTTAATGACTAAGGATTGGGTGCACAAAAGTCAACCGCAAAAAGTGCGCGCACGCGCACGTTTTGTGCTCGATTCCTCTCGCGTTTGTTTCACTAGTGTACTAAACTCCTAATGCATTTATATTCATATAAATATTATTCACTCTTAATTGTCCCAAAATAAGGGTCTAAAGTTCCTAAATTAAATCGCGCGCGTAAAACGCGTACTTCCAATTTATGCGCGATAACGCGAAACTTCCGAGAAATTCTTATAACGATAGTACTAATAACTATCACTTGAGTATTTAAACATTAAAATGCCTAATTTAGGTCCATTGTACATGTCTCCAATATTTCAAACCTATTGTACTCTCAATCGATCAAGATTTCCAAAGACGTGTTCACTATTTTTACAAAACGAGCTTCCGAAAATTAATTTTTGAAACAAATCATTTTAAAAATATAATGAAACTATATTTCCATGTAATTAGGTCTCAAGAGCTTAGAAAATAATATTCGGAGTAAAAGACCAAATAAATAATTAAATAAGCTAGAAATAGGAGATTAAATAAGTAAATTTTGCGAGTCCTCACAACCTCCCCTTCTTAAAAGAATTTCGTCCTCGAAATTCATACCTTCTGTAATCTCAGACAACTCTGAACCGTGTGGTGTGTTCATGTCATGCGTTCTTTCAGATGCCATTGGTCGGTTTCTCCTTCCATTGACTTGTCGAGGAACAGTTCCATTTCCTTGTTGAGCAGTAGTTTCTCGTGGATACCTCCTTGGACAGTCATGAACTTTATGATTGGTACTCCCACATCCCATACACTTTCGTCCCTTTAGCCAACAGTTTTCTTCAGTGTGATTCGTCCTTCCACAATATCCACAAGTCGGACGAGGTGTTGTGACCTGACTTGCTTGCGAGGTTTTCTTTGATCGTGTTTGTCCTACTGAAGTCCCTCGTGACATAGTTCCTTTTGGTTCCTTTATCATGAGTGGTGCAGGAAGTAACAGTCCTACTTCATCCACTTCTTTTCTAACTTTGGGTGGTGGTCCATTTTTTCCTAGTGTACTGTCAGATGTATCTCTTTTCCTTTTTTGAAAAGCTCTCAGTTGAGATTTTGTGCTTTCTACCCTTTGCGCTTTTTCAAGAGCGTCACTAAATGTTTCAACCTGTGCTGCGGCAAGGGCATCTTGGATTTCCAAATCTAATCCTTGGATAAACCGTCTTATTCTCTTCCGTTCAGTAGCCACCAATTCTGGGGCATATGTAGATAATTTCGTAAAGCGTGTTTCATACTCAGCTACGCTTAAAGTTCCTTGACGAAGCTTTATAAAATCATCTTCTCTCTTTTCTTGGACAAGTGGAGGAAGAAATTTCTCATTAAATTCACGCACGAAGTTTATCCAAATTCTCGGAGTTTGATCTCTTTCCCACTTGTTTCTTATAACATTCCACCATGCTCGGGCTGCTCCTTCAAGTTGAAATACAGCAAATATGACTTGTCTCTCCTCTGTGTAATCCAAGGCATCGAATATATTTCTTATATTTTCTAACCAATTCTCAGCCACCTCTGGATCAGGCCCTCCAGCAAACTTGGGCGGAGAGAATTTTTGAAACCGCTCTAAAGCTCGATCCTCCCCTATCTCTTGGTTTCCACGTTGGTTTTCTTGTCCAACACCTTGACCTTGTTGAGCTACCAAGAGCTCTAGGATATCCGTCATGCGAGTTAAAACTTGTCCTATCTGGTCATTTCCTCTCCCAGCACTTAGCTCAACGTTTTGATCGATATCGGACCCATTAGCTACTCTTTCATTTCGGGGTTGTCTAGGTTGACGTCCCTTTCGTTGTCCTCTAGTTTCCATGTCCACAACTAATCTATACGCACATGCATAACCCTCACACTTAGTTAAAATTAAACTACACTCATATACCAGTAGCAACATTTAAAGAGGATGAAGACACTTTCACAAATAACATTATCACTATGCAAGTAAACACAAACTAGAGTTCATTAAATCATAACACAAATTATGGCCAAGTAAAGTTCATGCCAAGTCAAAGTCAATAACAAAAATAAACAAGTGATTATCACAAGTACATTCATCTCCAAGGCGCAAACTCTTAAGTTCTACTCCCATCGTCTCACTATGAAAGATCACCAGTAGAGATTCACTAGATTAATTGGAACTAGACGATTCTCGTTCCCTAACATGCTCGATTTCAATCCCAACACAAGGATCTTTTGGGTTACGATATTTTCCATCTTCCACTCTTAATTATTGTACCATCTTAACCAAACAATTATTGGTTTCCTGTAACCATTCACATGAAATATCGATTCATTCTTATTCCCCACAAATGGAGATATAAAGTCCCTATCGTTGCTTTCCACTCCCAAGTACTCGGGTTCAAGAATCCAAAATAGGATAATTCACATCTCGAGCCGGCCGGTCCCAAGAGTAAATCACCACATTCGAGATTCCTACCCAACATACATATCAAATTCCCTCCAATTATCAAAATAAAGGTTTTACAACCTATAACATTCATGATTCACAACTTACATTTCTAGAAGGGCACTTAAGTCTTTACTTAATCACATAGTAAGGACCAAACACCACTTGGCCCTATCTTGCTCCTTTGTAGAGACCACGTGAAGTGGCTCTAAATTTCATCGCTACAAGCAATCATTTAACTTTCAGAATAGTCCCACAGTCCGGCATCCTAAACATTTAAGCCTAGGATACACTACAAAATCTGAAGCCTAAGCTCTGATACCAATTGTAACGCCCCCGCTTCTCCCTAAGGCGAACCAAAGGGTATCCGCGGGACGCCTGCCCAGCTCTCGCCAGGACTCACTACAATCCATCATTCAAAAGCTCGAAATACTTTAAGTAACTTCAATACATAATTAAAGTACTCCAAATATCTCACACTTACAATTATGCAGCTTCCAAACTTAAATACAACCCAACGGAAAAGGGTACAATAGCCATCCGTTATAATATAACTTAAAGTTTTCAAAAGAAAACAATCTAGTACTACTCACGAGCACCCTTGGTCTCGAACCCTGTAAAAGAAAACCACAACGTGGGATGAGCTACACAGCCCAGTGAGGTTCCAATACACTCTAACAGTTCAAATAAATCAAGTAAGTTGGGCATATCATATGCATGGTTCAATGTTACACAATGGCGTGTTATCATGAGGTGATAATCATTGTACGAGTAATTTGAGACATTTATCATGGTATGAGACATTTATCATGAGACAGGTATCATGATATAAGTACATTGGTCAGGTAACAGGTATGGAGCATATCACAGGCATAGTTCAGGATTTCATGTTGACATTTTAGCATGAAACAATTATCATGATACAAGGTAAACATATACGGTAGGATACGGTGTTCCAGTGGAACTCTGTCGGTCATCTGCACCTTATGACTTCTGATCCCCACGGTACGGTCTGGCCATCGCCTTATCCCTCCAGTGGTAATACTCGAGTATACCGAAACGGTGGCCCAGGGTTCCAACCTACCCGACCGAGCCCAGTCCTGGCTCGAGTAGGTCAGTAACCAAGGGCAGGGCCCAAGTTCAGCTTAGAGCTTACAACATGCACAAGTAATCAAGTAATCGACGTACGGTAAAATTTATCATGTTTGGAGGTCGAGTGAGATAAAGTACACGCTCGCCTTAAAACCGTGGCCCACTTCATATGAGCATATAATTTATGATAATCAAGTAATCAGGTGGTCAAGTAATCAAGTAAGTTGGTGATCACGTAAGCA
This sequence comes from Coffea canephora, assembly GCA_036785865.1. Classification (NCBI taxonomy): domain Eukaryota; kingdom Viridiplantae; phylum Streptophyta; class Magnoliopsida; order Gentianales; family Rubiaceae; genus Coffea; species Coffea canephora. The sequence continues at coordinate 23,131,896 of CM071922.1, forward strand.
GATAATCAAGTAGGCAAGTAACCACATAGATTAGAAAACGGTAAGTAAACACGGTTAACGGTAAACGGTAAACGGTTAACGGTAGTAATTACGGTTAATTGGTAGACATATGTCATTTCAATAGGCCGCCATTGGCCGTTTTTCACTTTCACCACGTAAGAGTCGAGGAGATTCACTCCAACCGACTTATGCTGTCATAGCATAATTAATCATTTAAACACATCATGTAAATATGCTCTCCAAACATTTCATATCTAGTATTTCAAGTAATCACATAAGTATGCTCTTTAAGCATTTCATATCGAATAGTTCAAGTAGTCACGTAAATATGCTCTTCAAGGGTTTCATATCGAATAGTTCAAATATACATACTTCAGGTGTTTCATGTCGAGTAATTCAAGTATACATTATTCAAATATGCATGAGTGTGGTAAATACTTAACATATAGCACTTAACACCTAATGACCAGGGGTTAAGCATGTCATAGACTTATTCCAATTACGTATTCCTATATGGAACACTCACCTAGTCAAAACAAGCGAGTAGTTCTCAAACAAGCGTTTTAGGTGTCCGCTCCGAGTTTCTCTGGGAGATTCCCTCGAGTGCCTGAGCAAACAATAATCAACTACCACTCAAAATCATTCTAATTATCGAGGAAAATTGTACACTAGTACAATCTAAGAAATTAACGCAGAGACGAGTCTAAGAGTTCGTGTAACTCGAGGTTCAAAAGTGGGTTTTAAAATACAAGACAAATCTGATTTCCATCTTTGAAATCAAATGTAAAACGATCAAATGATATTGAAGGAAAATGGAGGGTTTGAAACCCTTAGTTTCCTTTAAGTTAGAAAATTCCAGATTTAACAAGCAATATTTGAAAAATCATATTTCACTCTTCACAAGTCCAAAATTGGAAAACTTGGTACTGTTGGAATCCTCTTTCAAAGTACTAAAAGTTCTTAGAAGACACTTTTCCACGAATGTAAGTGAAAGGCACTCAAATTTTGGCTCAAAGTTGGTAACTTGAATTACCAAGACAGATTTAAGTTGGTTTTTGGCCAACTTTAGAAATTCGGCAAAATTCACTTGTTTTGAACTAACCTTTGAAATTTGGAAATCAATTAGTGTTGCAATCCAAGAGTATAACAAAATAAGCGGAACGAGAAACGGAGTTTCGAGCACCAAGATATAGTACCTCTAAGTTGCTGAAAAAGTTAAGACTGTTGGGCTATTTTCCAGGTTTAAAACTAGATTCGAAATATCATTTGGTCATCAAGTTGGCATTAGAAATACATCAAACTTGGTACACTAAATCTTCCATGTGTGAACAACATTTCTACTAAGTTTCGTACAAAAACTCTCACGGTAAGGTAGTCATTAAAACAACCAAAGTTTATGAAGAGTTTCAAGGCTAAACTACCTTCTCACTTTTCTTTCGTTTACAAACTTTTTGTACCATGAAATCAGTTCCAAATCTCTCCATTATTGAAACCAAGAGTTCATAAACATCCACTGAGCAATTTAAAGACCATTGACATCCAAATTCTAGAAATAAAACTCTCCAAATCAGATTTGACCATTTGGCTAAGAGAAAACGAAAAGTTTTCCAGATTCGATGAGCGAATTTTGTGACATCATTTGCATATCAAAATGGTCTTAGAATATTACCAAATTTTGTACAATTAAACCTCCATATGAGGATTACTCTTCTATCAAATTTCATTTGAAAATTCACACGGGAAGGTAGTTAACTAAACCATCAAAGTTCAGGAAATTTCCCAAGGTAAAACTGTCTTCTAGCTCTTCTTTCCTTTTTAAACATTTTGTCCAAAGCAACCAACCCAAATCTGGTTTATTTGTGAAACAAAGTCCAAGGAACATCTAATCTAAAGTTTGGTAGACGTCGGACATCAAAGTTTCCAAAACAACAAGTCCCAAATCATTGTTAGTTACAAATCTGTCCAAGTGGAAAATTCTATCACTGTAGCAGTTTCAAACTTTGGCCACAACTCACTCCATTCAACTTGGAATTGGGCGTGGTTGATGGCGTTGGAAAGCTCTCTTATAAAGCTGAATTTTCTCAGAAGAAACCATGTTCAAATTCCATTCACAAATAGCTCGTTTTTGAGCATCAAGAAGCAATTTCTGTCCTGTCTCCTGGAGAGCAATGAAACAGGACAGTGATATCCGATCGAATGGTGTGGCTCACTCAAGTGGAACCAGAATGTGAAATTGGTACCGATAGAAAGCTAGGAATGTCTAGTTTCCAATGCCGCAAACGGCACTTGATTTCGACATCGGAACAAAGAGTTATGGCCGTTACAAAATGACTGCCTGGGCAATACGGGATTCATTTTCCAGTTTTGCTAACTTTGGAAATCAACTCATTTGACCAACCAAATCATGTTATTTTTCAATGAAATTTTGTACACACTTACAATAATAGATAAACAACATAATCAATTCATTAGAATCTCAAAATCTGGCACGAAAATGGTCGGACAAGGCAGGGGTAAAACGGTCACTTTTGCTCCAAGCACCTCCTTTGATTTTCTACCAACAATACAACATTAATCTACTAATATAAGCACTAAACCACCATTAATTTCATCATCCAACATCAAATCAGCAACAACCCAAGAGTGGGAGTTCATAGAGCCCACTTTCACATTTTTCCAACAATATCAAGTCATCTACTTACATGCAAGTACTTAGAGATGCATATCTACTACTATAAATCAAGTTTAAGGTGATGGATCATGTTATACCTTCTTAATGTACTAGATCAGAATTTTTGGCCCTCAAAATGCTCCAAGAAACCGTGATTTCCAGCACCCTTTTGCAGCTCAAAATGATCTCCTAGTGTTAAGCTAAGTGTAGTTCGAATTTGGAGTGAATTGGAAGAGGTTTGGTGAAGATTTGATGGAGGAATTGGAAGAACTCTTGAGCTATTTTTCTTGCTTTGTTGTTCGGCCAGATGAGGGAGCAAGAGAGAGAAATTGTGGTCTGAAATGAGGCTTCCAAAGGAAGCTTAATGGCTAAGGATTGGGTGCACAAAAGTCAACCGCAAAAAGTGCGCGCACGCGCGCGTTTTGTGCTCGATTCCTCTCGCGTTTGTTTCACTAGTGTACTAAACTCCTAATGCATTTATATTCATATAAATATTATTCACTCTTAATTGTCCCAAAATAAGGGTCTAAAGTTCCTAAATTAAATCGCGCGCGTAAAACGCGTACTTCCAATTTATGCGCGATAACGCGAAACTTCCGAGAAATTCTTATAACGATAGTACTAATAACTATCACTTGAGTATTTAAACATTAAAATGCCTAATTTAGGTCCATTGTACATGTCTCCAATATTTCAAACCTATTGTACTCTCAATCGATCAAGATTTCCAAAGACGTGTTCACTATTTTTACAAAACGAGCTTCCGAAAATTAATTTTTGAAACAAGTCATTTTAAAAATATAATGAAACTATATTTCCATGTAATTAGGTCTCAAGAGCTTAGAAAATAATATTCGGAGTAAAAGACCAAATAAATAATTAAATAAGCTAGAAATAGGAGATTAAATAAGTAAATTTTGCGAGTCCTCACAAGTTTTCCCCCTTGATTGTATACTGGTGTATTCTCACACTTGAATTTGTCTATGTTTTACAAAAAAAAAAAAATCTTGAGTTTTCGGAAGAAAGGAGAACTTATGTTTTTATAATGTAAATCTTGAACTTGATAAGATTTTTGGTTACTTTAAATACTCTTTTTATGTTTTAAAATTCTTGGTTTTCAAGAAGAGTGAGCCTATCTTTAGGTGTACGGGCTGAAGGAACTTTGAGATATAGAGTAACCGCATTCAAGAGCACGAAATTAGTGTGAATTGACTTGGTTTCCATTTGACACGTAAGTTAGCAAGTTGTACCTAATTCTTGGGTTTGAACTTGGAGCTTGAGGCTTTAACTATAAAACCCTAAAACTGGTTATTCTTGGAGATGATGGTGCTCTGGCTGGTGGCTTGCTTATTAAAGATTTTGAATTTCGAATGGATAACCTTTGGTTTCAGCTTGTGTTATGGTTTGATTGGATCTAATTTCGTAAAGGCATGTGATCTGATTGAAATTAGTGATATTTGGACCCTTTGGTTTAACTATAGACTTAGGAAGGGTGGTATACGCCGTGAGGCTTTTTGTACCCTGCTTGCATATACTTCTATATTTTGTGGCACTTAATTGCCTATATACAGTATTTGACATATTGGGCTTGTTTTGTGACTTCTTAACTCGTGCTATAACTTTTGATACATGTAAAGAAGCATGTTTTGATTCTAAATATTTTTGCAACTTGTATATGCATTAAGTTCTTTTATGCTTAATTATTCCTTTTCTTGCGCTTATAGACTTCTATTAAGTATAGCGGCAGGAATGGGAAAAAGGGGTCGTGGCCTAGGGTTTAGACAAACCCGTACTCATGAGAAAATTGATGGATAGTCTTATATAATTTAATGAGACCCTAGTACTGAATACGAATCGAGAATAAACCAGAAGATTAGATCTACCAGTGTATAATGGATTAACCTAGTTGGGAACTTAGTGAGATTTTCCTGTGCGAAATTTTAATAGTTGCTTTATACGTATATTATGAGTGGTCCTATGGCCATCTTTCAACTTTTATGAAGTTTGAACTCCGAAAGTATTTCGTTGGTTTGGTGAGATGACTTGAACTCATTACCAATTTGTTCTACTTGAACAAAAGCACTTTCAATTTTACTTGACTATTACTATACTCAGATTCACTTGTTTTACTTTTTCACAAAATTTATATATATATATACACATTTTGAACTCGTTTGAGAATCGAAATCAGATAGAGTTCAAGCTCGAATCTTTTCTTAGGAACATGAATGCCTATTTGTTATGAATCAGATATTAGAAATGATCGGGCTTTATGTACTAGTAGAGTTAGCTCTTGGTTTGGATATAAAAGGGTGGTAAAGGTGTTGGATCACAGGTTATGCGAATATGAACCTACATGTCTATTTATCTTTCTTAAAGGTATTTTCTAAAATATATGCTTTACCCGAACATAGATTTAACTCAAAACTTTGAGGAAAAGTGTTGGAACACCCTCCATGTATATGTTATGATTATTATGTATATTTTTAAAATTCATGCATTAAGTTGCATGATTAATCTTCTTAGATCTATTTGAGAGATTTGAAATATGTATTGATGATTGTGGTTAAACATTATTTGAAATCTCTTACTAAGAAAATATAGTTTTGGATCATGAAGAAAATTTGTATCTTTAACTCTAATTTTGAAAATTTTGAATCGCAATTTGCCACAGATACATTCAAAATACATCAAAAGTCTCGACTTTATCTTTTAGGTCATGATTGGTTTGATTTAGACAAACTTTTGAGGAAAAGGATTCTGGTCCTACTAGTGCGTAACAGTTTTTAGTCAAGGTTCGGAACTTGTTTCTTATGGCGTGTAATTTATGGTTTCACTACATACGTGAGTAAGACCTTAGAACGGAAGTACATATCATTATATCAAGGGGTATTACTTTATTTGTGGGTGTGGATTTTCTTACGTATCAAATTCGTGGAGAGGTAAGAGTAAATATACCTGGATGACTTAGATGCGTGAGAATTTATAGGTTGTGGATAGTTAAGTTTTAAATTTTGATTTGCTACTCATTTAGATGCTTTGAGTTGTTGATAGGCTGACAGTCAGGATTAAGCAAATGGATGAAATGAAGAGTTTGGAAGAGATGCGTATAGAAATAGAAGTTCTTCGCAATGAGTTGGAATTCCAGACTAAATTGGTTGAATTTTGGGAAGAACGATGCAAACAAGAGTTTGTAGAGAAGATGGAATTATGGAACAAGAAATTGGAAATGAAAAAGAAATAAGAAGGAGTATTGGAGGAACTTCAGGAAAAAAAAAAACTCGAGGGGATGCGACCCACTATTCAAGTTTCACCTCAGTATATTTCTAGCAACCAAGTTAAGGGTAGTGAAGGAAACTCCCATAATGAGAAAAGGGAAACGTAAAGAGAGATGTGAACATGAATTTGTTGTGGAGCAGAGAGAAAAGAAGAAAAAGAAAAATAAGAATTCTCAAGCTAATCGGGCCGTAACTTGTAGATACTGTGGCAAGTTTAATCACACTGAGATTATGGGCTGAAGGAAACAAGGAAATGCTTGCTATGTGGGAGTCCTGAGCATTAAGTTTTAAGTTGCCCGAGGAACTCCTCAGCAGCTCGTTAAGTCTGCTGCAAAACAGTCGAGTGTTAGAGGGAGTGGTTAATACTAATGGCTATGAGAAGAACCAAAGTATTAGAAGCTCTACGAGTGAAGATGGATTTGACTTTGCTTAAGGACAGGGATTATGATTATAACCTAGCCTATACTGAGACTTTTGAAGGTTGTAATCTTTTGTGTAAGGGATGAAATCTTTTGTTGCTTTGAACATGGATGACTTAGCATGTTTTGCTACAATCTTGTTCATTCCCTTTTCTTTTGAAATGATTTGATAAATTTATCCTAACTTGATGAAACTATTATGGTCTTTTATAGCAAATGAAAGTTTACTTTGCATTTAATCAATTTCATGACTTATTCGTATATCTAAATTTTGTTACGCTTATAGCCTTGTGAGAAGGCCATGTCTATAATATCGAGGCTGGAATCAAGTGGGTATTAGGAATAAATATCTTTTACCTTGCATAAATGAATCATTTGAGTATCTACAAGTGAGACTGTAGTACTTTCCAAGTTTGATTTAATACAGGACTACAACTAATTGAGGAATCTAGAGGAAGATGTGATTAAGGCTAGTTCATCAGAGAAGTAAGCACTTTGAAATTCGATTATGCCATTGGGAGTAATGAAATACACCAGTAGCATTAATGGATTTGGGTTAAAAATTGGCAGTAATACTCATAAATGACTTGGGGACTACAATAAGATATTATTGAATGTAAGGTTTCATTTCGTACTTCGATATTTGCATACATGTATACGGAACCAGATATGATTTTTGAAGTTATTGATTCTTGAGGGCTTTTACTATCTATTTTGAAAGATTAATAGGGTTAAGGTCCAGTAGGACAAAACTTGTGTGCTAATAAGATCTTTTGCGAGATATTTAAAGTTCATTGTGTATACCAATTTAAAGGGCTATTACATCATTTGTTCTTGAATTGATAAATTTCTTAAGGCAATTGAATCTGTGAACCGCATGAAGGAATTGTTATCTCGCTCGTCGTGAGCCGATTAAGAATACAAGACTTACGTGATATTTAATGCGGAATAAGTTTTACAATCCGTAAGAGTGGGATGCAAAAGTGACATCTGGAGTTTTTGAGTTAACGTATGAATTTCGAGGACGAAATTCTTTTAAGGGGGAAAGGATGTGAGGACCCATAATTTTATTATTTCAAAATATTGCTAAATTGGTCATTTTAAAAATATTTCATACTCGAGTTACCCAAAAAAAAATAAAATAAAATAAAATACTAAAGTACATGAATTTCTCGAAAATAAATTTTACCGATTGGTTCTTTACGCGTATATTATTTTAATGCCCAAATTTATTCAAGATGAATTGCTTATTGTGGTTATTATTATTATTATTATTATTATTATATATATATATACTTGGATTATCATATTTTAGAGTTTTAGAATCGAATAAGTTGAATTTCCAAGTTCAAACGAGAAAACCCTTAAGTTTGACCTTTATACGCGTGCGTGCCGAAAAGGCCCCGACAGGCACATTAATTTGATTAATTGGAAATTTTAAGAACATGATATTAGACTACTAGTAATGTACTATTAATGTACTAGGGAAATTAGCTCAGAGGTTTAGTGCACAAAAGTTGCAAACGAGCGCGAAAATTGGACACGCGAAGACCCTAAACGGACCTAGCATGAGTTGACACTTAGACTTAATCATTAAGTCATCAATTCTCTCCACTTTCATTACAATATCTGATGGCACTCTCTCTCCTCTCTTCACTCTCTCTGTTTGGCCGAAAATAGGAAGAAAAAGGGCAGAAAAATCTAGCCAAAATCCTGACAAAATTACTTCAATCCACTTCCAAATTTCATCATCCATTAGAGGGCTTTGATCCTAGCTTGGAAGACGGGGCTGTTCATCAGTTTTCTTGGAGGAATTTCGGTCAAAATTTCTGCCCTAAAGCTGTCCAACTAAGTGCTTGAGGTAACTCACTCTCCCACACTTCAATCTTGCAAAATTATAGCTCAAATGGAGCAAAGGTAGCATGGGTTTGCAACCTATGGCAGAATTTTGGTTGATTAATTATTTGATTGCAATTTCATGACATGTTGGACGGCTTGAGGATGCTTATTGGTGGCTGATTTGATGAATTAACATGTTTTGGTTGCTGATATTGTGCTATGTTACATGTATATAGAATGATTGATGAAATGAAGTTGGAAGAAAGTTAGAAATTTGGAGAAGGTACTGTCTGAAATTTCTGACTTGCTGCCGACTTTCTTGTTTGCTGCTGCCCTGTAATTTCGAAAATTTTCTGGTGCAAATTGAGCTTCCAATTGGTGTAGATATGTTGTGCTATGTGTATTGTGGTTGTCTACCAAAAATCAACCGAAATGGTTGGTTAAATTTTGAGTTACAAGTAAAGAAGCAAAACTGGAGCAAGCTCCAGAATTTTCCGACCAGCAACATTTGTGTAGCTATAACGTTTTGCTCATTGATCGAAATGGAGTACCATTTGTGTCATTTGAAAATAGACTCTTAGAGCTTTAAAATGGTACCAAGCCCATTTTCTAGTTCGTCCCGAGCGATTCGTGGCGAGTTTTGGAAGTCGGCAGCCTGTTTATTACTGTTCATCCGAGACTGTCCAGAAAATCCATTTTGTTGCTTGATTTTGAACCGCTTATGTCTGGATTTTGGAAATGATTTCTTCTACACAAATATAACCTTGTAAACCTAGTTTCTAAAGCCACCAGCCATTTTCAATTTCACTGAGAATCGAGTGAGATACGGCCTAATTAGCGAAGTGCATTAAATCTGAAAAATTTCTGGAAAGGCCAACAGTCCAGGAATTTTAGCGAACTTCAACTTTTTATATCTTGAGCTAGGAACATCGGAATAGAGTTCCATTTTTTTTATTTGAAACCTGGATTGGAAATTTACATTCAAGTCAAATTTCAAAGGCTGGTTTTGATTCTATGATTTTGGCAAAAATTCCAAAGTTATTGGAAAAAACTTGGACTGTTTTGACCTATCTTCAATGCATAGTAAACTTTCTTGGAGAAATTGACTTTTTTCTGATTTGATTCTTGGAAAGTGACCTTCTGCAAAGTTGTTATGCTTCAAATGAAGTTTTTGACGGTGTAAAATTTTCCATTTTTAGACTTTCCGAACTTCCGGATTGATTTTTTTCCAAGAATGACTCGAAAAGTGAAAATTTCCAATTTGGACCTAAATATTCTTTTAAGGGCCTAGGTTACATTTTTACAACTCTTAGAGCATTTCAAACCTATTTTCATGGTGAACTTGAGTTCACCTATCACTTGAGACCTCATTTGAAAGTCGGTTCCTTATGAACTGAAATACTTTGGAAACTGGAATATTGGAGTCAAAATTGACTGTTTCTTTTCTTTACACGAATACTGTATGGCCTGGAATTTGATATACAATGCATTATTGCATACCTTCAGGATCTCAAGAGGACTTCGAGGGAACTCCTGGCGAAGCATCTTAGAGCTAATTTCTCAAACTTTGACTTCTGATACTTGGTGAGTATCAAGTGCATGTGAAGTGTTTAAATGAAATGATTCTTGTACTTGCTAGTTAATGAGGCTAGGGCGTACTTTATCGCCCTTGTCCTCTTTTTCATGAAATTGCTTGCTTGATAAGTGATACGTTTTACATGTGAATGCAAATGAAAGTGTTTTTCGTGAGCATTGAGCGGCAGAATGTATCATGCCCTTTTAAGGTAGGAGGTACCGCTCATCCCGTCTCAATGCTATGACCAAATCTTGTCGATTGGAGCTTCGTCTCATCGACCTAAAAGTGAATGGGGGGACGCCCCAACCCATTGGCTAGCCTTGTAACTCGAGCTGGCAAGGGTTTGGTCGAGAAACTTGGTGAACCTTGGGAAGTGTTATAGCTGGATCCAAATAAGGGATCTTGCTAGGTATACTTGTTAAGTGATACCACCTACATGCTTGTTTGGTTACGGATCCAAGAGGGTGTCATGGTGGCTGGAGGTAGTAAGTGGAGTTCTACATGGATAACTGTTAAAGTTGACGGAGGGTCAACTACCTGAGCTTGGATCGCGTGTGGATTAGCTCCTGAGAGCTCCCGTATCCTTGTATTGTGACTAAATTCCCTAATTGCTTAATGTTTCGCAGTTACTTGTTACTCGAGTTATTGCTTTATATTGTGTCTTTGCTAGCATGCTTGCATGTTTTTCCCTTGGTCTCACTTAGCGTTAGCTCACCCCAATTCGTTTTCCTTAACAGGTTTGGAAGTGGAAGTTCTGAGGCTTAATTAGTGACCCCCAAAAATATTTTTTTTCCCACAAGGCTCGAGGCCAAAGAAAGCGTTTGTATTGAGTGATTAGTGCCTGAAGGGGTATCTCATATATAATTTGAATTCGATTCACTTGATAAGTATTTGATGTAATTATATGAGAACTGAGGACTTTTGTCTTATTTGGGGAATGATACCCTTACTTGAGATTTGTAATGTATCTTATCTCGTTCTAAGTTTGAAAAATGTTATTTCGTTTATTCTTGAAGTTGTATCCTATGTTATTGGATGTGAGTGATGTATTTTATTTGAGAACTGTAGTGAGTCCCGGGGAGAGCTGGGCAGGCGGTCCGCCGAACCCTTTGGTTCGCCTTAGGGGGAGGTGGGGCTGTCACACTTGAACTGGAATTTTTTTAGGAGAATTGATGCTACTTAATTCTATGTATGTTGGTTGAAGTATGTTCAAAATTTTGTAGGAAAATGAATTGGTTTTGTGCATTATCTTGTTGGAACAAATAAGGTTGCAAAAAGCTGGAAAATGGCCTAAGATTGGCTGAAATTGTGATCTCAAACTCCAACGTCAATTTTGTTATTTTAAAAAGGGTTTTGGTTGGATTTTAGCTCGAAAGGTTCTATTGGAACTTGATCTTGGTACATATAATGATTTTGGATCCAAATTTTGAAGTTAAAAAGAGGGCAAAGTAAGATTTCCTCCAAAAGTTTAGTGGTTGACAATTTTATGGATTTATTTGACTTTGGATCCTTGGTTTCATGAAATTTTAGTCGATTTAGTTCAAGAAACCCTATTAAACTGTGATTCTTGTTTATAAGATGATTTTGGGACAAAAGTTATGAATGAAAGTAATTGAAAATTGAACTTTTGCTATGATTTACCTGCTAGAAAACTTGTAAAAGTGGAAAGCCTTATTTAAACTTTTGAAATACTTTTGCCCTATTCGAAAGTTGTATTTTCACTTGAATTGTCGATTTTAAAGCCTAAATGGGTTGAAGTGTCTAGAACACTAAAGTCGACTAATTGGAAAACAAAGTTTTCGTACTTAAGTGAGTTGATTTGGTGAACACTAAGGGTTCACTTATATGTTGTAATTGTTTGCCAGGGTTGCAATCTAAGCATACAGGAGATCCTTCCGTAGATGTTTAAGTGCTATTTGGTGAGTGTTCTAAGTGCATGGTAGCACTATATAAATGCTTTATATGTTAATGAGCTTGAGAATGATATCACTATAAACTGTCATTCTTTTGAACTTGTTTATGAACGGGCGAGTGTGTACTTTATCGCATTCGACTCTCCTGAATTGTTATTGCTATAAGTGAGCTTGATATGATATTATTCAAGGTTGAGCCAGCAAGGGCTTTGTCAACTCGATTACCAAACTTTGGGCAATGTATATGTGTTGGATCCATCCTGTCCTGGGTATATTCAAGCAACACCAATTCTTGAAATTTTATTGGCGTGCAGGCCTGATAAGGGGTGAAAGGTGGACGGAGCGGCGTGAAGTGGTGATTGTACATGGACATGAAAGTTGACGGAGTGTCAACTATTTGAATTACTGATTGATCAAGTGTTGGCCAGTGCTCAGTATCTTTCATGATTGTTATATTGATTTAACGATGTGCTTATATGAAATCTCTCGTTTTTGTTTCTTGTTAGCTTAAATATGTGATTAATTGCTTTCTTAAATTACATGTCTTTCTTAGACCTCACTGGGCACAAGCTCATGCCTTTCCTTTTGTTTTCCTTAGCAGGGTTGGTTCGTGATTTGGAGATTTAACACTTAACTTTTGTTTTTAGTTAGATTAAGTGATTAGGGTACTATTTTGTTTTGAATGGTAATTGTAAGGTTAAACTCTTTCTTTTGTATTTTAAGTTGCTTTGGCAGACAATTATATGTATTAGTTGTATTTAGCATATTTTATGGTAAGGTTGGATATTGGGGTTTGATCCTATGGTTTGTTATCGAGTCCTGATGAGAGTTAGGCAGGCGGCCCGTTGATACATTAGGGTACGCCCTTGGGAGAGGTGGGGTCGTCACAAATCGTAGTTGTCATTATAATTGGAACAAATTTTTTCAAGAAAACGAGAAAAAGTAAAAGCAAACAAATGAAAGATTGTGCATGGATACAATTGAAACTTTGAAAATAACTGGAAATAGTCTTTCTCTGAGTTCATAATATTGCATTCAACTTCTTGAATATTAATTTTATTATTTAAAAATAAAAATTGGATGGTATTTATATTATTTTTTTAGCTCTATATATTTTTACTTTTTTATGTTCAAAAAATATAATGGATACCCATTAGATATCCAAATACATAAGAGTTTGGATATGCACTTACTTTTTTAGACACATAAGTGTCTGGATTTAGGTTTAACCAAATTTAATGGGTATGGATGTGATGTCCCCACTTCTGCTAAGGGCGAACCCAAGGGTATCCGCGGAACGCCTGTCCAGCTCTTACCAGGACTCGATACAATTCAATTCAAACTTAAAAATAACAACCAAATAATAAAAGTCGAAACGAAGAAAAGTCGCTTCCTTAAATAAATGTTCAAATCTTACAACAAAAGTTCTCAAAAGTACATCACTTTCCCTAAAATACAATCACTAGAAGTCGGCTAATCAATTACATCTCAAAATACTAATCAAAAGTAATAAGACCAGCTTCTCCAAAATTCTTTCCATTCCAAGCTCCTGTTAAGGAAAACAAAGCTAATGGGGTGAGCTGACGCTCAGTGAGGCCAAGAAAACCTGCAAACACATAGTTCACATAACCATGGCATTTGCACGAGAATTAAAACAAGAAAGTTCAAGTAATTCATAAATAATAATAACACACATTCAATAAGGATACAAGAGCTCTCAAGAACTAGATTCCACTTACTTCGCCAAGGATCGATCAAATACTTCCCTGTGATGACACTCCATCAGCTGGATGGGTATTAAGTCCGTAGAACTTCACTTACTTTTCCCCGTTCACCGTTACACCACCTGTCCCGAGCCCACTCTTCTTTTATAAAGGCACTACTCCACGAGTATGCCAAGCGAGATCTCTTAATAGATCAAGTTTTTTATTATCTCATGGTTCACCGAGCTTCTCAACCAAGCCCATACTAGCTTGAGTCGCAAGGTCGGCCAATTGAGATTTGGGCGTCCCCCACTATTATAAATATAAGTCGAGAAGATTCACTCCAATCGACAATGATTCAAACATAGTATAATTCACTATTGCAACACTTCACTTTATTCACTTAGCAAATTCACTTCATACAATTCAAATATAATTCACTTAACAGAGAACAAGTGCGATAAAGTACACACTTGACTCGACAATTCTAAATCATGTAATCAATGAGAAGCAATTCAAGTAATTTCAACAACTCATGCACTTAACACTCACCAATTCAAAACTAATGAGTAAGTACACAATAAGATCTTTAGTGGTCAGCTCTGAGATTCTCTTCAAGATCCTCTTGAGCGCCTAAAGAAATAACAATTATCTATCACTCACAAATACTTACAAACCCCTTGCCAAACAAGGAAGAATGTACACTTATTTAGAACTTAAGATAATGTCTTAAAAGTGAACTTTAATTGCTAAAAATTGAGATTCGAAAGTGAGGATTTAAAGTCTCAAGAGAAACTTGCCTCTCCAGTGAAATCGGGTTTAAAACGATCTATCAATATCAAAAGGAAATGAAAAGTTCCTAGTAACCCATTTCCTACGAAATCATGAATTTTCAGCTTTGCGCGATAAACTTGGTAAAATCGAATCTTGAGTTTGGCATGTCCAAAAATGGAAAACTTTATACTGACAGAAACTAGATTTAAAGTATTAAAAGTTCCTAGAAAGCAGATTCTAAACAGAGAGCCTCTTTATATTTCAGCTCAAAGTTGCTGATTGAAGAAGGTAAGACAGAACCAGTCTTGGTTTTCAGCGATATTTGGAAATTTGGCAAAATTCACAGAAAGTGAATCAGCTTTTGAAATTCGTAACACAATAAGAGTCCCTAAGAAGGTTTCAAACACGACAAATGGAACTAAATTCGGAGTTTTGAGCACTAAGATATAGTAGCTTAAAGTTGGCTGAATTTTGTACACTGATAAAAAATTTCCGCATTTGAAGAGCAAACTTTAGGTGTTATTTGAGTATAGAAACGGTTTTGAATTAACACCAAATTTAGTACACTTCAACTTTCATATGTTGACTACCTCTCTACCAAATTTCAAGCAAAAACTCATGTGGGAAGGCAGTTAACAAAGCTACCAAAGTTTGAAAAAATGTTTCAACGCTAATCTGCCCTCTTGCTTTTCTTTCTTTTCCAAATGTTTTACACAATGAAATCAGCCCCAATTTGATCCATTTTGGAACCAAGGTCCTATAAACATTTAATAAGCAATTGATAAGCAATTGACATCAAAATTTTAGAGACAAAAAATCCCAAAACAACTCTAACCATTCAGCTAGCAAGAAGGGAAAAACTTTCTAGTTTTCCAGCTTTGTTGCACTTTCGAAATCAGACCACACCTCACTCAATACAAGTTCAAATTGGGAATGGTTGGTGGCGTTGGAAACTAGGTTCAAAATGCCACATTTCATCAGAAAGAGTTGTGTCCAAAATCAGTTTACAAGTGAGAGAAAATAAAGCCACAAGATGCAGCTTCTCCATTATTCTCGGATAGACAGTCACAACAGAACAGCAAACTTTGCCGAATCACTACAGATGACTCAAAATGAACTAGCGGGTGATTTTTATACCATTAGAAAACTACGGATGTCTAGTTTTGAATGCCACAAATGCCACTCAGTTTTGAATTTGGTACAGAGAGTTACATTGAAACAAAGAGATACTATTTGGACATCCTGATTACCATTTCCAGATTTCTTTCAATTTCGAAAACCCTAGTTTTGAACAACCAAATGAAATGATTTTCGCTAGACACTTTGTACACACAATATACCACATATAACCATCAATTTCACAGACAAACTGGCATCAAAAATTTGAAATTAAAACTGAACATCATAACTAGAAATTTGGCCAGCTATCTTGTACTATTTTCCTTTGATTTTTCTTTCACTTTCTAACCAATGTCATCTCATACAACACATAAACAACATCAATCAACTAATTACACCTCAAGTCAGCTACCTATAATCCATCTCAAGACTGCTAGCCTAGTGATTAAAGCAAGAAATGAAACACCTCAAGTCCGCTAGCCTATTTCTTGCTTAGGGTTGTAAACCCATGCAAACCAACCATGATTCTTGAGGAAATTTGAAAGATTGAAGAAGGTGAAGGGTTACCTCTTGAACCCTTGAAGAAACCAGAAATTTTCACCACAAAACCTCCAAGAAAATCCACAAGATGAAGCCTTTCTTCAAACCAAGATGAATCTCCAAGTGGTGTGTGATTTGGGTGAGGATTTCCAAGTGAAATGGAAGCAATGATGGAGCAAAGTGAGAAGAGCTTTCTTCCTCCTTTTCCCTTGGAGTGTTCGGCCGAGCAAGGAGAGAAGAGAGAGAGTGTTGGTTGGTGTGAAGCTTCCCTTGAAAGATTGGAGGGAAAATGGAAATAAAAACTAGCCAAAGTCAACTGCAAATAGTGTTCGAATAGTGTCCCGTACTACCATTTTTCTCTCTTGTTTGTTGCACTACTGCACTAATCCTCCAATACAATTCCTTTAACATTGTATTTACTCACTTTTATGAGTCTAGTATAACTTTCTCAAATTTTCACTTAGTCGTTCCGACGCGAAATGCGTGAACTTTCGACTCACGAGCGATAAAGCGAAATTTTTGAACTCACTCACCTCTAATCCCTCAATTAACTTTTCCTAGTCTACTATTGATCATTCTTAATATTCCAAGATTATTGCACTCTCGGATCGAATATTGCCTTGAAAAACATGTACTCGCTTTTTCTCAATAAACAAGGCTCCGAAAAATTAAATTTGCTAACAGAATGTTTTTAAAATAAAAGTGAGACATTGCTCCATGTAAATGGATTTAAAATGGTTGAAATAAATTATTCGAAGAAAACGGGTGAATAAATAATTAAATAAGCTAGTAAAATTGAATTAAAAGTAAGTAAAATTCGGGTCCTCACATCCTTCCCTCCTTAAAAGGAATTTCGTCCTCAAAATTCACACCTAGGATAACATCATACTTCTCAATGACTAGGTTTATCAAATCGATCAACAACTTACACTTTCCAACTCATATCTCACAATTTCTATTCACCCAATTAGCAATTAAATTTTGATCCCCAATAGGCGTTTTAACTTCCAAATCATAGGGTAACTTAATCGGCCTCATGTCTACCCCACTCATGAATCTAGGGTTTGCAAAAAAGTGTGTCATATCATGGTCATTTAGAACCTTAGCTAAGCAAATTCCACCAGTATCAAGTACTTACTTCAACTTTCTCCAAAAACCAAGATACATGATCTCAACATGTCCTTTCGACTATCCATCAGTCTATGAGTGGTAGGTTGTGCTAAAACTTAATTTAACTCTTAGCATTTCTTGCATCTTCGGCCAGAATCGAGAAACAAATCGAGGGTCTCGGTCAGATACAATACTTACTGGTATCCCATGTAGCCTTATAATCTCATCCACATATAGCTTTCCTTGGGTGATAATTAATCGGAATCATAATCCTCTAAAAATTTCCACTCAATTACGTTGTCTCATGTTCAACTCTTTTGGTAAAAACAAGTACTTAAGGATCTTACGGTTTTAGAAAAGTCCTTGATAAACCGACGGTATTATCCACCTAACCCTAAGAACTCCGAACTTCGGTAGGGTTTTCTGGTCGTTTCCTCTTAAAACAGCTTCCACTTGAACTGAGTCCATAGTAATTCCTTCCTTAGATATTATATTACCTAGAAAGGCTATTTCTTCCAACCAAAACTCACATTCATTGAACTTAACAAAAGTTGGAACTCTCTTGGGGTTTGTAAAACTATCCTCAGGTGTCTTTCATGACCTCCTTGAACCTTAGAGTATACCGATATACCATCAATAAATGTCACCACCAATTGATCCAAATACAGCTTAAAACCCCAATGCATTAAGTCCATAATTGCTGCTAGTGCATTAGTCAACCCAAAGGGCGTAACTGTGAATTCAAAGTACCATATTTTAAATTGAAAATGGTCTTAAGTACATCAGTTTCTAGGATCCTCAATTGGTAACAGCTCTACTTTAAATCCAACTTGGATAATACCACGGCTCCTTGCAGTTGATCAAATTTTTATCTATATGAGGCAAAAGGGTATTTGTTCTTAATGGTCACATTGTTCAAGTCTCGATAGTCCATGTATAGCCTCAAACTTCCATTCCAAATATTATATCCGGTCCCTTAATTGTTAGGCTCACTAAATCTATCAAATATTTCCTTTCACCAACTCAAATCTCACAATTTTAATATATCAAGTTGGCAATCAAGCATTGGGTCCCAATTTTAACCCTAAGTTCTCGATTTTTGGTCCACCGCGGATCCCTGGTCACCTCCAAGATCTCAGGTTTGCCTACGCTCTCAAGTACAATCTCGACCACGTCTACTACTGTTCATGTATTATCACTAATCTAAAGGTGTATGGCAAAGTTTAAATATACCTGTAAGCCATGAAATCAATTAAAAGCAAGTAAATTGTCATATGTTATAAAAGATTATAATAGTTACATCAAGTTGGAATAGGTTTATCAAATCATTTTAAAAGGAGAAGGGGAACAACAAGATCATAACAGAACGTGCCGAGTTGTTAAGATACAAAACAACAAAAGAACTTTCCCTTTTTCAAAAGATTACCACCTCTAAAATGCCAGTCTAGACTAGGTAAAACTACAACCCCTATTCTTCAAGTGGAGTCGAATTCATCCCCACTCGTATTACTTCCATTACTTGGATCTCTCTCACAGCCATTAACATTAATCACCCCTTCTGGCACTCGACTGCTTTGCAGTGGATCTAGCAAACTGTTGAGTATTTCCTCTTCCTAGAGGAACCAGGGCAAGTTGAAACCTGATGTTCGGCACTACCGCACCTCAGGCATTTTTTTTTTTTTGCCACAGTATCCACAAGTTACGTGAGGAGTCACGGGTTGACAAGTTTGAGAATTTCCTTTGTATTTATTTTCCAGTTCCACGTTCTTGCGTAGCAACTTAATTTTCTTTGCATATTCTTGTTTCCACCTTCCTTCCCAGTAGTCAGTCAATTTTTTTTGAAATTCTACCTCCTTCTGAAGAATGTCCATTTCCTTATGCATCTCTCCCAAATTTGTCATTTCACCGGTTGGTTTAAGTCAAATGCTAGCCTGCCAGACAAATCAAGAGTCAAAATGAGTAACTATTCACAATGAAAATTCTAACTATATTACTCTTTCATTCTTTTGCTTATAGGTTACCCCGGATTATAAATCTAAACTATTCTCTGCTTAATATTGACGAGCTCTTGAGTTTCCACAAGATTACTATCATCACTTATAACATAACAAGATACGGAGATCTTATTCCTTAATATAAAAGTTCCACACCCAAATTCACTCTCCAATACTCATCTACAAAGTTGCTCTTGAATAAACCCTAATCTCTTACTTTCACTAGTGCATCATTTCATCCCCTCAAACCAATCTACTATTTCGAGGTTAGACCCTCCGTGAAACTTAGATGGGCGAACTTCAAGAATCACTCTATTCTCACACCTCTCTTGGTTTTTAGGTTAGTTGATTAGTTTAGGGCTTTGGTGCTCAACTAACCATACTAAGATATAAATCATATGGTTAATAGTAGTAACAACTTGGTTAGCTCTTTCATTCCTAGGATTTTTGGTTTGGTCCAGATGCCATTCCCTAGTCATCCCCTTGAGCTTGGGGTTGCCTAACCCCTCATCCTCAACCCCTTTCACTTTTTTGGTCATTCATAAATTTAACATTTATAAAGGTATGATGTAATATAAGTATACATAAACGAAATGACACTTTGATCATGCAAAACGAAAATAATTAGAGAGACACCAAAATAATTATAAATCTGTACAACCCATAACATAGATTTGAAGTCATAAAGCAACAAAGTCGAGCACCTCATAAATAACGTTCAATTGCTTCAAAAAGGTAGGAAACATACTGAAACAAAATACAAAATGCAATGGTCTTTGAACAAACACCACCCCGACTATCCTTGATGAAACTATTAAAGTAGACTAAATCACTAGTTTAGTGATTGGCAGAGTCAGAAGTCTCTATTACCTCAATAGGATCATCTTCATTTTCAGCACTAGGAGTTTCCTCCTCATGTTCCTCGTCGAGTATCTTGCCATTCACTACTTGTTCGACCAAGATAACACACTCGGCCATCATTCCCTTGATCCGGTCTCTAACCTCATGTACTATCCTCGCAAGTCGACTCTTAACCTCCTGAAGCTGCTCACAAGGAACCTTAGTCTTTTCTTCGCTCCTCAAGTACCTCAGCCTCCAATTTAGGAATTCTAGTAGTCTGGGCATCCACAGTTGCCCTTAATCCTCGATTATCCTCTCGAACTACCCTAGTTTCCTCAGACAACCGCTTCCGGTCATCAATTGTGATGACCCCACCTCTTCCTAGGATGTACCCCAGGGTTTGGCGGACCGTCTGCCCAACTCTCGCCTGGACTCATTCATTCTCTTCAAATAAAATAAGGTATAACCTTGAGAATAAGTGAAATAACAGTTCCCAAACTTGGGACGTATACTTACATTCATTTCTATCTCAAACATTCATACAATCCCAAATATGACAAAAGTGTTGAATTCCAGATACATTCAACCCTAGTTGAGCACTAGTGCGAGTACAATTACAAAATTTCCAAAAACTAGACTACGCTAGTCTATACCAGTCTCATGCCTCGCTCGTACCCCCTATAAGGAAAACAAAAACTAAAGGAATGAGTTAAAAATCCAATGAGGTTCCCATACACATAATCAAGTAATTAAAACAAAACATTAGTCATTTAAGAACAACCAATCAGGAAAACATTTACAATATAAAAGCAATGAGAACACACTCATTAAAAGGATACATGCTCACGTGGAGCCATTCATTCATTCATTCGCCAACCATTTTCCTTATTCCTCCAATTATTAGAAAAATATTTGCAAGTAAAAATTCCTCCAGTTTCTTGACATTCATTCATTGATTTCATTTCCCGCCACTAGCCAAATCACTAGCCAGTTCTCCACCAACCTTCGTGGTCATACTCGAGTATACCAAACATTATCCCAGGGTCACTAGTCGCCCGACCAAGTCTGCTTCTGGCTTGAGTCAACTGGCAACGAAGGGCAAGGGCCCAGTTCAGCCAAAAAGCTTACATTCATGCACAAGTAACATTTAATCATTGAAAATTTCACGTTCATTTAGGTCGAGTGCGATAAAGTACACACTCGCCGAGCAAAATTTCATTGTAGCAATCATTGAAAACATTTATTATTTAATCAAACATTCACAATAATCCACAGAGTCATTGTGAGAACTCGTAATTTTTCCCATTTTCTAGGTTTTATTATCTTTCATGGCTTGTTTTCTGCATTTTCCTGATTAGGAAAATTTCTAGATATTTTTAATGAGCAGATATAGTTTTTGGATGATTTTTCTAGTATCGAATAGGTTTTGAGAAATTAAGAGCGTATACCGGACGTGGGACCTGCTAGTGCGAAAAGTTTGGAAAAATTCGGCCAACTAGGTTAAGTTTTGGATACTGGAATTAATTTACCGGGTGTTAAGAGATAATTAGAGGGTGCTATTTGGATTGGTGTGAGAGGGAAAAAAAAGATAGATATGCATTAATGATGGTGACAAGTGTCACCATAGGATTGATTCTTAAGTTTGAACACTATTCACCCTTTTACCTTTTGGTTAAAATAACTCAAAATTGGACCAAAAATCACTCCAAAATTCACTCCTTGAAGCCGGCCCTCTTGACAAGAAGAAAGAAAGAAACTCTCCAAGTTCTTGATTCCATCTTGCTCCAAATCATCAAAACAACCACTTAATCTTACTTTTGTTCCATAAAACCTCTTCACTTAGTGTTTGTAAGGTGTTTGGTGAAGTTGTTTGGAAAGCTAAGGTGGTTAATTGCTCTCTCTCTCTTGTTTTACCAAGGTGAGTGGTGAAGGACTCCTTTCCTCCCTCTAATAATGTTTAATTCATGCTTGGTGATAGTATGAGATGCAAGTTTATGGATTAATCTTGATTTTTGGATAAATTGGTGAAGTTTTATAATTATTGGTGATTTTTCTGATTTAATATGAATATGATTATGTGGGCATGTATGATGATTGGAATTGGTATGTAATGAAGCTAGGAGGTGGGAAAAGTGGTTAATTGCAAGCAATTTCTGTTTTGGAAGAAAATTGAAAAACTAGGGTTTCAAAGTTATACATTCTGCCCGGTTTTGTAGCTCATGGTTAGAGGCCTAATTAGCTTTGGGCTAAACATGAAAGTTGTAGGGAATGACATTTTAGGGGTGCCTACAAAATTTCAGGTCAATCGGAGTAGCGTAGCTTGAGAAAGGTCGAAATTACCCTTGCTGTCCTGGTTTTACCTGCATTTGAGAATTGCGTCTGTAATTGGTTATTATGGTTAGGAATGCTTCAGAATTGGTTATTGAGGTCTTCTGATGAAATGTATCCCTGTTTCTAAGCTTTCGGATGGCTTTGGAATTACTGGATTTGGACTTAGGTTGCTTGTTTTATGATGTTTACACCAGAATGCATTTTGTGAATCTGTTTTTCCGGTTCTGGTGTAGTATCTTGCATTTTTGACCTTGTTACACTCGAAACTGGACAGAGTTACCTTCTGGAACATTGTAGCCCTATCTCTTAGCTTCAAAACGGTGGGTCTTGTACCTTCATCCGATAATTGTAGTGCCTTTGGTGACATTACCGCAAAATGAGGTCAAAAACTGTTTTTTCAGGGCTAAAGCTAATTCCATTTCCGGATTTTTCCAGTTTTCTCTAATGCTTGTATATGCTTATGGAACCCTAATGGGGTTGTATTTGGCATTGGTTTATGACTCGTTATCGAGTCTCATTGTACTTTTTTTGCATGTTTTAGGGCGTGACGGTGGTTCACGACGTTCTTTTGACGGAAGTGCATGAAAAACCATTTGCAAGCTTGGTGAGTGTACTACTCACTTGTGTGTTACTATATGGCTTTGATACTTGAACTTGATGCGTTGAATGTTAAAGGATTGGAGTGAGAGCGTACTTTATCACTCTCACTTATTGCTTATGATGTTATTGGAATGTTACATGAAATGAAAGTACTTGACTTGGTGTCATTTGGACGAGTATCCAACGACCATGATTGTTACCATTGAGCTCAACCCCATTGGTAGTTGATTGAATTGAGCCGGCAAGGGCTTGGTCGTGCCAATTAATGAACCTTGGGGACTGTTATGGAATCTTGTAGTATGAGAGACTCTCGATTCCGGTATACTCGAGTAATACCACAGTGCAAGTGTTTGGAGTTCGGGCCCGATAGAGGAATGTTAGGTGGAAGGGATGGAAGTAAAGTGAAGTCTACGGTTGGTTACTTTTAAACATTGATGGAGAGTCAATGAGATCCGATCAAGAATGCAAACGAGGAAAAGGGCTCTTGAGAGCTGCCCGTATCCTTTTATCATCATTATTGATGTGTGCCTTTATTTACTTTTGATGAATTGGACTGAAAAGCTTGATGCATCTATGAACTTGGTTGCTTGAGCAGTATTATCTCACTGGGCAATTAGCTCACTCTATTCCTTTTGTTTTCCTTACAGGAAAATAAAAACTTTTGGACTGCAATTGATATTTGGTTGCTGAATTGAGCTAGTTGGACATATCTTTTGTATAGCTCATTTATTGAAACCCTAAATGTACTTTTGGGTCCGTTTCTCTTTTGTTTTGGCAAACCATACATGTATCCACTTTTGAATACTTTTGTATGCCGCTTTGGATTGTAAATACTAAAGTTCACGATGTGAATGTTGGCTTGATATTTGGTTGGGTTTCGAAGGGTCGGTTACTACTAATGGCCGACTCCGGATTTTTTTTTTGTTTATTTTGACATTTTGACTTGTTTACGCGCGTTTGTAAGTTCCGGAACACAATAGATCGCTCTAAACTGCATCGTTAGTCCTGGCGAGAGCCGGGCAGGCAGTCCGCTAACCCCTTTGGTTCGCCTTAGGGGAAGGTGGGGCTGTCACAGGTGGTATCAGAGCCTAGGTTTGAATTGGCCTGGGTGTATTAGAATTGCTTGATTTGAGGGTTCTTTGTTATGGCCTTTAAGCTTATTTATAGTTAATTGCTCTTTTGGTGTAGGATGGCCGGACAGGGTGAGCCTAGTGATAGTCCTCCGGGCGAGAGACCTCGTGAAGCGCTTCCAGTGATCCCATACAAGATTCGGCCAGGAGGGTTCGTGGTTCGTTAGAGCCCGGCTAACCACCTCAGACGGTGTGAGTGCCGACATAAGTATGCTTACCCTAACGCTCTAGTGTTGGCCGTGGCCGCGGAGCGTAAGGAGTTGGCCGGAGAGAATGCTTGACTTGAGGCCGAAGTGACCCAGCTTAGGGCGGCCAATGAGAGACAAGCCGAGCGTATTAAGGGCTTGGAGTACGACGTGCTAGAGGTAGAGGATAGGGTGGAAGACCTCTACACTCAGCTTAGGGAAGTCCGTGAGCGCGAGTCTAAGAGAGCCCGAAAGGTGAAGGTTCGAGCTGCCTCGATCCTGAACCTCTATACTGACGTGGTCGAGGGCATGAGTGACCAGGACTCTTGTGCGGGGCCTGAGACTGGGGTTGGATCCACTCCGTCCGGTGGGTCTACTAGCTCGTCGTCGGACTAGGTTACGACTCCTAGGGTCTTTGAGATAGTTTTGTTTCTGTACATAGGGTGTGAGAACCCAGAAAAGGAAAAAAAATTTTATTTATTTATTATTTTATTCCTGTACACCGTTTTCTTATATTTTCTTTATTATATTACTTTTATCAATATTTTATCAGTAAATATAGTTTTTAAATCATTTTTCTAGTATAAGGTAGTTCGTGAGAAATTTGGAACGTATTTTGGACGTGGGACCCGCTAGTGCATTAAGTGAGAGAAATTCGGCCGATTAGGTTAAATTTTTGCGTAAAGGGATTTTATGATTAGGTATTAGGAGATAGTTGGAGGTTACCTAGATGGATTAGCTATGAGGGACCAGAAGATAACTCTAGCAAAACAAAGTGCCAAGTGTCCAATTTTGGTTGGACCAAGCTTACCTAACTTTTGACTAAACTTTCCTTACTTTACTTAAAGTTCAATTTTGACCAAGATGTCTTCATTCTTCACTTGTCTTGGCCGAAAATTCTTGGGAGCAAAGGAAAAAAATTCTGCAACCTTTCATCTTCAAATCCTTGCCAAATCTTGAAAACTAACCGATTATTTCTTGAATTAGTCCATAAAATCATCTTGCTAAGGGTGTTTGAAGAACTTGGTGGTGTTATTTTGGAAGAAAACCTCATAAGCTTCAACCTTTCTTGA
The DNA here is from genome assembly GCA_036785865.1 of Coffea canephora. NCBI lineage: Eukaryota > Viridiplantae > Streptophyta > Magnoliopsida > Gentianales > Rubiaceae > Coffea > Coffea canephora. The sequence goes on from CM071922.1 coordinate 23,156,991, forward strand.
AGAACTAAGGTATCTTGCTTGGAACTCATCTATTGTTTCTAATTTTGGCCAATTGGTGCCTTATAGGAGCTATTTATGCGATTTTACGGAAGATTTGGTGGATTGGAGTGAAGTTTTCTAATTTTCTGATTTTTCTTGGAATTTTTCTGTTTTCCTATGATGGATATGATTGAGCTTGAATTGGTGGTTCTAAATGGTGTTTTATAGCTCTCTTGTGCATTAATTGCGGGTAATTACGGGAAATTTCCGCTTGTGCAGAAAATTTCAGATTTAGGGTTTCAAATTGGGGGTTTTTTGATGGTTGATTGTTGAGCTTCTAATTGGCTATAATTGAGAGCTATTGTGACCCTAATGAAGTATATTGAATGGCCTATGAATTGTTTGGGTACTTGTGGTTGTTTTGGATACAATTTAATGGTTGTCTTGTAGGTTGGAAAGCTGAAATTTTAGGGGAAATGCTGTCCAAATGACTAGAGTGTTGGATTCTTGTGAGTTGGGTTGAGATTGGATCGAATTGATCGTGTAGACACCAAATTTTCAGTGTAATTTCATTTACTTTTTTTTAGTTTAGTTTTTATTTGTCGTGCTAGGTTTATTCACTTTTTAGTTTTTTATTTTATTATTTTATTTTTAAGCTTTAGCATAGAATTTCTCGGGAAAAAGAAAAAGCATTCAAAAAATTATGTTTTAGTTGTTTTGATTTAAATTCAATGTTTTCTTGGAAAAATATCAAAAAAAAAAAAAACCATGCAATGCAGTGAATATATGAAAGATACCAATTTCCACGGTTTCTCAGCTTTCAAAACATTCGGCCACCTCACTCCTTTGGATTCTTATCAAAGAGCCTTCCGGACACAATAACCATCGGATGGCTGAGGTGAGGAATGAGAAGCTGGGATTGAAAAGGACCATTGATATCAGGGTTTTGGGTTTTGGTCATTGGATTAAAAAGGAAAAAGGATCGGGGAGAGGGCAGAGGTAGAATCCAGTGACGGCTAAGGAGGGCTGGAAAAAGGAAACGGGAAGAGAGAAACCGAGACTGAGAGAGATTGAAAGTGAAAGTGAGGGAACCAAGGGGGTAGGCGATTGGTGAAGAAAAAGGAAAGGAACAACAGAGGGAGAGGGAGCTAACGGCTGAGGGCTCCAGGAAAACCTGGGCAAACAGGAGAGAAACCTAACGGTTACAGCGTCGACCAAGGAAGAAGAGTCAGCAAAAGAGCCATTGAAATTGCTAACCCTCCTGATCGTCATCACTTTCACCGAGAAGAAGCACCATCACTGTAAGTTGCGCTTTCTTTCCTTTAAGCTACCGAATCTTGTCCTTTGTTTGTGAGTTAGAAACCCCAGATCTTAATGATTGTATGCTGGGCTATGTTTACAATTTGTATTTTATGAAACTTGTTAGCTTTCGTGCTTCCTCTCTTTCATACAAAAAAAAATAAAATGGATGCCATCTGCGGTTTCTGCTTCTGTGACTTCCTGATGGGCCCAAAGATTGGATTTTTATGGCTTTGAAGTTATGTTAAAGCTGATTATGTGAGTTTGGGACTGATGAAATAACAACTTTGGTTAGAGTTTCTGTATGAATATAATCGTACGAGGTGAGCTACAAAGTTTGCAGCAGAAATCTGATCTTATGACCCTTCTCTGTCCAGATTTTCCTTCCCCTTGCATGATATCTTGAGGATGAGTTTGTAACTGTGACGCCCCGAAAGAATGAGTGTGAGAACCCGAAAATTTTCTAAGTTTCTAGGGTTTATTTTATTAATCGCCTGCCTTTTCTACATTTTCTTTATTAGAAAATTTCTCCAGATAATTTTATGGGTAAATATAGTTTGAAAATAATTTTTCTAGTATCGATTAGTTTTTGAGGAATTAAGAGCTTATACCGGACGTGGGACCCGCTAGTGTGATATAATTTTGGTGACTAAGTGAATTGTGTGCTAAGTGTTATTATTTTACAAGGTGCTAGGAAATGATTAGAGGGTGGTTATATGATGTAACCATTGGAAGCCAAAGGATTAAAGAAATACTAGAAGGGCCAAGTGTCACAAACCCATTGCAAGTTGGACCTTTGACTAAGACCATGATTTCTTCTTCTTATCTTGACCAAACCTTTTGTTTTCATCATTTCTTCTTCTTGTAAGCATGATGGACGAAATTTTGAGAGAAAGAGAGAGAAAATCCAGCATCTTGCACCTCAATTTCTTCCTCCAATCTTGAGTTCTAACCGATTAAATTGCAAATCACTCCATAAAACTTGCTAGCTAAGGAAGATTGAAGCTATTGGTGGAGTTGTTTTGGAAGAAAAATCCCTAAGCCATCACCTTTCTTGATATTTCAAGGTATCATGTCTAACCATCCTTTCTTTGATCTTGATTTTGTTAAATTAATGACTTGTGATGGCTAATGAGATGTTTTAGTGGAAGATTAGCACTTGAATGCAAAAATTTCCAGATTAGGGTTTTCAATTTCCCCAATTCTGCCTGACACTGTTCATCATAGTTAGAGGTCGAATTGGCCTTAGCACAAAACATGAAAGTTGTAGGGAATGACATTTTAGAGGTGCCTACAAAATTTCAGGTCAATCGGAGTAGTGTAGAATGAGAAAAGTCGAAATTACTATTGCCATCCTAGTTTTACCCGAATTTGGGAATTGCTTCTGTAATTGGTTATTTTGGTTGGGAATACTTCAGAATTGGTTGTTGAGGTCTTCTGATGAAATTTATCCCTGTTTCTAAGCTTTAGGATGGCTTTGGAATTTCTGGATTTGGACTTAAGTAGGTTGAGTTATGCTGTTTGCAGCTGAATGCGTTTTGTGAATCTGTTTTTCCGGTTCTGGTATAGTATCTTGAATTTTTGACCTTGTTACACTCAAAACTGGACAAAGTTTCCTTCTGGAACATTGTCGCCCTATCTCTTAGCTTCGAAACGGTATATCTTACACCTCCATCCGATAATCGTAGTGCCAGTGGTGCCGAAACCGCAAACTGATGTCAAAACTGTTTTTACGGTTTAGAACTTAACTTTCATTTCCGGACTTTTCCCTAGCTTGAATTGTACTTGTACTACTTGGAGCTTATTGAATGGCTATTGAATGAATTTATTTGTGTGTACCTTTGGGACTGGCTGAGGAAATAATGAAGCCATGATGGCTGGAAAAGTTAGCAAATTCAGGGGAAGTGCTGTCCGAACTTTGAAGGGACTTGTTTGCATTGAGTTTGTGATCTAAGACTTGGATTTGAGCAAGGAAATGTTATATGATGGATGATTCTGAGCCATGGAGGTGAGTGACCCTAAACTGTTTCCAAAGTTACTTATGAACCATTTCTTACACTATTTACTTCATTGCATATCATGAGTGCTTGCATGTGGCCCATGACATGTTTTGGCTTAAATGAGTACTTGAAATTCATGTGCTGAACACCAACGTCTCCACCTCTGTGTACTGTTCATCTGGAGCAAATGGGTCCCCCTCTGACTGTTTACTATTAAATGTTTGTTTGGAGCGTTGTGTGTTTAAGTACAACAATTTCACTGGCTCATGAGAGCAATAAATGTACATTTGATCTTGGAACCATCACATCACTGAAATGAACGACTATAAAACTGATTTGCTTACTGATTTTATTGGTTACTCACTGAGTTTTTAGCTCACCCCCAAAATGTTTTATTCCCCTCCACAGGGCTCGTGGCGAAGAAAGGGCTTGTAGTGCTTATTCATGTGAATGGATGGATTATCACATGTATGGTTTGAATTTGGATTTCCTTTTGTGTAATAGTTATTATTAGGGATTGTAATGAATGTTTGGAATCGATCGGATGTATACATACGTTCCACGCTTGGAATTAGTTTCCGCTTCGTTTTGTTTATATGTAAATGTTGGAACATTTGAGTTATATTTGAGGTTTATTCTTGTATTTATTTGAGGACTGTAGTGAACGACTGAGTCCCGGCGAGAGCTGGGCAGGCGGTCCGCTGAACCCTGGGGTACGCCCTAGGGAGAAGTGGGGCCGTCACAGTAACGCTGAATGAGGGCTTGAAAATTAGATCTTTGTTGTTGGCCATTTGTCATGTAATGTTGCGCAAATCCCTGGAAATCAGAATTGCAGAAAGTTGCATCAGATTTTATTACAGTAGTCCTACCGAATGTGTCTGTTCGAATTTTCATTTGATGGCCATTCGAATGCTAGATGGTACTCTTGCTTAGTTTCTAGATTGCAAATGGCTGATTTGTGGGCATAAGAATCTGCTGCAATAAGCCCGAGCCCATGGCTTGATGTAGCAGCTCTTTCCTTTCTTTGGTTGTTCTTTTTTCTGCCGCAACATGTGCTTCTCATTTGGTCATTCATTTGATTTTAATGATTTGTGTTCCTGATTGGTTTGTGTTGGGTAAGGTGTTCAGTTGCCCAAGGATATTGAGTGTTGTTTTTCACTAGCTCTTGTTTGAAGTCTTGCATGAAACCTGCATTTGAAAGCTTAACGTTGCAGGAAAGAAAAAATCTGGAATGAAAGGTGCAGGAGAAAACAAAAAAATTCTGAATTTACTTTGTATGTAGCATTGCCAGAACTTGCATGATTGCATTTTTAGTTATGGGCCTGTTGGGTTGTGGTTGTCTTTGGTTTAGTGTTGCAGTTTTTGGTTGATTGGCTGATATTCTAGCTACGTTAGGATTGCATTTGAGAAACCTGGTAAGGAACCAGCAGAAACGCATGCCAGATGTCTTTCACTGTGCTGCCTGCATTTTTTTATTTTTTTATTTTTTTTCTTTTCCACCTGTTCGTTCATCTGCTTAAGCAGTTGTCTTCCTTGCATTACCGCATGGTCATAGGAGGTTGTTCAATAGATTGTTTGGAAGGTTTTTGGGTGTGATAACATCAAGTGAAATGTTTGGTGGCTGTTTTCCTTCACAAAGCGCGCATGTGTTCATTGCATTAGGGATAGGTAGCCATCAGTTTCCTTATCTTGTTTTGGTTTGTTTTCTTGGAAATCTGGTTGAGGCAAATGATCATGGCACTCCATTGCAGTCTTCTCTTTTTCTTCCTCTCCCCCTCCTCCTAAGTTATTGCGTTCCAGCTGAGTGTTGAATCCATTGGGCTGCTTTATACAAATGCATTTGGGATAAATGGAAAAGTGACCGAAAGAATGGTAGCTGGAAAATTTGCAGAATGCATGGGTTTCTTTGTGTCTCTTGCATGAGTTTCATCCTATGTTTTGATTGCTTAGATGTTAAAGTTCTATACTCGGTTGTTCAGTTAGAGTTTTTGATGTTTGGTGGGTAGAGTTTAGATCAAAATTGAGCATGCGAATTGAAACTTGCATTTGGAATTTGAAATTGCAGCAAAGGTGTTTGGTCGAAAACGTTGCAGAAGCTTATTTTCTTTTTCTCTTCGTGGATTGCATGCTTTGCATGAAGAAATAATTTCTAAAAATTGCAAATCAACCCCTTGGTTTGTCCTTAATGCTGCTATGACCCAATCAATTGAATAATCTCCTCAATTTGGTCCTTGGTAGTTTTAATTTTATAGCTTTATTGCTTGTTTGCTTCAATTAACTACTATACTTTGTTTCAATTGCACTTAAGTCATGACTTTAGGGGCTTCATGATCAAGTGAGCTTTGTTTTGCACATTTTCTTTAATTTTCCCAAATAAATTGGTACCTTGACCATTTCTTTTATTTTTGAGGATAAATAAGTGATTTCACTCCATTTAAGGCATCAACTCAAGGGAGGTATAACTTCTTTTATCTTTTTTGTCTCTCCCCTATGTGATTCAACGTGCTAAGTAAGAATTGCATGTCTACTTGCTTCCCTTGCCTTTCCTTAATCCCTTTCATTTATTCCATTTTTACTTTTGCTTTTTATTTAAGTTATTCTTTATGGGGTATGTATACACCTCTTGGCTTGTAATAGATAGGGCTTGGAAAGCACTTGATAAAGACCTACTGAAGACGTGTGCCTAGCTAGCAAATGTAATAAGTTCATTAGTTTGATTGCTTGCTTTTGTGGCTATGTGTTAACTTGCTTTATTAGGTTCTTGCATTTAGTCGAGCATGCTAAGTGTTATGTGCTATGTGTTTATGAGTGTTTGGCATGTCTACTTGCTTTCTATAGTCGTAGATGAATGTGATGGATGAATGCACGTCACCACACTAGTCCAATGCTAGTTGTGGCTCATTATTCCGTTAGGAATTCATAGAAAGGGCTAGTCCAACGCTAGACCCAATAGGCCGTTCCTTTCGTCAGTGCATACTTGCATGTTCACTACATTTCATGCATTTTTCTTAGTTTTTATCATTTGGCATGCTCCTCAAACCCCTTTTCCCCTCACTTAGGTTTTTTGCATCCTCATGCTAGTTATAGGGTACATTTGCTTGAAGGGTCCCCTTTCGACAAGGGAAACGAGCGAGTGTGGCTTCACAAATAGCCTTAGCACGCTAGTTCTCCCTTCTAATCAAAAGGAAAATCAAAGTCGTAAAATTAGGAGTCCTTCCCGTGCCCGACTTGATGCATCCCCTTAGGGTCATACACTTGCATTCTTTTTTATATCACCTCTTCACCTTTTAACCACATTTTCTCATTTTTCTCAATCCACACTTTCTCAACATTTTTTTATCACTTATTTATTTCTCACCTCACAAATGGCACTCAAAATTACACTTATATGTATCTACTATTCTATTTTTCATCCATTTACCCACGAACACCTTTATTTTATCACATTTGCACACTTGCACTTACCTTTTTTTTTACATTTCGCATCTTTCATACATTTTCACACTTGCACATATTTGAGTCTTCATTTGCATTTTCCTATGACCTCTATGAGATTCTTCCTATTGACCATCACAAACCCATGTGATTGGGACCAAAAATCTCATAAGAGACATTTAGATTTAGGTTTGCATTTTCTTTTCCATTTCACATTCATCTAGTCATATCCAACATGCGATACATACCTTGGGTAGAAAATTAGGAAACGTGGGGCTAAGTCACGCAACTAGCTTTGGCTAGGGTAAGGGAGTGCCTTAGGCTCCGCCTTTGCCTTCTCCCTTACCAAACGTGACCCCCGATCCCTTTCTTTGGTTACGTAGACCTAAAAGTTTTCAAAAATCATTTTTGGGTGACTTGGTACACCCTAACTCTATACCAAGTGGCGACTCCATTTTTCATACATAAAACCCTTTTGAACTTTACTTGACCAAAACCGTCGCATTTTACAATCCCACGGTCTTTACTTTCACTTATACACACGTTCACACACACTACACACACTACTTCCACACTTACACACCATTATCAAAAAGTGGGGCGCGACAGATCGGTTTTAGGGATTGCTTCTACTTTTAACCCTAAATGTTATGTATTTTCCATTTCCAAGCAATATTTGGGTTTTGCCTTAATAGTTCCTAGTATAAGGTATTCGACTCGGATTTGAGTCTTAATTGTACTTTCTTGATTATTATAGGGCGTGCCGGTGATCCGAGACTCACGTCGGGTGAAAACTTGTGAAATTTCTTTATTTGACTTGGTGAGTGTACTACTCACATATTTGTTATTCCGTGGCTTTTTTGTACTTGAATTCTGTGATTTGGACTAGTTGTGATGATTGTTTGAACTAGGTGAGGCGGGGGTGTACTTTACCACTCTCGTACTCTCTGGCCTCCTTGACTGGTTATTATATTAGATCTACTTGTTTGTTGTTATATCACTTGAATACTCTTGACTGGACTTGATTTGGTGTCGATTGGATACCAACCTTTATTGTAACTCTGAACCTTTACTGTTTACTCTGAGCTCTACCTCATTGGAAGTCAATGGACTCGAGCCAGTAAGGACTTGGTCGGGGACATTTGACAAACCATGGGGACTGTATTTGGGAATCTTTGGGTATGAGACCCTTGATTCCGGTATACTCGAGTAATACCAATTCTGTACTGTTTGGTGTTCGGTGTGAGAACCCGTATTTCCCTAATATTTTCCTAGGGTTTTAGTTCCTTTAATTGCGTAATTTTTGCATTTTCTGGCTTAGAAATATTTTCTGGATGGATTTTATGAGCAATTATGGTTTTGAGATGATTTTTCTAGCATTGGAGAATTTTAAAAAAATTAAGAATATATATTGGACGTGGGACCCACTAGTGCGAAAAGTTCGGAAAAATTCGGCCAATTAGGTTAAATTTCGGATACTGGTGGAAATTTATCGGGTGTTAAGAGATAAGTAGAGGATGACATGGCATTGATGTGAGAGGAATCAAGTGATAGGAAGGCATTAAATGAAGTGCCAAGTGGCACTATGTGATTGGTCCACTTGTTGGACATTTTTGACTTTTCTTACCATGGATTAAATATCTCAAAAATTGACTAAAAATTCACTCTTTCTTACCTCTTGTTGGCCGACTCTTGAGAGCTCAAGAAGGAAGAGAATTGCTTCAAATTTCAAGCTTCCATATAGCTCAATCTTCCAAACCACTTGCCTAACTTAGTTTCTATTCCATAAAAGCCTTCCATTAGGTGCTAGTGAGTTGCTTAGTGAAGTTTTTTGGAAGAGCTAAGGTGGTCTACAACTCCTCTTCTCTTGTTTACTAGGTAAGTGATGATTGAACATTCTTTTATAGCTAATGATGTTGAATTTATGCCTAATGGTGGCTATTGTGTTAGAAATTGTGGATTATTTCTTGGTTTGAAGTGATTTGGTTGAGTTTTTTATTTTTTGAGGAATTTTCTGGTTTCATATGATCTTGATGGTGTGGTTGTTTTTGATGGTTGGTAATAAGGGGCTTTGGCTCTAGTAGGTGCATATGATAGAAAATTGCAATCAATTTTGGATTTGGAAGAATTTCTGGAAAATTTGGGTTCTTGGTTGAACATTCTGTCTGAAATTTTAGGTCATAGATAGAGGCCGAATTGGACTTTACTCAAAACATGAAAGTTGTAGGTATTGATGAGTTTGAAGTGCCTGCAAAATTTCAGGGCATTTGGAGTAGTGTAGAGTGAGTTATGCCGTTTTTACTGTTGCTGTTCTGGGTGAACAGAATGTGCGAACTGCGATAGTAATTGTCTGTTTTGACTGGAATTGGTTTGGATTTTGTTGTTGGTGTCTTCTGATGATATGTAGCTGAGTGTCTTAGCTAACATATGCCTTTGGAATTTCGGCATTTGGACTTGTATGGACTGAGATATACTGATTACAGTTTTTTGTGTTTTGTGAACCTGTTTTAGGAATTCTGGGTTAGTATTTGGCATATTTGATCTAGTTGTGTTACGAACTGGATTGAGTGGTCTTCTACATTATTGTAGCCCTGCTTCATAGCTTCGAAACGGTGGGTGTTACACCCCCATCCGATAACCGTAGAGAATTTGACGCCATTACCGCATAATGAGGGCAAAACAGTTTTTCTATTCGGGGCCAAGACTAATGCTATTTCTAATTTCTGGTTTGCTATCATGCTTATTTATGCATATGAGACCCTATTGGGGTTGTGTTCAGCATTGTTTTATGACTCCTCGTCGAGTCTCTTTTAGGGCTTGCTTTCATTTCGGTTGTTTCCTAGTTAACTTTTGTACTTGTACCACTTTGAGCCTAGTGAACGGCTTTTGGGAAATGAGATGACTTTTGTGTGAAATGTTGGGACTGATTTGAGGATATAATGAAGCCTTAATGGCTGGAAAAGTAAGAAATTTAGGGGAAGTGCTGCCCAATTTTCTAGGCCGTTTGGTTTCTTTAAGTTGGATTGGCCTTTTTGTGGAAATGAAAGGCTTTTGGGTTGTTTGTGCCTAAGTCTTCATACTAACTTTTCGTTTTCAAGAAAATCATGTTTTTGTACCCTTGCATTAGTATGTCTCACTTGTGCATTCCGTTTATTCGATTTTAGATATGAAACCTTCAATTGGTTTATTTTGATTATTTTAGGGTTTCTTGGCGATTAAGGCCAATCTGAAGTGAAACTTTTTGAAGTTGAATTGGTGAGTGTACCACTCCCCTTCATTGCTGTTTAACTTGATTTCTGCTCTGTAATTTGTTAAATTTGTTTGAAACGAGGGTGTACTTTATCACACTCGTTCTTTTATCTGTTCATATGCCAATTTTGAGTGCCTATCTGAATCTGCCGTCTGAATCTGCTATTCTGTATCTGTATCTGAATCTGTTATCTGTATCTGCATCTGTTCGGATTTCTATGACTTATGAGCTCAATCCTGTGGCTAAGTTATTCGAGTCGGGCCGGCAAAGGCCTGGACGATTAGATAACGAACCACGGTAGTCTGTTCGGGGATTTTTGGGTATTGAGACCCTTGATTCCGGTATACTCGAGTATTACCATTTCTGTTCGGTTACGGTGAGCGGGCCCGGTAAAGGGGTGTTTGGTGGACGGAATTCGGTGTAAAGAGGGGTCTACGGACGCGTTGGTTCTATATGCGTTGACGGAGAGTCAACCGGGTTGGATCAAGTACTGCACTGGAAATTTGGCTCCTGAGAGCCACCCGTATCCTTCTGATTTGAATCATTAGTTCCTTTGCTTTACATCTGACATGTGTATCTGATTTGTTAAATGTGAAATGCCATGACTTTATTGCTATCTGTTTGGTACCTCATTGAGCGCAAGCTCACCCCGTTCTGTTCCTTTTGTTTTCCTTACAGGAAAAATAAATACTTTTGGACTGGATTTGATAATCGGTTGCCGACTTGAGCTAGTTGGACATATCTTTTGTATAGCTCATGTATTAAAACCCTAAATGTACTTTTGGTCCGTTTCTCTTTTGGATTTGGCAAACCGTACATGTATCCACTTTTGAATCACTTTAGTATGCCCTTTTGGGAAGTATATGCTAACTTGTGAGATGTAAATATTTGCTTGACGTTTGGTTGGGTTCTGACGGGTCGGTTACTATTCATGGCCGACTCCGGATTTCATTTTTTTTATTTTGGGTTATTTTACCATTTTGACTTGTTTACGCTCGTTTGTAAGTTCCGAATCGCTATAGATAGTTCTGGTCTGCATCGTTAGTCCTGGCGAGAGCTGGGCAGGCAGTCCGCTAACCCCTTTGGTTCGCCCTAGGGGAAAGTGGGGCTGTCACATTCGGGCCCGGTAAGGGGAAAGTGAGGTGGACGGATAATTGGAGTAAAGAGGAGTCTACGGTCATGATTACCTGGTACACATTGACGGAGGGTCAATGAGATGAGATCAAGTATGGCAAAAGAGGATAAGGGCTCTTGAGAGCCATCCGTATCCTTTTACTCCGTATGCTTGGGTGTTATTGCTTTTGCTTACTTGATGTACATATTTGGATTGAATATTCTTGTGTTTATGTGCTCTTGGTGTATTTACGTGATAGTACCTCATTGGGCGAAAGCTCACTCCGTAAATTTTGTTTTCCTTACAGGGAATTATCTTTTGGACTTTTGACTGTGAAGAGTGAGTTGAGTAGAGCTAGTTGAGAGATTTTGTATAGCTCCTCAATAGTTGGAACCTTTGTTTGTACTTGGATCTAAATGCTTTCTTTTGGCTTGTAACCATACAAATGTGGTTTTTAACAGGATGTATTCCTATCCAATGGATTGTACTTGGCCTGTATATACTCTTTTCAGTGATTGTTGGAAATTGCTTGTAATCAATGGGCTCTCGGCGGATTGTGACGTGGCAGTCACTATTCGCTTTACGTTTTGACTTTTGTTTTTCTGTTTCTCATTTATTGGGTTGATTAAGCGCGCTAATATTTTTCCCGAACGACTTGAGTTAGTGTTTGACCGTTTTAGTAGTCCTGGCGAGAGTTGGGCAGGCAGTCCGCTAACTCCTTTGGTACGCCTTAGGGGAAGGTGGGGCTGTCATAGGTGGTATCAGAGCCTAGGGTAGAAATAACCTGGGCAAACCTGAAACCTGATTCTTAGAACTTTTGGGGATTGTGTTTAGACGCCATTAAGTGTGAATATATTGTCTAAGATAAAAACCTTTGCTATCTTTGTAGGTTATGGCCGGCACTAGTGGAGCGGGCGGAGGCGAGCCACCTCAGAGGCGCCCTCGGGTTATCGATTACCAGGAGAGACCGGGAGGTCCGATTCGGCTGTGGTATACCGCTAGCCGGACCCGCCGCTGCAGGCGTTGCCAATTTTACTCCTACGCGGACCACGTGGTTGAGGCGGTACTTGCCGAGCGACGGAGGCTGAGATGTGATGCCGCCAGGGAGCGTACTGAGACCCTTAGGCTTAGGGGCATCATGCGGATGCAGGCCGATAGGATTGGAGAGCTCCAGGAGGACGTGGCCATGGAGCAGGAGAGGACGGACGCTCTGCGAGAGCAGTTGCAGGTGGTTAACGACCGCCTTACTCGCGTAGTCCGGGAGGTGAGAGACCGGTCTGGCGCTATTATCGATGAGTGTGGGGCACTCATCCAGGGGGTGATTGGCGCCAATGTGCCAGGGGGAGTTCCAGGTGGTGGAGCACCAGGTCAGGGAGGCGCCCCTAGCTCTAGCTCTGGGGGGGAGTCGGTGGGCTCCGTGGAGGACTAGATTAGGGTTCCTTGAGCCTTGTTTTGATCCCGTGTGAGGGATACCTAGGAGAGGCTTTTGGTTAGTTGTTTGGTACTTTTGGGCCCTAGGTTGTACAGTGTATTTTGGCAGACCCTCTTTTGGCTTCACGGGAGTACCTTTGTATATATCTGCTTGACTGCTCATGTATGACTGTTTGACACAGCTATGTGTTCCATGTATAAATGCTCTATGTGTATACATGCCTTATGTGGTGTTTACTTTTGGTTCTTTGTTCGTGCTTCTATGACTATATTTATATGCACTTTTAATATTAACTTTGTGCCTCGACTTTAGATTGACTTAGAGAATGGAAGGTACTCGTAGTGGGCGAGGCCGCGGGCGCGGGGTTAGGCAACCCACAACTGACGAGGGTACTAGGGATACCACGACTAAACCAAATCCTGAACCTAGGGTTGACCCTAGTGCCCAGATAGCTGCTGCTATGCAGCAAATGACTGACTTGTTGGCCCACGTAGTCCAACAGCAGGGCCAACCTCCTATCCAGCAACCTGGGAACCCTGGCCATGTAGTACAGAGTGAAGATCGGGGCCTAGAGAGATTTCAAAAGTTCTCTCCACCAAAATTTCTAGGCGGGCTAGATCCGGACGTGGCCGAAAAGTGGTTAGAGAAAATGATAGATATCTTTGCCGCCCTACACTATTCAGAGGAGAGGCAGGTTACTTTCGCTGTCTTTCAATTGGAGGGGGCCGCGCGTTCTTGGTGGAACGTGATACGAATGAAGTGGGACCGGGAGCAAACACCAAGAACATGGGTAAACTTTGTGCGAGAATTCAATGCGAAATACTTTCCCCCTCTAGTCCAGGAAAAGAAGGAGGACGAGTTTATTAGGCTCCGCCAGGGGACTCAATCGGTGGCTGAGTATGAGAGACAGTTTGCTCGTTTATCCAAGTTTGCCCCTGAACTCATTTTAACAGAGCAAAGAAGAGTTCGGCGTTTTACTCAGGGGCTCAATGTGGAAATTCAAAAGGATCTGGTGGTAGCCCAGATTAGTACCTTTAGTGACGCCGTGGAGAAAGCTTTGCGAGTTGAAAATGCAAGGCTTCAAGTAAGGAACTTTCAGGTGAAAAAACGGGGGTTCTCTGCGAGTAGTTCGACCCAAGGAGATAAAGGGACCCCTCCCAAGTTTGGACGAGGAGCCGGTGGAGGAAGGCAACCGGGGATGACGCGAGGGACTCCACCGAGGGGTGGTCACAATGGACGGGGCCCGCAGAAAAGCACCTCACAGGGAAGTTCGGCCTCAGTTGCACGCGGACCCTGTGGATTTTGTGGAAAACCAAACCACACTGAGGACAACTATTGGAGGAAGGAGAGAAGATGCTTGCGCTGCGGGAGTGCAGAGCATCAAATAGCTAACTGCCCAGTGTTACCTCGGGAGGCGAGAGCAACCACCCAATCGTCAGAGGCCAACTCGGGACAGTCCAAGGTAGAAGGGACAAAGCCAAAGGTGCCAGCTCGGGTTTACTCCCTTGAGCAACAACAAGTCCCTGATCCCTTGGGGTTGTAGAAGGTACGATCCCTGTTTTCCATCGTCTAGCTAGGATTTTCATAGACCCTGGTGCTACCCATTCCTTTGTTAACCCCAATTTTATGTGCGGTATTGATATAAAACACGTTAGCTTGCCTTATGACTTAGAAGTTAGTACTCCTACGGGGGACCAACGTTTGATTACTGGTTCGATGTATTCAAATTGTGAAATTTGGGTAGGAGAGAGGAAGCTTTTGGGGAATCTTATAAGTTTAGCTATAAAGAGGTACGACGTTATATTAGGTATGGACTGGCTAGCAAGGTACGATGCACAACTTGATTGTAAGAGGAAAATAGTGGAACTTCATATACCGGGGGAAGCAACTGTAAGGCTAGATGTAAGAGGTAGTTTAGCCTCATCTGCATTGATCTCAGGTATTAGGGCTAGGAAATTTCTGTATAGAGGGGCCCAAGGGTTTCTAGCTTTTCTGATAAACACTCCCACTGATAAGTTGAGGGTGGAAGATGTGCCTATTGTAAGTGAATATCCGGATGTGTTTCCTGATGAATTAATTACTTTACCTCCGGAGAGAGAGATAGAGTTTAAGATTGACCTTTTGCCAGGAGCGTCACCTATCTCTAAGACCCCCTATCGAATGGCACCTGCTGAACTCAAGGAGCTGAAGTTGCAGTTGCAAGACCTGTTGGAGCGTGGGTTTATTCGTGAGAGTGGATCTCCTTGGGGGGCTCCGGTACTATTTGTTAAGAAGGATGGAACTTTAAGATTGTGTATCGACTATCGGGGATTAAACAATATGACCATTAAGAACAAATACCCGCTTCCCCATATCGATGAATTGTTTGACCAGTTGCATGGCGCAGTGGTCTTTTCAAAGTTAGATCTCCGACAGGGTTACTATCAGTTGCTAATTAAGAAAGAAGATGTACCCAAGACTGCTTTCAATTCTAGATATGGGCATTTTGAGTTTGCAGTCATGCCCTTTGGGTTGACCAATGCCCCTACCGCCTTTATGGATTTGATGCATCGGGTTTTCCAACCCTACCTGGACCGATTTGTTGTCGTGTTTATTGACGACATTTTGGTTTATTCTAAAATCCGTGAGAAACATGAGCAACATTTGAAGTTAGTGTTACAAACCCTGAGAGATCATCAGCTATACGCCAAATTTAGTAAGTGTGAATTCTGGCTGGAGAAAATCTCTTTCTTGGGACATGTGATTTCAAGAGAAGGTATCACAGTAGACCCCGCGAAAGTAGAGGCGGTGGCTGAATGGAAGAGGCCAGAAAATGCCATTGAGATCCGCAGTTTTTTAGGGTTGGCTGGGTACTATAGACGCTTTATTAAAGACTTTTTCAAATTGGCCTGTCCTTTAACCGACCTGACGAAGAAAAACGGTCGTTTTGTGTGGGATACTAGGTGTGAAACCAGTTTTCAGGAGTTGAAGCGAAGGTTAACCAGAGCTCCTGTTTTGGCCTTGCCTAGTGGGAATGACAGTTTCACTGTTTATACCGATGCTTCGAAGGGAGGTTTGGGGTGTGTGTTAATGCAAAATAAGAACGTGATTGCCTTTGCCTCTAGGAAACTAAAAACCCATGAACAAAACTACCCTACCCATGACTTGGAGTTAGCTGCTGTGGTCTTTGCTCTGAAAAAGTGGAGACACTATCTCTACGGGGTTACCTTTGAGGTTTATTCAGACCATAAGAGTCTTAAGTACCTGTTCTCCCAAAAAGAGTTGAATATGAGGCAACGCCGGTGGATGGAACTCTTAGAGGATTATGACTGCACGATCAACTACCATCCCGGTAAGGCTAACGTAGTAGCGGACGCCCTAAGTCGGAAGGCTCAAGTAGCCGGGTTGATGGTCAAGGAATGGGAGATGTTAGGAGCAGCTAGTGAGTGGAACCCTAGAGTGGGATGCAAGAAAATAACTTTTGGAAATATTCGGGTAACATCTGCTATTCTTGATCGAATTAAAGAAGCCCAGGAGAAGGACCCGATGGTACAAAAGTGGAAGGAAAAGGTAGAAAAGGAAGCACTACCAGATTTCAATGTGGGTCCTGAGGGGATTTTGAGGTATACGAACCGAGTGGTAGTAGCCAATGATGAGAACCTGAAAAGAGAAATTTTGGAGGAAGCCCATCGATCCAAATACACGATCCATCCTGGGAGTAATAAGATGTACCAAGACTTGCGACGGTTGTACTGGTGGGATAAAATGAAAAGAGAGATTGCTCAATATGTCCAAACCTGTCTGATTTGCCAGCAAGTCAAGGCTGAACACCAAAAACCCTCCGGACTGTTACAACCTCTTGAGATACTCGAATGGAAGTGGGAAAATATCACGATGGATTTTGTTTCTGGACTGCCAAGAACGCAAAAAGGACATGATGCCGTTTGGGTGATCGCTGATCGGTTGACCAAATCAGCTCATTTCTTACCTGTGAATGTGAAGGATTCCATGGATAAACTAGCTCGGTTGTACTTGAATGAAATTGTGAGGTTACATGGGGTTCCAGTGAGTATAGTTGCAGACCGAGATCCTCGTTTTGTATCGAGGTTTTGGCAAAAATTTCAGGAGCACTTAGGGACCAAACTTAACCTTAGTACCACTTATCACCCCCAGATGGATGGCCAGTCGGAGCGAACGATTCAAACTCTCGAGGATATGTTACGAACTTGTATTCAGGATTTTGGGGGTAATTGGGGCCAACACATGACTTTGGTAGAGTTCGCCTACAATAATAGTTTCCACTCGTCCATTCAAATGGCACCATATGAAACTCTTTACGGACGGAAGTGTCGTTCACCCATTTACTGGGATGAAGTAGGGGAAAAGAAAGTTCTAGATCCAACAACCATTCCCTGGATGGAGGATGCGCAAGAAAAGGTTAAATTGATTCGTCAAAGACTCCAAACAGCTCAAACCCGACAAAAGAGCTACGCAGATAACCGAAGGAAAGATTTGGAGTTCGAAGTTGGAGACCGTGTCTTCCTTAAAATCACGCCACTACGAAGCGTCACTGCGGGGAGAGGAAAGAAACTTCAACCACGGTTTGTGGGGCCATACAGAATTCTCCAACGAGTTGGGAAAGTAGCGTACCGACTCGAGTTGCCGCCCAGTTTATCTCGTATTCATGACGTCTTCCATGTGTCGATGCTGAAAAGGTACTATCCTGACCCAACCCACATCGTACGACCCGAGGAGATTGAGATAGATAAAGCCCTCACCTACGAAGAGAGACCTGTACAAGTACTTGATCGAAGGATTAAGGAATTGAGAAATAAGCAAATTCCATTAGTGAAGGTTATGTGGAGAAATCATGGTATAGAAGAGGCAACTTGGGAAATGGAGGAAGAGATGCAAAAGAAATATCCTGAGCTGTTTAGTAACCCAGGTGAGCAATTTCAAGGGCGAAATTCCTTAAGGGGGAGAGGATGTGAAAACCCAGAAAAGAAAAAAAATTTTATTTATTTATTATTTTATTGTTGTGCACCGTTTTCTTGTATTTTCTTTATTATATTACTTTTATCAACATTTTATCAGTAAATATAGTTTTTAAATCATTTTTCTAGTATAAGGTAGTTCGTGAGAAATTTGGAACGTATTTTGGATGTGGGACCCGCTAGTGCATTAAGTGAGATAAATTCAGCCGATTAGGTTAAATTTTTGCGTAAAGGGATTTTATGATTAGGTATTAGGAGATAGTTGGAGGTTGCCTAGATGGATTAGCTATGAGGGACAAGAAGATAACTCTAGCAAAACAAAGTGCCAAGTGTCCAATTTTGGTTGGACCAAGCTTACCTAACTTTTGACTAAACTTTCCTTACTTTACTTAAAGTTCAATTTTGACCAAGATGTCTTCATTCTTCACATGTCTTGGCCGAAAATTCTTGGGAGCAAAGGAAAAAAATTCTGCAACCTTTCATCTTCAAATCCTTGCCAAATCTTGAAAACTAACCGATTATTTCTTGAATTAGTCCATAAAATCATCTTGCTAAGGGTGTTTGAAGAACTTGGTGGTGTTATTTTGGAAGAAAACCTCATAAGCTTCAACCTTTCTTGAAGAACTAAGGTATCTTGCTTGGAACTCATCTATTGTTTCTAATTTTGGCCAATTGGTGCCTTATAGGAGCTATTTATGCGATTTTACGGAAGATTTGGTGGATTGGAGTGAAGTTTTCTAATTTTCTGATTTTTCTTGGAATTTTTCTGTTTTCCTATGATGGATATGATTGAGCTTGAATTGGTGGTTCTAAATGGTGTTTTATAGCTCTCTTGTGCATTAATTGCGGGTAATTACGGGAAATTTCCGCTTGTGCGGAAAATTTCAGATTTAGGGTTTCAAATTGGGGGTTTTTTTTATGGTTGATTGTTGAGCTTCTAATTGGCTATAATTGAGGGCTATTGTGACCCTAATGAAGTATATTGAATGGTCTATGAATTGTTTGGGTACTTGTGGTTGTTTTGGATACAATTTAATGGTTGTCTTGTAGGTTGGAAAGCTGAAATTTTAGGGGAAATGCTATCCAAATGACTAGAGTGTTGGATTCTTGTGAGTTGGGTTGAGATTGGATCGAATTGATCGGTTTTAAGGATTGCTTCTACTTTTAACCCTAAATGTTATGTATTTTCCATTTCCAAGCTATATTTGGGTTTTGCCTTAATAGTTCCTAGTATAAGGTATTCGACTCGGGTTTGAGTCTTAATTGTACTTTCTTGATTATTATAGGGCGTGCCGGTGATCCGAGGCTCACGTCGGGCGAAAACTTGTGAAATTTCTTTATTTGACTTGGTGAGTGTACTACTCACATATTTGTTATTCCGTGGCTTTCTTGTACTTGAATTCTGTGATTTGGACTAGTTGTGATGATTGTTTGAACTAGGTGAGACGGGGGTGTACTTTACCACTCTCGTACTCTCTGGCTCCTTGACTGGTTATTATATTAGATCTACTTGTTTGTTGTTATATCACTTGAATACTCTTGACTGGACTTGATTTGGTGTCGATTGGATACCAACCTTTATTGTAACTCTGAACCTTTACTGTTTACTCTGAGCTCTACCTCATTGGAAGTCAATGGACTCGAGCCAGTAAGGACTTGGTTGGGGACATTTGACAAACCATGGGGACTGTATTTGGGAATCTTTGGGTATGAGACCCTTGATTCCGGTATACTCGAGTAATACCAATTCTGTACTGTTTGGTGTTCGGGCCCGGTAAAGGGAAAGTGAGGTGGACGGATAATTGGAGTAAAGAGGAGTCTACGGTCATGATTTCCTAGTATACATTGACGGAAGGTCAATGAGATGAGATCAAGTATGGCAAAAGAGGATAAGGGCTCTTGAGAGCCATCCGTATCCTTTTACTCCGTATGCTTGGGTGTTATTGCTTTTGCTTACTTGATGTACATATTTGGATTGAATATTCTTGTGTTTATGTGCTCTTGGTGTATTTACGTGATAGTACCTCATTGGGCGAAAGCTCACTCCGTAAATTTTGTTTTCCTTACAGGGAATTATCTTTTGGACTTTTGACTGTGAAGAGTGAGTTGAGTAGAGCTAGTTGAGAGATTTTGTATAGCTCCTCAATAGTTGGAACCTTTGTTTGTACTTGGATCTAAATGCTTTCTTTTGGCTTGTAACCATACAAATATGGTTTGTAACAGGGTGTATTCCTATCCAATGGATTGTACTTGGCCTGTATATACTCTTTTCAGTGATTGTTGGAAATTACTTGTAATCAATGGGCTCTCGGCGGATTGTGACGTGGCAGTCACTATTCGCTTTACGTTTTGACTTTTGTTTTTCTGTTTCTCATTTATTGGGTTGATTAAGCGCGCTAATATTTTTCCCGAACGACTTGAGTTAGTGTTTGACCGTTTTAGTAGTCCTAGCGAGAGTTGGGCAGGCAGTCCGCTAACTCCTTTGGTACGCCTTAGAGGAAGGTGGGGCTGTCACATAGGGCGGATAGGGAAGAAGCCTTAACTAATCGTTTTGTACGTCTAGATTAGCTACGTTTATATTTCTTTTGATGAGGCCATTCCCTTGGGGATTGTCCATGTTTGTACTTGAGTTGACTGCTTGTTGTTTATATGTGTGTTGTTGCCTTGTTTGGAATATATATATATATATGGTTGTAAAAGTTTTTGGGATTTTACTTACATGCATTGTCATTTTATTGTTCTAGTACGTTTATCTAGATCAAATAGAACTTATGGAAGGCATACGTAGTGGACGGGGGCGTGGGCGCGGGAATAGGCAACCTACGCCAGACCGTGGTGCTGGGGAAACCTCCTCTGAACCCAATCCTGAATCGAGAGTTGACTCCAATGTACAGATAGCTGCCGCTATGCAGCAAATGACCAACGTGCTGGCACAAGTGGTGCAACAACAAGGCCAGAATCCAAACCCTAATCCTGAAAACCCTGGAAACCCTGGCAATCATGTCGAGAGCGAAGACAGAGCTCTCGAACGATTTCAAAAGTTTGCTCCACCCAAGTTCATTGGGGAACCCGATCCGGATGTCGCCGAAAGGTGGCTCGAAAAGATGGTCAATATTTTCGCTGCCCTGCACTATACCGAAGAACGGCAGGTGACTTTTGCCGTTTTCCAACTGGAAGGGGTTGCCCGTTCCTGGTGGAATGTCATACGGCAAAAATAGGAATGGGAACAAACGCCCAAGACTTGGGTAAATTTTATGAGAGAGTTTAACGCGAAATTCTTCCCTCCTCTGGTTCAGGAGAGGAAAGAAGATGAGTTCATCCGACTCCGCCAAGGAGCTCAATCGGTGGCGGAATACGAGAGCCAGTTCACCCGCCTGTCCAAATTTGCGCCTGAGTTGATTGTGACAGAGCAACGGCGAATTAGGCGTTTTATCCAGGGCCTAAACGTGGAGATTCAGAAGGACCTTGCAGTGGCTCAAATCAATACTTTTAGCGAGGCCGTTGAGAAGGCCCAACTGGTAGAGAGTGCCAGATTACAAGTACGGAACTTCCAGGCGAAAAAGCGGAATTTTTCTGGAAGCAGCTCTGGACAAGGGGATAAAGGTACCCCCTCCAAGTTCGGACGAGAAGCTAGGGATGGACGACAGTCGGGTACAAGCAGAGGGGCTCAGTCCAGGGGTGGCTCAGCCGGGAGAGGCCAAGGCAGAAACTTCCAGAAGGGTTCAGGTTCGGCGTCCCGTGGGCCTTGTGGGTACTGCGAAAAGTCGAATCACTCTGAAGATAATTGCTGGAAGAAGGGAGGTAAATGTCTGCGTTGCGGAAGCGCAGACCACAAGCTTGCTACCTGTCCACTCTTAAAGCAAGACGAAAAGGGAGCTCAAACCGCGCCAAAGACCAATGCTGGACCAGTTAGGGGAGATGGGTCCAAACCTAAGGTGCCAGCTCGAGTGTATTCCTTAGAGCCCCAACAGGTCCCAGATTCCTCGGAGGTCGTAGAAGGTACGATCCCTATTTTCCACCGCTTTGCCAAAGTTTTAATTGATCCTGGTGCCACTCATTCCTTCGTTAACCCTGATTTCATGTGTGGCATCGATATAAAACCTGCTAGTTTACCATACGACCTAGAAGTTAGTACACCTACGGGGAATCAACGTTTGGTTACTAGTATGGTTTATAAGGATTGTGAAATATGGGTAGGAGAGAAGAGATTGTTAGGGGACTTGATAAGCTTAGTCCTCAAAGGGTATGATGTGATATTGGGTATGGATTGGCTAGCCAAGTATAATGTCCAACTGGACTGTAAAACAAAAGTGGTAGAATTCCGCATCCCTGGTGAGGCAACCATAAGGTTGAATATAAGGGGTAGGTTAGCCTCATCTGCTTGATTTCGGGCATTCGGGCTAGGAAACTGCTAAGTAGAGGGGCGCAAGGATTTTTAGCCTTTCTGATTAATGCCCCAACGGATAAGTTGAAGGTGGAGGACGTACCCATAGTGAAGGAATTTCCGGACGTATTTCCTGATGAGTTAGTAGCTCTGCCTTCGGAAAGAGAGATTGAATTCAAAATAGACCTGTTACCGGGATCCTCACCTATCTCAAAAACACCATATCGAATGGCTCCTGCTGAGCTCAAGGAGCTAAAGTTGCAATTACAGGATCTTTTGGAGCGGGGATTCATTCAAGAGAGTGGGTCTCCTTGGGGAGGCCCTGTGCTGTTTGTGAAGAAAAAGGACGGTGGGTTGAGGATGTGTATCGATTATCGAGGCCTGAATAATATTACGGTGAAAAATAAGTATCCACTGCCCCACATAGATGAGTTGTTTGACCAGTTGCAAGGAGCGGTGGTTTTCTCAAAACTAGATCTCCGCCAAGGGTATTACCAGTTATTAATCAGGAAGGAGGATATTCCGAAAACCGCCTTCAACTCGAGATATAGGCATTACGAGTTCGCAGTTATGCCCTTTGGACTAACCAATGCTCCTGCCGCCTTCATGGATTTAATGCATAGGGTTTTTAAGCCCTACTTGGATCGATTTGTTGTAGTCTTCATCGACGACATTCTAGTCTATTCCAAGACACGTGAAGAGCATGAGCAGCACTTGAGGATTGTCTTACAAACCCTAAGAGACCATCCAAGTTCAGCAAGTACGAATTTTGGCTGGAGAAAATTTCTTTTCTGGGACACGTAATTTCTCAAGAGGGTATTTCAGTTGACCCGGCGAAAGTAGAGGTTGTGACTAATTGGAAGTGGCCAGAAAATCCCACCGAGGTTCGTAGCTTTCTAGGGCTGGCGGATATTATAGGCGTTTCATCAAGAACTTTTCCAAACTGGCCGGTCCCTTAAACGACTTGACAAAGAAACATGGTCAGTTCCTTTGGAATGCCCGAAGCGAGACGAGTTTTCACGAACTAAAGAAAAGATTGACCATGGCTCCAGTGCTAGTCTTGCCAAACGGAGTGGACGGATTTGCTGTGTATACTGATGCCTCACAAGAAGGCCTGGGTTGCGTGTTAATGCAGAACCATAATGTTATCTCTTTTGCTTCTAGGAAGTTGAAACCCCACGAGCAGAACTATCCAACCCACGATCTGGAGCTAACTGCCGTTGTTTTCACTCTTAAAAAGTGGAGACATTATCTATATGGGGTAACCTTCGAGGTTTACTCCGATCACAAAAGCCTGAGGTACCTCTTCTCACAGAAGGAATTGAACATGAGGCAACGATGATGGATGGAATTTTTGGAGGATTACGACTGTACCATCAACTACCATCCAGGAAAGGCGAACGTACTGGCCGATGCTTTGAGTCGCAAGGCGCAAGTAGCCGGGTTAATGATTAAAAAGTGGAATTTACTTGAGTCGGTTTGTGAGTGGAAACCCTACCTTGGGAGTCATAAGGTGATGTTTGGCAATATTAAAGTGACTTCCACTCTCTTGGAGAGAATTGAAGAAGCTCAAAAGGAAGATTCACTAGTACAGAAATGGGGAGAGAAAGTGGGAAAAGGAGAAACCACTGATTTCAATTTTGGTCCTGAGAGTATTTTAAAATACCGAAACCGAATAGTGGTGCCGAAGGATGAAACGTTGAAAACGGAGATTTTAGAGGAAGCCCATAGATTCAAGTATACAATTCATCCGGGTAGTAGCAAGATGTATCAGGATTTGAACGGAACCTATTGGTGGGACAATATGAAAAAGAAAATTGCTCTGTACGTGCAAAAATGTCTTGATTGCCAACAGGTTAAAGCGGAGCATCAAAAACCATCGGGTTTGTTACAACCCCTTGAGATACCCGAGTGGAAATGGAAAAACATTACCATGGACTTCGTTTCAGGTTTGCCACGAACACAACAAGAACACGATGCCGTTTGGGTAATCGTCGACCGGTTAACCAAATCGGCCCATTTCCTGCCGGTAAACATGAAGTATTCCATGGACAAGTTGGCCCAACTGTACATGGACGAGATCGTAAGGCTACACGGCGTTCCAGTCAGTATCGTCTCCGATCGAGATCCACGTTTTGTATCTCGATTTTGGCAGAAATTCCAAGAAACTCTAGGAACGAAACTCAACTTGAGCATGACCTATCATCCTCAGACGGATGGACAATCGGAGCGAACAATCCAAACTCGAGGACATGCTACGGACTTGCATTCTGGATTTTGGAGGTAACTGTGGTCAACACATGACCTTAGTAGAGTTTGCATACAACAACAGCTACCATTCGTCGATTCAAATGGCTCTATATGAAGCATTATATGGACGAAAATGCCGGTCACCAATTTACTGGGATGAAGTTGGCGAGAGGAAGGCATTAGATCCAACCACTATTCCATGGATGGAAGAGGCTCGAGAAAAGGTCAAGTTAATACGGCAACGACTCCAAACTGCTCAAAGCCGACAAAAGAACTATGCGGACAATCGAAGGAAAGACTTGGAATTCGAAATTGGAGACCGTGTTTTCCTCAAGGTTACACCGTTACGGAGTGTCACGGCAGGTAGAGGAAAGAAATTGCAACCGAGGTTCGTCGAACCTTACAAGATCCTGCAGAGGATAGGCGTGGTAGCATATAGACTAGAGCTGCCGTCAAGTCTCTCGAGAATTCACGACGTCTTCCACGTCTCGATGCTCAAGAAGTACTATCCCGATCCCTCCCATATCTTACAACCAGAGGAGATCGACGTGGACGAATCGCTTGCTTATGAAGAAAAAGCTGTCCAAGTGCTTGACCGGAAAGTCAAAGAGCTAAGAAACAAGCAGATTCCATTGGTAAAAATACTGTGGAAAAATCATGGGGTAGAGGAAGCTAACTGGGAAGTGGAAGAAGAAATGCGAAAGAAGTACCCTGAGCTTTTCGTGAGTTGAGGTGAGAAATTTCGAGGGCGAAATTCTTTTAAGGGGGAGAGAGTGTGAGAACCCGTAATTTTTCCCATTTTCTAGGTTTTATTATCTTTCATGGCTTGTTTTCTGCATTTTCGTGATTAGGAAAAATTTCTAGATATTTTTAATGAGCAGATATAGTTTTTGGATGATTTTTCTAGTATCAAATAGGTTTTGAGAAATTAAGAGCGTATACCGGACGTGGGACCAGCTAGTGCGAAAAGTTCGGAAAAATTCAGCCAACTAGATTAAGTTTTGGATACTGGAATTAATTTACCGGGTGTTAAGAGATAATTAGAGGGTGCTATTTGGATTGGTGTGAGAGGAAACAAAAAGATAGAGATGCATTAATGATGGTGACAAGTGTCACCATAGGATTGATTCTTAAGTTTGAACACTATTCACCCTTTTACCTTTTGGTTAAAATAACTCAAAATTGGACAAAAAATCACTCCAAAATTCACTCCTTGAAGCCGGCCCTCTTGACAAGAAGAAAGAAAGAAACTCTCCAAGTTCTTGATTCCATCTTGCTCCAAATCATCAAAACAACCACTTAATCTTACTTTTGTTCCATAAAACCTCTCCACTTAGTGTTTGTAAGGTGTTTGGTGAAGTTGTTTGGAAAGCTAAGGTGGTTAATTGCTCTCTCTCTTGTTTTACCAAGGTGAGTGGTGAAGGACTCCTTTCCTCCCTCTAATAATGTTTAATTCATGCTTGGTGATAGTATGAGATGCAAGTTTATGGATTAATCTTGATTTTTGGTTGAATTGGTGAGGTTTTATAATTATTGGTGATTTTTTTGATTTAATATGAATATGATTATGAGAAAATGTATGATGATTGGAATTGGTATGTAATGAAGCTAGGAGGTGGGAAAAGTGGTTAATTGCAAGCAATTTCTGTTTTGGAAGAAAATTGAAAAACTAGGGTTTCAAAGTTATACATTTTGTCCGGTTTTGTAGCTCATGGTTAGAGGCCGAATTGGTTTTGGGTTAAAACATGAAAGTTGTAGGGAATGACATTTTAGGGGTTCCTACAAAATTTCAGGTCAATCGGAGTAGCGTATCTTGAGAAAAGTCGAAATTACCCTTGCTGTCCTGGTTTTACCCGAATTTGAGAATTGTGTCTGTAATTGGTTATTTTGGTTAGGAATGCTTCAGAATTGGTTGTTGAGGTCTACTGATGAAATGTATCCCTGTTTCTAAGCTTTCAGATGGCTTTGGAATTACTGGATTTGGACTTAGGTAGCTTGTTTTATGATGTTTACACCAGAATGCATTTTGTGAATCTGTTTTTCCGGTTCTGGTGTAGTATCTTCCATTTTTGACCTTGTTACACTCGAAACTGGACAGAGTTACCTTCTGGAACATTATATCCCTATCTCTTAGCTTCGAAACGGTGGGTCTTGCACCTTCATCTGATAATCGTAGTGCCTTTGGTGACATTACCGTAAAATGAGGTCAAAAACTATTTTTTCAGGGCTAAAGCTAATTCCATTTCCGGATTTTTCTGGTTTCCTCTAATGCTTGTATATGCTTATGGAACCCTATTGGAGTTGTATTTGGCATTGGTTTATGACTCGTTATCGAGTCTCATTGTACTTTTTTTGCATGTTTTCGGGCGTGACGGTGGTTCACGACGTTCTTTTGATGAAAGTGCATGAAACACCATTTGCAAGCTTGGTGAGTGTACTACTCACTTGTGTGTTACTATATGGCTTTGATACTTGAATTTGATGCGTTGAATGTTAAATGATTGGAGTGAGAGCGTACTTTATCACTCTCACTTATTGCTTATGATGTTATTGGAATATTACATGAAATGAAAGTACTTGACTTGGTGTCGTTTGGACGAGTATCCAACGACCATGATTGTTATCATTGAGCTCAACCCCATCGGTAGTTGATTGAATCGAGCCGGCAAGGGTTTGGTCGTGCCAATTAATGAACCTTGGGGACTGTTATGGAATCTTGTAGTATGAGAGACTCTCGATTCCGGTATACTCGAGTAATACCACAGTGCAAGTGTTTGGAGTTCGGGCCCGGTAGAGGAATGTTAGGTGGAAGGGATGGAAGTAAAGTGAAGTCTACGGTTGGTTACTTTTAAACATTGATGGAGAGTCAATGAGATCCGATCAAGAATGCAAACGAGGAAAAGGGCTCTTGAGAGCTGCCCGTATCCTTTTATCATCATTATTGATGTGTGCCTTTATTTACTTTTGATGAATTGGACTGAAAAGCTTGATGCATCTATGAACTTGGTTGCTTGAGCAGTATTATCTCACTGGGCAATTAGCTCACTCTATACCTTTTGTTTTCCTTACAGGAAAATAAATAATACTTTTGGACTGCAATTGATATTTGGTTGCCGAATTGAGCTAGTTGAACATATCTTTTGTATAGCTCATTTATTGAAACCCTAAATGTACTTTTGGGTCCGTTTCTCTTTTGTTTTGGTAAACCATACATGTATCCACTTTTGAATACTTTTGTATGCCGCTTTGGATTGTAAATACTAAAGTTCACGATGTGAATGTTGGCTTGATATTTGGTTGTGTTCTGAAGGGTCGGTTACTACTCATGCCCGACTCCAGATTTTTGTTTATTTTGACATTTTGACTTGTTTACGCGCGTTTGTAAGTTCCGGAACACAATAGATCGCTCTAAACTGCATCGTTAGTCCTGGCGAGAGTTGGGTAGGCAGTCCGCTAACCCCGTTGGTTCGCTTTAGGGGAAGGTGGGGCTGTCACAGTCATTGGAAGCATAACATACAAGGAACATTCACCAGTCTAAGCCAAAATAATGTCAAAAGTTTCCTTCCAGATTATTCCCTTGATCACCTACAAACCCTAAGAATAACCAATCCCAAATTGAAATGAGCAAAGGTAATTCAAAGTTTTCGAGAGAAAAACTAACACTGTTCATCTTAGTTGATACCAAATCTTGGTCAAAACACCTCATATACTACTATTAGAGTGCATTCAAGGATAAATATGCAACTTAAGATCCAACTAACCCTAAACTTAAGCCTTACATCTCACTAATATTCATAAAAGCGAGTAATAGTAACTTGGACAGCATGCCCTTTGTAGCTATTTTTCATCCATTTATGACTTCATTATTTTTCTCAACTCAGCCCAAAGTCACACATAAGCAATATTAACACAATAGCCCTTCAACTAGGTTTAATGTCATCCAAATACAAGGCAAGTCTAGCAATGTAACCGGAAACCAGTTATAAAGACGAATAGCTAAATAGCAGGTTTGACGTCTTTTGGCGTTTTGGTCACAACTGAAGCTACGCTTATCAGATTGGGAAAAATTTTATGGTGTTTCGAATCTAATATAGAGAACTACATTTCTTATGAAGACATTGACACCCAGTTCATGCATTTTTAGGGTCAAAATGTGCAATCTCAGAGAAAATAGAAAGCTGCCCGCGAAATAGGGCATTTGGCAGTTAGGGGTAATTTAGTTCTTTTACAGGCTACAGTGCTCCAATTGAGCTGAAATTTTACAAGAAGATATTAAACTCCATTCCCTACAACTTTCATGTTTTGAGCAAGACCTGATTCAGCCTCTAGAATGGACGAATATGCAGGTCAGGAATAGGGCAGATTCATCATCAATGCTGGAAATTCACTTCTACAGAACCTAGCTCAATACTATCAAGTACTATATCATCAAAACCATCAATTACTAGCTCGATACTATCAATTACTAGGTAGAAAACCATAATCAAGGCTGAAAATGTAAACCCTAGCTAACCCTTTCACTATATCATCCAAAACTGAATCATTAACCATAATAAGCGAAGAGCATAAGCTTCTATCCAAATTTAAACAAGATTAAGGAAGAGAAAAGGAAAGGCAATCATGATACCTTCCAATAGCTACTTGTAAGTGAAAACCACACCCCTTTCTTCCAAAACTTTTACCACACAAAGGTTCCTAAGTACCAAAGTGAAGGTTTAATCGTTTTAGATTTTTGGATTCAACTCAAACAAGGCCAAAATCAAGGTTGAAATTGAAGTGTTTCTTCTCTATTTTTCTCCTCTTAACTCTCGGTCATAAGAAGAAATAATGAAGCAAAATGACCCAAAATAGAAGATAAGAAGAAAGAAAGTTGGCTTGGTCAACATCATTTAGATTTCCGACAAGTGTCACAACTAGATTTCCTCTCATTTTTTTTCTTTTTTCTCTTTCTTTGATCAAAGATTGTGGTTGGTTTAAGGGATATTTTAGGTTTAATTAGCTGAAATAAAAATAGGGAGATTAAGGTAATAAAGTAGTGTTCAAGTGGTGTGTTCAATCGGTAGCAAACGGTGCACGTCGGTTCAAGCCGATTTTCCTTAATTCGCCCGTACTAGTGTTTTAACTCATGATTCACTCACTTATTATTAGCACTTCTAATCATACACCTTCTCTTACTTAATACTTGTTCTTATCCACCAAATTTAGTACACACACCTCACCAAGTAATCACACTATCAAAATACGTAAAAATCCTAATTTATGCTACATATAAAACTAAAGATGAAACTCTTGATTCTATGATTTATTGCAACTATGGAGGATGTAAATGAGTAGTAAAGCTATTATAAAGTAATTTATTCAAAATAAAAGGGAATTTTAAGAAAATAAGAGGAATTTTGTGAGTCCTCACATCAATCACCGCTAACGCCCGTTATTTGGGTACGAGTAAGTCCTCCGGCGGTCACATAGAGTTCTAGTTCGGTGAGTTGGGTTATATCTCCAACGAACTCTCCTAGACCTTTCTTGATCACGGATCACCAGAAGGCACCCCTGAGACAGCTCATTACCCCCATTACCTTCCATAACCTACAATTAAAATTAAAAGCTTAAGTGGATCCAAGTATACTAAATAAACTAGGTCCAATCATTTCGTACTATTCCACATATCTCTCACAAGATCAAGACTCCTAATTGTCCACTAATTCAAACCTAGGCTCTAATTTTCATTCCTACAAGCGATCACGTAATTCTCAAACCAATCCCACAGTCCGCCATCCTAAACTTTTAGCCTAAGATACACTACAGAGATTTGAAGTCTGGGCTCTGATACCAACTGTGACGCCCCCATTTCTCCCAAGGGCGACCCAAGGGTATCCGTGGAATGCCTACCAAACTCTCGCCAGGACTCGATACAATTTAATTCAAACTTAAGGATAACAACCAAATAATAAAAGTTGAAATGAAGAAAAGTCGCTTCCTTAAATAAATGTTCAAATCTTACAACACAAGTTCTCAAAAGTACATCACTTTCGCCAAAATACAATCACTAGAAGTCCGCTAATCAATAACATCCCAAAATACTAATCAAAAGTAATAAGACCAGTTTCTCCAAAATTCTTTCCATTCCAAGCTCCTGTTAAGGAAAACAAAGCTAATGGGGTAAGCTGACGCTCAGTGAGGCCAAGAAAACATGCAAACACATAGTTCACATAACGATGGCATTTGCACGAGAATTAAAACAAGAAAGTTCAAGTAATTCATAAATAATAATAACACACATTCAATAAGGATACAGGAGCTCTCAGGAGCTAGATTCCACTTGCTTCGTCAAGACTCGATCAAATACTTTCCCATGATGACACTCCATCAGCCGGGTGGGTATTAAGTCCATAGAATTTCACTTACTCTTCTTCGTTCACCATTACACTCCCTGTCTCGGGCCCGCTCTTCTTTTATAAAGGCACTACTCCACGAGTGTGCCAAGCGAGATCTCTTAATAAATCAAACTTTTGATTATCTCATGGTTCACCGAACTTCTCGATCAAGCCCATGCTAGCTCGAGCGGCAAGGTCGGCCAATTGAGATTTGGGCATCCCCCACTATTATAAATATAAGTCGAGAAGATTCACTCCAATCGACATTGATTCAAACATAGTATAATTTACTATTGCAACACTTCACTTTATTCACTTAGCAAATTCACTTCATACAATTCAAATATAATTCACTTAAAAGAGAACAAGTGAGATAAAGTACACACTCGACTTGACAATTCTAAATCATGTAATCAATGAGAAGCAATTCAAGTAATTTCAACCACTCATGCACTTGACACTCACCAATTTAAAACTAATGAGTAAGTGCAAAATAAGATCTTTAGTGGTCGGCTCCGAGATTCTCTTCAAGATCCTCTTGAGCGCCTGAAGAAATAACAATTATCTATCACTCACAAATACTTACAAACCCCTTGCCAAACAAGGAAGAATGTACACTTGTTTAGAACTTAAGACAATGTCGTAAAAGTGAACTTTAATTGCTAAAAATTGAGATTCGAAAGTGAGAATTTAAAGTCTCAAGAGAAACTTGCCTCTTCAATGAAATCGGGTTTAAAACGATCTATCAATATCAAAAGGAAATGAAAAGTTCCTAATAACTCATTTCCTACGAAATCATGAATTTTCTGTTTTGCGCAATAAATTTGGTAAAATCGGATCTTGAGTTTGGCATGTCCAAAAATGGAAAATTTTATACCAACGGAAACTAGATTTAAAGTATTAAAAGTTCCTAGAAGACAAATTTAGTTCTAAATGGAGAGCCTACATATTTCAGCTCAAAGTTACTGATTGAAGAAGGTAAGACAGAACCAGTCTTGGTTTTCGGCGATATTTGGAAATTTAGCAAAATTCACAGAAAGTGAATTAGCTTTTGAAATTTGCAACAGAATAAGAGTCCCTAACAAGGTTTCAAACATGACAAACAGAACTAAATTCGGATTTTTGAGTGCCAAGATATAGTAGCTTAAAGTCGGCTGACTTTTGTACACTGATAAAAAATTTCCAGATTTGAAAAGCAAACTTGGGGCGTTATTTGAGTATTGAAACGGTCTTGAATTTATACCAATTTGGTACACTTAAACTTTCATATGTGAACTCCCTCTCTACCAAATTTCACGCAAAAGCTCACGTAGGAAGGCAATTAACAAAACTACCAAAATTCGAAAAAATGTTTCAAGGCTAATCTGCCCTCTTGCTTTTCTTTCTTTTCCAAACGTTTTGCACAATGAAATCAGCCCCAATTCGATCCATTTTGAAACCAAGGTCCTATAAACATTTAATAAGCAATTGATAAGCAATTAAAATCAAAATTTTCAAGGCAAAACATCCCAAAACAACTCTGACCATTCGGCCAGCAAGAAGGGAAAAACTTTCTAGTTTTCCAGCTTTGTTGCAGTTTCAAAATCAGACCACATCTCACTCAATACAAGTTCAAATTGGGAATGGTTGGTGGCCTTGGAAACTAGGTTCAAAATGTCACATTTCATCAGAAAGATTCATGTCCAAAATCAGTTCACAAGTGAGATAAAATAGAGCCACAAGATGCAGCTTCTCCTTTCTTCTCGGACAGACAGTCACAACAGAACAGCAAAATTTGCCGAACACTACGGATGACTCAAAATGAACTAGCAGGTGATTTTTATACCGTTAGAAACTACGGATGTCTAGTTTTGAATGCCACAAACGGCACTCAGTTTTGAATTTGGTACAGAGAGTTACATTGAAACAAAGAGTTACTGTTCATACATCCTGATTACCATTTCCAGATTTTCAATTTTGAAAATCCTAGTTTTGAACAACCAAATGAAATGATTTTCACAAGACACTTTGTACACACAATATATCACATATAACCATCAATTTCACAGCCAAACTAGCATCAAAAATTCGAAATTAAAACAGAATATCTTAACCAAAAATTCGGCTAGCTCTCTTGCACCATTTTCCTTCGATTTTTCTTTCACTTTCTAACCAATATCATCTCATACAATACATAAACAACATCAATCAACCAATTACACCTCAAGTCAGCTACCTATAATCCACCTCAAGACCATTATCCTAGTGATCAGAGTAAGAAATGAAACACCTCAAGTCCGCTAGCTTATTCCTTGCTTAGGGTTGTAAACCCATGCAAACCAACCATGATTCTTGAGGAAATTTGAAAGATTGAAGAAGGTGAAGGGTTACCTCTTGAACCCTTGAAGAAACCAGAAATTTTCACCACAAAACCTCCAAGAAAATCCACAAGATGAAGCCTTTCTTCAAGGCAAGATGAATCTCCAAGTGGTATGTGATTTGGGTGAGGATTTCCAAGTGAAATGGAAGCAAGGATGGAGCAAAATGAGAAGAGCTTTCTTCCTCCTTTTCCCTTGGAGTGTTCTGTGAGAACCCGTAAATTTTCTCTTTTTCTAGGTCTTATTCTATTTAATGGCATGTTTTTCTGCATTTTCTTTATGAGGAAAATTTTCTAGATAATTTTTATGAGTGAATATAGTTTTTTGATGATTTTTCTAGTATCGGTTAATTTTTGAGAAATTAAGAGCGTATACCGGACGTGGGACCCGCTAGTGCGGAATGTTCGGTAAAATTCGGCCAGTTAGGTTAAGTTTTGGATACTGGGTTTAATTTACCGGGTGTTATGAGATAATTAGAGGTTACCAAATGGATTCGTGTGAGAGGAACAAAGGATAACCATCGTCACTTGGAGATTAATTCTTACTTTTGACCACTATTCACCTCTCATTTTCACTCCTCTTGGCCGACCATCTTCAAGGAAAAAGAAAGGAAAAGCTCTCAATTTTCTAGTCTCCAATCTTGTTCAATCTTCAAGTCCAACCGTTTAATCTTGTATTTGCTCCATAAAAACCCTTAAGTGAGTGGTTGTGAGGTGATTAGTGAAGTGGTTTGGAGGATTAAGGTGCCAAGTTGCTCTTTTTCTTGGGTTGTTAAGGTGAGTAACTAAGGGACCTTTCTTTCTTCTCAATAATGTTTAATTATTGACTTATGTGAGATGAAGTGATGGATTTAGGTGTTGTTTCATGACTATTGGTTGAGATTGGTGCATTTTTCTATTTGATCATGATTTTTCTGTTTTCATATGTTTATCATTAGTTGGCCATGAATGATGGTTGGAAATGATCTAGAATGAAGCTAGAAGGTGTAAGTTGTGGTTAATTGCAGAAAATTTCTGCTTTGAAAGGAAATTTTTGGAATTGGGGTTTCAATTAAACCCCATTCTGCCCGGTACTGTTCCTCCTAGTTAGAGGCCGAATTAGCCTTGGGTTAAAACATGAAAGTTGTAGAGGATGATATTTTATAGTTTCCTACAAAATTTCAGGTCAATCGGAGCAACGTAACTTGTGAAAATACTGAAATACCCCTGCTGCCCTGTTTCTGTCCGGAACTGAAAATCAGCTTTGGTAATTGGTTAATTTGATTGGGAATACTATGGATTTGGTTGTTGAGGTCTTCTTAAGAAATATAGCCTGGTATCTTAGCTTTCGGATGGCTTTGGAATCACTGGAATTGAACTTAGGTAGCCTGAATTATGGTTATTTAACCAGAATGTGGTTCGCTAACCTGTTTTTGCGGTTCTAGTATGGTACATTGAACTTTTGACCTAGTTGCACTACAAACTGGACTGAGTGGCCTTCTTCAACATTGTATCCCTTTCTTTTAGCTTCGAAATGGTGTATATTAGATATCCATCCGATAATCTTAGTGCCAGTGGTGCCAAAACCGCTAAATGATGTCAAAAACTATTTTTAGGGTTTAGAGCTTAGCTTTCATTTCCGGACTTTCCCTAGTTTGCTCTAGTACTTATACATTCTAATGGAGCCTTATTTGGTAGTATGTGGAATTGGTTTATGACTTGTAATCGAGTCTTATTGTGCTTATTTGAATATTTTAGGATGTGACGGTGGTTCAAGACGCTCTTTGGGCGGAAGTGTATGAAATATCATTTGCTTACTTGGTGAGTGTACTACTCACTTGCTTGTTACTATGGGGCTTTGTTACATTGGAACTTGATGCCTTGAATGCTTATTTG
This sequence comes from Coffea canephora, assembly GCA_036785865.1. Classification (NCBI taxonomy): domain Eukaryota; kingdom Viridiplantae; phylum Streptophyta; class Magnoliopsida; order Gentianales; family Rubiaceae; genus Coffea; species Coffea canephora. The sequence goes on from CM071922.1 coordinate 23,191,712, forward strand.
TACCGTTGAAACTGATTAAAGTGAGGGTGTACTTGATCGCCCTCACCTCTTTTGTATTATATATGACTGTCCACTTTTTCACTGTGGTACTTGAATGGTACATGAAATACTGGGTTTGGTGTCGTTTGGTCGAGTATCTAACGGCCATTACTGTCACTACTGAGCTCAACCCCATTGGTAGTCGATTGAATCGAGCCAGTGAGGGTTTGGTCGTGAAAATTGATGAGCCATGGGAACTGTTATATGGAATCTTGTAGTAGTGAGACTCTTGATTCCGGTATACTCGAGTATTACCAAATTTATACTGAATGGAGTTCGGGCCCGGTAGGGGTATGTTGGGTGGAAGGAATGGAAGTAATGTGGAGCCTATGGTTGGTTACTTTGTAAACATTGACGGAGGGTCAATGAGGTCCGATCAAGAATGCAAGCGAGGAAAGAGGCTCTTGAGAGCCGTCCGTATCCTTTTATTAACTCTATTGATGTGTACTCTTAGCTTACTTCTTTTGATGAATTGGAATGAAAAACTTGATGCTTATATGAACTTTGCTGCTTGAGTGATAGTATCTCACTGGGCGTAAGCTCACTCTATTCCTTTCATTTTCCTTACAGGAATTTGAATACTTTTGGAATGACTTTGATAGTTGGTTGTCGAGTTGAGCTAGTCGTGAACACATTTTGTATAGCTCCTCGAAGAATGAAACCCTAGATGTATTTTGACCCGTTCCCTCTTTTGAATTGTAAGATTGAACCCGTACATGTGTAAATGAGATTGGTTACTTTGGTATGCTATTTTGGCTTGTAAATGCTAAATTTCAAGGTGTATATGTTTGATTGATGTTTGGTTGGATTTCGGACAGATTCGGATTTCAAACGGCGAAAGAAAAATTTTTGGCGGGAAAGAACAGGGTCGAATCCGGCCAGAAATTGGCCGGATTAGCGGCCGGATTGTCCTAAGAATTTTTTGAAATCCGGCTTTGCTCTCTGGCCAGTATTCGGCCAGGAATCCGGCCGGATTCTGACGTGTCAGTTACTATTCATGTTCGGCTCCGATTTTCTTTTTTTTTTATTTTGTGATTTTGACTTGTTTAAGCGCGCTTGTACTTTTCGGAACGTTTTAGATCGCTTTAAACTATCCTGTTAGTCCTGGCGAGAGTTAGGCAGGCAGTACCCCTTTGGTTCACCTTAGGGGAAGGTGGGGTTGTCACATGTTCGGCAGAGCAAGGATAGATGATAGAGAATGTTGGTTGGTGTGAAGCTTCCCTTGGAAGATTGGAGGGAAAAGGAAATAAAAACTAGCCAAAGTCAACTACAAATAGTGTTCGAATAGTGTCTCGTACTACCACTTTTCTCTGTTGTTTGTTACACTAGTGCACTAATCCTCCAATATAATTCCTTTAACACTGTATTTACTCACTTTTATGAGTCTAGTATAACTTTTTCAAATTTTCACTTAGTCGTTCCGACGCGAAATGCTCGAACTTTCGACTTGCACTCGATAAAGCGAAATTTTTGAACTCACTCACCTCTAATCCCTCAATTAACTTTTCCTAGTCTACTATTGATCATTCTTAATATTCCAAGATTATTGTACTCTCAGATCGAATATTATCTCGAAAAATGTGTACTCGCTATTTTCTCGCTAAACGTGCCTCCGAAAAATTAAATTTGCTAACGGAACGTTTTTAAAATATAAGTGAGACATTGCTCCATGTTAAAGGATTTAAAATGGTTGAAATAAATTGTTTGGAGAAAACGGGTGAATAAATAATTAAATTAGCCAGTAAAATTGAATTAAAAGTAAATAAAATTCGGGTCGTCCTCACAATGGATCTAGATCAAAAGAATTCAACTCAAACCCTACCCATTAACATGTCTAACTATCGCAATGCACAACTATTGTTCTTAATTGGTTTTTGGCACCATGTTCTTATGTAAAGCTTTTAATGTTGATTGCTCTTTTCAAGAAAACCCAGAACATTTGGAAGGTGGAAGTCTGATTAGAGATTGTAGAGAACATTTATTAAATGGTTTCCTATCCTTCTACAGTTCTACAATTTTCACACAAACATGAAGGTAGAAGCAATGGTTCCATTAGGACTCCAGTTATGTTTAACTAAAGATTTCTCTAGAGTGACTGTGGAGGTAAGATTTGCAAGCCTTATTAAACCCAGTTTTACTCTGGTCAACCTATACTTGGAAAATACATGACAATGTCATTTGTATTTCTCAATTATTATAATAAGGTTGTGTGACAACCCCACCTCCCCTTAAGGCGAACCAAAGGGTTCAGCGGACTGTCTACTCAACTCTCGCCAGGATTCGATGCTCTAAAACTAGAAAATAGAGTTCACGTCAAAAGAAAGTTCTGTTAAAACGATTACATCTTCAACGTTGCATAAACTAGTACATCAAATCATACATACCACGAGTACCAAAAAGTAAACCCTAGAAAACTGATAACTACAACCACCACGACAACTATGTACATCTTACTCGTCAACTTATAACAAGTACAAGTTCAACTCGTCTATAATCAAAACACTAAACACCTTCTCGAGTGATCCCCGCGTCAGCCCCCTGCTAAGGAAAACAAATAGAATGGGGTAAGCTATATGCTTAGTGAATAACCAAGGGTAAAAATGTAAACTCACATAATTAAACAAGTAAATCAGGATATTTCACATCAATAACAGAAAAGTAACAACACAATGGTAGGATACGGGTGGCTTCAAAGCCAGTTCAATTCCCCGAGCTTGAACGCCTGTTGACACTCCGTCAACCAAAGTACTTATGGTCCGTAGACTCCACTTAACTTTCCCCCGTTCACCTTATCAACCCCCACTGGCCAGTCAACAGCACACAGCAGCTCGAGTGAAACAAAATAACTTAGCTTTCGTCAAAGGTTTAACAAAGAACTAAATCCCAAGTTTAGCATGGAACTATTTTCGACCAAACCCCTGCTGGCTCGAATAGTTCGTCTACCCTTAGAATCGGGCTAGAACCAAGCCTTGAGATATCCGATCTGTCAATAGATGGTATCTCTCAAAAAATTACACAACAAAATAGTTACCCCAAATAGTACACAGCAAATGGGGTTCAATTCAAGTCATGTAATCACCCCCATCAACACACAGCAAAAGGGTGATACTCAAGTCATGTAATCACCCTCCTCAACACACAGCAAAAAGGTGATACTCAACATAAGACATGTATTCTCACATAGGAAACCAAAACAAATGATGGGCTTAGATCGAGTGAGATAAAGTACACCCTCGCCCAAGTACCCATTTAACATATACAAAGCACTTTAACAATTTCACATCAATAAACAACCCAATTACTCGCTTGATAAAGCTCGGCACGAAAAACGATCCAATTTATTGAGCTTGACCATCACCATCAAAAGCCTCACAGTCTGAATTGACAGGTTATATACACACATAAGTGAAACGGCCATACAATTGCAGTTTATAACGTAAACGATCAAAAACGGTCGAAAACGGTCAAAAATAATCAAAACGGTCAAAAATGACGTTAAGGCCAAAAGAATGTCCAAAGCAGCCGAAACGGCTGGAATGGTAACAAAATAACAAAAATAATCTTAAACGGTCCAAAATGGCAAAAACAATTGAGAAATGCACGTGCGCGTGCGTGGAAATGCGTGGAAATGAAAATGGTACAAAATGGGTTACACGATTTTTGACCATAACTGGAGCTGTGGTTATCGAATTAAAATGTACTAGATAGTGTCTTGAAACTTAAACAAAAGGTTACAACTTTCATGAAGACACCTCGACCCAGTTTTTAGTGTATTCCAGTCATATTTGCAAAATATAGAACTAGAACTCCAAAGGCTAGGTTAGTCATCTAGTGAAACTTTGGCGGCATGTCCCTTGTGTTTACCTATTTTCCAGCCATTTATGGTTTCAATATTTTCCTCAAACAGTCCCAAAGTCACACATAAAATAACCTCATTTCAATAGCCGTTCAATAGGCTTAAAGTCATACAAATACAAAATTAAACTAGGTACATGTCCAGAAATGAAATGTAAAGCATAAATCAAAAGACAGATTTGCCATCACTTAGCGTAACGAGCACAACCGAAGCTACGCTTATCAGATTGGGGTACAATTTATACCGTTTCAAAGCGAAGACAAAGGGCTACAATTTTTATGAAGATCACTTAGTCCAAATTCCAGTGTAACCCAATCAAATTCCCAATTCACAGAACCAAATTCCAACTAACCGGCCAGTTAACCGTACTACCTTCAAATGGCCATATCTCAAGCTACCAAAGTCCGTTTAAGACATTCTTGGAGGCAAGCTAAGACATAGTACTAAAACTTTCATGTTTTGACTAAAAGCTAGTTCAGTACGTATCAAGGTGGACAAAGGCAACCAACTTAGTGTACTGTCAAACTGTCCACTGACTTTACTCCTATGGCAGTCAGGGTATTTTCATCTTTTCATGGGTTACGTTACTCCGATTGAGCTGAAATTTTGTAGGCAACCACAAAATGTCATTCTATACAACTTTCATGTTTTGTTCTAAGCCTAATTCGGCCTCTACATAATGAACTGAAACCGGGCAGAATTGAAGCTACAATTTCCAGAAATCTGGAATTTTGTTATATTCAAGCTATAATTCACATTTTTACCTTAAAACTACCACTACTTTCCCCTTTACAAGATTATATACCATATAAATACATCATATAACACCTAACCCACAAGAAACCCTAACTCAAAAGTCATCACTCCAATCATCAAAACCATTTGAAACAAGCATCACAAGCACAATTATAACATTAATACCCAACTTAATCATGATTAATGGAAAAAGAAAGGTTGATCAGCCATTATACCTCAAGACAAGAGCTTGCAAGAAGGATCCTCCACTTCTCCTTGAAATATTTTGGTTCCTCAAGCTTCCCAAACTTCCAAACTAGTGATTAATCGGTTTAGTTTTTCTTGTTTGCACTCAATCAAGCAAAACTCAAGATGGATTGAAGCTCTCTTTATCTTGTTTTTTCCTTCCAAAGCCACGACCAAGACCAGCAAGAAATGAAGAAAAATCATCTAAGAATAAAGATAAGAAGGTAAGAATTAAGTTGGTCAAACAACCATGGAATGGTTGCCACTTGTCGCGATGAGATTAGCTTTTAAAATTTTCTTTTCTCTCTCTTATTTTGGTCCACAATTTCGGTTGGCTTAAGGAGATATTTAGGTATGGTTTTATTCAATTAATAACAAGGAGATTAAGGTAATAAAGTATGGGTCAAGTGGTGCACTCAGTCGGTAACGAACGGTACACTTCGGTTTAACCCGATTTTCCTTATTTCGCACGTACTAGGGTTTTCACTTATAATTCACTATCTTATGGTTATTACTTCTAATCAAACACTTAATATCATCTAAAACTCACTCTTAATCACCAAATTTAGTGCACACATCTCACCGAGTGAGTACACGGTCAATATATGCAAAAAACCCTAATTTACCCGAACGAAAAACCTAAAGGGAAAACCCTTGATTCTATGGTGGATTGTAATTACTGAGGGTGTGAATGAGCAGTAAAGCTATTAGAAAGGAATAAATGCTAAATAAAAGGAATTTTAAGAAAAATATGAGGGATTTTACAATTCCATAAATTGAATTTAGGGTTTCGGTTAAAATATGAGAAATTTGATAAAACAGTCAGTCACAAGTGAAACTAGGGTTTTGATTAGACTTTTAGGGTTTCTAGTCTTTTAAAATAAAACAAGGTTTTAAATCAAATCCAAAGAAATAACTTTAGTTTCTTCTTTAAAACAAAATAATGTTTTAAAATAAAAATAAACTAAAGAAATCGTAATATCCTCTTTAAGACTAAACAAAAGATGATCCTAAAAGTTAGGGTATCACAGGTTGGACTTCACTTTAGTACATTATTACAAGGAACCTATTCCAGTAACAGATGCTCTTGCCAAAATACCAACTACAACTCACATGTTGGCTACTTATGAAGCTACAGATCTACGAGCAAAAGAATGAGGCATTCTTCATCTTAACAAAGAGCAATTTCCTTATATCCATTCCGGACATTAATTGTAATGGAGTAGTACTTCTTATTTGTTGCTTTCCATAGCTTGTATTCGGATTGGCATCCTATCCTTAAATACCAAGTTTGTCACAGAGAGAGAGAGAGAGAGAGAGAGAGAGAGAGAGAGAGAAATTTTGATAGCATTCCCAAAATTTGTTTTATCATATAGCCTAATAAATGAAAATTGTATGATAAAAATGATAATAGCAGTGTGATTAACTAAACGGGAAGTGTAATTAGCATTTTTCCTTAAAAAAGGGAGAATTACTAAATAAATTTATTTTGTTCCTTGTTAAATTTATTTTTCTAGTAGGGAATGTGACAGCCCCACCTTACCCTAAGGCGAACCAAAGGGTTCGGCGGACCGCCTGCCAAACTCTCGCCGGGACTCAGTCATACCTCAATCAATTCCGAAATAAAACCACAAGAATTCGTATAACCATAATCCAAAACTTAAAATCAAAACTCATTCACCTCAGATAAAATCAAAACAAAACCACAAGGCAAAGTATAACAATTCCAAGCTTAGAACATATACTTATAGACGTTTCTATCTCAAAAGGAATTACAAAATCAAATGTACAAAAGTTCTCAATTCTTCATACATCCAGCCCGTGCCAAAAGGTAGGGCGAGAACCGTTACAAAATCATAAACTAGTCTAGGCTAGTCTAAACCGAGCTCTCGTCCTTGCTCGTCTTCCCCTGTTAAGAAAAACAAAACTAAAGGGATGAGCTAAAAGCTCAGTGATGTTCCAAACACATAATCAAACAATCAATTCAATACATTAAACATAGAATATCAATAATTCAGGGAACATTTACAATGAAAAGCGATACTAACACATTCATTAAAGGATACGGGCTCACAGGGGGCCATTCATTCGTTCGTTCATTCATTATCCTAACATTCCTCTTATTCCTCCAATCATTTGAAAATGCATTTTTGTAAGTAAAACCCCTCATTTCAATGACATTCGTTCGTTCATTTTATTTCACTCCCTCCTAGACGTTGGCCAGGCTCGACTAGACTACAAGGTAATACTCGAGTATACCAAATGTTCACCTAGGATCACCATATCGCCCGACCGAGTCCGCTTCTGGCTCGAGTCGACAGGTAACAAAGGGCAAGGGCCCAGTTCAGCCAAACGGCTTACATTCATGCGCAACTAGCATTTAATTATTTAATCATTGAAAATTTCACATTTATTTAGGCCGAGTGCGATAAAGTACACACTCGCCTAGTAAAATTCATTTTAACAGTCATTGATAACATGGAACATGTAATCATACATCCACCACAAGCCATATAGTCAATCAAAACATAACAAACAAGGAACACTCACCTATTTATGCAAAATAATATCCAAAATATCTTGCCGGATAATACCGTCAGTCACCAATGAACCCTAGTACAATCAAAAGAGCACATTATGCTTCAACTATCAAAGATTTAAGTGATTCCAAGAAAATTCGAATACGTACTAGTACAAAATATAAATATGGTTTTGGTAGTGAAAAGAGTACATTGAAATCAAAGGACATAAGTAAACTATTTGTAAAACTTATGCTCACTTGTAAAACTTTAAAATCTCCATTTCAATAGCCATTTCATAGGCTCAAAGTCATACAAGTACAAAATCAAGCTAGGAACATGTGCGGAAATGGAGTTTGTGTCAAGAAACAAAAGACAGATTTGATGTTGTTTTACGTAATGGACACAACCGAGGCTACGCTTATCGGATTGAGGTGTAATTTATACCGTTTTGAAGCTAAGACAGAGAACTACAACTTTGATGAAGATCACTTAGTCTAGTACATAATATATCTAGGTCAAAATATCGAATTACAAAACCAGAATCTCACAAATAGGTCAGTTAACCACACTATGCGTAACCGACAATAACTCAGGCTACCGAAGTCCGATTCAGGCATTTCTAGTAGCATTGGAAAGCTAAGACATAATAATACGACTTTCATGTTTTGACTAAATACTAGTTCAGTACGTATCATGGTGAAAAGACACGATTAGATTGATGAAATGTTAAAAACTGATCAGTGGATTCACCTAGGGCAGTCAGGGTATTTCGGTCTTTTCACAGGCTACGTTGCTCCGATTGAGTTAAAATTTTATAGGAAACTATAAAACATCATTATCTACAACTTTCATGTTTTTGTCTAAGCCTAATTTGGCCTCTAACATGGTGAACAAGAACCGGGCAGAACAGGGTAGCTTGGTTTCCAAATTCTGAAATTTGCAACTTTACTCTATAAATTCATATCTAACAAGTGCTCTATCATCAAACCCATCAAATACTAGCTCAATAACATCAATTAAGAGGCAAATTACTATAATCAAAGATGAGAATGTAAACCCTAGCTCCATATTCAACATCTCATTCCAAACTAACAAATTTACCGTCATAAGGCAAAATTAAAAGCTTCTAACTAAACTTGAACAAGATTAAATGCAAGAAAAGGATAGGAAACCATAATACCTCACCAAGGCTTCTTGCAAGAGAGAATCACAACCTTTCCCTCCAAAATTTCACCACACAAAGCTCCTTAAGAACTAAAGGAAGAGTTTAATCGGTTTAGTTTTCTTGTTTTCTCACTAAATCAAGCAAACCCTAAGATGAAATTGAAGTTTTCTTTCCTCTTGTTTTTCCTCAAGGCTCACGGCCCTCTCTCTCTATTTTCTATGAGTTTTTGCTTTGTTTTCCTTCTCATTTACTAACATCCTAGATATTTAAACTTAGGTCAAAGGTCACTTTTCCTCCACCAATCAAATTTAAACTTAGGAAGACCTTAGAAGTTTCAAAGTTGCTAATATCTTACTTTGCTAAGCCTCACACTATGGCCCCAATAACGTTTAATCTTTGCAATTAACTCCATAGTTCACCAACTAGTTGTTAAAAAATATCGCATGTATCGTACTAGCGGGTCCCACGTTCAAAATACACTACTCATGTCACAAGAACTATCTTATAGCGAAAAATGTCTTGGAACTTAATTCCCTTATAATAATAGCTAGAAAATTAATATAATAAAGGAAAGTATAGAAAATGTCTGCTCAGAAGTAAAATAAGAGCTAGAGAATAAGAAAAATATCAAGTTCTCACCGTTTTTCCTTAACTCGCACATACTAGGGTTTTCATTTACAATTCACTAACTTATTATTATCACCTCTAATCCCACACTTAATATCATCTAAAACTCACTTTTAATCACCAAATTTGATCCGCATTTCGTATCGGATAGTCGCACTATGGATAGGCGTAAAACCCTAATTCATGCTGACTTAAAACACAAAAAGTGAAACCCTACTTTCTAGGTTCATTTACACTTATTGTGGGGTGATTGAGTAGTAGGGCTATTATAAAGTAATAATTTCCAAATAAAAGGGGATTTTAAGAAAAAAAAATATAAGGAAATTTTTCCAGTCGTCACACTCTCTCCCTCTTAAAGAAATTTCGTTCTCGAAATTTTTTTTCAAAAGGTGATTTAGTATGTAATACAGTAAATTGACTAAAACAATAAAATATAACACACCAAATACACAAGGAGACATATACACAATATAATGCACCATATACACCAAGAGACATTTCAAGTTAGACAAAGTCAAGTGCAGCAAGTACTATATATGTAGGTATTAACATACCATAAGTACATGACATGTAGGAACAATTCAAGGGCAAAACAAAAGAAAACGCGACTTGTCGTCCCACACTCAGTGAAAATCATCCCCTTCTGGTTTCTTACTCCACTTCCCAAGGTGCCCATTGATCTCTTGTTCCCAAAATGTAAGTCTCAAGTACTTAGCAATGCCCCAACTCTGGAGTACTCGAGCACGAGAATCCAAAATAAGATAATTCACATCTCAAGCTAGCGAGTCCTAAGAGTAAACTATCTACAATCGAAATTCCTACCTGACGTACCTATCTATGGTCTTCAGATACCATTAGAAAGATTTAAGACCTATAACATTTATGATTCATAGCTTATACTCGAACGAGCACTTAGTCCTTTATACTTATTCATCACTTAGCCCAAGCTCACACTGCGCAAAAACCATGCGAAGCAGTCTCTGATACCACCTGTGATAACCCCACCTTACCCTAAGGCGAACCAAAGGGTTCGACGGACCGCCTACCCAACTCTCGCCGGGACTCAGTCATACCTCAATCAATTCCGAAATAAAACCACAAGAATTCGTATAACCATAATCCAAAACTTAAAATCAAAACTCATTCACCTCAGATAAAATCAAAACAAAACCACAAGGCAAAGTATAACAATTCCAAGCTTAGAACATATACTTATAGACGTTTCTATCTCAAAAGGAATTACAAAATCAAATGTACAAAAGTTCTCAATTCTTCATACATCCATCCCGTGCCAAAAGGTAGGGCGAGAACCGTTACAAAATCATAAACTAGTCTAGGCTAGTCTAAACCGAGCTCTCGTCCTTGCTCGTCTTCCCCTGTTAAGGAAAACAAAACTAAAGGGATGAGCTAAAAGCTCAGTGAGGTTCCAAACATATAATCAAACAATCAATTCAATACATTAAACATAGGTGGTCTATCAATAGATTGCCCTTCTAAAAAAGAAACTTTTATGGTTGCCATGATCTTTACTCTAAGCGGTTAAACTTGATCAAAAGAGACCAAGCTCTGATACCAATTGTAAGGTCTGGTGCAACCCAATGAGTACAAACAATATCACAATGATGCACAAAGATATATCAAATTTAAGCACAATAAAGAAAACTTAATTAAAGAGAAAAGAAATGCAAACCAAATATCAATCCAATAGCCTCTTCAATAGATGGCGATGCTAACCAAGATGTACAAGTGAAGGCTCACTCCTTCCTCACCCCAAACACACTTTGGTTGAGCCAAGGAGTTTTACAACTATTCTAGTTAACCCTCAACAACCTACACTTGAAAGATCACTCACCCAATTAAGAACTATTTTATACAAATGAGGCAACTTTCACCAAGGTTTTACCACTTCAAGTGATAGGTTCACCCTCACCAAGGTTTTATTCCTGCTAGAGAGTAACCTTCACTTGAGCAACCTCACAACCCAACTTCCCCAACCCCTTATACAACCAACAAAGAATCTTTCTACTAAAAAATCTCACTTGTAAGCTTGTATTTTGTGTTGGCAAAAGACCCTTGTCTTCTTGTGCTTTGGGGTTTTTATAGAAGGTGAGAAATGGCTTCAAAAGGCTCTCCAACGGTCAAATATTAAATGCTGTCAAAACTAGCCGTTGGCCTGTCGGACGTCCGACCGCATAATCATCGTCCGAACCCATCGTCCGAAAGTCAGCCAGGTTGTCGTTCGGACGTCCGATGGGATATTATCGTCCGACAGCTTTGCGTCCGAACATAGTCAGTGAGTCATCAATACTCTGTGGAATTTTTAGGACGTCCGATGAGATAGATGTGCGTCTGAAGCATGCGTCCGATCCTTCCGGACGTCCGATGCTTCCTCACGAGCGTCCGACAGAGTTTCCTTCTTAATGTTCTTCATCCTTTCGGACGTCCGGTAGCTTCCTTTCGGACGTCCGACATGAGTGCCCTGTTTTTGCTTCTTCTTTTGTGCCACAAGAATCTGTTCTAACAAATTGCTCACATAAAAACATTAGCCCAAATCTACATTTTGGTTTGTTAATCATCAAAACCAAGGATTGATCGACCTAGGTCAACAATCTCCCCCTTTTTGATGATGACAAACAAAATGAAGATTTCTTTTCTCAAATAAGTTCAAATAAAGCTCCCCCTTAGAAAGTGCCAACATACAAAGAAATTTCAATAAATCCTACTCCCCCTTTTAGCATCAATCAAAAAAAAAAAACAAACTCCCCCTTTATTTTTCAAATCAAGACCATATTGAATATCAAAATTTTCAATTGTACTTACAACGATATAACACTTCTTGGATCAAATCTTCATGATGTACCTAAATATGAGAAATTTCATTTGGTACCCTTTCTTTATAGGGTCCTTGGGAGTTAATACGACATGATCTAGCAATCCACATGGATTTCATGCCTTTTCTCATATTTTTCTTTACATAGCAATCATTTTGCATATGTCCAATTTTGCAACAAAAGTGACACATGATAGAAGTATTTTGCACATAGGTAGATTTAATGCAACTAATTTTCTTACCTCTTATCATAGCAAACTTATTTGTGCCTTGAAAAGATTTTCTTTCTTTTGTTTGAGAAAACTTTTGTTTTTCATTTTGGAGAAACTCGTTCAAGTCATTAATTCTTTTCTTTAACACATTTTGTTCCTCCAACATTTTTTCATAAAACTTTGTTTTCTCTTCCAACTTCCCTTTCAAATTATTTTTGCAATCAAAAACACTTTTTTGATTTTTTAAATCATCATTTTCCATTCTCAAACATTTGTTTTCTTGAAAAAGTTTGGAGTTTTCTTCCAACAAATCATTTATTTTTGTTTTCAAATCTTTATTTTTAGCATAAGATTTTCTCAAACTTTTATGCATTTTAATCATAAGAATTTTCACATCATCATCTTCATTATCTTCATCACAAGAAGAGTGATAAGAACTTACCTCATCTTCTCCAACGGCCATTAGTGCCATTTGGGCCAACTCTTTTTTTTCTCTTTTTGAATTGCATTCATTCCATGTAATTTTGCAATCTCCTCTTGAACATCTCTTGTTGAAGATCTTCTTGAAACTTTTGATGTGAGGAGTTATATCATTGTCCACTTCCATGATTTCATTACCCATGAATGATGGGTTATCCCCCACTTGAGATGTTTTAAAAGCAATGCCTCTCTTATACAATCTTGCATTTTCTTCCTCTTGCACTTTGAATTTTAGCTTTAATTCATAAGAGGTTAGGGTATCCACAAGAGATTCAATGGATATAGAATTTAAATCCTTTGCCTCTTCTATAGCATTTATTTTGTTTTCCCATTCTTTTGGCAAGGCATTCAAAATCTTTCTATTTTTCTCACCCAAAGAATATTCTTTTCCAAGCAATTTAAGATCTTGAATAATGTCACAAAATCTACTACACATCTTATCAACATTTTCAAGAGGATGCATTTTGAAAAATTCATATTGAGAAACAAGTAAAGATTTCTTTTGTTCTTTAATATCTTGGTTACCTTCATGAAATTCACACAATTTATCCCAAATATCTTTAGCTGATTTACAACCTTTAATCCTACCAGATTCATTTACATCTAATGCACTGCACAATATATACATGGCCTTGGCATTCAAAGAAAGATATATCTTGTCTTTTTCATTCAATTCTTGTCTAGTTTTTAATCTACTCAAATTAGTGGTAGAGTCAATTATTCTGGCTTCATAAGGACCATCTTCTACCACATACCATAATTCAATATAAACGGATTGTAAGAAAATCATCATTCTTTGTTTCCACATGCTAAAATGAGAACCATTAAACATAGGTGGTCTATCAATAGATTGCCCTTCTAAAAAAGAAACTTTTATGGTTGCCATGATCTTTACTCTAAGCGGTTAAGCTTGATCAAAAGAGACCAAACTCTGATACCAATTGTAAGGCCTGGTGCAACCCAATGAGTACAAACAATATCACAATGATGCACAAAGATATATCAAATTTAAGCACAATAAAGAAAACTTAATTAAAGAGAAAAGATAAGAAATGCAAACCAAATATCAATCCAATAGCCTCTTCAATAGATGGTGATGCTAACCAAGATGTACAAGTGAAGGCTCACTCCTTCCTCACCCCAAACACACTTTGGTTAAGCCAAGGAGTTTTACAACTATTCTAGTTAACCCTTAACAACCTACACTTGAAAGATCACTCACCCAATTAAGAACTATTTTATACAAATGAGGCAACCTTCACCAAGGTTTTACCACTTCAAGTGATAGGTTCACCTTCACCAAGGTTTTATTCCTCCTAGAGAGTAACCTTCACTTGAGCAATCTCACAACCCAACTTCCCCAACCCCTTATACAACCAACAAAGAATCTTTCTACTCAAAAATCTCACTTGTAAGCTTGTATTTTGTGTTGGCAAAAGTCCCTTGTCTTCTTGTGCTTTGGGGTTTTTATAGAAGGTGAGAAATGGCTTCAAAAGGCTCTCCAACGGTCAAATATTAAATGCTGTCAAAACTAGCCGTTGGCCTGTCGGACGTCCGACCGCATAATCATCGTCCGAACCCATCGTCCGAAAGTCAGCCAGGTTGTCGTTCGGACGTCCGATGGGATATTATCGTCCGACAGTTTTGCGTCCGAACATAGTCAGTGAGTCATCAATACTCTGTGGAATTTTTAGGACGTCCGATGAGATAGATGTGCGTCCGAAGCATGCGTCCGATCCTTCCGGACGTCCGATGCTTTCTCACGAGCGTCCGACAGAGTTTCCTTCTTGATGTTCTTCATCCTTTCGGATGTCCGGTAGCTTCCTTTCGGACGTCCGACATGAGTGCCCTGTTTTTGCTTCTTCTTTTGTGCCACAAGAATCTGTTCTAACAAATTGCTCACATAAAAATATTAGCCCAAATCTACATTTTGGTTTGTTAATCATCAAAACCAAGGATTGATCGACCAAGGTCAACAACATAGAATATCAATAATTCAGGGAACATTTACAATGAAAAGCGATAATAACACATTCATTAAAAGGATACGGGCTCACAGAGAGCCATTCATTCGTTCGTTCATTCATTATCCTAACATTCCTCTTATTCCTCCAATCATTTGAAAATGCATTTTTGTAAGTAAAACCCCTCATTTCATTGACATTTGTTCGTTCATTTCATTTCACCCCTTCCTAGACATTGGCCAGGTTTCACCAGACTACAAGGTAATACTCGAGTATACCAAACGTTTACCCAGAGTCACCAAATCGCCCGACCGAGTCAGCTTCTGGCTCGAGTCGACAGGTAACAAAGGGCAAGGGTCCAGTTCAGCCAAACGGCTTACATTCATGCACAACTAGCATTTAATCATTTAATCATTGAAAATTTCACATTTATTTAGGCCGAGTGTGATAAAGTACACACTCGCCTAGTAAAATTCGTTTTAACAGTATTTGATAACATGGAACATGTAATCATACATCCACCACAAGCCATTTAGTCAAGAACAAGCCATATAGTCAATGAAAACATAACAAACAAGGAACACTCACCTATTTATGCAAAATAATATCCAAAATATCTTGTCGGATAATACTGTCAGTCACCGATGAACCCTAGTATAATCAAAGGAACACATTATGCTTCAACTATCAAAGATTTAAGTGATTCTAGGAAAATTCGAATACGTACTAGTACAAAATATAAATATGATTTTGGTAGTGAAAAGAGTACATTGAAACCAAAGGACATAAGTAAACTATTTGTAAAACTTATGCTCACTTGTAAAACTTTAAAATCTCCATTTCAATAGCCATTTCATAGGCTAAAAGTCATACAAGTACAAAATCAAGCTAGGAACATGTGCGGAAATGGAGTTTGTGTCAAGAAACAAAAGACAGATTTGACGTTGTTTTGCGTAATGGACACGACTGAGGCTACGCTTATCGGATTGAGGTTCAATTTATACCGTTTCAAAGCTAAGACAGAGAGCTACAACTTTGATGCAGATCACTTAGTCCAGTTTAGAGTGTATGTAGGTCAAAATTTCGAATTATAGAACCAGAATCTCACAAACAGGTCAGTTAACCACACTATACGTAATCGACAATAACTCAGGCAACCAAAGTCCGATTGAGGCATTTCCAGTGGCGTTAGAAAGACATAATTCTACAACTTTCATGTTTTGGCTAAATACTAGTTCAGTACATATCATGGTGAAAAGACATGATCAGATTGATGAAATGTTAAAAACCGATCACTGGATTCACCTAGGGCAGTCATGGTATTTCGGTCTTTTCACAAGTTACGTTGCTCCGATTGAGCTGAAATTTTATAGAAAACTATAAAACATCATTATACACAAATTTTATGTTTTAGGCTAAGCCTAATTCGGCCTCTAACATGGTGAACAAGATCCGGGCAGAACAGGGTAGTTTGGTTTCCAAATTCTGAAATTTGCACCTTATAAATTCATATCTAACAAGTGCTCTATCATCAAACCCATCAACTACTAGCTCAATAACATCAATGAAGAGATAGATTACTATAATCAAAGCTGAGAATGTAAACCCTAGCTCCATATCCAACAACTCATTCCAAACGAACAAATTTACCGTCATAAGGCAAAATTAAAAGCTTCTAACTAAATTTGAACAAGAATAAATGCAAGAAAAGGATAGGAAACCATAATACCTCACCAAGGCTTCTTGCAAGAGAGAATCAAAACCCTCCATCCAAGGTTTCTGTGACAGCCCCACCTTCCCCTAAGGCGAACCAAAGGGGGTAGCGGACTGCCTGCCCAGCTCTCGCCAGGACTAACGGTACAGTTTACATCAATCTATTACGTTCCGGAACATCCCATTGCGCGCAAACAAGTCAAAATCACAAAATAAAAAAAAAACGAAAATTCGAAGCCGAAATGAATAGTGCAGGCCACGTCAGAATCCGGCCAGAATCTGGCCGGATTTCCGGCCGGATTCTCGGCCGGATACTGGGCCGAGAGCAAGCCCCAAAAAAAAAAATTTTTTTTTTCCTTCCATCGCAATCCGGCCAAGATTCCGGCCGGATTGTCTGGCCGGATACCGGCCAGAGAGCAACTGGCCGGGTTCCATTTTTTCTCAGGCAATCCGGCCTGCAATCCGACCAGTTTCTGGCCGGATTCCTGGCCGGATTCGCCACAGTTCAACTTCGCCAATTTTTTTTTCTTTCCGTTTGAAAATCGCATTGATCCGAAATTCATCCAAACGTCAACCAAGCATATATATACATCAATTCAACATTTACAAGCCCAAAACGGCATGCCAAAATATCTAACTAGTTCATACAAGTGCAATTAGGCCAATACAAGCCATCCATTAGAGAAGTACATATTCGGTTTGCCTATCAAAAGGAAATGAACCCGTTACACATTAGGGTTTCATTTCAAGAGCTATACAAAAGACATTTACAAGCTCAATTTGGCAAATGACTATCCAATCCATTCACAAAAGTAGTTATATCCCTGTAAGGAAAACAAATAACACGGAATGAGCTAAAACCCAGTGGTATACTACTACATTAGCAACCAAAGTCACATAAGTATAACCAATCACTTAAAGTACACCATAAGCAATGGAGTAAAATGGTAAAAAGATACAGTCGGCTCTCAAGAGCCCATTTCCACACTTGAAATCTTGATCCAACCTCATTGACTCTCCGTCAATGTTACAAGTACCAAACCGTAGACCACCCTTTACTTCCACTTCCTTCCACCCAACATACCCCAACCGGGCCCGCACTCCATTTCAGTAGCTTTTGGTAGTACTCGAGTATACCGGAACCAAGGGTCTCATTACCACAAGGTTCCCCAGTACAGTCCCCGTGGCATGATGATTTTCACAACCAAGCCCTCGCCGGCTCGATCCAATTAACTACCATACGGGGTTGAGCTCAGTAATGCAGTAAAGCCGTTGGATACTCGTCCAACGACACCAAATCAGTTTCCATGCATGGAATTCAGTATCTCATACAACAAATGCAGTATTTCAGTAAAACAGTAAATAGCCATGAAGGAAATTACAAGGGGTGAGGGCGGTCAAGTACACCCTCACCTCAATCACTTCCAATAACCAATTAAGCCTTCAAGGCATCAAATACACATAGCAAAGCCACATTATAACAAGTAAGTGAGTAGTATACTCACCAAGCAAGAAAGTGGTGTTTCATACACCGTGATCACCAAGACGTCGTGAGCTACCGTCACGTCCTAAAACATGTAACACATTCAATGAGACTCGATACCGAGCCATATAGCCATGCCAATTACAACCCCAATAGGGTTTTATAAACATATACAAGCATGATAGCAAACCAGAAATTAAGAAAAGGGCTTTAACTTAGGCCTTGATAAGAAAACCGGTTTTGACGTCATAATGCGGTAATGGCACAACTCTCACTACAATTATCGGATGGGGGTGTAAGACCCACCGTTTCGAATCTATGGAACAGGGCTACAACAATGTAGAAGGTCACTCAATCCAGTTCCTGGCCCAACTAGGTCAAAAATGCCAAACACTAAACCAGAATCACCAAAACAGGTTTGCAAAACACAGAAAACTGTAATCGGTATATCTCAGTCCATACAAGTCCAAATGCCGAAATTCCAAAGGCATAAGTTAGCTAAGACATCCAGCTACATTTCATCAGAAGACACCAACTCCAAAATCCAAACCAATTCCAGTCAAAATGGCCAATTACTATCGCAGTTTTCGCATTCTGATCAAAGCAGAACAGCTACAGTAATTTCGTCATATCTCACTCTACACTAATCCAAATAACCTGAAATTTTACAGGCACCTCAAACACATCAATACCTACAACTTTCATGTTTTGAGCAAAGTCTAATTCGGCCTCTAGCCCTATGA
This sequence comes from Coffea canephora, assembly GCA_036785865.1. Taxonomy (NCBI): domain Eukaryota; kingdom Viridiplantae; phylum Streptophyta; class Magnoliopsida; order Gentianales; family Rubiaceae; genus Coffea; species Coffea canephora. The sequence goes on from CM071922.1 coordinate 23,210,327, forward strand.
TCTAAAATCGGACAGAATTGGGGTTTTATGAACCCTAATTTTCCATTTTTCCATCCAAATCCAAAATTGATTGCAAATACTTATCAAACATACCTACTAGAGCCATTATAGTCCATTGCCAATCATCAAAGATGGCCACAACATTCATTTCATATTAAACCAGAAAAATTCCCAATAAAATAAAAACTTCACCAAAACAAGCCAAATCAAGAGATAAATCACATATTCCAACACTCAAGCCACTTCTAAGCATAATAATACCATCATTAGGTGTAGTAGGGGGTTCAAGCATAACTTACCAAGAAACAAGAGATGTAGAGAGGTGTTGGACACTTAGCTCTTCAAACAAACTTCACTACAACCCTTACTAGCACTAGAAGATAGGATTTTATGGAGTGAAATCTAGTCTAAGCTTTTGTTTATGGAAGATTGAAGCTTATGGAAGCTTGAAAGTTGGTGGAATTTCCTTCTTCTTTGCAAGGAGAGAGCCGGCCACAAGGAAGAGAAAAATGGTGAATTTTGGGCATTTTTTTTATATTTAATCCTTGGGTCAAAAAAGTCAAAAATGTGAATAGTATTTCTTAAAGTCCACCCAATCATATTGTGACACTTGTCACACTCATTAATGCATTCTTATCTTTCTTTTTCCCTCTCACATCAATCACTTCACACATTCTACTTATCTCTTAACACCCGATAAATTTCACACAATATCCGAAACTTAACCTTATTGGCCGAATTTTTCCGAACTTTTCGCACTAGTGGGTCCCACGTCCACTATTTACTCTTAATTTTCTAAAATTTCTCCAATGCTAGAAAAATCATCTTAAAACTATAATTGCTCATAAAATCCACTAAGAAAATATTTCTAAGCCAGAAAATGCAGAAAACATGCAATTAAGGGGAAATAAACCCTAGGAAAAATAATTAGGGTTTTACGGGTTCTCACACTCTCCCCCCCTTAAAAGAATTTCGTCCTCGAAATTTCTCACCTTAATTCCCGAAAAGGTTTGGGTATTTCTTTCGCATCTCCTCTTCCATCTCCCAGGTAGCTTCCTCCACTCCGTGGTTTCTCCATAGCACCTTCACTAGCGGAATTTGCTTGTTTCTGAGCTCTTTGACTTTTTGATCGAGCACTTGGACCGGTTTCTCTTCATAGGCCAGTGATTCATCTACTTCGATATCCTCCGGTTGTAAAATATGAGATGGGTCAGGATGGTACTTCTTTAGCATCGAGACGTGAAATACGTCGTGGATTCGAGATAGACTGGATGGCAGTTCCAATCGATACGCAACCGCTCCAACCCTCTGAAGGATCTTATAGGGTCCGACGTACCGCGGTTGAAGTTTCTTTCCTTTGCCCGTTGTAAGACTTCGTAAGGGTGTGATTTTGAGAAATACATGATCTCCAACTTCAAATTCCAAATCTTTTTTTCGGTTATCCGCGTAGTTCTTTTGACGACTTTGGGCGGTTTGAAGTCGTTGTCGTATCAACTTGACCTTTTCCTGAGCCTCTTCCATCCATGGAATGGTTGCCGGGTTCAGTGCTTTCTTTTCACCTACTTCATCCCAATAAATCGGTGAGCGGCACTTGCGTCCGTAGAGAGCTTCATACGGAGCCATTTGAATTGACGAATGGAAGCTATTGTTGTACGCAAATTCTACCAAGGTCATGTGCTGACCCCAATTGCCTCCAAAGTCCAGAATACAGGTTCGTAGCATGTCCTCAAGAGTCTGAATCGTCCGTTCCGACTGGCCATCCGTCTGAGGGTGATAGGTAGTGCTCAAATTGAGTTTCGTCCCCAGGGTTTCTTGGAACTTCTGCCAAAATCGAGATACGAACCGTGGATCCCGATAAGAGACAATGCTCACCGGCACGCCGTGTAACCTTACAATTTCATCCATATACAATTGGGTCAATTTGTCCATTGAGTACTTCACGTTCACCGGCAAGAAATGGGCCGACTTGGTTAATCGATCAACGATCACCCAAACGGCATCGTGTCCTCTTTGCGTCCTTGATAAACCTGAAACGAAGTCCATGGTGATGTTTTCCCACTTTCACTCGGGTATCTCCAAGGGTTGTAACAAACCCGATGGTTTTTGATGCTCTGCCTTCACTTGCTGGCAAATGAGACATTTCTGCACGTACTGCGCGATTTCCCTCTTCATATTGTCCCACCAATAGGTTCCTTTCAGGTCTTGATACATCTTGCTGCTACCCGGATGGATTGTATACTTGGACCTATGAGCTTCCTCCAAAATTTCTGCTTTCAACGAATCGTCCTTTGGTACCACCATTCGATTTCGATACTTCAAAATACCCTCAGGACTCAAATTGAAGTCCGTTGTTTCTCCCTTTTCCACTTTCTCTCTCCACTTCCGTACCATCAAATCCTCGCCTTGCGCCTCTTTTATACGTTCCAGTAGAGTGGATGTCACCCTTACATTGCTAAATATCACCTTATGACTCCCAAGACAGGGTTTCCACTCGCACACGGATTCTAGCAAATCCCATTCCTTGATCATTAGTCCTGCTACTTGCACCTTACGACTCAAGGCATCTGCCACCACATTTGCCTTTCCCGGATGGTAATTGATTGTACAGTCGTAATCTTCCAGGAATTCCATCCACCTTCGTTGCCTCATGTTCAGTTCCTTCTGGGAGAAGAGGTATCTAAGACTTTTGTGATTCGAATACACTTCGAAAGTCACCCCATATAGGTAATGCCTCCATTTTTTCAGAGCAAACACAACTGCAACTAATTCTAGATCGTGAGTCGGGTAGTTCTGCTCGTGAAGCTTCAATTTCCTAGAGGCAAAAGCAATCACATTCCGGTTCTGCATCAAAACGCATCCCAATCCTTCTCGCGACGCGTCTGCATATACTGCAAACCCGTCCACTCCCTTTGGCAAGACCAGTACCGGAGCCATGGTCAATCTTTTCTTTAATTCCTGAAAACTCGTTTCGCATCGGCCATTCCAGATAAACTGGCCATGCTTCTTTGTCAAGTCAGTTAAAGGTCCTGCCAGTTTGGAAAAATCCTTAATAAACCGTCGGTAATACCCACCTAGCCCTAGAAAGCTACGAATTTCTGTGGGGGTTTCTGGCCTCTTCCAATTTGTCACGGCCTCAACCTTCGCCGGGTCCACCGAAATACCTTCGTGGGAGATCACGTGCCCTAGAAACGCTACTTTCTCCAACCAGAACTAGCATTTGCTAAACTTGGCGTACAGTTGATGTTCCCTCAATGTCTGCAACACCACTCTCAAATGCTCCTCATGCTCCTCGCGTGTCTTAGAGTAGACCAAAATGTCATCAATGAACACAATGACAAATCGGTCTAGATAGGGTTTAAAAACCCTATGCATTAGGTCCATGAAGGCGGCGGGAGCATTAGTCAGTCCAAAGGGCATAACGGCGAACTCGTAATGCCCGTATCTTGAATTGAAAGCAGTTTTCGGAATGTCCTCCTTCCTAATCAACAACTGGTAGTATCCCTGTCGGAGGTCCAACTTCGAGAAGACCACTGCTCCTTGCAGCTGGTCAAACAACTCGTCGATGTGGGGCAGTGGATACTTATTCTTGATCGTAACGTTGTTCAGCCCCCTATAGTCAATACACATCCTCAACGTTCCATCCTTTTTCTTCACAAATAGGATAGGAGCTCCCCAAGGAGACTCACTCTCGTGGATGAATCCCCGCTCCAAAAGATCTTGTAACTGCAACTTAAGCTCCTTTAGTTCTTCAGGTGCCATTCGGTAAGGGGTTTTCGAGATAGGTGCGGTTCCAGGCAACAGGTCTATACGGAATTCTATCTCTCTTTCCGGAGGTAAGGCCACTAATTCATCAGGAAAAACATCCGGAAATTCCCTCACTATGGCCACGTCTTCTACTTTTAACTTATCCGTAGGGGTGTTAATTAAGAAGGCAAAAAATCCTTGCGCCCCTTTACTTATCAGTTTCCTAACCCGAATGCCCGAAATGAGAGCAGATGAGGCTAACCTACCCCTTATATCTAACCTTAAGGTTGCCTCGCCAGGAATGCGAAATTCAACTATTTTCGTTTTACAATCCAGTTGGGCGTTATATTTGGCTAACCAGTCCATACCCAAAATCACATCGTACCCCTTAATGGACAAGCTAATCAGATCTCCTAAAAATCTCCTTTCACCTACCCATACATCGCAATCCTTATAAACCATACTAGTCACAAAACATTGATTCCCCGTAGGTGTACTAACTTCTAGGTCATATGGTAAGCTAGCAGGTTTTATATCGATGCCACACATGAAATCAGGGTTAACAAACGAATGAGTGGCACCAGGATCAATTAAAACTTTGGCAAAGCGGTGGAAAATAGGGATCGTACCTTCCACCACCTCGGAAGACTCTGGGACCTGACGGGGCTCTAAGGAGTACACCCTAGCTGGCACCTTAGGTTTGGATCCGTCTCCCTTGACTGGTCCAGTGTTGGTCCTCGGCGGTAATTGACTCCCCTTTCCGTCTTGTTTCAGGACCGGGCATGTAGCCAGTTGATGGTCCGCACTTCCACACCTCAGACATTTACCCTGTTTCCTCCAGCAGTTGTCTTCGGTGTGGTTCAACTTTCCACAGTGCCCACAGGGCCCACGAGGTGCCGAAGCCGAGCCACCCTGAGCGTTTCCCCTTTGTCCTCGCCCAGCTTGGCCACCCCTGAACGGAGTCCCTCTGCCTGACCCAGAATGACGACCACCTCCAGCTCCTCGTCCAAACTTGGAGGGAGTGCTCTTCTCACCTTGTCCGGACATACTCCCAGGAAAACCACGCTTCTTAGCCTGGAAGTTTCGGACCTGAAGTCGTGCACTCTCAACTCGTTGGGCTTTTTCCATAGCCTCGCTAAACGTAGTGATTTGAGCCGCCGCGAGGTCTTTCTGGATCTCAACGTTCAAGCCCTGAATAAAGCGCCTCACGCGTCGTTGCTCGGTCATGATTAATTCAGGCGCAAATTTGGACAGGCGGGTAAATTGACTCTCGTACTCCGCCACAGTCTGAGCCCCTTGCCGGAGCCGGATAAACTCGTCCTCCTTCCTCTCCTGGACTAGGAGGGAAAAACTTAGCATTAAATTCTCGGATGAAGTTCACCCAAGTTCTCGGTGTCTGTTCCCGTTCCCATTTCTGTCTAATCACGTTCCACCAGGAACGGGCAGCTCCCTCGAGTTGAAACACGGCAAATGTCACCTGCCGTTCCTCTGGGTAGTGTAAAGCTGCAAATATGTCTACCATCTTCTCAAGCCATTTCTCAGCAACGTCAGGGTCGGGTCCTCCAATAAACTTTGGCGGAGAAAACTTTTGGAAACGTTCTAGCGCCCTATCTTCGCTCTCGATATGATGGCCAGGGTTTCCGGGGTTAGGGTTTGGGTTCTGACCCTGTTGTTGCACTACGTGTGCTAATAAATTGGTCATTTGCTGCATAGCAGCAGCGATTTGCACATTAGGGTCTATTTGGGGTTCAGGATTTGGTCCAGTAGAAGTTTCCCCCGTTTCCCTAACCGGTGTGGGTTGCCTACCGCGCCCGCGTCCCCGACCACTTCGTGTTCCTTCCATAAGTTCACTCGGTCTAGGCAAAAGTACTAAACCAAAGCAGTAATAAAGCAGGTAAGTAACACATAAACTTTCACATAACACATATTGATACATTTCACACAGGGTCACAAGCACACATATATACAAGCCAAACATATATATACAAGCAGTCAGTCAAGTACGGCCAAGGTACGTACGTACATAAACGATCCTCCCGAGGATAGGCCTATCAAAAGACATTTACACGTAGCTAACTCTACATCCAAAACGGTTAGCTAAGGCTCTATCCCTATCCCTATGTACATTCAAAACCACCACTATCCAAAAGAGGCCTAATAGTCAAGGCCTAATCAGTCGCTGGGGTCTGGGACCCAGGCGATGGGGTAGACTCCTCCCCGGCCTCGGCCCCAGCATACGAGGCCTCATCACTAGACTCCTCGAGCCCGTCGTCGCACAGGTTAAGGATCGCCTCAGCACGACCCCTGACCTTGCGAGCTCGCTTAACCTCGCGTTCGCGTGCATCTCTCAGTTGGTCGCAGAGATCATCAACTCTGCCCTCGACCTCAAGTACATCATATTCTAGCTCTTTAATACGCGAGGCTTGCTTCTCATTGGTCGCCCTAACCTGGGCCACCTCGGCCTCCAACTTGGCAACCCCAGCTTCCAGCTTAGTATTATCCTTAGCAAGCTCCTCACGTTCCTTCGCCACCGCCAACACTAGAGCGTTTGGGTAGGCATAGTTGCTACGGCACTCGCACTGTCGAACGCGGCTGGCCGGGCTCCAACGAACTACGGCCCCTTTCTGCTTAAGTTGATACTTAATTGGCGGCAGCGTGCTACGAGGACGATCTCCTGCTGGGCGGTCACTCAGATCTCCACTCGCATCCATCCTATAGCAAAGGAAGAGATAACATAAATACACTTAATGGACATAAACAATAGAATCCTCAAATCGAGCACTTCTATTACACCCAGGCTAATTCAAACCTAGGCTCTGATACCACCTGTGACAGCCCCACCTTCCCCTAAGGCGAACCAAAGGGGGTAGCGGACTGCCTGCCCAGCTCTCGCCAGGACTAACGGTACAGTTTACGTCAATCTATTACGTTCCGGAACATCCCATTGCGCACAAACAAGTCAAAATCACAAAATAAAAAAAACGAAAATTCGAAGCCGAAATGAATAGTGCAGGCCACGTTAGAATCCGGCCAGAATCTGGCCGGATTTCCGGCAGGATTCTCGGCCGGATACTGGGCCGAGAGCAAGCCCAAAAAAAATTTTTTTTTCTTTCCATCGCAATCCGGCCAAGATTCCGGCCGGATTGTCTGGCCGGATACCGGCCAGAGAGCAACTGGCCGGGTTCCATTTTTTCTCAGGCAATCCGGCCTGCAATCCGGCCAGTTTCTGGCCGGATTCCTGGCCGGATTCGCCACAGTTCAACTTCCCCAATTTTTTTTTCTTTCCGCTTGAAAATCGCATTGATCCGAAATTCATCCAAACGTCAACCAAGCATATATATACATCAATTCAACATTTACAAGCCCAAAACGGCATGCCAAAATATCTAACTAGTTCATACAAGTGCAATTAGGCCAATACAAGCCATCCATTAGAGAAGTACATATTCGGTTTGCCTATCAAAAGGAAATGAACCCGTTACACATTAGGGTTTCATTTCAAGAGCTATACAAAAGACATTTACAAGCTCAATTTGGCAAATGACTATCCAATCCATTCACAAAAGTAGTTATATCCCTGTAAGGAAAACAAATAACACGGAATGAGCTAAAGCCCAGTGGTATACTACTACATTAGCAACCAAAGTCACATAAGCATAACCAATCACTTAAAGTACACCATAAGCAATGGAGTAAAATGGTAAAAGGATACAGTCGGCTCTCAAGAGCCCATTTCCACACTTGAAATCTTGATCCAACCTCATTGACTCTCCGTCAATGTTACAAGTACCAAACCGTAGACCACCATTTACTTCCACTTCCTTCCACCCAACATACCCCAACCGGGCCCGCACTCCATTTCAGTAGCTTTTGGTAGTACTCGAGTATACCGGAACCAAGGGTCTCATTACCACAAGGTTCCCCAGTACAGTCCCCGTGGCATGATGATTTTCACGACCAAGCCCTCGCCGGCTCGATCCAATTAACTACCATACGGGGTTGAGCTCAGTAATGCAGTAAAGCCGTTGGATACTCGTCCAACGACACCAAATCAGTTTCCATGCATGGAATTCAGTATCTCATACAACAAATGCAGTATTTCAGTAAAACGGTAAATAGCCATGAAGGAAATTACAAGGGGTGAGGGCGGTCAAGTACACCCTCACCTCAATCACTTCCAATAACCAATTAAGCCTTCAAGGCATCAAATACACATAGCAAAGCCACATTATAACAAGTAAGTGAGTAGTATACTCACCAAGCAAGAAAGTGGTGTTTCAATCACCGTGATCACCAAGACGTCGTGAGCTACCGTCACGTCCTAAAACATGTAACACATTCAATGAGACTCGATACCGAGCCATATAGCCATGCCAATTACAACCCCAATAGGGTTTTATAAACATATACAAGCATGATAGCAAACCAGAAATTAAGAAAAGGGCTTTAACTTAGGTCTTGATAAGAAAACCGGTTTTGACGTCATAATGCGGTAATGGCACAACTCTCACTACAATTATCGGATGGGGGTGTAAGACCCACCGTTTCGAATCTATGGAACAGGGCTACAACAATGTAGAAGGTCACTCAATCCAGTTCCTGGCCCAACTAGGTCAAAAATGCCAAACACTAAACCAGAATCACCAAAACAGGTTTGCAAAACACAGAAAACTGTAATCGGTATATCTCAGTCCATACAAGTCCAAATGCCGAAATTCCAAAGGCATAAGTTAGATAAGACATCCAGCTACATTTCATCAGAAGACACCAACTCCAAAATCCAAACCAATTCCAGTCAAAATGGCCAATTACTATCGCAGTTTTCGCATTCTGATCAAAGCAGAACAGCTACAGTAATTTCGTCATATCTCACTCTACACTAATCCAAATGACCTGAAATTTTACAGGCACCTCAAACACATCAATACCTACAACTTTCATGTTTTGAGCAAAGTCTAATTCGGCCTCTAGCCCTATGATCTAAAATCGGACAGAATTGGGGTTTTATGAACCCTAATTTTCCATTTTTCCATCCAAATCCAAAATTGATTGCAAATACTTATCAAACATACCTACTAGAGCCATTATAGTCCATTGCCAATCATCAAAGATGGCCACAACATTCATTTCATATTAAACCAGAAAAATTCCCAATAAAATAAAAACTTCACCAAAACAAGCCAAATCAAGAGATAAATCACATATTCCAACACTCAAGCCACTTCTAAGCATAATAATACCATCATTAGGTGTAGTAGGGGGTTCAAGCATAACTTACCAAGAAACAAGAGATGTAGAGAGGTGTTGGACACTTAGCTCTTCAAACAAACTTCACTACAACCCTTACTAGCACTAGAAGATAGGATTTTATGGAGTGAAATCTAGTCTAAGCTTTTGTTTATGGAAGATTGAAGCTTATGGAAGCTTGAAAGTTGGTGGAATTTCCTTCTTCTTTGCAAGGAGAGAGCCGGCCACAAGGAAGAGAAAAATGGTGAATTTTGGGCATTTTTTTTATATTTAATCCTTGGGTCAAAAAAGTCAAAAATGTGAATAGTATTTCTTAAAGTCCACCCAATCATATTGTGACACTTGTCACACTCATTAATGCATTCTTATCTTTCTTTTTCCCTCTCACATCAATCACTTCACACATTCTACTTATCTCTTAACACCCGATAAATTTCACACAGTATCCGAAACTTAACCTTATTGGCCGAATTTTTCCGAACTTTTCGCACTAGTGGGTCCCACGTCCACTATTTACTCTTAATTTTCTAAAATTTCTCCAATGCTAGAAAAATCATCTTAAAACTATAATTGCTCATAAAATCCACTAAAAAAATATTTCTAAGCCAGAAAATGCAGAAAACATGCAATTAAGGGGAAATAAACCCTAGGAAAAATAATTAGGGTTTTACGGGTTCTCACACTCTCCCCCCCTTAAAAGAATTTCGTTCTCGAAATTTCTCACCTTAATTCCCGAAAAGGTTTGGGTATTTCTTTCGCATCTCCTCTTCCATCTCCCAGGTAGCTTCCTCCACTCCGTGGTTTCTCCATAGCACCTTCACTAGCGGAATTTGCTTGTTTCTGAGCTCTTTGACTTTTTGATCGAGCACTTGGACCGGTTTCTCTTCATAGGCCAGTGATTCATCTACTTCGATATCCTCCGGTTGTAAAATATGAGATGGGTCAGGATGGTACTTCTTTAGCATCGAGACGTGAAATACGTCGTGGATTCGAGATAGACTGGATGGCAGTTCCAATCGATACGCAACCGCTCCAACCCTCTGAAGGATCTTATAGGGTCCGACGTACCGCGGTTGAAGTTTCTTTCCTTTGCCCGTTGTAAGACTTCGTAAGGGTGTGATTTTGAGAAATACATGATCTCCAACTTCAAATTCCAAATCTTTTTTTTCGGTTATCCGCGTAGTTCTTTTGACGACTTTGGGCGGTTTGAAGTCGTTGTCGTATCAACTTGACCTTTTCCTGAGCCTCTTCCATCCATGGAATGGTTGCCGGGTTCAGTGCTTTCTTTTCACCTACTTCATCCCAATAAATCGGTGAGCGGCACTTGCGTCCGTAGAGAGCTTCATACGGAGCCATTTGAATTGACGAATGGAAGCTATTGTTGTACGCAAATTCTACCAAGGTCATGTGCTGACCCCAATTGCCTCCAAAGTCTAGAATACAGGTTCGTAGCATGTCCTCAAGAGTCTGAATCGTCCGTTCCGACTGGCCATCCGTCTGAGGGTGATAGGTAGTGCTCAAATTGAGTTTCGTCCCCAGGGTTTCTTGGAACTTCTGCCAAAACCGAGATACGAACCGTGGATCCCGATAAGAGACAATGCTCACCGGCATGCCGTGTAACCTTACAATTTCATCCATGTACAATTGGGTCAATTTGTCCATTGAGTAATTCATGTTCACTGGCAAGAAATGGGCCGACTTGGTTAATCGATCAACGATCACCCAAACGGCATCGTGTCCTCTTTGCGTCCTTGGTAAACCTGAAACGAATTCCATGGTGATGTTTTCCCACTTTCACTCGGGTATCTCCAAGGGTTGTAACAAACCCGATGGTTTTTGATGCTCTGCCTTCACTTGCTGGCAAATGAGACATTTCTGCACGTACTGCGCGATTTCCCTCTTCATATTGTCCCACCAATAGGTTCCTTTCAGGTCTTGATACATCTTGCTGCTACCCGGATGGATTGTATACTTGGACCTATGAGCTTCCTCCAAAATTTCTGCTTTCAACGAATCGTCCTTTGGTACCACCATTCGATTTCGATACTTCAAAATACCCTCAGGACTCAAATTGAAGTCCGTTGTTTCTCCCTTTTCCACTTTCTCTCTCCACTTCCGTACCATCAAATCCTCGCCTTGCGCCTCTTTTATACGTTCCAGTAGAGTGGATGTCACCCTTACATTGCTAAATATCACCTTATGACTCCCAAGACAGGGTTTCCACTCGCACACGGATTCTAGCAAATCCCATTCCTTGATCATTAGTCCTGCTACTTGCACCTTACGACTCAAGGCATCTGCCACCACATTTGCCTTTCCCGGATGGTAATTGATTGTACAGTCGTAATCTTCCAGGAATTCCATCCACCTTCGTTGCCTCATGTTCAGTTCCTTCTGGGAGAAGAGGTATCTAAGACTTTTGTGATTCGGATACACTTCGAAAGTCACCCCATATAGGTAATGCCTCCATTTTTTCAGAGCAAACACAACTGCAGCTAATTCTAGATCGTGAGTCGGGTAGTTCTGCTCGTGAAGCTTCAATTTCCTAGAGGCAAAAGCAATCACATTCCGGTTCTGCATCAAAACGCATCCCAATCCTTCTCGCGACGCGTATGCATATACTGCAAACCCGTCCACTCCCTTTGGCAAGACCAGTACCGGAGCCATGGTCAATCTTTTCTTTAATTCCTGAAAACTCGTTTCGCATCGGCCATTCCAGATAAACTGGCCATGCTTCTTTGTCAAGTCAGTTAAAGGTCCTGCCAGTTTGGAAAAATCCTTAATAAACCGTCGGTAATACCCAGCTAGCCCTAGAAAGCTACGAATTTCTGTGGGGGTTTCTGGCCTCTTCCAATTTGTCACGGGCTCAACCTTCGCCGGGTCCACCGAAATACCTTCGTGGGAGATCACGTGCCCTAGAAACGCTACTTTCTCCAACCAGAACTCACATTTGCTAAACTTGGCGTACAGTTGATGTTCCCTCAATGTCTGCAACACCACTCTCAAATGCTCCTCGCGTGTCTTAGAGTAGACCAAAATGTCATCAATGAACACAACGACAAATCGGTCTAGATAGGGTTTAAAAACCCTATGCATTAGGTCCATGAAGGCGGCGGGAGCATTAGTCAGTCCAAAGGGCATAACGGCGAACTCGTAATGCCCGTATCTTGAATTGAAAGCAGTTTTCGGAATGTCCTCCTTCCTAATCAACAACTGGTAGTATCCCTATCGGAGGTCCAACTTCGAGAAGACCACTGCTCCTTGCAGCTGGTCAAACAACTCGTCGATGTGGGGCAGTGGATACTTATTCTTGATCGTAACGTTGTTCAGCCCCCTATAGTCAATACACATCCTCAACGTTCCATCCTTTTTCTTCACAAATAGGACAGGAGCTCCCCAAGGAGACTCACTCTCGTGGATGAATCCCCGCTCCAAAAGATCTTGTAACTGCAACTTAAGCTCCTTTAGTTCTGCAGGTGCCATTCGGTAAGGGGTTTTCGAGATAGGTGCGGTTCCAGGCAACAGGTCTATACGGAATTCTATCTCTCTTTCCGGAGGTAAGGCCACTAATTCATCAGGAAAAACATCCGGAAATTCCCTCACTATGGCCACGTCTTCTACTTTTAACTTATCCGTAGGGGTGTTAATTAAGAAGGCAAAAAATCCTTGCGCCCCTTTACTTATCAGTTTCCTAACCCGAATGCCCGAAATGAGAGCAGATGAGGCTAACCTACCCCTTATATCTAACCTTAAGGTTGCCTCGCCAGGAATGCGAAATTCAACTATTTTCGTTTTACAATCCAGTTGGGCGTTATATTTGGCTAACCAGTCCATACCCAAAATCACATCGTACCCCTTAATGGACAAGCTAATCAGATCTCCTAAAAATCTCCTTTCACCTACCCATACATCGCAATCCTTATAAACCATACTAGTCACAAAACATTGATTCCCCGTAGGTGTACTAACTTCTAGGTCATATGGTAAGCTAGCAGGTTTTATATCGATGCCACACATGAAATCAGGGTTAACAAACGAATGAGTGGCACCAGGATCAATTAAAACTTTGGCAAAGCGGTGGAAAATAGGGATCGTACCTTCCACCACCTCGGAAGACTCTGGGACCTGACGGGGCTCTAAGGAGTACACCCTAGCTGGCACCTTAGGTTTGGATCCGTCTCCCTTTGACTGGTCCAGTGTTGGTCCTCGGCGGTAATTGACTCCCCTTTCCGTCTTGTTTCAGGACCGGGCATGTAGCCAGTTGATGGTCCGCACTTCCACACCTCAGACATTTACCCTGTTTCCTCCAGCAGTTGTCTTCGGTGTGGTTCAGCTTTCCACAGTGCCCACAGGGCCCACGAGGTGCCGAAGCCGAGCCACCCTGAGCGTTTCCCCTTTGTCCTCGCCCAGCTTGGCCACCCCTGAACGGAGTCCCTCTGCCTGACCCAGAATGACGACCACCTCCAGCTCCTCGTCCAAACTTGGAGGGAGTGCTCTTCTCACCTTGTCCGGACATACTCCCAGGAAAACCACGCTTCTTAGCCTGGAAGTTTCGGACCTGAAGCCGTGCACTCTCAACTCGTTGGGCTTTTTCCATAGCCTCGCTAAACGTAGTGATTTGAGCCGCCGCGAGGTCTTTCTGGATCTCAACGTTCAAGCCCTGAATAAAGCGCCTCACGCGTCGTTGCTCGGTCATGATTAATTCAGGCGCAAATTTGGACAGGCGGGTAAATTGACTCTCGTACTCCGCCACAGTCTGAGCCCCTTGCCGGAGCCGGATAAACTCGTCCTCCTTCCTCTCCTGGACTAGAGGAGGGAAAAACTTAGCATTAAATTCTCGGATGAAGTTCACCCAAGTTCTCGGTGTCTGTTCCCGTTCCCATTTCTGTCTAATCACGTTCCACCAGGAACGGGCAGCTCCCTCGAGTTGAAACACGGCAAATGTCACCTGCCGTTCCTCTGGGTAGTGTAAAGCTGCAAATATGTCTACCATCTTCTCAAGCCATTTCTCAGCAACGTCAGGGTCGGGTCCTCCAATAAACTTTGGCGGAGAAAACTTTTGGAAACGTTCTAGCGCCCTATCTTCGCTCTCGATATGATGGCCAGGGTTTCCGGGGTTAGGGTTTGGGTTCTGACCCTGTTGTTGCACTACGTGTGCTAATAAATTGGTCATTTGCTGCATAGCAGCAGCGATTTGCACATTAGGGTCTATTTGGGGTTCAGGATTTGGTCCAGTAGAAGTTTCCCCCGTTTCCCTAACCGGTGTGGGTTGCCTACCGCGCCCGCGTCCCCGACCACTTCGTGTTCCTTCCATAAGTTCACTCGGTCTAGGCAAAAGTACTAAACCAAAGCAGTAATAAAGCAGGTAAGTAACACATAAACTTTCACATAACACATATTGATACATTTCACACAGGGTCACAAGCACACATATATACAAGCCAAACATATATATACAAGCAGTCAGTCAAGTACGGCCAAGGTACGTACGTACATAAACGATCCTCCCGAGGATAGGCCTATCAAAAGACATTTACACGTAGCTAACTCTACATCCAAAACGGTTAGCTAAGGCTCTATCCCTATCCCTATGTACATTCAAAACCACCACTATCCAAAAGAGGCCTAATAGTCAAGGCCTAATCAGTCGCTGGGGTCTGGGACCCAGGCGATGGGGTAGACTCCTCCCCGGCCTCGGCCCCAGCATACGAGGCCTCATCACTAGACTCCTCGAGCCCGTCGTCGCACAGGTTAAGGATCGCCTCAGCACGACCCCTGACCTTGCGAGCTCGCTTAACCTCGCGTTCGCGTGCATCTCTCAGTTGGTCGCAGAGATCATCAACTCTGCCCTCGACCTCAAGTACATCATATTCTAGCTCTTTAATACGCGAGACTTGCTTCTCATTGGTCGCCCTAACCTGGGCCACCTCGGCCTCCAACTTGGCAACCCCAGCTTCCAGCTTAGTATTATCCTTAGCAAGCTCCTCACGTTCCTTCGCCACCGCCAACACTAGAGCGTTTGGGTAGGCATAGTTGCTACGGCACTCGCACTGTCGAACGCGGCTGGCCGGGCTCCAACGAACTACGGCCCCTTTCTGCTTAAGTTGATACTTATTTGGCGGCAGCGTGCTACGAGGACGATCTCCTGCTGGGCGGTCACTCAGATCTCCACTCGCATCCATCCTATAGCAAAGGAAGAGATAACATAAATACACTTAATGGACATAAACAATAGAATCCTCAAATCGAGCACTTCTATTACACCCAGGCTAATTCAAATCTAGGCTCTGATACCACCTGTGACAGCCCCACCTTCCCCTAAGGCGAACCAAAGGGGGTAGCGGACTGCCTGCCCAGCTCTCGCCAGGACTAACGGTACAGTTTACGTCAATCTATTACGTTCCGGAACATCCCATTGCGCACAAACAAGTCAAAATCACAAAATAAAAAAAACGAAAATTCGAAGCCGAAATGAATAGTGCAGGCCACGTTAGAATCCGGCCAGAATCTGGCCGGATTTCCGGCAGGATTCTCGGCCGGATACTGGGCCGAGAGCAAGCCCAAAAAAAATTTTTTTTTCTTTCAATCGCAATCCGGCCAAGATTCCGACCGGATTGTCTGGCCGGATACCGGCCAGAGAGCAACTGGCCGGGTTCCATTTTTTCTCAGGCAATCCGGCCTGCAATCCGGCCAGTTTCTGGCCGGATTCCTAGCCGGATTCGCCACAGTTCAACTTCCCCAATTTTTTTTTCTTTCCGCTTGAAAATCGCATTGATCCGAAATTCATCCAAACGTCAACCAAGCATATATATACATCAATTCAACATTTACAAGCCCAAAACGGCATGCCAAAATATCTAACTAGTTCATACAAGTGCAATTAGGCCAATACAAGCCATCCATTAGAGAAGTACATATTCGGTTTGCCTATCAAAAGGAAATGAACCCGTTACACATTAGGGTTTCATTTCAAGAGCTATACAAAAGACATTTACAAGCTCAATTTGGCAAATGACTATCCAATCCATTCACAAAAGTAGTTATATCCCTGTAAGGAAAACAAATAACACGGAATGAGCTAAAGCCCAGTGGTATACTACTACATTAGCAACCAAAGTCACATAAGCATAACCAATCACTTAAAGTACACCATAAGCAATGGAGTAAAATGGTAAAAGGATACAGTCGGCTCTCAAGAGCCCATTTCCACACTTGAAATCTTGATCCAACCTCATTGACTCTCCGTCAATGTTACAAGTACCAAACCGTAGACCACCATTTACTTCCACTTCCTTCCACCCAACATACCCCAACCGGGCCCGCACTCCATTTCAGTAGCTTTTGGTAGTACTCGAGTATACCGGAACCAAGGGTCTCATTACCACAAGGTTCCCCAGTACAGTCCCCGTGGCATGATGATTTTCACGACCAAGCCCTCGCCGGCTCGATCCAATTAACTACCATACGGGGTTGAGCTCAGTAATGCAGTAAAGCCGTTGGATACTCGTCCAACGACACCAAATCAGTTTCCATGCATGGAATTCAGTATCTCATACAACAAATGCAGTATTTCAGTAAAACGGTAAATAGCCATGAAGGAAATTACAAGGGGTGAGGGCGGTCAAGTACACCCTCACCTCAATCACTTCCAATAACCAATTAAGCCTTCAAGGCATCAAATACACATAGCAAAGCCACATTATAACAAGTAAGTGAGTAGTATACTCACCAAGCAAGAAAGTGGTGTTTCAATCACCGTGATCACCAAGACGTCGTGAGCTACCGTCACGTCCTAAAACATGTAACACATTCAATGAGACTCGATACCGAGCCATATAGCCATGCCAATTACAACCCCAATAGGGTTTTATAAACATATACAAGCATGATAGCAAATCAGAAATTAAGAAAAGGGCTTTAACTTAGGCCTTGATAAGAAAACCGGTTTTGACGTCATAATGCGGTAATGGCACAACTCTCACTACAATTATCGGATGGGGGTGTAAGACCCACCGTTTCGAATCTATGGAACAGGGCTACAACAATGTAGAAGGTCACTCAATCCAGTTCCTGGCCCAACTAGGTCAAAAATGCCAAACACTAAACCAGAATCACCAAAACAGGTTTGCAAAACACAGAAAACTGTAATCGGTATATCTCAGTCCATACAAGTCCAAATGCCGAAATTCCAAAGGCATAAGTTAGCTAAGACATCCAGCTACATTTCATCAGAAGACACCAACTCCAAAATCCAAACCAATTCCAGTCAAAATGGCCAATTACTATCGCAGTTTTCGCATTCTGATCAAAGCAGAACAGCTACAGTAATTTCGTCATATCTCACTCTACACTAATCCAAATGACCTGAAATTTTACAGGCACCTCAAACACATCAATACCTACAACTTTCATGTTTTGAGCAAAGTCTAATTCGGCCTCTAGCCCTATGATCTAAAATCGGACAGAATTGGGGTTTTATGAACCCTAATTTTCCATTTTTCCATCCAAATCCAAAATTGATTGCAAATACTTATCAAACATACCTACTAGAGCCATTATAGTCCATTGCCAATCATCAAAGATGGCCACAACATTCATTTCATATTAAACCAGAAAAATTCCCAATAAAATAAAAACTTCACCAAAACAAGCCAAATCAAGAGATAAATCACATATTCCAACACTCAAGCCACTTCTAAGCATAATAATACCATCATTAGGTGTAGTAGGGGGTTCAAGCATAACTTACCAAGAAACAAGAGATGTAGAGAGGTGTTGGACACTTAGCTCTTCAAACAAACTTCACTACAACCCTTACTAGCACTAGAAGATAGGATTTTATGGAGTGAAATCTAGTCTAAGCTTTTGTTTATGGAAGATTGAAGCTTATGGAAGCTTGAAAGTTGGTGGAATTTCCTTCTTCTTTGCAAGGAGAGAGCCGGCCACAAGGAAGAGAAAAATGGTGAATTTTGGGCATTTTTTTTATATTTAATCCTTGGGTCAAAAAAGTCAAAAATGTGAATAGTATTTCTTAAAGTCCACCCAATCATATTGTGACACTTGTCACACTCATTAATGCATTCTTATCTTTCTTTTTCCCTCTCACATCAATCACTTCACACATTCTACTTATCTCTTAACACCCGATAAATTTCACACAGTATCCGAAACTTAACCTTATTGGCCGAATTTTTCCGAACTTTTCGCACTGGTGGGTCCCACGTCCACTATTTACTCTTAATTTTCTAAAATTTCTCCAATGCTAGAAAAATCATCTTAAAACTATAATTGCTCATAAAATCCACTAAGAAAATATTTCTAAGCCAGAAAATGCAGAAAACATGCAATTAAGGGGAAATAAACCCTAGGAAAAATAATTAGGGTTTTACGGGTTCTCACAGTTTCACCACACAAAGCTCCTTAAGAACTAAAGGAAGAGTTTAATCGGTTTAGTTTTCTTGTTTTCTCACTAAATCAAGCAAAACCCAAGATGAAATTGAAGTTTTCTTTCCTCTTGTTTTTCCTCAAGGCTCACGGCCCTCTCTCTCTATTTTCTATGAGTTTTTGCTTTGTTTTCCTTCTCATTTACTAACATCCTAGATATTTAAGCTAAGGTCAAAGGTCACTTTTCCTCCACCAATCAAATTTAAGCTTAGGAAAACCTTAGAAGCTTCAAGGTTGCTAATATCTTACTTTGCTAAGCCTCACACTATGGCCCCAATAACTTTTAATCTTTGCAATTAACTCCATGGTTCACCAACTAGTTGTTATAAAATATCGTATGTATCGCACTAGCAGGTCCCACGTTCAAAATACACTACTCATGTCACATGAACTATCTTATAGAGAAAAATGTCTTGGAACTTAATTCCCTTATAATAATAGCTAGAAAATTAATATAATAAAGGAAATTATAGAAAATGTCTGCTCGAAAGTAAAATAAGAGCTAGGAAATAAGAAAAATATCGAGTTCTCACCGTTTTTCCTTAACTCGCACATACTAGGGTTTTCACTTACAATTCACTAACTTATTATTATCGCCTCTAATCCCGCACTTAATATCATCTAAAACTCACTTTTAATTACCAAATTTGATCCACACTTCGTACCGGATAGTCGCACTACGGATAGGCGTAAAACCCTAATTCATGCTGACTTAAAACACAAAAAGTGAAACCCTACTTTCTAGGTTCATTTGCACTTATTGTGGGGTGATTGAGTAGTAGGGCTATTATAAAGTAATAATTTCCAAATAAAAGGGGATTTTAAGAAAAAATATAAGGAAATTTTTCCAGTCGTCACACTCTCTCCCTCTTAAAGAAATTTTGTCCTCGAAATTTTTTTTCAAAAGGTGATTTAGTATGTAATATAGTAAATTGACTAAAACAACAAGATATAACACACCAAATACACAAGGAGACATATACACAATAGAATGCACCATATACACCAAGAGACATTTCAAATTAGACAAAGTCAAGTGCAGCAAGTACTATATATGTAGGTATTAACATACCACAAGTAAATGACATGTAAGAACAATGCAAGGGCAAAACGAAAGAAAACGCGACTTGTCATCCCACACTCAGTGAAAATCACCCCCGTCCGGTTTCTTACGCCACTTCCCAAGGTGCCTGTTCATCTCTTGTTCCCAAAATGCAAGTCCCAAGTACTTAGCAGCGCCTCAACTCTGGAGTACTCGGGCACGAGAATCCGAAATAAGATAATTCACATCTCGAGCTAGCCAGTCCCAAGAGTAAACTATCTACAATCGAAATTCCTACCTGACGTACCTATCTATGGTCCTCAGATACCATGAGAAAGATTTAAGGCCTATAACATTTATGATTCATAGCTTATGCTCGAACGAGCACTTAGGCCTTCCTACTTATTCATCACTTAGCCCAAACTCACTCCGTGCAGAAACCACGCGAAGCAGGCTCTGATATCACCTATGACTGCCCCACCTTACCCTAAGGCGAACCAAAGGGTTCGGCGGACTGCCTGCCCAGCTCTCGCCGGAACTCAGTCATACCTCAATCAATTCCGAAATAAAACCACAAGAATTCATATAACCATAATCCAAAACTTAAACTCAAAACTCATTCACCTCCGATATAATCAAAACAAAACCACAAGGCAAAGTATAACAATTTCAAGCTTAGAACATATACTTATAGATGTTTCTATCTCAAAAAGAATTACAAAATCAAATGTACAAAAGTTTTCAATTCTTCATACATCCAACCCGTGCCAAAAGGTAGGGCGAGAACCATTACAAAATCATAAACTAGTCTAGGCTAGTCTAAACCGAGCTCTCGTCCTTGCTCGCCTTCCCCTTTTAAGGAAAACAAAACTAAAGGGATGAGCTAAAAGCTCAGTGAGGTTCCGAACACATAATCAAACAATCAATTCAATACATTAAACATTGAGTATCAATAATTCAAGGAACATTTTCATTGGAAAGCGATAATAACACATTCATTAAAAGGATACGGGCTCACAGGGAGCCATTCATTCGTTCATTCATTCATTCTCCAAACATTCCCCTTATTCCTCCAATCATTTGAAAATGCATTTTTGTCAGTAAAACCCCTCATTTAATTGACATTCCTCCGTTCATTTCATTTCAGCCCCTCCTAGACATTGGCCAGGCTCCACCATACTACAAGTTAATACTCGAGTTTACCAAACGTTCACCCAGGGTCACCAAATCGCCCGACCGAGTCCGCTTTTGGCTCGAGTCGACAGGTAACAAAGGGCAAGGGCCCAGTTCTGCCAAACGACTTACATTCATATGCAACTAGTATTTAATCATTTAATCATTGAAAATTTCACATTTATTTAGGCCGAGTGCGATAAAGTACACACTCGCCTAGTAAAATTTGTTTTAACAGTCATTGATAACATGGAACATGTAATCATACATCCACCACAAGCCATATAGTCAAGAACAAGCCATATAGTCAATGAAAACATGACAAACAAGGAACACTCACCTATTAATGCAAAATAATATCCAAAATATCTTGCCGGATAATACCGTCAGTCACGGATAAACCCTAGTATTATCAAAAGAACACATTATGTTTCAACTATCAAAGATTTAAGTGATTCCAAGAAAATTCGAATACGTACTAGTACAAAATATAAATATGGTTTTGGTAGTGAAAAGAGTAAATTGAAACCTAAGGACATAAGTAAACTATTTGTAAAACTTATGCTCCCTTGTAAAACTTTAAAATATCCATTTCCATAGCCATTCCATAGGCACAAAGTCATACAAGTACAAAATCAAGCTAGGAACATGTGCGGAAATGGAGTTTGTGTCAAGAAACAAAAGATAGATTTGACGTTGTTTTGCGTAATGGACACAACCGAGGCTACGCTTATCGGATTGAGGTGAAATTTATACCATTTCGAAGCTAAGACAGAGAGCTACAACTTTGATGAAGATCACTTAGTCCAGCACATAGTATATCTAGGTCAAAATATCGAATTACAAAACCAGAATCTCACAAATAGGTCAGTTAACCACACTATGCGTAACCGACAATAACTCAGGCTACCGAAGTCCGATTTAGGCATTTCCAGTAGCATTGGAAAGCTAAGACATAATAATACAACTTTCATGTTTTGACTAAATACTAGTTCAGTACGTATCATGATGAAAAGACACGATCAGATTGATGAAATGTTAAAAACGGATCACTGGATTCACCTAGGGCAGTCATGGTATTTCTGTCTTTTCATAGGTTACGTTGCTCCGATTGAGTTAAAATTTTATAAGAAACTATAAAACATAATTATCTACAACTTTCATGTTTTGGGCTAAGCCTAATTCAGCCTCTAATATGGTGAACTAGAACCAGGCAGAACAAGGTAGCTTGGTTTCGAAATTCTGAAATTTGCACCTTTACTCTATAAATTCATATCTAACAAGTGCTCTATCATCAAACCCATCAACTACTAGCTCAATAACATCAATTAAGAGATAGATTACTATAATCAAAGCTGAGAATGTAAACCCTAGCTCCATATCCAACATCTCATTCCAAACTAATAAATTTACCGTCATAAGGAAAAATCAAAAGCTTCTAACTAAACTTGAACAAGATTAAATGCAAGAAAAGGATAAGAAACCATAATACCTCACCAAGGCTTCTTGCAAGAGAGAATCACAACCTTTCCCTCCAATATTTCACCACACAAAGCTCCTTAAGAACTAAAGGAAGAGTTTAATCGGTTTAGTTTTCTTGTTTTCTCACTAAATCAAGCAAAACCCAAGATGAAATTGAAGTTTTCTTTCTTCTTGTTTTTCCTCAAGGCTCACGGCCCTCTCTCTCTATTTTCTATGAGTTTTTGCTTTATTTTCCTTCTCATTTACTAACATCCTAGATATTTAAGCTAAGGTTAAAGGTCACTTTTCCTCCACCAATCAAATTTAAGCTTAGGAAGACCTAGAAGCTTCAAGGTTGCTAATATCTTACTTTGCTAAGCCTCACACTATGGCCCCAATAACTTTTAATCTTTGCAATTAACTCCATGGTTCACCAACTAGTTGTTAAAAAATATCGCATGTATCGCACTACCAGGTCCCACGTTCAAAATACACTACTCATGTCACATGAACTATCTTATAGCGAAAAATGTCTTGGAACTTAATTCTCTTATAATAATAGCTAGAAAATTAATATAATAAAGGAAATTATAGAAAATGTCTGCTTGGAAGTAAAATAAGAGCTAGAGAATAAGAAAAATATCGAGTTCTCACCGTTTTTCCTTAACTCGCACGTACTAGGGTTTTCACTTACAATTCACTAACTTATTATTTTCGCCTCTAATCCCACACTTAAGATCATTTAAAACTCACTTTTAATCACCAAATTTGATCCACACTTCGTACCGGATAGTCGCACTACGGATAGACGTAAAACCCTAATTCATGCTGACTTAAAACACAAAAAGTGAAACCCTACTTTCTAGGTTCATTTGCACTTATTGTGGGATGATTGAGTAGTAGGGTTATTATAAAGTAATAATTTCCAAATAAAAGGGGATTTTAAGAAAAAATATAAGGAAATTTTTCCAGTCGTCACCGGGAAGGGGTGGGATTTAGAAAGCAGGTAGGGAACAGGAGAATTAGAGTTCAGGACTTCTAATTTCTGATATCTCAACCTTATCCACTAAACCAAGGTCTGCTTTGCAAATTTATTTGTACCTACCTACTCTTAAAGTAATTAATAAGTTAATAGGTTATCGAAAATTAGTTAAGGGTTTCTCTCTACCAACATTGAGCTACACGTTTGCTTGATAGCAAGCGCCTCCATGGACGCCCTTCAGCCAGGGCTGGAGGGCACCTCCTCTCGTCACCCCCTCGCCTTCAACAAAATCTTTTGCATCTCTCTTTGCTGCTGAATCACCATCTCCGATTGAGGTCAAGAAGCCAGTGGCGCACAAAGGGGAGCCTGCCGTTTTCTTCTCACACAAGGATATTCATAAGCTTGCTACACCGTATAAATTTGCACTCGTTGGGAAATTCTCTCATGGTAGGCCGAGATTGGAGGAGATTCGTAGATTTTTTACCACTTTGGACCGTAAAAACTCTATCACAATTGGACACCTAGATGCTCGTCACATTCTTCTGCGGTTCGTCCAGGAGTTAGATTTTTTGCGTATTTGGACTCGGGGGCTTTGGTAGAAAGCGAAGTCTCCTATGCGGGTGTTTCGATGGATGCCAAACTTCGCTATTCAGTAGGAATCTTCTCTAGCTCCAGTGTGGATTGCGCTGCTGTGTTTACCAATCCATTTTTTTGACAAACATAGCCTGCTCTCCATTACGTATGTCTAGAGGTTGATCTCCTGTAACCTTTGCCGCAACGTGTTTGGGTGGGGATGGCTGGAGAGGTGAATGGGTTTTGGCAGCCAATTGTGGCTGATCACCTACCGCAATATTGTATCAACTGTTGGCACATGGAACATGCGAAGGAGGACTGCAAAGCGGCTGACCATGTAGGCAAGCTAAAATGTCTAGAGAAGGAAGGCCTAGCTGCTGCTACGCAAGGTTTGATGGCACCCAAAAAGGTTGTCAAAGCTATGACAATAGACATGCCACATGTTGGTTTTGTGGAGACTGGTGGTGTTGGCGCGGGTGTGAAAAAGGTAGGAGTGCAGATATTCAGGGGGGTCTAGTTGATCAGGGAGTAGGATACACGGGAACTCAGGAGAAAGTGGGGTGGTGAATCAAGGAAGTGAAACTGGTATGGGTGGTGCCCATCAAGAGGGTTGGGTGAAGACGTTTGTGCAAGGCTTAGGCTGCGAGGGAGGTAAAAAGATGAGGTCTCTCAGGGGGGCTGGATCCTCAGGAGGTGAGAGAAAAGGGGCCACACGGAAAAGGTGAGGAGGGGAATTTCGGTAGTAAAGCAGACAAGGGAGGGAGGCTGGAGATTGTCTTATCACAGGATGGCACTGAGGCTGTAAGTTGGAAACATGGAGGAACTTGCGAGTTGGGAAGGATTGCAGTTTCTGATGCTGCTATGCCACGAGCTACAGATACAGTGGTCAAGGCTGCAGGGGACATGGAGCTTGAGAGGGTGGATGAACAGTGAGCGGAATCTAGCAGCGAGAAAGAGCTTCAGATAGCAAATACTTCAGCGGGCAACTTGTCTCCTCGTCATGCTGAGAGCCTGGCGTGTAGACAGGATGAGCAGTTTACTTCAGCGACAGGGGCTCTTGCCTTCCAAGTTTTATTAAATGATTAAGAGTCACTTTTGGAATGTTCGGGGCATTTCTAAAGCTCCGAAAATTAGAAGGATTAAAAAGTTCATTCAAATGCATAAGATTCAATTTCTTGCTATCTGTGAGCCTTGGCTGGAGGTTGACAAAGCGGAATGCTGGCTATAAATTAAATTTTCATGGTTTGGTGCATAATTCTGTGGGCTCTATCTGGTTTTTTTTCCAAGAGCTTTTTTCGGGTTTGGTTATTGGAGAGAGCCCCTAACATGTGTCTATTCGGCTATCCCACGATCACATACCAGGATCTCAATTTGTGATATCTTTTGTGCATGCTCGGGGTACCTCTGTCGAGAGAAGTGAGTTTTGGGCTGGATTATTGCGGGATAGCACAAGCTTTGATGCATGGCTTGTTGGTGGTGATTTCAATGTAATTCTAGATGCTGATGAGAAGAAGGGGGACGGCCTTTTAATCCTGCTGAAGCTACAGAGTTTGGGCAATTTATTAATGAAGTGAAACTCATAGATATAGGATTTTCCGGTGCAAGGTTTACCTGGTGTAATAATAGGCACGGTGGGGCAAGGATTTGGAAACAGTTAGATCGGGTACTAGTGAATGAGGAGTGCGTTGACTCGGGGTTTTCATTTAGCCCGGGAGTCATCTGATCATGCTCCGCTCCTTATATTTGTCTCGACCAAATTGGATAATAAACCACGGCCGTTCAAATTTCTAAACTTTTGGACGGGGCGTGAGAATTTCCTGCCAATTGTCAGAGAGTCTGGGGGTAGCCATGTTTTGGTTCCCCTTTGCAAGTCCTATGTCGCAGGCTGAAAAGGCTTAGGGGACCGATCCATGTGTGGAGTAATGAGGTGTTTGGGGATATCTTGCAGGCAGTTACGCAAAAGGAAGAGAAGGTACGGTTGGCTGAGATCCGTATGGAGAGTGATGAGTCTGAGGAAGCTAGAGTGCATTTACATCTTGCTCAAGCCCAATTGCGAGCTGCCTTACGAGTGGAGAAGCTCTTTTGGAAGCAGAAGGCTCTTCTTAAGTAGCTACAAGAGGGAGACCGAAATACAAAGTTCTTTCACTCCGTGGTGAAACATAGAAGGGTGCGTTCCGTTATTCACAGGATCAAAAATGAACGAGGGGAATAGGTTGAATCGGAGGAGGAGATAGGGGCTGAGGCGATTCAAATTTTCAAGAAATTGTTCACTGCTCAGCATCCAACGTCATCCTCTGATTTGCTCCAGCATATCCCAAAAATTTTGACAGACAAGGATAATGTTTTATTGGAACAAGTCCATCCGAGGAGGAGATTCGTCGTGCAGTGTGTGAGATGGATGGGGAGAGTGCGCCGGGGCCAAATGGCTATACGGGTAAATTTTTTACGGCTGCATGGTCAATTATAGGAAAGGACGTGGTTAGAGCAGTGTGCAATTTCTTTTACGGAGCTGAATTGCCAAGGGCAGTTACGGCGACCTCCATTGTGCTTATTCCTAAGATTGCACACCCTCAAGATTTTTTGCAGTTCCGACCGATCAGCTTGTGCAACTTTATTAAAAAAGTTATCTCGCGAATATTGGCAGATCGATTGACTCAAATGCTTCCCAAGATCATCTCTCTACAACAAAGTGGATTTGTTCGGGGGCGGCTCATATTGGACAACTTCTTGCTTGCCCAAGAGCTGCTCTCTAGTATGGGTAGATCACCCAGGCATGCCAATGTCGCTCTAAAGCTAGATATGTCGAAGGCGTATGACCATGTCTCCTGGATGTTTTTGACTTTGGTTTGGAGAAGGTTTGGTTTTGGTGAGCAATGGATCGATATGACTTGGAGGTTAGTCTCAAATATCTGGTTTTCAGTCCTTGTTAATGGGGCAAGTGTGGGTTTCTTTAAATCCACGTAGGGGGTTCGACAAGGGGATCCATTGTCTCCAGGATTATTTATTATTGGTGTAGAGGTGTTATCTCATTCTTTGAACAATTTATTGGAGAATCGGGAGTTCAAGTGCTTTTCAGTTCCAAGGGGATGCCCTAAGATCACTCATCTCTTCTATGCAGATGACATCCTTATTCTTCCCAGTGCCTGTCCCACCTTGCCACGATGTGTCATGCAGACGATTGGAGCATACGAAGCAGTATCAGGCCAAAAGATTAATGCTCAAAAGTGCGGTTTCTTGGTGCATGAGAAACTTCCTAGCCGTTGTGTGGCGAGGGTATGGCGAGTAACTGTGTTTGCTCCTAAATCATTCCCAGTGCATTACTTGGGCTACCTGCCATTCTCTGGAAGGCGAAAGAGCATTTATTTCATGGAGTTGGTGCAATCAATCAGTAATAAAATCTCCTCTTGGAGGTCCAGATGTCTTTCTAGTAGGGGGCGTGTCATACTCATCAACCATGTTCTTTTAGCAATTCTGATTCACCTGCTTACGGCCTCGAGTCCTCTGAAGGGAGTCCTTGCCTTGGTTGAGCGGGCTATGGCTAACTTCCTTTGGGGAGGGCGGGAGAATGGCCCCCGTCATCACTGGATCAAATGGCAAGATTTATGTGCCAACTCGTCACAGGGAGGAATAGGTGTTCACTCGTTATTGGAGGTTCACTCAGCATTCTCGATCAAATTATGGTGGCGATTCCGAACGAGTGATTGTTTATGGTCGACATTTATGCATGCCAAGTATTGTCGACATAGTCATCCATGCATGGTGGGAGTACTAAAGGGCAGCTCATATGTTTGGCGTCGAATGCTACAGGTACATGAGGTGGCAGAGCAAAACCTTTGGTGGTTGGTGCGATCAGGGCAGTGTAACTTCTGGTTTGACAATTGGCTTGGGTTCGGTCCATTGTGCCAGCGCCTGCAAAGTGTCTTGGATCACTTGGTAGTTGACTTTGTGTCAAATGGATGGTGGAATCAACATTTGTTGAGGCAATGGGTCCCGGATTATATTGTTTCAGAGATTGTCAGTAAAGTAGTCCCAGCAGGGAATGCACAAGATTGTGTGGTATGGGGGTTGACGGAGTCAGGGGAATTTTCGATTGCTTCATCCTACCTTCTACTTAGTGGGCAGACACCTTCTTCATTCATGTTTTACAGGGTTTGGCATTCGTTGCTGTTGGTCAAGAATCTTTTTTCATGGTGCGTCTGTTGCGGGATCGGTTGCCTTTAGCATCTTCATTGGGAAGATTGAATGTGCATGGCCCATCAAAGTGCTTTTGTTGCACAAACTCACAGTCCGAATTGTTGGAACACATTTTTGTGGAGGGAGAACTTGTGCAGTTCCTTTGGGCATTTTTTGGGAACGCTGCAAGTGTGGTATACAGAGGGGCAGGAGTGCGCTCTCGACGGGCTGGTTGGTGGTGTCAACTGAAACGTCACTATCGTATGGAATCGCTAAACACAGTGTTGTCTAGCATAATCTACTGGCATATTTGGTTAGCACGGAATCTTGCAATCTTTGAAGGACAGTACCTACGTAGGCAGACCATTTGTGATTTTATCCTGGCGGATGCAGTTGGGGCATTAAGTGGGGAAGATGGGAGGGGAGCCTGATGGGTTTGGGTCCTGGCCTGCCTTCTACTCCAATATTTCTGGATGGAGGCCTCGGTACTCCCATAGGATGGTTTGTTGGGAGTTGCCGGCCCAGGGAAGTTGGAAGTTAAACACGGATGGCTGTTCACTAGGTAACCCAGGAGTTAGTGACGGGGGTGATGTGCTTAGGGATTTATTTGGTGCGTTATTGTTTGGGTTTTCTGTACCTTTTGGGGAGCTGACATGTATTCAGGCTGAGGTTAAATCTCTACTATTTGGGGTGCAGCAATGTCTTCTTCAAGGCTTCTCACGGATACAGGTGGAGGTGGATTCTCTAGTGTTAGTAAACATCCTTCTACATAAATCGAGATGCCCGTGGTTAATTCGATTTGAGTTAGATATGTTAATGGCAATACAGGGTTTGGAATGGATAGTGGGGCATTGTTTTCGCGAGGCAAATCAAGTGGCAGATGCTCTGGCCAAGGCTGGGGTAAACTCTGCGGATATTGTCATTTATACCTCACAGGCAGAATTACCAAGATTGGCAAGGGGAGCCTTGGGTTTAGATAGATCACAGACCCCCGTCATACGCAAGCAAGCTGTTCGTAACAATGCCTTTGTTATCTTGCTTTGTGGTTATTAATAATACATGGGGGTGGCGTCCTTCCCTACACATGGGGTTAGCCAAAAAAAAAGTTATTGAAAATTGTTTGGACATTTGCCATAATACATTTTTTGTAATATTTATACCATATATCTTGTACTAGAAAAAGTGAAATACATTTTTCAAAAAAAAAGTGAAGTACTCTATTTAATTTAAAATTTATATTTTAATGATTCATTGGTTCAAATACTCACCCATTGACTAAACAGTAATCCATTGATCTATCCCTTTCATCGAGTTCCTGTTAGGTCGGGTTTAATAACTTATGGTGTACATAAAACTTGTGCATTTATAAGTAGTACAAAATAACATAACCAAGTCAAGATAAAATAAGATATAACACATTAACTAGAGGATGATAACCTCCCCATATAATAGAAATGAGGTTTTATATAGAAGAAATGACCAATAGGATGTTAAACAACATTAACAACCACTCTTCCTCCCATTCTGGATGCTTGGCTAAACAGCTACTTCCCCCTCTAGTTAATGAAAAAATGAAGAAGATTTAATCTCTCCTAGTTAACTAATTGAGTTAACCAATTTTTTTAATTTTTTTCGTTGGACAAAAATCTTCTTCATTTTTTCATTGGCAAGTAGGTTTTGTGATTAGCAGCAGCTCAAATGTGAAGAAGTTTTTCCTCCAAAGAATTTCGAGGGGATTCCTTAACAGGGGTTGATTGTTCTGACTGGGAAAACACAATCAGTATTTGCATGAGGACGACAACAAGGGCCAAGAATACAGTACAAAATGCAATTTCTCCCCAAGAAAATGGACACCATTCAAAAAAATTGACAGCACCAAATATGAGGAAACAGGTCCAAGAGATGACAACCTATCCATCCACAAAAAACAATTATAGACTGAATATAGCAAACAAAAGATGACAACTCAAACTGAATGTGCAAACTTGTGCAAGCTATAGGGGGGAAATAGTACCAGCAATGATCTTATAGGTCTGCCAATATGATAGTTATCTTTATTACCAAATGTGTTCATAGCAACATGCCGCTCCAACAAAGCATCCTGATTGATCACAACCAGCAAAGATTTGAATATTGATATTTCATCATCAAGGGTAAGACTGAACTAGACATACTTAATTCCTTAAAACTTGAAATCTACTAAAAAATGTGTAAAAAAATGGTATGATAAATGAACATATCATAGATAAATATATTTGATATGTGGATAGTTTATAAATAAAGACTATAAATATTGTGAAATAAAGATTTTACATCAAATCTGATGTAACTTGTAATTCATCTATTACCTACATTGAAGAATCAAAATAATCACACAAACATGCACATGTATTAGATACATGACATTTTCATATATTCATAAAATCTATGCACACGTTGTAAATAGAATATAGAAATTGATAGATCCAAATCTAACTTACATTGAATGCTGAACTGAAACTCATTCCTTGGCCAAGATTTTTATGCCCTTGTAGGAGATTAAAATTATACTTTCTTTTTGGAGTTTAAATGGAATGTGTGTGTGTGTAAACATAAACATGGTCATATTTGTTCATCATAATTTTGGAGTGAAAAACTAATCAAAAAATTATCTAGATCATCATTGTAAAGAAGAAATTTATTCATTGCATTATCAATAGTCTAACCTTTGCTACAAATATATCCTTACACCACTGGGAAATGCCGCTACTAGTTTCAGGCAGTTCTTGCATCAAATGCCGCTCAATATGCACATGTACCTATATAGGAAATTAATTTCCTAAATCAACATCAATATAAGTGAAAATAGTAATTAATGTACATGACCACTCAACACTTGAAGGATTCTCACTTGAACATGTTCATTCAAATATACATTCTTAGCATCATCCTTTAAATTGAAAGTACCAAATTCTAAGAACTTCATACTCACTCTACTAATAAACACAAGCTAATAACATCTATGGCTGAATACTAATAACCAAAAGACAGAAAATAGAGAAAACAATACTAATAACTTAAAAGACCAAATATAGAGAAAGTAGCATATCCCCCTCACTACTAAAAAAGGTAATGCAATTGTTACAGTCACTTAAGCCAGATTAGTTGGAAAAATAGATAAATGAAATAACTGCATTAAAGTAATCTTACCAACATATGTGTTTGTGAAGCTCACAAGCATTTAGAGAGAACTGTGTGCTTGGTTAGGGGTTTGTGTGTTTGTAAATGCAATTTTACTAGTAATTAAATTAGTCAATTGAAAACTAGTGAGCTTACCACAGAAGAACACCCTCTCAGGATTCTCAACATTGTAGGCTGAGGCTCATTTTTAGGTATGGTTACCGTGATATCATAAATTGCTGGAACAAATGAGCTCAATTCACTAACTACATACACAAAACCCTGCAGAGATACAGATGTAATGAATAAAAGAATCATCACAATCAGTTATTTTTCATGGTGTGTTTGATATGACTAGCTCAATTTAATCATTACAAGTTGTTTCAAATTATTATTGGCAGCTCATCTTTGAGAAAACCTAATCTTGTCAAGTTTGCATGTACTTTATGTAGTATTTTTCATAATAGAATTGAAACTGAAGATTGATACTGCAAGCTACATGCAACCACATAAAGAGAAATGCCCAAGATCTACTACTAATTGGGATATAATAACTAATTTTAGAACGAGATAGAAACTAGACATATTTATCCTAGCATAATTTAGGAAAAGCATCACCTTTGTTCGGGGTATTAATACATTTTGTGGAACAGGTAACCCTGCTGAAGCAGCATATTCTTGAGCTGCTAAGAGCTTTGCTTGCGTAAAACGAGTTCCTTCCACAAAGAGGGCTAACCAAAATGGCCGAGGAAAATCATTAAGACCTTGTAAACCTGACTGCAGTTAAGCACCACAAAATAATACAATTTATTAACCAAACATAAAGATGTACAATTAATAAATACAATGGTTAGTATTGGAAATGTACCTTGAGTGTGTACTCATCTTTTGTCCAGCTTCTTTCAAGAAATATATAATTATTGAACCACATTGACCATCCAAGAACCTACATAAGATAGATTTCTTTCTTGCCTAATTAGCATGTTTGTGTGGTACTATTTGAAGTACACTCTTTTTTATTATTATCTACATTTATTATGTTATAACTTGAAAAGGACCTATTCAAGTTTTAAGAAACAATTCAAAAGTAGTTCTTTCCTGAACTCAGAAGTTGAATCAATTGCAAATGTATTCTAAAATTAAAAGATTAGAACACCCATTCATCACTTACAACAATATCCAATGAAGGAAAATTAAGGGTACCAAATCTACCGTGAAAAGTAAATATTATAAATATGTTATAATCTTGTCGAGCACGCGCCATTCACTTGGAAATAAAGGACCGACCCAGATTGTGAAAGCATATTTGTCTCTTAAAGTAAGCAAAAATCTCAAGAAAACACCTTGACTTACCTCTACCAATCATTAATAAATGTTGTACTATTGATAGTTATAGCAAATATTGTAACAATTAAATACCACATGACTCCTTCATGTAATTTGTAATACTTTGAAATACGTATGTAATGATTATTAGCCTCAACTTTGACTCGTTCTACTAAATAGGAGATCCAAATATTTCTTAAATTGGTCATTTAAAGAACTACAATGACTATGGAACAAAAATTTCCATTCTAACCAATAAAATACTCAAGCAATTAGACAAGATACTATGTTCCAAATACTAGGCTTATATAGATAGTCTTTGATTCGAAAGTCTCAATTTATAGTACTTCTCAAAGTACCTTCGAGCAATAGAACAACTAATTTAATAGGATTCATGCTATCAAGAAAACCACCTCTTTTTTCTTTTTTTTTTTTGGCTTGCAAGCTATATACTTTTGTATTGATCAATAATGAGGTGTACAATAGGTGAGGGACTCCCCCAATCAAAATTACATTTGATAGTCAAGAAATTCAATAGCTACAAAACCTCCTCTTTGAATATCCAAAAAAATGTTTCATTGTGTTGAATTCCTAAATAAGCATAAAATTGCAAGTTTGGAATTGTGTGTAAATTCTAAAAAAACACATAAGATTGAATTGAGATTAGTACTATATAAAACAAATAAGAACAACTAAAGAGAATCTCACCGGTAGGTATAAAGCTGCTTTCTTTATTAAAGCTAGTGTGCTACCAAGGCAACCAAACCGCTGTAAAATGTAAGGAAATTATATTTAGAAAAGGAACTAAAATGCTTGGATAATTTTTCTAAAACTCAATTGATGTTTTAGAAAAACTAAATCATATGTTATAGCAAAAAGAAATTCTAATTACACAATTTTGTAAATTAATTCAGAATCATGATTTTGTAACCTTGTATTCTTGCAACAATATTAAAATATAGACAAGGTATTGATCATTAGATCAAAATATAAAAACCTTTATTTTAAGAGAACAAATAGTTTCTTATGAGTCATTAGCTTAACATAGCATAGAGATTTCAAATCTCAGGCACAATTTGTTTTAATTATTTGATCCAAAAACTAGTCTTGATAAGTGAACGATGCAATGAACTTGAAAGCACTTTTTAATTATTTGATCCAAAAACTAGTCTTGATAATTGAAGGCTGCAGTGAACTTGAAAGCACCTATATTTAGAAAAGAGATAAAATTGCCTACACTAGAAGCATAAAGAAATGACATGATCAATTTTAAAACAATTTATCCATTCTACTTAAGAATCAGACAAAGACAGAGCAATGCCAACACCAACTGAAAGAAAATTTAGCATGTTGTAATAGTGAATATATCCAAGGAGCACAATGATTGTACTATAAGTGATACATACCTGCGCAAGAACCCATCCAACAAGCCAATCAATGTCACTTCGATGATTACAAATGAGAAGTGCATGCTCTTTACCTGAAAATGGATAAATGAATAAAACACAACTTCAAAATCTGCAGAAGACAAGTTGGCTAAAAGAAAGTAATGTTTAAAAGGAGAGTTCTTACCCAAAAATTCAAAAGTTTCTGGATCTGTGTATAGTTCAACCTGCAAAAAAGAAATAGTCACCAAAAATTTTGTATTGAGGTTAAAAAAGAATATGCTACACTGAATTGACTCCTTGACATTTGTTATATATATGGATTACTTCTTTTTTGTGGGTTAATTCATAGAGAGTTTTTGTTGTTGAGATGTTTTTGTCAGTAGGGGTAGTATGAGTCGAGTACCATAAAAAATCCAAACCCTAGCCCGTGTAGTTAAATCTTTTATCAAACCCTATAGAGTAACCATAGCCCGTATATTTAAGTCTTTTATCAAACCCTATAGAGTAACCCTACAGGTATTATACTCTCATTACCAAACCTTCTCACTTCGAGTTTGGATTATCTATTGAGTGCCCTCTACTCTCTAATCTATAAAATCAATACACATTACATTAAATTAATACATTATGTTGAATTTTAAACTTGAGTAGATTTAATATTTTATGAAGGGTAAATTTAAAAGTCTACCAAAATAAGATTCAAATAACTATCTCACATTTTTCAAAAATGCGTTGTGCATAAAATATGACAAATAATAGTGTACAATACATACATACATACATACATACATACGTATTTACATACATATATTCGGGTATTGAATTTTTAGAATTCTCTTACCAAATCCTATTGGGTAACCCCTCATCATTGCCAAACCCTAATGTATTTATCATCGATCATCTAATTGGATTGACCATCAGGTTGAGAATCCTCGGGTATCGGATTTTGTCTTACCCACTGCCATCCCTATTTGTCACTGGTTTTACACTAAAAATTACTTTGATAGATGTTTAGTAATAACTCACACAAAATCAAGAGTTGGGAAAAATTACTTTTAACACAAGTTAAATTTGGTTGTTCAACTAATAATTACTCAACTGAAAGAACCCGATATTAAACCACTACAAACTTGTAGTTTATTACTGCTACTGTTAGATTAATATTGAAAGTATTTCAATAACAATATTTTGAGAAGAATTGGTACGAACCCCATGGTACGTACTTTATCTAAAACTCTAGTGATATGAATACATTTTCAAGTTCCATAATGCCAAATAAGATCTTCTTTGAGCTCGATCTTAAATTTCAAATTTTTTTTGTTTTTCCCAATGATAAATCTATGGATGGATATATTGATTAAGATTAAATCTTATTGTGAGGTCAACAAATTGGAGACATTTATATTTGTTAATATACAAATAAAGGGAAATTAGATAAATCCTAAAGTACATAAAAAATATGGGAGATGAAAGTACTTATTATGAAAGTTAAGGAATGTAAGTCTAATTTACTTGACAAATAAAAGAAAACACCCAATTTTATTTAATTTGTATAACTAAAACTTTTTTTAGTATTGAAAGTTTATTGTCTTTCAATACCACTGGGATTGGCCCAATGGTTAAGAGAGAGTTCTAAGAGTGTTTCTAGCTGGTAGATTTAACATTCGAATTATGAGCCTGGTAGTTGGGAGGGGAGTGCAGAGATATAGGAGGGTAAAAAAAAGAAAAAATAAATTTTGAAAAATTTCTCTTCAAAATTCAAACGGAACCAATGAACTTGATTTATGTCAAAAGCAGCATATGACTATCCATTATCCATAGTAAACATCATCTATATTTGGCAAAAGTTTCAACAGCATAATCAAGATCATATACATGACTAGATTATACTAATTCTTAATACTTAACTCTACTAATTAGTCCCATCATTACTGCACTAATATAAAATCTACAATAATTTTGTTATCAAAAATATTATTAATGCCTTTAATACATTTCTATAAGGAACTTCTATTAATCTACTAAAAAAAAGTTATCATAAGAATGCACAACTAGACTCGTTCTTCCCCTCATTTTTTATAAAAAGTGATTTCTATTTTGTATAATAAATTATACCCTAAAAAGCTATATATGTGCAACACAATAATATCTAGTTTCTTATTTGTGTGATTGCCATTCAAATAGTGGAATCTAAGAAGCAACAAAAGGAGGTATTTATTGTATAATATTTATGTACAATGGTTAGAATAGGTAATGTTATTAAGCACTAGTAGAGCATATTATTTTTGGTAAAGTAATAAACAAATACAAATATAGTGGACCATTTAGAAACAACAAAACAATCAAGAGGGTTAAGTGGCACAATTTATGGTCGGCTAGAAAAAATTCAATTGAGGCCTTGAATTCAAAGGTTTGAATGCAATCCTAATTTTTTTCCCTTTTAATGAGTTTGTGCAATAACTAAAATTAGTGCATATACAACACAAAAAGCTATTGCAATCTAACTGAAAGAGAAACTGATTTACTAACACTAAAGAAAATTATATTCATATCTTTATATGATAAAAAAAATTTTGGTTTCCAAAATTTCCACCAAGAAGATAAAAATTGATGAGTAAATTTGTTATCTAGAAGTGCATCAATGAATCATAGTTATAATAGTTGTAAATTATAAGTAATCTTATATTTACTTTCTTCTACATCCCACAACCCTTTAAGTATATAGGCTCTATTAGTGCAAAACCTTCCAAGGAGTATTACGGTTCAACATTGATTCCAAACTAGTAAGTTTCTCTTGGGTTCAAATTGAACGAAGGGAGATTTTTAGCAATTCTTTGGATCTTTTCGAGATACAAATTGTACGACTTAAAGGTTTTCACTGCATAATCACTATAAGCAATAATTTATCAATATAATGAAGAGTTCTCATATAGACTGAACGAAAGATGTCACGATTAAATCAAAGAAAACATCTATGGCTATAGATATGATTCTAATTATTTTTTACCAACAGTAAAGAGAGCTGATTTTAACATTCTTTTGAGAGAAGATTGCTATTCTCTTTTTAATGAGTAAGAACAACCACTTTAGGTTAATCTATGACTGGTGTGCTCCCTTTTTATTTTCAACTTTTCATTCACTAGAAAATGGTTTAATATATACCGTTTAGTTCAACTGGATTTAGTCATGTTGTGATCTTCAACAAGAATGAAAAGAAATTATAAAAATTTCTTTAACATTGAAACACCATGAACAAACTTTTGTGTTGTTATCTATTTCTCTAAAAATCACACCTCAAACTTGTATTGAACTACCAAAATTAAATTATTTTGGACATTGCATGAGTACAAACGACTCTGTCAACCTACAACTAGACTCTTTTGGTCTAGTAAAAAAATAACGTAAAATTTCATGTTTTTTCATCTATTTCCTCTATAAAATCACATATCAAACTTGTATTCAATTACCAAAATTGAATTATTTGAACATTGCATGTCATCACAGGGCATTGTCTCAACTTGCAACTAGACCCTTTTGATTTAACAAAAAAAAATACACAATTTCATCTATAATGCAATGGGGTTCATTTAATACTACCTAGGTGAAAGGTTTAGAATTGCATGTTCAATTTAGGAACAAAGAAGTAAAATTAAAAACACAAAATCAAAGTAATGTTTTAAGAAAAATAAAAATTTTAAAAAGACATGTAGAAAAAATGTAAATCACATATGAGTTCCAAAGTAAAGGAATGAATGAAGAAATAAAGAGGCAATTGGCTATAAACTTAACAAATAACTTAACAAAGCAAACAAGAAAATCAAAGTGACAACTAAAAAAAAGTGAAATGAACCAGAAGGATGCTTAATCAACATGTTTTTAGTGGGAAAGAAACAATTGCCTAAAAGTGTAATTCAATATTTCATGGAGTTCATTTTTCAACACGAACAGAATGATTAGATATTCATTGAAAGTGATGTTGGAATCAACACATTTTGTCCTTTTACTAAAAGAAGTATTTACTACAACTTGAAGTACTTCATTGACGAGGGAGTCTCCATAAAACAATTAGCCAAGTCAGTTAAGGATTCAACCATCAGCATTTACGATCTAGCAAATATTCTTTCTTAAAATTAACAGGTTATTAGGTTAATATTATAATTCATCAAAATTGAGTCATCTTAACAAACTCCAAGGTCTATTGATCCATTAAAGCAACCTAGCAACTTCCTAAAATTTTAGGATAAAACCTGATATGGAATTCAATGGAGTACTTTCGATCGAATTGTGTTGCTTGCATCTAAATTATATCACGTATAATCATTTTTCATATATCTCAAAATTGCTAATGCATCAATACATATGCATCATTTGAATCACCCTATAAAATCGTAACCATCCTATAGACCACAAAAGACTACTAAATAAGAATCGTAAGTGATTAAAGTAGTTGATTTTGTGGATTAAATAGTACTTAGTATAAACATGTCACAAACTTTTTATACCTTAAGTAGTTATGGACTAGATTCCTATGTACAATTTATCAAGGATTTTCAAATAAATATTTTTTAATTTACAATATGTCATGAATTGTGGCATTTGAAATCTGTAATCATTCTCGAAAAACTAAAATTATATTAAGTCCCTTTCAAATTCTTCTTTCAAAGCACCATTCTTATTCACAATATAACTGATTGAGTTTCACTTAAGGATTCCAAATCCATTTACTTCTAAATCCTTCATCTTTTTTAATATAAACAATGTAAAAACCAAGTAAATGAACTATCAACAGAATAATTTCTCATGTTTTAAAGGATAGGCTGATCAAAGATCATAATGATAATAAGATCAGTTATACTTCATCCATAAGTAAAACTCAAATGAAGATTTTAATGAATAATAATCCTCAAAACACCTTAATGTTTGCCCACCAGTCAAAAAGCCATACTATCTCCAACCACAATAATTCAGTGACTTCTTTGTTGATTCTTCTGAATAAGTTTTTTGATAATGGGCGCACCAAGATGAAGATGAGTGCCTAAAAGTTCAGATCATGTGAGCAAATTTGTAAGATTTTATCTAATAAAACATATAAAACTGCTTGCACAACAAGATCAAAAAGAGAAATAAATTAGTCCAAAATATCAAATAAAACCTGTAAAAACTGTAATTTTTTTTTAGTCTCTACACTTTGTTGTTTACGATTTTTTTTGTAATGATTTTGACATGAAATTGCTAATGCCTAGTTCTTTATTGTGTTCTCAAATAATAATAAAGTGAAAGAGAAATAGAAAAGAAGAAAGGAATGACTTACTTAGAAATCTTAGAAAAGGTAAGAAGTTTTAAGTATATTTAGTTCTTCACTAGCAATGTAGATTCTTCCATTTCCCAAAACATGGGGTGGAAAAAATATTTGATCTATATCCTGAAGGAAATGCTACAAGAAACTAAAACTTAATTAGTATACCAAATGAAGGTATTAACATAAACTCTTTCTCAAATACTAAATGAAACTAGTGTACTATCTTTATATGCAAGTTCTTCTCAAAGAGAAGAAGAGAAAGAACATAGTTGTATTAACAAGAAGCAAAATTATGCATTGTCCAAGTAATTATACAAGAATTCTTTTAAGACAATTCTTGTAGTTAGTTTTATTTATTTGAATATAAAGATACAACAAAAGTCGTATTTTTTTAAATCTTTCTTTATATAGAAAAGGAATGGAACAATGCGTGAATTATTAGGTTCACTTTTGGAGCTCAATCATGTGACCCAGAAGGCAACATGGTCAATCTAAAATGATGCAACCATAGGCTCAAGTTTACAACAAAAAATGCAAACAAAACAAACCATGTGTTTCATGAAAAACATATGGCTTAAGATCTAAATTACTCAAATTTCCTCTTTGCAAAAAACTTCAATGCATTCCAGTTTCTCCTTGTAATTTACTTCTCACGATTTGTAATTTGATCAGTTCGGTCTACAAGTTCCTTGATTATTCATTCTAGCAGTCTTGAATGTTTTAGGGACATCAAATATAATAATATATTTGTTTACCATATTTCATAATTTGCTTGCTATGTTGCGATTTATAAGTTCCTTGAATTATTCACTCTGTATGATATAGCATTGGTTTTTACACATTTTTCCTCTCATTTCATGCTTATTTTTGAATTGTAAGGTTTTTCTCTCCATTTGTATAATATAAAGCTCATCAAATTAGTTTTTTATGATACTCCAATCCTTATACTCAATGAAATACATATTGCTATCCTTCCCTAGGAAGTGTGATAGCCCAAGATTATATAGAATATACCAGCAAAACTTATTGTCAATTAGGAAAACACTCTAATCTTTATTAGAGTGCTTCAATCTTCATGCTCACAACAAACCACTTTCATCTACACATTCTCAAATGATATTTATATGTAATCCAACGACAAGAAATACCTTGACATTATAAATGTTGATCTTATATCTAAAACTGAGGTCTCACAAAGTCACAAATCAGTATAATGTACAACTTTTATTGTGATAAGTCCAACTCCAATTACATATAATTTTGCTATTTTCCCCTTTTAGTATATATTTCTCCATTTTCTTTCTTTTCTTCTTTGTCTGGTTGGAAAATTGTTCTTTGAAACATATCCCATTCTTTCCAAACATGCATTCCCAAAAGAAATCTACAAGAATGCATTAATAGCAATACGATTTTATCAATTCATCAACAATATATAAAACCAATCCAAGTTTAATTTCACAAACTGCAAAAAATGTCATAAATTTGTCAAAAAGTAATGAAAAAAATTCAAAAGATATATACTGTACAAAAATAATAATGTACCTGAATGAAATTGATAATTAGACCAGAGAGAAGGAAAAGGAGACCCAGAGGCAGAATGACAACAGCTGCAATGGCCATTTCTAAAAGCCCTTTAATTACATAGAATATTTATGGAAGATAATAGAAAGAATGGTAGATTTATAGAGAAGAATTGAGATCTCTACACCAATAGCTATATATTTTGTTGTATTGGATGAAGAAGATGAAAAAATGAGAGAGAAAGAAGAAATATTCACAGATGGCAATCAAACCCATTTGTCAGGAAACGAGCTTTCAACAATAACTATTAGATTTGTTAAATTTTTTTTAAAAAAAATAAACTCTCCTAAAAAGCTAATTTAGATAGCTTTAATGGCCCAATCAAAGAAAAGTCTTCTAT
Source organism: Coffea canephora (assembly GCA_036785865.1). Taxonomy (NCBI): domain Eukaryota; kingdom Viridiplantae; phylum Streptophyta; class Magnoliopsida; order Gentianales; family Rubiaceae; genus Coffea; species Coffea canephora. Next base: position 23,251,259 of record CM071922.1, read on the forward strand.
TGCTTAATCTTGGTAGTTTGGATGATTAGTCTAGAAACCCGTGTTTTGCATGGTTATAAAGAATATTGTAAAACATAAATAGTCATAAGAATACATTACATAGAGAAATTCTTTTAGTTTTCTAGCTATCTAATAAATGATGAATTAAAATATTAAATAACAAATAATTTTTAGCTGTAGTCTACTTAGTGCAAACATGCATTATAGAAAAAATAATTGCAACAAACAAAACACTTGATATCAAGAGATAATAAATCTAAAAATTAAACTATATATGTTAAATGCCGATTCATTTATCAACCATCATGTTGAAGATTATGAAATTCGTAAAGTATTTATTGAGATACTCATTCATTTCTCAACTATCAAATCTAAGACTAAGAAAACTATAACTTGGTATAAAATCCATGCTATGTAATGCTCTAACTTAGTTTGCATGAAAGCACTTTCAATATTTTTACTTATATGACCTTTTAAGATTTGCCACATTTGGTTAACAAAAGTTAAGATTGTATTGCCTCAACTTCCCCTCTTTTAGGTTTTCTAATTTTTTTCTTATTTGTTGAGAGTCTGTGTACAATTTTAGATTAATAAAATTTAAAACTACCATCTCTCCTGTACGGGGTTCTACTATTAAATAGAGTCTCAACAACCTATTTATTTGATTTTGGAACTTTTAATATTCATGGCATCATATTTTTGAAACCAAGAAGTCAATGCTTAAAATATATAAGGACTTAAGTATTGAAACCTTTTTTAAATGTGGAAATTCAATTGGATTCTTAGATATTGGTGGGAATTCTTCAATGGCGGTTTCGGTGCCCGTGGCAGATCCGGAATGAGGTAGAGCAAATATGGGAGCTAATCGAGGACATGGCGAGAGTTTCGCACTGCTTTAGAGAAGCCAACCGGGTGGCGGATATTCTAGCCAATGTGGGTGTTTCTCACCAGCAACAGGCTTTTGTCACCTATGATCACATAAGCATGTTCCCAAAGTTAGTAAAGGGGGAGATCATACTAGATAAGCTAGGCATGTCATCTGTCAGGAGGATAAAAGGGGTAGAGAAAATGGTAGTGCGGCTTAAGGAAACTCTGTAATTTTGATGCTTTTGTTTCGACACGTCAATAAAAAGGCATTTTATTAAAAAAAGAAAAAAAAGAAACCTTTTTTAAATAAAGGTAATGAATCTTGTTAATCATGTATACAGTTAAATACCAAAAAGAAATATGCACAATATAGAAAAAATCAACAAAAGTTTTTCCATAACTTGATTTCCATAAATGTGACTTGTGCCATCACTATATCATAATGTATAAATATTACAAATATAGTAATTAATTGCATGCATAACTTGAAATGTTTTTGTAAAAATACTATTTATCTAAATTGCAATTTCGTACTTGTTTTTGGAATCCCCCTTGATATAGGAATAAAAAGTACTTTCTTTGTTTCATGCAAAAGTTTCTTCTTTTTCATGTTCTCTATCACAAATAACCTTTTTAGATTTGAATAATAAAAGATTTTCCTTATTTTTAGAATTAATTAAGTCTAAAGCATTGCTTGACTACATTATAATTTTGGTCCTTCATCTTTGAGGACTTGGCCAATTTAATCCCTTAACTATCATGGTGACCTTTTTATCCCTCATCTTTACACGAACAAGAAAAAAACTAAGCTAGAACCTCTAACAAAAAGTTGAAAATCAAGTGCACAACAAGGTCATGTCTAATTTTGTCCATTTAGAAGTTTAAACTCTCATTTTCACATAATAAAGTGTGAGAACTTGAAAATTTTCACATTTTCTAGGTATTATTTTATTTTTGCCTACATTTTTATACTTGCCTTTGAAATATTAAAATTTCTATGTATTTTTATAAGTAAGTACAGTTTTAAAATCATTTTCCTAGTATGATCATTTTCCTAGTATGAGTCAGTGTACGTTAATTTGAAGTGTGTTATAGACGTGGGACCCGCTAGTGCGATATAAATTTGGTGATTAAGTGATTTTTTGTGTTAAGTGTTATTATTTTACAAGGTGCTAGGAGATGATTAAAGGTTAGCTAGATAGACTAACCATTGGGAGTGAGAAGATAAGCATTAGACATTCAAAGTGCCAAGTGTTACAAACCCATCGGAAGGTGGATTTTGACCTAACTTTCACCTTTACTAAAAACCAATTTTTGACCCAATTTTCTTCCATTTTCTTGGTCTTGGCCCACCCATTTGAGGAGCAAAACAAGAAAGGAGAGTTCTTCATTTTATAGCCTCAATTCTTGCTCAAATCTTGAGTTTCAACCACCCAAATCACAAACTATCCCATACAAGTGCTCAACTAGGAAGCTTAAAGGTTTTGGTGGAGTTGTTTTGGAGGAGGAAAGTCTAAGCTACCGTTTTTCTTGAGTTTCCAAGGTATTTTGCCAAGAACTTCCTCTTTACTTCACTTAATTGTTAATTAGTGGCTTATAGTTGTTATAGATGTTGTTTTGTGGAAGATTTCATGGGTTGAGCAAGAGTTATGTTAAATTTCAGTTTTAAGATTTCAATTCTGCCCTGTTCTGACCAGTGTTATTCGGCCATGATGGAGGCCGAATTGGGCTTAGTTCAAAACATGAAATTTGTAGTAAATAATGTTTTATAGCTGTCTGTAAAATTTCAGCTCAATCGAAGCACTGTAGCTTGTGAAATGATTGAAATACCCTTGACTGCCCATAAGCCCTGTTTCGCAGACAGTTTTCTGTTTTCGTGGAGATTTTCATTTTGACCCTGAAATGCATGTTTTAGCTTTGGAGGTCTTCATAACGCATGTAGGTATATGTCTTGGCTTCGAAACGCCATAAGATTCGTTTCAATCTGATAAGTGTAACTTCAGTTGTAGTTGTTATGCCGAAAGGTGTATTTTATCGCCTATGTGAAATTGTGGTTGATGGTTATGTGATTTGGTGTTTGATTGTAGGATGGAAAGTGAAGAAATTAAGGGGACATGCTATCCGTTTATTTGCTTGAAGTTTGAATGAGTAAAAGTGAGATTTGAAATGTGATTTGGTGATGCGTTGGACTTACTTTGCTTGAACATAACTAGGTCCACCTTAATGGTGTTATTTGAGCTAGATTTCATTTGAACTTGTACTTTTCCGCATGGTGAATGTGACAACTGTTTTAAGCATAATACTTAGTTACAAATGTTAAGTTTTGAACTTCAAATGTTTACTCATTTTCTTTCCGAAACAAAGAAGAAGTGCCTAGGGGTTCTCGGCCGCAAAATCTAATCTTATCAAGCAAGGTTTTAGGTGCGAATTTAGGGTTTGTTTATCTTTCTTTTCATATGATTTTACTCAAAACACTTGTTATACGTTATTTCTTTGCATATGAGTTAGTTTCGGACCAAACGAAGAGCTTTACGAAAAGTTGAACACAACTGTCTTTTCATATCCGGCCGTATTCTGATGTGGCACTGTTCATTTGTTTTCCAATGAAATTTTCTAAAAACCTTTTGAGTATAGTTTTATGTTTGGTTTGAAAAACCCTTAGTTACTCATATCCTTGGATCTTGTGACGACCCCACTTCTCCCAAGGGCGAACCCAAGGGTATCGGCGGGCCGCCTGCCTAGCTCGCGCCAGGACTCAAAACCTAAAGTTCGAAAGAGCACTAAATACAATATATACAATCCCAAAAGAGTTATAATTACATTCTCCAAAAGTATCGAGTCAAACCACCAAAACAAAAACAAACATCCTAACTGTTCAACTATTACAAGCCAATCTAACTATACTAGTATACGAGCCAAAAGTCCCCGCGTCAGCCCCTGCTAAGGAAAACAAAAGGAATGGGGTAAGCTATATGCTTAGTAAGTAAACAGGGGCGAAAGCATAAATTTCACGTAACAGTTACACAATAAGAGTAAAGCAAAAGCAGAAAAGTAACATCACATAATAAGGATACAGGTGGCTCCAAAGCCAACTCATGTGCCATGCGTGATCTCCTGCCGACACTCCGTCGACTGCAAATAATAGTCCGTAGAACTTCACTTGTACACCCACCGACACCTTATCACCCTCACTGGCCAGTCACCTCACAAACTTGCCCGGGCGAACGAAATCACAAACTTGAGCTTGAGTCACAAGCTCGGGTCACAAACTTGGTCACCTTCTCGGTGAACCGGATTCACAAAATTGGTTCATAACATGAACCTACAAACTTGGTGACCTCAGACTAAGTTGGACTGCCTTCGACCAAGCCCTAACCGGCTCGAATAGTCCAACCAGGTCAAGAGTTCGCCCCAAACTCAAACTTCACAAAATTATTCAAAATCACAAACTTTGCAAACTTCACAAACTTTATTCGAAAGTCGCCCCGAGCCACAAGCTCAAGGGTTTTGGTTCCAAAAGGTTCATATACATATGCCAAGTACAATTATACATCCAAATTAGGGTTTAGGTCGAGTGCGATAAAGTACACCCTCGCCTAAGTGCCCTTTTCACATATCTCAAACACATAGCAAAGAAAACACACCAAACTGGCCTGAATACTTACCCAGAAACTGAAATAGCAAAAGTACGAAGTCGGATCGAAATGAACAGCTAGTAGTGGGCCCCACCAGTTCCGCCCAACTCACCACCGTCTGAAATAGAAGATTGTGTCACATAATATCGCAAACGACTACTATCGTGCCTGAAACAAGCAAAACGGCAAAAACGGCACGCGCGCACGTAAATATGACGAACGGAAACGGAGACGGCCGTTAGCGGAAACGGCAGATTTGACACTCGTTTCTAGTTTACTCATAAGTTGAGCTACGAACATCGGATTAAGGCGTATGAGAAGCCATATCGAAGCTTAAAGGATGAACAACAACTATTATGAAGACATCCAGAACTGAAACTGGAGGCTTTAGTCCCAAATGAACCAAACACAATCACTTACGAAATCTGGCCAATGTACAAATGGTCAGTTTTGAGTGCAAACTGTTTTCTATGCTACACATGGTCAAAAGAGCTGAAAATTGGCAGTTAGATAGTTCATTCCAAATGGAACAACTTTCATGAAGGTCGGCAATCCAAATTCGGAACGGAAATTGGTCATCAGGACCAAAACAGATTTCTGGTCATTTTCACGGGCAGGCCTTGTTTGCTCGGCTATATCTCAGGTTTTATAAATCCGATTCATGAAATTCCAAGGGCGTTAGAAAGCTCTGATATAGGGCTATAAATTTGGTGTTTTGGTCGGAAGCCCAAACAGCTTGTAACTCAGTCAAATGTGAAGCCAAAGTTCCAGCCATAAACTTTCCAAAAACGTACTAGAATCACAAACCGTATTTGACCTCAATATGCGGTAATGGCACCAAATTCACTACGGTTATCGGATGGGGGTGTAAGATCCACCGTTTCGAAGCTAAGAAACAGGAGTACAACAATGTAGAAGGCCACTCAGTCCAAATCCTAGCACAACTAGGTCAAATATGCAAAATACAAATCCAGAATTACCAAAACAGGTTTGCAAATCACATAAAACTGTAATGACTATAACTTAGTCTATACAAGTCCAAATAATGAAATTCCAAAGGCATATGGTAGATAAGATGTCCAGCTACATTTCATCAGAAGACACCAACATCCAAATCCAAACCAATTCCAGTCAAAATGGCCAATTACCAGTACAGTTTTCGCATTCTGTCCAAAGCAGAACAGCTACAGTAATTTCGTCATATCTCATTCTACATCAATCCAAATGACCTGAAATTTTACAGGCACCTCAAACACATCAATACCTACAACTTTCATGTTTTGAGCAAAGTCAAATTCGGCCTCTAACCCTATGATCCAAAACCGGACAGAATTGGGGTTTTATGAACCCTAGCTTTTCATTTTCCAATCCAAATCCATAATTGGTTGCATTTATCCACAATTCACACCCACTAGAGTCATTATAGTCCATTACCATTCATCATACAAGGCCACAACATCCCATTCATATTAAACCAGAAAAATTCCCAATAAAATAAAAACTTCACCAAAACTCTTCAAATCAAGAAATAAATCATATATTCCATCACTCAAGCCACCATTAAGCACAAAAAAACCATCATTAAGTATAGGGGAAAGGTTGAAGCATCACTCACCTAATAACAAGAGAGAGGAAGATGATGGACACCTTAGCTCTTCCAAAAAGCTTCAATAAACCAACCAATATCACCAAAAGGAAAGATTGTATGGAGTAAAACTAACTTAAACTCTTGATTTGGTGGATTTTGGTCCAATTGGAAGCTTGAAAGTTGAAGAATTTCCTTCTTCTTTGAGAGAGAAAGGGCCGGCCAACACAAGGAAGAAAATGGTGATTTTTGAGCAATTTTTGGATATTTAATCTTTTGGTCAAAAAAAGTCAAGAAAGTGAATAGTAATTCTTAAGTCTTCTCCAATGAAATGGTGACACTTGTCACCACCATTAATGCATTCCTATCCTTTCTTTTCTCTCTCACATCAATCATATCTCACTCTCTACTTATCTCTTAACACCCGATAAATTTTACACAGTATCCGGAATTTAACCTAATTGGCCGAATTTTTCCGAACTTTTCGCACTAGTGGGTCCCACGTCCGATATACGTTCTTAATTTCTCAAAATCTAACCAATACTAGAAAAACCATCTAAAAACTATATTTACTCATAAAAATTATCTGGGGAATTTTCTAATAAAGAAAATGTAGAAAAACGGGTTTTCAATCTTAACCGGAACTTAGGGTTTAAATCTTAATCCCTACTTAGGGTTTTCGAAATACTCCCAAAACCAAACGTTACCGCCCAATTAATGAATATATCAACGTAGAACGAACTGGGGCCTCACAGATCTAAATGTACTTTTTTCACTTTAAAACTCATATGTATATATTGTGCTAGTAAGTATTCGGATTTTCTTTGAATCACTTAAACCATTGACGGTTGAAACATAATGTGTTCTTTTGATTATATTAGGTTTCCTTGGTGATTGAGGGTATTACCCGGAAGAATACTTTAGACGTTCTTTTGTTTAAATAGGTGAGTGTTCTTTGTTTGTTATGTTTCCATTAACTATATGATTTGTTGTGAATATTTGATTAAATGATAAATGTTTGTTAAAAATGAATTTTGCTAGGTGAGTGTGTACTTTATCGCACTCGACCTAAATGAAGTGTGAAATTTTCAATGTTTAAGTGATTAACTGTTAGTTGTGCATGAATGTAAGCCTTTTGGCTGAACTGGGCCCTTGCCCTTCGTTACCGGTCGACTCGAGTCAGAAGCGGATTCGGTCGGGCGATTTGGTAACCCTGGATGAAAGTTTGGTATACTCGAGTATTACCATGTTGTCGGGTGGAGTCTGGCCAATGTTCAGAAGGGGGAGAAATGAAAAGAATGAACGAAAGGAGGTTTTCAATTACAAATGAAATTTTAAATATTGGAGGAATAAGGAAATGAAAGGAGAAGGAAAGAATGAAAGGCTCCACGTGAGCATGTATCCTTTTAATGAATGTATTATCATTATTTCATATTGTAAATGTTTCCCGGATTACTTGTTATGACATGATTAATGTCCTTGTTTAAGTTGATTATGTGTCTGGAACCTCACTGAGGTTTTAGCTCATTCCGTTAGTTTTGTTTTCCTTAACAGGGGATGCAAGCAAGGACGAGAGATCTGTACAAACTAACCTAATCTAGTTCTTTTAAATTTTTGTAATATTTCTTGCCCTAGTGCTTGAATATGGTTAGATGTATTAAGAACTGAGAACTTTCGTTTTATGTGGGATTGTATATTATTTTGAGATAGAAATGAATGTAAGTATGCATTTCTAGTTTGGGAATTGTTTTTTTTTATCCTGGAGGTTATTTCTTATTTCTTTTGAAGAGTTTGAGTGAATTCTGGCGAGAGTTGGGCAGGCAGTCCGCCGAACCCTTTGGTTCGCCTTAGAGGGAAGTGGGGCTGTCACATAAAGTCTATTTTTTATTTTTAATAGAAAATTAGAAAACCCTAATGGAGCAAATTTCATTGGCTATAATTATAATTCTACATTTGAAAAAAAATATAGCAGAATTAAAAAAAAACACACACACACACAAACCTCTTAATTTGTATACGTTGACATATAAGGGATAAAATTGGACACGACCCTAAAGATAATAGATCAACTGTGACGCCCCCACCTCTCCCTAGGGCGAACCCTAGGGTATCAGCGGAATGCCTGCCCAACTCTCGTCAAGACTCAAGCACTCATTCAAGTTTAATAAATGATCACAAATTAACCATCGGCTTAATTAAGAATTACTTCGAATATACAAACTCGAAACTCATAAATATACCATTTATGCTTACAAACCACAAAACTCTAGTATACAAAATTTACACTAATGGTCTCCAATAACATACAAAAGTAAACTAGCTCCAACCGAAGTCGCTAGTCTAGGATCTCCAATTTCCACCTTCAAAGCCTGTTAAGGAAGAACAAACTTAAAGAGATGAGCTAACGCTCACTGAGGCCAAGAAAATAAGCAAACAAGCAAGCACATAGAACCAATTACTCGAATAGCATGCTTAAAAGCAACTTAAAACATGACATTTCATTTATGTGCACAAGTAGGAATTAACACACAAGGAGGATACAGAGGCTCTCAGGAGCTATTCCCACATCTCGATCAACTTGAGCCATCTGGGATTGACCCTCCGTCAACCCAAGTAGTAACAAGACCGTAATGCTCCACTTACTTCCTCCATCCAACATAACACCCTCTCGGATCTGGAACCAAACACGCATGAGGTGGCGATACTATTCGCGTATGCCAAGTGAGATCTCAAAAGATCAAACTATAATATTTTCCAAGGTTCACCAAGCTTCTCGACCAAGCCCTTGCCGGCTCGAGTTACAAGGTTAGCCAATGGGTTGGGGCATCCCCACAAGTATAAGGGTCGATGAGACAACACTCCAATCGACTTAGAGTCGATCATAGCATTGAGTCGGGATGAGCGGTACCTTTCACCCGAATAGGGCGTGATACTTCTAGCCGCTCAGTACTCACGACTTAAAACATGTTCATGTACAAGTGCAAGTCATATATATTCATCTAACATGTATCATGTAATTAGGAGAGAGAGAAAGAGAGAGGAAGAGACAGATAAAGTACACCCTCGTCTCGGCAAATTCACGTGTTATATAGCACTTATACAAATCTCAATTCAATCATATTAACATCGAACATGCACTTGACACTCACCAAAAGTCAAGGCAAAACAAGAGCAAAGCGAGAGTCAGATGAGCTTTTCGGCATCCTCGTAACCACTTGAAATATGTATAATCATGATTATCTAGGTACTCGACCACGGTTATAAAGAAAGAAAAAATATATTTTTTTTTCTTGCTACCCACCCTCAAGGTCACAAGTCGAATCGAGTTAAAAGAGCTTTTCTCGCTAAATCGTTAAAATAATGCTCAAAGAGAGCTCGAAAGTCATTTTTAATTCAAGTCGTGGAAAGAAATCTCAATTCTAAAAGAAAGTACCATTTTTACTTTCGACACGAAAATCGAGGAAAAGGGTAAATGGTTTTCATCCCTCGAAACTTCTAATCTCATCTCCGAACTTTAAAACATAAAGAGCGTTCATGTTTTCAAACTAATGGAGTCAAAACTCATCCAAAACTCCACTCATCTCATAGTAAATGTCAAGGCTAAGGTTCCAATGTTCAAATATAAAATTAGCGAAATTCACCAAGAATTACTCTAGTCAAACGCTCCCTTTTTAGAGTTCAAACTCATGGAAATCGAGGCCATAAGAATAGGGGTTGAAGTTCATAATTTAAGTATGAAGAGAGGTGCCATAACCAAGGGAGTTATGCAACCAAGAGGAATTATAAAAAGGGAATTAATCCCTTGGAAACTAAGATTTGAGATGAAGGTTTAAAGTTCAAAGAGACCTTGTATCTAATCCTGAAACTAAACTTAAATTAGTCCAACAATCGTAATGGAAGGTGGAAAGTTCTTAAAAGGAGTATTTGTTTGAAAACAGAAAATTTCCAGCTTGGTGCGACACTACTTGGAAAAATCGTATCTGGAGTTTCGTAAGTCCAAAAATTGAAAACCTTATACCGTTGGAAACTAGACTCAATGAACTAAAATTTTCTTGAAGACACTTTTCTCAAACTCTATTTCAAAATCATTCAAATTTTAGCTCAAATTCACTGTTCCAAACAGGACAGAGCAAAACAGACTTGCAATTTCAGTAAAGTTTGAAAATTTGGCAAAATTCGTAGAAATGGAATCAGCCTTTAAAATTTATACCACAATTAAAAATCCAAATCTAGTTTCAAATGCAACCAACAGAACTCAATTCGGACCTTTCTACACCAAGATACAATAGTTCTAAGAAAACTGATTTTTTGAACCTATTTACGAAATTTCCAGTTCTGATGTACTTGGCAGAGTTTCAAAATCTGATCATAACTAGAGCTACACAACTCAAAATTTAGTGTGGCGTTAAAAACTAGATTCAAAATGCTACAATTCATTAGAAGGAACTGTCTTAAAATTCTTTTTGCAAGATAGGCGAAATTGAGCTACAAACTGCAGTTAGGACTGTTTCTCGGATGAAAACAGTGAGGAAATTCAGTCATCTTTGCCGGTTCACTACGGCTCCTAGGAAACGATTTAGGAGGCGCATTTTATACCAACAGAAAGCTCTCAGAGTCTAGTTTCGGATGCCACAAAAGGAACTCAGTTTCAACTCCCAAACAGAAAGTTATGACCCAAAATGTGAACACTGGTCGAGCCTCCTGATCAGAAAATTTTCCATATTTCTTCCTCACTTTAACCCTACTTTAACACAACCAATTGAAAAAGCTTTTTGGAAGATATTTATTACACATAATCACCCACATGTATCAAGCATTATTGCACCAAAATAACATCAAAATTCGAAATTAAAATGAGGGTTTCAACAAGCCAAAATTCAGACAGCATGCAACTTTCATCTTCTAGCTTTCTTTTCCGACTTTCCAACTAAAACTAAACCATATCTTCTCAAAATAAGCATCAAACAAGCAATTAAACATACAAAATCCTCAAGGCCTCTAGATAATGTATTAATATTCTCCCTAGATAAAACAAGCAATCTTATTCTACTTTTGCTATTGTCTACATAGATAATGTATTAATATTCTCCCATTCAATAGAAAAACATTTTAAGAACTTAGAAATATTTTCGAATACCATTAAGAAAAATGGATTAGTTGTTTCAGAGTCAAAAATGAAATTATTTCAAACAAAAATAAGATTTTTAGGACATGATATTCATCAAGGAAAATATAAGCCAATCGGTAGGTCCCTAGAATTTGCTAATAAATTTCCAAATGAAATTAAAAATAAAAATCAATTACAAAGGTTTTTAGGATGCCTTAATTATGTATTTGATTTTATTAAAGATTTAAGACAAATTTGTGAACCACTATATAAAAAAACTTAGGAAAAATCCTCCATCTTGGACCAAAGAACATACTAAAATAGTCCAAAGAATCAAGCAAATTGTCAAGCATCTTCCATTTTTAGGAATTCCTCATCCACATGCATTTATGATAGCAAAAGCAGATGCATCAAAGGTAGGATACGAAGGCATCCTCAAACAAAACAAACATATTACATCATATGAGCATATGCGTGTTTCTAGTCTTGACTTCAAACAAAATGAGCAATTAGTCCGATATCATTCTGGTATCTAGATTGGAGTTCAAAAGAATTATTCTACAATTAGAAAGGAAAATATATCAATTGTGTTACGTGTTACAAAATTTCAAGATGATTTGATAAATAAAAAGTTTTTATTATGAATTGACTGTAAATCAGCTAAAGATGTTCTACAAAAGGATGTTAAAAATTTAGTTTCAAATCAAATTCTTGCAAGATGGCAAGCTTTACTTTCAAATTTCAATTTCAAGATCAAATTTATTAAAGGAGAACAAAATTCGTTACCAGCATTTTTGACTAGAGAATTTTTATAGGGATATGTCCAGAAAACTTGAATACAGGCCGTCAAGGTCCCTCCTATCTTATTCAAATGTCTGTGGTCCTATCCCGACTCAAGTCCCAAGACAAAGGCTTATAACTCAAATCTCAAGTCCAATCTCAAAGGCCTATTACTCTTGTCCAACAAACTTCAAATACTTATATTGGTGTTATTAAAAACCCTATTACTCAAACTCCTCCATCTAACCCAAAATTACTTCTCCAAACTGTGACGGCCCCACTTCTCCCCAAGGCGAACCAAGGGGTATCCGCGGAACGCCTGCCCAACTCTCGCCAGGACTCACGTAAGAAATCTAGCCACAACCCTCCGAAGTATAATCTAGACTATTACACCCTCATTTCTTCCTAAATAGATCGATTACTAAACCACATTAACTTCAGAGATAGCAGTACTAAAAGATAACCAATCGTCGATTCTCAAAATATCTTCTCGATTACAAACCAAGTCTAAAGTCACACCATCCCAAACATACAAGTTCATACAACACCAATACGTACATACAAGCCGAATGTATGAATCAGGGATTGCACCTTTCCAGCTTCAAGTGGCAATCCAAAGTCTTAAGTACACCTAGCTTAACATATCTCCAATCCGATACATGGCATAAGTAACATTAGACATTACAAACCACAAAGCGAAGTCATAGATTTCATTTACATCCATAAGAAAGTCTAAGTAAATTGTAAAGCTTTCAATTTCCAGAACCTGTCAAGGAAAACAAATATACACGGTGAGCCAATCGCTCATGAGGCCAAGAAAACACACATGCACGCACGTTGTTCAAGTAGAACAATAAGGTTCAAGTAATTTACAATTCAAGCGAGGCAAGTAAACAGAAACAATTCAAGGATATAGGAGCTCTCAAGAGCTATTTTCCACTTGCTTCGCCACGGCTCGATCCGATACCCCCTCACAATGACCCTCCGTCATCCGGGTGGGTATTATATCCGTAGAAACTTCACTTATTACTTCCTCCGGCCAACAATCCACCCTCTCGGATCCGTAACCAAACACGCACGAAAAGGGCGATACTCGTTGAGTATGCCGAACGAGACCTCAAGAGATCAAATTTTGATTTTTGAACACGCACGAAAAAGGCGATACTCCACGAGTATGCCGAACAAGATCTCAAAAGATCAAGTTATGTTTTGTTGTTCCCTTGGCTTATCAAGCTTCTCGACCAAGCCCATGCCGGCTCGAGTTGCAAGATTGGCTAAGAGAATTTGGGCGTCCCCATAAGTCGAGGAGTTTCACTCCACCCGACAACACGTCACGCACGACACGCACGACAAGCACGACACGCACGACAACACAACACGTACACGAAAACGGGTATATTTTAGCCGACGAGATTCACTCAAATCGACTTCGAAAACCAAGTTAATACAAGTAAAGTTCAAGTAAAGGAGAGCGAGTGCGATAAAGTACACACTCGTCCCATCAAGTGATATTCACGTATATAAGCAGGTAAATCAAGTAAACACGACAAGTCATGCACTTGACACTCACAATTCAAGAGTAATTGAGCGAGAGAATTGTTAGTTGTCCTCTCCGAGATTCTCTTCAAGACTAGCTTGAGCACCTGAAGCAATTGACAAGTATTTTTCACTCATAATCACGCATTAATCAAGGAAGGAGTTACACTCATCTAGACTTATCACTACCTCAAATCAAGAACCTTAGCCACTAAAAATAAAGGTTCAAAAGTGAGGTGTTATTAACACAAGGAAAAAAATAATTTCCTTCATGGAATCAAGTTTAAAGTGACCAATTATCATCAAGAAGGAATAACGGGTTTTCAAAATGTCATTTTCTAAGAAATCGGCAAATTTCAGCTTTGCACGTCAAACTTAGAAAAATCAGGTCTTGCACTTAGTAGGTCCAAAATTGGAAAACTTGGTACCATTGGAAACTACTTCCAGAGTACTAAAAGTTCCTAGAAGACACTTTTCCACGAGTGTAAGTGAAAGGCACTCAAATTTTCGACTCAAAGTTGGTAACTTGAATTACCAAAACAGATTTAAGTTGGTTTTTTGCCAACTTTGGAAGTTCGGCAAAATTCACTTGTTTGGAACTAGCTTTTGAAATTTGGTACTCTTTTAGAGTCGCAATCCAAGAGTATAACAAAGCAAATGGAATGAGAAGCGGAGTTTTGAATATTAAGATATGGCAACTCAAAGTTACCAAGATTCCCTTGTGAAACATGGGTTTTTCAAGCTCGAGTCATGAACTTTGGTAATTTATTTGACCCATGAAACGGTCTCGGAATAACACCAAAATTAGCAGTATAATACTACCATATAAGGGTTGTCCCTCTACCAAATTTCATAGGAAAATATGCAAGGGAAGTCACTTAACAAAATCACCCAAGTTTCCAAAATTTTAAGGCAAAGCTGCCATGTATGTGAAAATTTCCTTTTCTAAACTTTTGACCCAGGAAAATCCTCTAAACATGGTTCATTTGCATAGAAAAGATTTAAGGGTCATCCTAGAACAACATTTGTGGTGATTAACACCAAGAGATTTAATTTGCAAGTCTACACCGAGCCTTGCATCAAATCTGTCTAAAAATCAGGGTTTTCAAGGACAGAGCAGATTTCCTATTTTGATCATAGATCACTCAAATTAACTAGGAATTTGGCATGGTTTATGGCGTTGGAAAACACATTCATAGAGCTATAATTTCACAGAAGAAATCATTTTGAATTTCGGCACACAACTAGCTCGAATTCGAGCCACAAGTCGCAACCTCAGCATTTTGTTCTTGAAAAACAGAGAAACAGGATAGTCATCTTTAAATTATTGGTTCGGCTCACATGCATGGAACCAGAACATACATTTTATACCGTTGGAAAGGCTGGGATATCTAGTTTCAAATGCTGCTGACGGCACTCCATTTCGACATCGGAGCACAGAGTTATGGCCGAAATACGAAAACTGGTCAGAGCATTACGGAAACAGTTCCAGGTTTACTAACTTTGTGAAATCATTTTATTTGACCTACCAAATCTCAATATTTTTCAATGAAACTTTGTACACCACATATTCAACATATAAACATAATATACGAGTCATGAAACCCTCAAAATTCTACAAAAAGTGGTGCGATTAAAACAGGGAAAAACTGAACATTTTTGAACTATGCCTCACTTGAAGTCTAGACTAGCTAGGTATCATTAATCTATTTATTTAGACACTAAACTAGCATTATATCCATCATCAATCATTTTATCAGCCATCAATCCAAGGGTGGGAGTTCATAGAGCCCACCATCAAAATTTTCCACATGAAATAAAACGAATAACATGTAATTTTAGCAAATAGATCCACCACAGTAAATCTGTCATCGGCTAAAACATGATATTAAGTACTCAGTTTCGGCATGTAATTACTTAGCTAGTCGATGAATATTTCCAGTTCAAAATTAGATTCAAGCAATAACTAAAATCATCCAAAATTCCAGAAATTGGTTCGGCTATCTCGGATGAGGTTGCATACGACAGATTGTAGCTTATTCTTATTATATATATATTTTTTTTTTGTTTAGCCGAGCTGCTCAGCCTCATGTAAGACTTAATTATCTTGTTCTTAATTTGATCCTTACTTTTATCAGCTCAGGTTACCACAAATAAGCAAATTAAAGTCTGCATTTCTAAATCCATCTCGCGGCAGTTTTCATTTCTTCCAAACCAGAATTTCCGATGCTCTTAGTTCATCATCCGAATGCATACTCTCAACATGCAAGTCTTAATCCTCTAGTTCTTAATTAGTTAATTGTAGTTACAAGCTCAGCTTCCTTCAAATAAATAAGATTAAGGCTGCATTATCAATTCAGCTTTCCAGCAAAACCCATTCCTTCGCACATCAGTTTTTCTTTTCCTAAAATCATCATCCAATCGCCTAAGCTTCACATGCACAGCCGTAGATAGTTCAATCTACCTCTGATCAATGTAGTTTAGCTTAAGAATTACCTCAGATCGAAGCTTATACTCACGACAGAAAGCTAATGTTTCTTCCCTCTCGGCTCGCACGCGACTGGATGGTTGGCTGCTGTCTTGGTTGCCGGTGGTTGCAGATGTGGTGTTTGTGGTTGGAGATGGTTGCAACTGGTTGAAGTTGCAGCAAGGATTGAAACTCACGCAGTGCTGCTCTCCTTTCTTCCCTCTTAGCTCACGGTCAGAACAGAAGAAAGAAAAGAAAAAAAAAATATTGCAGCTTGCGGTTTCTCTCTTTTCTTTTCTCTCGGTTGCAGCAGGAAATGGAAATGGGGAAGTTGTGTTGTGGAGGATTGGAATTGATATGGTGAAGTGAATTGGTTATAGTTGAGGTGAGATGGTGGGGTGATTGTGGTGCTAGGTAGCAGAGGTGATTTACGGTAGTTGAGGGATTGAGTGTTGGATTGGAGAAAGTTTCATTGGTCGAATGGAGTGGTGCTCTTGATAATTTTTTTTTTTTATTCTTTAAGGGTTGTCCAAGGGTGTTGGATTGCATGGTCATTTGGAAATTGGATGGAGGGCATTTTAGTCTTTTCACATCTCCTCCTATCATCCACTTAAGTTCCTTGATTCTAACTTAACTCCAAAAATCTATTCCGAATATAAATTAAGCTCCTAATAATGCACTAATCTTGCAAGGTTTCAATTACCGAAATTTTTACGTCCTACACATATTTAGTATACTTGTATTGTTTTTATCTAAAATTTATCGGCCTCGTCTTATCGTGAAAATTTCTATTAACATTTAACGTTATTATCTAATTGGAGTTAATTATTGGAATCCAAGTAATTTATTTTAAAGTAGTAAAATTAATCTGCTCAGGTAGTATTAATTTAACATAATGGAAACTAAGTACTTTAATATTTTATGTTGGGGTGCTAAAATTATTCTAACTCTAAAGGTGTTAATTTAGTTTAGCAAAACAAAAGAAATTTCGTAACTTAGAGAAATTATATTATTTTTCACATGAAAATTGTTTTTTACGCACTTATTTACAAACAAGTGAAAGTAATGCTAAAATTTATTAGAGAATTAGAAATGCAAATGAAATATGCAATGTTATTTGTATATATATTTTCAGGGTTCTCACACAAACAAGATGAGGCCTATTTTGGAGAAATCAAACCCTCTTATGCAAACAAAACCTATGCTGAACTGATTCGAACCTATTTTTATCCAAACCTACTCTACTTTTTCGAAACCCCTTTGAAAACCAAAAAAATCAGAAATATTTTCCAGCAACAAAAAAATTCATAGAACAAGTTTTACTAGAAATTGATTCGATTGAACCTTTGAAATATTTTCCAGCAGTGACTCTAGAAGAACAAGCCAAATATCAGAAAATATAAATTTTTAAAATTAGAAAACCAGAAGAATGGCCCGTTAAAGGATGTCAAACTCAAATCCAATTTAAAATCCCTTTCAAGCCAGCTATTTCTACTTATCATGATTATATCAAGGTTTGGTGTTATATATTTTATTTCAAACCATTTTCGCACTCTTGGTTCATACAGTTACATCCAACCATTACCCATGATTTTTCAAGATGGTTCTACATATGGTGGAAAGATTTTGGTGGGAATTCAGAGATTATGCCACTAAATTTCCAAGAGGATTTCAAGTTCTTTGCAAAAGATCCAACTTTTAATGATTACGTGGACTCCTAGATATTACTTCACTATTATATCAAGAATAGGATTCCATGGATATTTTGTTGAAACTTTAATAAGGTCATCCTCTAAGGGATTGATATTTTTACCAAACAATTCAAAATTAAATGGCAGGACTGTGAGGACCCGTAAATCTTCCTTATTTCATAATATTTTTATTTTATTTTCTCGCATGCATTTTCTTCATTATATCCTATTATATTGATTTTCCAGAGATTTTTATAAGTTAGTAGAGTTTTCAAATCATTTTCCTAATTTAAATTAGTTCATATTAAATTTGAAGTGTATTATGGACGTGGGACCCGCTAGTGTGCTAAGTGCAATATATTTTTGACAACTCATTGGAGTTTTGTATTAAGTGATATTATTTTACAAGGTGCTAGGAGACAAATAGAGGTTAGCTAGATTAATTAGTATGGAGAGACAAGAAGATAGGCTTAAACATTAAAGGAACCAAGTGTCATGAACCTATTGGGTGTGGACTTTGACCAAACCTTCTTTACCTTTACTAAACATCAAAATTGACCAAAATTTCCTTCATTCTTTTGCTTGCTTGGCCGAACCATAGAGAGAAGAGAAGAGAGAAAATCCATTATTTTGCACATCAATTTCTTTCTCCAATCTTGATTTCCAACCATCAAAATTGTAAATTACTCCATAAAAACTTCTTGTTAGGAAGGATTAAAGGTTTTAGTGGAGTCAATTTGGGAGGAAAGATACTAAGTTACCATCTTTCTAGTGTTCTAAGGTAAGTTTCCAAGAAAACCTCTCTTTATTTCTTATAATTGGATAGTAGTGGTTTATAGTTGTTAAATAGGTAGTTTTGTGGAAGATTTCATGGTTTAAATTAGTATTATAGTAATTTTTCAATTTTATGGAAATTTTCTGCCCTTATTTGATGCTTAAGCATATTCCATGGATTGATAGCCTTATTGTGTGTGAAGTGAAGCTTCTATATGCTAGATGTGATTTCCTATGAAAATTTCAGTTTGTGTAGTCAAATTTCAGTTTTAGGGTTTAATCTGTCCTGTTTTGGCACTGTACGTTTGATCATGTTAGGGACTGAATCAGCCTTTGTTCAAACATGAAAGTTGTAGGTAATTGAGTTAGCAATCTGCCTGCAAAATTTCAGCTCAATCGGAGTACTGTAGCATGTGAAATGACCGAAATACCCTTGACTGCCCATGAGCCTGTTTCGCGCCCAGCTTTCTGTTTTCGTGGAGTTTTCCATTTTTGACCGTGAAAATGCATGATTTGGCTTTGGAGGTCTTCATAAGAAATGTAGGTATATGTCTTGGTTTCGAAACTCCATAAGATTCGTTTCCATCTGATAAGTATAGCTTCGGTTGTGGTTGTTATACCAAAAGGTGTTTTATCAACTATGATTTGTATGTGAAATTGTATTTGATTTGGGATGTGGGTTGGTGTTTGTTTGTAGGATGGAAAATAAGGAAAGTAAGGGGAAATGTTGTCCATTTATTCTCTTGTAAATTGAGTGAGTAAAAATGACTTTTGGGAATGCGATTTTATACCGAGTTGTGTTTATTTCGTTATATTAGTTCTCTCGAAGGGGGTTCGAGGAGCTACTCTTCTATATGAACTTATATATTTTCACTTGGTAAATATCATGACTGTTTTAACCATTTTAAAAGATGATACCTCTTCAGTTTGAAACTTCAAAAGTTTACTTAGTTCTTACCAAAATAAAGAGGTATGAATTAGGGTTTTCTCGGCCACGAGAAAACTACTCTCAACTGAAATTTTAAGTGTGAAATTAAGGTATTTTGTCCTCCTTTTTCACATGATTTTCACCAAGATGCTTGTTATATAATATCTACTTAAATATATGTAGGTTTTGTGTTTGATTTGGAAAACTTTTGGTTCCCCGTATCCCTTGGTTTAAATGTACACTTTTCATCCCAAAAATCATGTGGATACCTGGTACTTTGGATTTCTTTGATCGACCTAACTTTTGCTAGATGGATTGTAATATTCTCTCTTGCTTAATCTTAGGTTTCATCGGTGACTAAGGTTATTGTCCGGAAGGATATTTTGGTCGTTATTTTGCGTAAATAGGTGAGTGTTCCCTGTTTGTTATATTTTCCTTGATTTCATGATTTGTATTATTGTTTGACAACGTGTTAAGTGCTCTAAATGATTTTTAAACGAGTTTTCTAGGCGAGTGTGTACTTTATCGCACTCGACCTAAATGAACGTGAAATTTCAATGATTTAATGATTGAAACGTTGTTGTGCATGATGTAAGCCTTTTGGCTGAACTGGGCCCTGCCCTTTGTTACCGATCATCTCGAGCCAGAAGCGGATTCGGTAGGGCGATATGGTGACCCTGGGTGTAAAAGTGGTATACTCGAGTATTACCTTGAATTCTGGTGGAGCCTAACCAACGTCCAAGAAGGGGGTGAATGAAATGAATGAACGAATGAGGGTTTTACTTATAAAAATACATTTTCAAATGATTGGAGGAATAAGGGGAAATGACAGGAGAACGAATGAACGAACGAACGAATGGCTCCCTGTGAGCTCGTATCCTTTTAATGAATGTGTTATTCTAGCTTTCCATTGTAAATATTTCCTAAATTATTGATGCTCTATGTTTAATGTAGTGGATTGATTGTTTGATTATGTGTTTGGAACCTCACTGAGCTTTTAGCTCATCTTTTTAGTTTTGTTTTCCTTAACAGGGGAAGGCAAGCAAGGACGAGAGCTCTGTATAGACTAGCTTGGTCTAGCTCTTGGTTTCTGTAATGGTTCTCGCCCTAGTGCTTGGCACGGGCTGGTTGTATGGTGAATTGAGAACCTTTGTATATTCGACGGTTGTACTTCCTTTTGAGATAGCAATGTATATAAGTTTCGTTTAAGTTTTGGATCGTTGTTATGTTTATTCTTATGGGTTTGTTCTGGTTTTGATTGAGGATGGAAGTGAATGACTGAGTCCCGACGAGTGCTGGGCAGGCGGTCCGCCGAACCCTTTAGTTCGCCTTAGGGGAAGGTGGGGCTGTCACAGTTGGTATCAGAGTCTGTTTCGCGTGGTCTCTGCGCGGAGTGAGCCTGGACTGAGTGATGAATAGGTATGAAGGATTAAGTGCTCGCTCAAGCATAAGCTATGAATTGTGAATGTTATACGCCTTAAATTTTCTTGTGGTATCTGAGGACCATAGATAGGTACGTCAGGTTGGAATCACGATTGTAGATAGTTTACTCTTGGGACTGGCCAGCCCGAGATGTGAATTGTCTTATTTCGGATTCTCGTGCCTGAGTACTCTAGAGTTGAGGCAATGCTAAGCATGTGAGATTTGTATTTTGGGAACATGAACAGGCTTTGTCTAGTTAGAATGAGTACAAGAAATCAACGGGTGTTTAGTTGGGAAAGAAATGACGTGAGAGACCAAATGGGGTTATTTTAACTGAGACTAGGACGATATCGCCTTTACTTTTGATTTGCCCTTATACCGTTATGACATGACATTGGTTTGAGTATTTGTGCATATAATTATCTATCTAACTTGATATGAATTTGTGCATTTGATCGTCTGTCTTCTTGATATCTAGTGTGTTATGTGTGTATATGTCTATTTGTGTATTGGTGTGCTAGAATTTGATTACTTTCGTCCATTTACTGCATTTATTCACTAAATTACCTTTTGGGGAAAAGAAAAAAAAAGAGGGGAAAATATATATGGAGGAAAGACGTAATCGCGGACGTGGTCGTGGCCATGGGACTAAGCGAGTCCAAGAGCCAATAGAAGAAAGGGAAACAACAGCTGAACCAGTACAAGGACCCAGGGTTGAAGCCGGAGACCAAATGGCGACGGCAATTCAACAAATGACAAACATTTTAGTGAGGTTACTGGACCAACAAGGTCAAATGCCCGTGAATCAACCCCAAAACCCTGAAATAGGAGAAGATCGGGCTCTTGAGAGGTTTCAAAAGTTTGCACCTCCAAAATTTGCTGGAGGGCCTGATCCGGACATCGCTGAATAGTGGTTAGAGGCCATGGTGAATATATTCACAGCTTTGAACTACACTGAACAGAGACAAGTGAGCTTTGCAGTGTTTCAGTTTGAAGGGCCGGCTCGCACATGGTGGAATGTGATTAGAGCAATGTGGGAAAGAGAACGGACTGTATGGACATGGGCGAACTTTGTAAGAGAATTTAACGAGAAGTACCTCCCACCTTTAGTCCAAGAAAGGAGGGAGGACGAATTTATTGGACTACGCCAAGGGACCTTAAGTGTGGCTGAATACGAAACGAAATTCACCAAACTATCCAAGTTTGCTTCCAAATTAGTAGCCACGGAACCGAGAAAAGTGAGACGATTTATACAGGGATTGAATTTGGAAATTCAAGAAGCTCTAGCGGCGGTTCAAGTGAATACGTTTACAGAGGCTCTTGAGAAAGTCCAACGAATCGAGAATGCAAAGGCACAGGTAAAAACCTCCCAAACTCGAAAAAGAAGTGCCGCGGCCAGTGTGGTTGAGGAACCGGGTGAATCGATAACACCCTCTAAAGTGCAGAAAGTGAAACCGTTCACCCGGCCACCATGGACATTAGGGGCGGTAGATGAAAGGTCTACAAAAGGAAGCCCAATCGGACCTGAGGAAATTTCTCAAGAAAGCCAAAAGATGGCTTCTCACTTGACTTATGGCTACTGTGGAAAGGCCAATCACACCGAGACCGATTGTTGGCGAAAAGGGCGGAAGTGTTTGATTTGTAGAAGTGGGGATCATCAAGTTAGCAACTGTATGAGGAGACAGTCACGTGAAGGTAGTACTCCGCAACTAGATGGAGCCAAATCAAAACAAGCGAACGAAAGAGGGAAATGAACTAGTGTACTGGCAAAAGCTTAAGCGTTGGATAACCAAACAGTTTCGGACTCGTCTGAAGCAATTGAAGGTAAAATTTCGAGAACGAAATTTCTTAAGGGGGAGAGAGTGTGAGGACCCGTAAATCTTCCTTATTTCATAATATTTTTATTTTATTTTCTCGCATGCATTTTCTTCATTATACCCTATTATATTGATTTTCCAGAGATTTTTATAAGTGAGTAGAGTTTTCAAATCATTATCCTAGTTTAAGTTAGTTCATATTAAATTTGAAGTGTATTATGGACATGGGACCCGCTAGTGTGCTAAGTGCAATATATTTTTGACAACTCATTGGAGTTTTGTATTAAGTGATATTATTTTACAAGGTGCTAGGAGACAAATAGAGGTTAGCTAGATTAATTAGTATGGAGAGACAAGAAGATAAGTTTAAACATTAAAGGAGCCAAGTGTCATGAACCTATTGGGTGTGGACTTTGACCAAACATTCTTTACCTTTACTAAACATCAAAATTGACCAAAATTTCCTTCATTCTTTGGCTTGCTTGGCTGAACCATAGAGAGGAGAGAAGAGAGAAAATCCATCATTTTGCACATCAATTTCTTTCTCCAATCTTGATTCCAACCATCAAAATTGTAAATTACTCCATAAAAACTTCTTGTTATGAAGGATTAAAGGTTTTAGTGGAGTCAATTTGGGAGGAATGATACTAAGTTACCATCTTTCTATTGTTCTAAGGTAAGTTTCCAAGAAAACCTCTCTTTATTTCTTATAATTGCATAGTAGTGGTTTATAGTTTTTAAATAGGTAGTTTTGTGGAAGATTTCATGGTTTAAAGTAGTATTATGGTAATTTTTCAATTTTATGGGAATTTTCTGCCCTTATTTGATGCTTAAGCATATGCCATGGATTGATAGCCTTGTTGTATGTGAAGTGAAGCTTGTATATGCTAGATGTGATTTCCTATAAAAATTTCAGTTTGTGTAGTCAAATTTCAGTTTTAGGGTTTAATCTATCCTGTTTTTGGCACTGTACGTTTGACCATGTTAGGGACTGAATTAGCATTTGCTCAAACACAAAAGTTGTAGGTAATTGAGTTAACAATCTGCCTACAAAATTTCAGCTCAATCGGAGTACTGTAGCATGTGAAATGACCGAAATACCCTTGACTGCCCATGAGCCTGTTTCGCGCCCAGCTTTCTGTTTTCGTGGAGTTTTCCATTTTTGACCATGAAAATGCATGATTTGGCTTTGGAGGTCTTCATAAGAAATGTGGGTATATGTCTTGGTTTCGAAAAGCCATAAGATTTGTTTCCATCCGATAAGTATAGCTTCGGTTGTGGTTGTTATACCAAAAGGTGTTTTATCGACTATGATTTGTATGTGAAATTGTATTTGATTTGGGATGTGGGTTGGTGTTTGTTTGTAGGATGGAAAATAAGGAAAGTAAGGGGGAAATGCTGTCCATTTATTCTCTTGTAAATTGAGTGAGTAAAAATGACTTTTGGGAATGCGATTTTATACCGAGTTGGGTTTATTTCGTTATATTAGTTCTCTCGAAGGGGGTTCGAGGAGCTACTCTTCTATATGAACTTATATATTTTCACTCGGTAAATATCATGACTGTTTTAACCATTTTAAAACATGATACCTCTTCAGTTTGAAACTTCAAATGTTAACTTAGTTCTTGCCAAAATAAAGAGGTATGAATTAGGGTTTTCTCGGCCACGAGAAAACTACTCTCAACTGAGATTTTAAGTGTGAAATTAAGGTATTTTGTCCTCCTTTTTCACATGATTTTCACCAAGATGCTTGTTATATAATATCTACTTAAATATATGTAGGTTTTGTGTTTGATTTGGAAAACTTTTGGTTCCCCGTATCCCTTGGTTTAAATGTTCACTTTTCATCCCAAAAATCATGTGGATACCTGGTACTTTGGATTTCTTTGATTGACCTAACTTTTGCTAGATGGATTGTAACATTCTCTCTTGCTTAATCTTAGGTTTCATCGGTGATTAAGGGTATTGTCCGGAAGGATATTTTGGTCGTTATTTTGCGTAAATAGGTGAGTGTTCCCTGTTTGTTATATTTTCCTTGACTTCATGATTTGTGTTATTGTTTGATAACGTGTTAAGTGCTCTCAATGATTTTTAAACGAGTTTTCTAGGCGAGTGTGTACTTTATCGTACTCGACCTAAATGAATGTGAAATTTCAATGATTTAATGATTGAAACGTTAGTTGTGCATGATGTAAGCCTTTTGGTTGAACTGGACCGTGCCCTTCGTTACCGATCGTCTCGAGCCAGAAACGGACTCGGTCAGGCGATATGGTGACCCTGGGTGTAAAAGTGGTATACTCGAGTAGCACCTTGAATTCTGGTGGAGCCTGGCCAACGTCCAGGAAGGGGGTGAATGAAATGAATGAACGAACGAGGGTTTTACTTACAAAAATGTATTTTCAAATGATTGGAGGAATAAGAGAAATGACAGGAGAACGAATGAACGAACGAACGTATGGCTCCCTGTGAGCCCGTATCCTTTTAATGAATGTGTTTTTCTAGCTTTCCATTGTAAATATTTCCTGAGTTATTGGTGCTCTATGTTTAATGTAGTGGATTGATTGTTTAATTATGTGTTCGGAATCTCACTGAGCCTTTAGCTCATCTTTTTAGTTTTGTTTTCCTTAACAGGGGAAGGTGAGTAAGGACGAGAGCTCTGTCCCTAGCTTGGTCTAGTTCTTGGTTTTTGTAATGGTTCTCGCCCTAGCGCTTCGCACGGGTTGGTTGTATGGTGAATTGAGAACCTTTGTATATTCGACGGTTGTACTTCCTTTTGAGATAGCAATGTATATAAGTTTTGTTTAAGTTTTGGATCGTTGTTATGTTTATTCTTATGGGTTTGTTCTGGTTTTGATTGAGGATGGAAGTGAACGACAGAGTCCCGGTGAGAGTTGGGCAGGCGGTCCGCCGAACCCTTTGGTTCACCTTAGGGGGAGGTGGGGCTGTCACAGGGACTTTGTAAAAGAAATAAAATATCTCATGCTACAAGAGATTTCCAAACTAGAACAAACAAAAAATCAGGAATTCCTGATTACAAAAGTAGATTTCAATGCCTCATGGCAGCAAGTACAAGCAAAGACGATTTCAAGAAAAAAATAATTGATGCCTTATCCCAAATTGATGAAGATGAAAAGGTAGAATAAGTTTTAGGATCTTGCTTAAGAAAATGAAGATGATTGTTAAGGAATTTTTAGTCCAATTTAATGAAAGTGGGACCCAACCACTCAAAATGTTGGATAAAAAAGAAATGCAAGCAGCTAATAAAATTTTAGATTTCGAAGCAATAAGAGATCAGATAACTCAAGCAATGATGTCATTGGAGAAATATTCTTGAGCTTATCTCTCTTGCTCTCTCTATATAAAGAAGAGAAGCAAAGCCAAATGGAGCAAGCAAAGAAAACCTCTTTCTGAAGTTACTTTTCCAAGTTCCTCTCTCCCAAAGATCAAGTTTTGAAACAATATCTTTAAGTCTTCTTTTGAAATTATATTTTAAATAATATTCTAAGTTCATACTCCAGATTCATGCATTCATGTATCTTGCATACGGTCGATATTGCCACTTACCTCATGCATATGGTTGGGCAAGCCGCCTGCTTTAATTTTTGCAAGCATACTTCATAACATATTAATTCTCCATTTATTTCATCTCCATCCTGGGTAGTGGTTCTCAAATAGATACAGTTGTTGATACTATATTAAAATTCAATAATAGGAGACTTCTTATCTGACTTTTAGTCGAAAATGAAGGATCTAATAGAAAACTAGAGATAATGCTTGGAACGATTCTTTTAGGACAGGTAAAACCTTACAAAATAACCAGTCATAGGATTCAAACAAGTTATAATGGTAACATAATTTACATTCCAAAAAATGACATATATATGTATCTGTATATATATGTGCGTGTATATATATGTGTGTGTGTGTGTGTGTGCATGTGTATATATATACACATATATACATATATATACATGCATATATATACATGTACACCCATACACATAACCTAGTAGCACGTCTATAATGGATATCTTTTTTTTCAAATTTCTAAAATTCCTTTCTTGTAGTGGGAACTTTGATTGTCAAATTTTCTGCTTTTTCTATGGTGATAAAGTGAAAAGTATCATATCTTTCTTCCTAGTGGAAATCTGTTCCTATTGAAAAAAATTAATACCACAATATCTCTTGGAGTAACTGTTGGATTATTGTAATAAAAATCATTAACTCCTTGAATCCATCTAGATAATTGACAAATCTACGAAAAATCTGGACTTGTCATATATATTATATCAATAGCTCTAAAATTATACCATTTCTTAATTTCTTCTGCATCAGCAATTTGGATATAATTTAGCCGTGAATAAACCCCTATAAAATCAATGTAACAAGTATCTATATTGTTGAGAGAATATATAATTTCACCGTTATCTAGACTTGTGCCATAGTAGTTGGATGGCTGTCTGACAAGGAATCTATCATATTGTTTCTCTTAGGGATCGAACTCCGGGTAATATCCAATCTGAAAGAAATAATATCATAAGCAGATTTTGTTTCAGCGTGCTTAGGCTGTTGATCATCTGTTTCTTTGTCTGTGAAGACAAAGTGCTTTCATTAGCAGCTACTTTGGTCGTTATCTTTACCTGTTGGAATAGGGTAAAAAGATTATTTTCAATCTATCCAAATTCATTAGCCTTTGTTTGAATATTTTCGCAATATAATGTAAGTAAATCTGAAACCTCTTTTTATATTGACCCAAAGTTGGCTATTTCAATTATATCATGTACCGAGTCTTGAAGGCTGTCTATCTTTTGAGACATTTGAACAAGAAACTCATAAATCTAGTGCTTCAAATCTAGTTCTGCCATCTTGTGTTAAAAAAATCTGCAAGAATATTTTTATCGAATCTAATAATTTCAATATCAAAAGTGAATTCAGACAGTAATGTTTGCCATTTAATAAATCGTTTATATTCAAGTTTAGATGGTAGATTATTTGAATGAATGCTTTTACTTGGGTATTATCTGTTCATAATAAAAATTTCTTTGGTAGCAGAAAATAATAAAACTTTTGACAACTTTTAACTACTACCAACAACTCCTTTTCATTAATATGATATTGTTGTTGAGTTTCAGAAAAACTTCCTAAGGTATAACGACAAAGTGTTTCTCCAATCTTTTGACCATACTTATTATACTCTATTTTCTTTAATACTCCATTCCAAACTTGGTCGGAGACATCTATTTTGAGTATCAAATCATCTTTTTCATTTGGTAGGGTTAATTTAGGTAAATCCTTACAAAAGAACTTTAATCTTTTTAACCTGATTCTCTAAATAGGGTGAGAATTCAAACTTTTGATTTTTCTTTAAAAACTTTGAAAAGGTTTTCATATTTCTGCTAAATTTTGTATAAAATCAGAAGAATAGTTAAGAATTCCAAGAAAACTTTGTAGTACCTTTTTATCTAAAATTTTATTAGGAAATTGATTAATCTTTTCAAGTATATGAGGTTGTATTTTTACTACCTTTCCATCTATTTCCATACCAAGAAATTCTATTTCCTGCAATCCTATTTTTGCTTTCTTTTCTAAAAGTGCCAATAGATGTTGTATACATAAATCTGCAAAAGTATTCAAGTGAATAATATGATGAGTTATATTATCACTAGAAATTCAAATATCATCTTCATACACATTAATAAAAGGATATTTCATAAAATATTATCTATTTTTGTTTAAAATATTTGTGGTGCATTTTTTAATCCAAAAGGCATAACAAGCCATTCATATTATCTCCGAGGAGATGAAAATGCAATATATTGAATACCATCCTTATGCATTTTTATTTGCCAAAATCCACTTTTACAATCAAAACTTCAAGAATATCTTTTCTTCTCTAGTAGCATTAATTAAACTTTCTTTGTGAGGTAGAAAATATCCATCAAAAATTGTATTATCATTTAGGAAAATTTGCCAAATTGGTCCTTAACATTTTTCAAAAAAACTTTTTTCGTCCCCAACATTTAAAATCAGCCATAATTGTCCCTAACATTTAAATTATGATCTATTTTGATCCTAATGCTCGTATTTGCTAATTTCTCCGACCAAAAATAGCACGGCTCTCTTACTTGGGCATATTTTCAAGGGCAAAATTGAAAACACACTTCATTTCAAGTTGAAAGTAAAAGTACGCAGGACTACCACCCCCTTTTCACCTATCTTTGTCCTATTTACAGTCTCAAGAAATCCTAGTTCCTTTCATCCCCTAATTAACAAGCATAACCTGAGGAATTATGGTGACGATGACGACAACGAGAAAGCTGTAGGCATGTGATTGAGGAATGATCGAAGGTTTGGGTAGAAAATCGTGAAGAAAATCTTCGAAAAGATGCAGAAGGAATTGGGAAAATGGAACTTCACAATGGATTATAGTAAGTTTTTTTTTTACCAATGTGTTTAATAAATTTATAATTATGGCCGAATCTTGCTTAGGTCTGTGTTTTACTGTAATTAACTGAAGATTGTTCATTATTTGACTTATTTTTGCTGTGGTCCACAATTTTTATTATGAAAGGCTCCACCTTTCTATCGTGGTCCCAAAGTAATTGTCGCTTTAATGGTTGACAAGGGCCAATGAGATGCGTTTTTCTATTCGCATATACTTTGGAGGGGAATTTAGAGATACAGAAAATAGAAACTATATAGGGGGTTCGGTTGACATAGTTGATGGTTGTGATCCGGAAAAATGGTCTCGTATAAGTTGGACGAAGTAGCTAACAAACTTGGATTTGAGCCTTTTGCAGTGGGCCACTGCCACCTGATTCATGGTAGAAATATGGCAAATGGATTACTGTATATGTTGCAGGACGATGATACTACTGAATTGGCTAAATTAGGGATGATGTATGGGTTAGTTGATATGTTATTCATTCATTGAAGAATATATAATCTGCCTCATTTTGCTGTTGATGAAGAAGGAAGAAGGAATGATAGTAATAGGAATAATCAAGAAGATTTTGTACATGTGGCCACACCAGAGAATGTTCAAGAAGATTCTACACATGTGGCCATACCAGAGAATGTTCAAGAAGATTCTGTACATGTGGCCACACCTAATTTCACTATTGATGATGGTTTTCAAGATGCTAACACAGCTGGAGGAACGCCTTCACGTACTGGTAAGAGAATGATACAGATTACAAAGAAGAAAACCTCACCTGCAAATATTTAAAATGCAGCAGAGGAAAAAGGATGTTGGCCATCAAGATGTTGCTGCTGAGAGTGGTGTTAGTGGCAGGAGTGGATCATGCCAAAGTGTATCTCAAATCGAAAACTAAAGTAAGCATGGTAAACATGAGACTGGTGGAGTTACAGAAACTGATGCTACTGGACATGAAACTGATGCTGGTGAATATGCGACTGCTGAAGCTACAGAAATTGATGTAGGTGAACATGCAACTAATGGAGCTACAGAAATTGATGCAAATGTAAATGAAAGACATCGCAAAGGTAAACAAGAAAGAAGAGCACCAACAAAGTCAAGAAAGACATCCAGTAGAAAGGCTTAAGGTAAAAAGTTGTTTAAAAAAATAGGGAGAAGATCATAGAGGATGTAGTCTCAAGTGATCTCGAGAGTCTGTATGATAGCGAATATGCTATAAGTGATGAAGAAGAACTAATGAAATCTATTAGTGAAATACCTACAAATTGGGCTAATGTTACTAAACAGTTCAAGACAGCAAATAAAGGTAAAGAAAAGGTACAGGAAACTACTGTTAATGAAGAAGATAATGAGTGCAGCATGGAGGAGTCGGATAATTCATCACATGATGGGCTGCACAGCAATGAGAGTTCTAGAGATGAAAGAGGGAGTAAGGATGTGGACAAGAAGAAGTTTAAGGTGTTCAATCCTGCAATAGAGATGGATGACCCAAAGTTTGAACTTGGGCTGTTATTCAAGTATAAAACTAACTTTATCAATGCTGCAAAATCTCATGGAGTGAAGTACGAAAGGAAAATCGGGTTTAAGAAAAATGATTCAAGCAGATGCAAAGTCGTATACAAAGGCAAGACATGCATGTGGAACATATATTACTTAGTTAGGAGTCATAAAGTGACATTCCAAATCAAAAGCATGCTACTGACTCACACTTGTGGTAGGACTACTTATCATGGCCTGACAAGTGTGACATATTTGGCCAACAAGTACTTGGAGGACATTAGACTCAACCCAGATTTTAATGTAGGTGATTTTATGATAAAGGTCCACAAGGACTTGGGGGTTAGTATCACACCTAACGTGGGGTATAAGGTAAAGGCAAAAGCTAAACAAGTAATACTTGGTGATTTCGTGTCCCAGTATAGCAAACTTTAGAGCTACTGTAAAGAACTTCAAAAGGCAAATCCTGACTCTAATGTGTTCATGACTACAACTGAGAATAATGAGGGTGATGATGAGTTTTAGAGATTCTATGTGTGTCTAGATGGTTGTAAAAGAGGGCTTCTGAAGGGTTGTAGATATGTTGTAGGTCTTGATGAATGTCACTTAAGAGGGTGTCATAAGGGAGTTCTTCTCACAGCCGTTGGTATTGATCCAAATGACCAACTATTTCCGATAGTTTATGCTGTAGTTGAAACTGAAACTAAGAACTCTTGGAAATGGTTTGTAGAAGAGCTAAAGAGGGATCTTGAAATTATTGATGAAAGCATTTGGACATTTACAACCGACAAGGAAAAGGTAATATATAACTAACTTTATCAGCCTTGTTGTTATGATAATAATTACTGACAGTAATATAGGTTTGTTTTTTATTTCATTTATATAGGGGCTAGTTCAAGCTATTCAAGAGGTACTGCCAGGGGTTGAGCATCGCATGTGTGTGCGGCACCTGTTTAATAATTTCAAAAAACAAAATCCAGACCTAGCTCTCAAGGAAAGGATATGGGCTGCAACACGAGCTTCTTATAAGAACATATTTGTTGGGTTGATGAAGTCACTAAAAGAGTTTGATGAAGGTGCTTACAATTGGTTGGTAAACCATACTTGTCCAAAGGAGTGGACAAGATCGCATTTCAAAAAAAAATGTAAAATGTGATATTTTATTGAATAATCTGTGTGAAAGCTTTAACTCCATAGTCCTTGATGCTAGGCAGAAACCAATTCTTAACATGTTGGAGACCATTAGGTTTTACGTAATGGTTAGGATGGAAAAAAAAGAGGGAATGGATAAAGAAATACACTGGGGAGATATGTCCTAAAATTGTGAAAAAGTTGGAGAAAAATAGGCTTGCTGCAAATGACTGCATTCCCTTCCATTCCAAGGAATTGAAATTTGAAGTTAGGTGCATGTACGGTGATATGTATACTGTAGACTTTTTTAGTAGATATTGTAGTTGTAGAAAGTGGGATCTAAATGGCATTCCCTGTGCGCATGCCATTGCTGCAATTTGTGACACTGGAGAGGAACCCAAGAAGTTTGTGCATGATTGCTACTCCAAAGAAGCTTACATGAGGGCATATGAACCCATGATTAGCCCAATGAAGGCTGAAGAAATGTGGAAAAATTCTAACATGCCGCCCGTGCAACCTCCTGAGAATATAAAGCTTCCTGGTAGATGACGAAAGGCTAGACAAATGGAGCTAGATGAACCAGCAACAGGTAAAAAGCAAAATAAGCAGCAGCAAAAGCTGTCTAGAATTGGGCAGATGCTGTAAAAGTGTCGAAAATGTAACAAGACTGGCCATAGTAGTAGGAAGTGTCCAAGCCAGACACAAAATGCCTCTGTTGAGACTGATTCACATGGATTTGTTAGACCTACACCTCCAATTCCCAAGTCAAATACTCAAATGTTTGAGGATGTCATGGCAGATGCACCATTGCAAAGTCAACATCTACATTAAACTATTCTACTACTGCAAATATTCCAGTGAGTATCATAAACTTCTTTCGCTTATCAACTGTCATATTTTACCTTTATATTGTCTAACATACCTTCGTTAAAATTGTCAAGGTGGAGAATATTAGGAAGTACAAGTGCTCTATCTGCCACCAATATGGTCACACCAAAGGCAGGTGCACTTCCACTGTTGCAAAGCTTTCTCGAGGGCAAGCATATGAATCCTCAAAGATCAGTGGAAAGCAAAAGGAAAATTGAAGTTGGTGCATCCTTCAAATGTTACTAAGTGCTGGTGGCTTGTTTTAGCATCTTTTGGTGACTTTAGCTACAACTTTTATGTTGTATTTTGCTTCTAGGATATTATAGTTCCTGCATTAAGACTTTAGTTAGGACTTTTGCACTGCTATGGTTCTTGTGTTAGCTGTTAGTTTTTGGCACTGCTGTAAAGAGCATCTTGGCTGCTTCAAACATTTGCTACAAAATTCTGTAGCTTATTGTCTTCAAATTCAATGTTAAGAGACATGGCTATTCATCAGCTTTCTTTTACATTAGCAAATTTCCCTTTCCGACAATCAATTGACCAAAAAGCAGCTTTGCATTCATAATTGTAAAATGGTACAAACACGAGCCTTTTCTATGACACAATAATTAACAAAAGTTCAGCAGTTCCTATTACACACCCATTAACAAAAGTGTAGCAGGTAAAAAGCCTTTTTCATTTTGGATATTGCTACATACTCTCAGATTCACAGTGTTCCATAATGACATATATTACAACTAAAACAACATATTAGACCTACCAACAACTGTCTCCAATTTTAGTTCAGCTCCAGCTCATTAATAGCAGCAAAGTGCACATCCAAGAGGCAACCAAACCAGTCCAAAGCAATTTCTCTCTTCGGATTCTCCGTTCTTGATCAGTTTCCAGCCTGTTGATTATTCTAAATAGACCATGTATTATTGACACCGATCTACTACACATTGACAGGTCATACCACTTGAAGTAGCCACAAGCACGAGTTACCTAAAATGCGCGAAGAACATCACATATCAAGACCAAATTTTAACCCCACACCCCAAACCCAAACTGACTTGAAATGTTTCGAAAGCTTACTCCATAATTTGGACAACCATAGAATCTTCTCCCCAGATTTGCAGGTTTCCAAGAAGTCACAATAATTGGCTCCTTTCCACAAAGACATCGCTCGTTGTTCGGATCCATTTTACTAACCAATTTGTCAGCTTCTTCTTCACATTTGCTTGCTATTCTTACTCCATTACACAACCCTGGAAGCTTTTTTCAACCGAAAATATGAAGGAAGCTTGTGGACTTTTCAACTGGTGGAAACCTATATTCTTCCTCCATCACGTGGGGAAATATGAAGGAAAGATGGCTTTTTTCAATCGGAAATAGAGTGTGTTTCCGATTTTGCCCTTGAAAATATGCCTACTTGAGAGGGCGTGCTATTTTTGGTCGGAGAAATGAACAAATGCGAGCATTATGACCAAAATGGATCATAATTTAAATGTTAGGGACAATTATGGCTGATTTTAAATATTGGGGACTAAAGATTTTTTTTTTGAAAAATGTTAGGGACTAATTTGGCAAATTTTCCTTTTTAAATCTATTGACTATAGTTCAATGTTCATTTGGTGTTTTAAACTGTATTTGTTGTTTTAAAGTATCAAACACGACTTGATCAAAAAATTGAAGGAAATTATTTTCTAATAAGATATCAGTACCTATATTATAGAAGTAAAATGGTGGACACTTTACTAGGTATGATCCTAATATTTGTGATAAAAAATTCCTTCAAATAAGCATATCTTTTTGTTGGAAATATCTAACACAATAATATCTTTTAATTTTTTTGTATATTGATTAGGAAAACATGTCCTTTTACATAGACAAGATCCTAATCCACTACCTATATAGGCAACAAAATATTCTACTTTAAAATCTTTATAAGCTAATCCAATAGAGATAAAAATACTAGTGGGGCTAGTCATCTAGGGATGTAAATGATATTATCATTATAATTTATTTGTGATATGCAATTTGTAATCCTATATAGAGATACTTGTCCTGAAAAGCTAGTCCCAAGCATAATCTCCAATGAATCATTAAATGCTTCATTTTCGACACGAAGTCATATAGGTATTTTTGTTTCTTCTAATCGGATTCTGGTTTCTACAGCTGTATCAATTTCATGCATTTCTCCATTAAAGTTAGTATATTGATATGGTTCTTGTAATCAATAGTAGACTAGATTTTTTACCAATTTGTAGTTAATATAACTACTACTTGCTCCTGTATTAGTTAAAATTTTACATGGATAATGTTGTAATCCATTATAATCTTCTCTTTCCATCTTATAATTAGATTTTAGCCTTTTATCTACACTTATTAAAGGATTAAATCTTTGATTACTTCCTACTCCCATTTTTTAATAGGACAATTGAGGTGGAACTTTATTACACATATTAATCATTAGTTTTATTTTTAAATCTAATTCAAATTCATCATCTAACTCTTCCATATTAGTTATGGATGGACGGTATATTTTTTCTACTTGTGTGTATATATATACATAGAATATATATATGTGTGTGTGCATATGTTTATGCATATATACACAGACACACACATATATATCTACATATATATATTTGCCAACTTAAGTTATTGTATATTTGTTTAAAAAAATTAGTTCAAATGAAGGGATCAAAGTTGTTTAAAGAAAGATTATTTTTGATTAGTT
Organism: Coffea canephora; assembly: GCA_036785865.1. NCBI lineage: Eukaryota > Viridiplantae > Streptophyta > Magnoliopsida > Gentianales > Rubiaceae > Coffea > Coffea canephora. Next base: position 23,286,524 of record CM071922.1, read on the forward strand.
TGCTCGAAGAAAACTTGTTAGATATATATATATATATATATATATATATATATATATATATATTGGAAAAAGTACATCAAACATGACACAAATACATTGAAACCGATACAGTATATCCAAAACATCAATCAACATAAAGATAACATTGAAACTCCAAAAACATCTTCCATCCAGGTGTCCAATAGATTTATGGATGTTTTCTAATCATCAAATCTAATTAGAAACTGTTTCAAACTATCAAAGAAATTTACATCTAACACAACAGACACTAAAAATTTCTGCTATAGGAAATTGATTTTAGAAATCTCTTATCTCTTGCTAAAAAATGACAAAAACATAAATAATAAAACTATTACAAAGAAATCCTAGGAGAGAATAAAATTTTCACTCAAAAGTTTAAGAGTGATAAGACTCTTATTAGAAAATCCTATGAGAAAAAAAATCTTACTAGGAAACCTTTCATGGGAAAAGACCAAATTTGTTTGGTCTGCCTCCCAATAGAAGGGTGAAGGAGATCTTGGTTGAAAGACTTTTAGATGAGAGAAGTTTAGAGAGAGGTGAAATTACGTACAATTATTTAGAAGGAAATCTAAATGCTACTTTGGTAACCCAATAAAGTAACTGATCCACAAATTATCTAAGTTATTTCTTCAATTCAATGAAACTAGTTATTACGATTTGCAAAAAAGTAGACGAAACTCTATTCATTCTGATTCCTAACGTATTATTATTTTGCTACCAAGTAGAGTATTAGAAGAAAACCACATGCACTAACCAAACAAAAATTGCTTTAAACCAAAAATTTCAAGAACTTTCATGCCAACAAGCCATATTTGACCTTTGATTTCATGTAAAATGAGACTTGTTCTACGAAATTCTCATTCACCACCTTCAAAAGAAATGGAGTTTTCCTTCCCTTTTCTTCCTTGGTGTTTCGGCCAAGAGTGACAAGAGAGAGATGAGAGTGTTGAGTGAGTCTTGTGTTGAAAGATTGGAGGGAAAAGTGGCCACTAAGATTGTCAAAAGTCAACTTTGAATAGTTGTCGAAATAGGGTGTACCACCACTTTCTCTCTTGTTTGATACACTCATACACTAATCCTCCAAGGTAATTTCTTTAACACTGTAATTACTCACTTTTGCGAGTCTAGTATTAATTCCTCAAATCTCCACTTAATAGAGACCACTTTTGCTTCATTGCTACTCAAGGAAAACTAAACTAGTTGATTGCAAAAAACTTGGTACAAAGTTTGTGACGACCCCACTTCTCCCAAGGGCGAACCCAAGGGTATCGGCGGGCCGCCTGCCTAGCTCGCGCCAGGACTCAAAACTTAAAGTAATAAAACTAGATAAATCGAAAGAGCACTATATACAATATATACAATCCCCAAAAATGTTCTAATTACATTCTTCAAAAGTATCGAGTCAAACCACTCTAATACACTATAATCACAATCAGCAGAAGATAGACCCTAAAGAGGGTCCTTATACAAACCACCAAAACAAAAATAAACATACTAACTGTCCGACTATTACAATTAAACCTAACTATACTAGTGTATGTGCCAAAAGTCCCCGCGTCGGCCCCTGCTAAGGAAAACAAAAGGAAAGGTGTAAGATATATGCTTAGTAAGTAAACAGGGCGAAAGCGTAAATTTCACGTAACAACAGTTACACAGTAAGAGTAAAGCAAAAGCAGAAAAGTAACATCACATAATAAGGATACAGGTGGCTCCAAAGCCAGATCGTTTGCCATGCGTGACCTCCTGCCGACACTCCGTCGACCACAAATAATGGTCCATAGAACTTCATTTGTACTCCCACCGTACTCCTTATCACCCTCTCTGGCCAGACACCTCACAAACTTGCTCGAGCAAACGAAATTGTGCTTGGTTCACAAGATCGGGTCACAAACTTGGTCCACATAATCGGTTAACCGAATTCACAAATTTGGTGACCTCAAACCAGGTTGGACTGACTTCGACCAAACCCTAACCGACTCGAATAGTCCATCTAGGTCATGAGATCGGGCCCCAAACTCCCAAACTTCACAAAATTTCTCAAAAGTCACCCCGAGCCACAAGCTCAAGGGGTTTAGTTCCAAAATGATTCATATACATATGCCATGTACAAATATGTGCGTAAATTAGGGTTTAGGTCGAGTGCGATAAAGTATATCCTCGCCTAGGTACCCTTTTCATACATATCGAAACACATAAACAACTAACATATAAGAGCGGCCTGAATACTTACCTAACGAACAAGGATAACAAAAGGACAAAATTCACGTCGCGAAGAGTAGCTAGTAGGCCCCACCGGCTCCACCTAGCTCACCACCGTCTGAAATAGAAGATTGCGTCACATAATATCATAAATGGCTACTAACATATTTAAAACAAGCAAAACGGCAAAATCGGCACATACGAGTGCGGAAACGGCATACGGAAATCGGAAATGGTAACCTAATCGCTTTGCCGTCAAAACTGTTTTAAGTCTAATTGAGGCTACGAGTGTCAGATCAAGGTACATGAGGTACCTTACGAAGCTAAGAGGAAGGATTACAATTTTCATGAAGACACCTCAATCCGGATCTAAGCGGAAATAGGTCGAAAGTACAGAAAACCGTTCCAGGAATTCGCACTCTAGAGTAACGGACAGGGTATGTTTACTGGACAATAACTCCCAGCTCACAAATCCAAATCAGGAAATTCCAAAGGCATTAGAAAGCTGAGACATATGGGTAAAACTTTGATGTTTTGGTCAAGACCTGAATCCACTCAGAACAGAACGAAATTTGAGTGTCAAAGTACTCGTCAGAACTGTCTAGATACAAGGCAGTTCTGACGATTGATCTTGTTTTGGTCATAACAGGAGCTACGGAACTCGGATTTCGACGTACTTTATACCGTTTCAAAACCAAAACCAAGATATACATTTCTTATGAAGGAGTTGACACTCAGATCGTACGGAATCAAAACGAAAAAATGCACGGTCAGAGGCTGATTTCAAAACGTAGCACAAACTAATGTCTAAAATAGGCCTGAGTGTTCTGTCTATAACTCAGAGTACACTAATCCGTTTGACCTGAGATTTTACAGGCATAATTAGGACTTAAGGGGTTACAATGTTGAAGAAGGCAACTTTGTCCAGTTTTGAGTGTAACAGGGTCAAAAATGCAAGATACTATACCAGAACCGGAAAAACAGATTCACATAACACATTCTGCTGCAAATAGCATAACTCAGCCTACTTAAGTCCAAATTCAGAAATTCCAAAGCCATCCGAAAGCTTAGAAACAGGGATACATTTCATCAGGAGACCTTAACAACCAATTCCAAAGCAATTCCAGCCAAAACAACCAATTACAAGCGCAATTCTTACATTAGGGTAAAACCAGGACAGCAAGGGTAATTTCGACTTTTCTCATTCTACGCTACTCTGATTGACCTGAAATTTTGTAGGCACCTCTAAAATATTATTCTCTACACCTTTCATGTTTTAACCTAAGGCCAAATCGGCCTCTAACTATGTGCTACAGAATCAGACAGAATGAAGAACAATGAAACCCTAATTTCCCATTTTTCTTCCAAAATAGAAATTTCTTGCAATTATCCACTTTTCCCACCTCCTAGATCCCTTACATACCATTTCCAATCATCATACATAACCACACAATCATATTCATATTAAAACAGAAAAATCCCCAATAATTACAAAACTTCATCAATTCAATCAAAAATCACAATATAATCCATAAAATTGCATCTTATACCATCACTAAGCATAAATTAAGCATCATTAGAGGGAGGAGAGTGGTTCTTCACAACTCACCTTAGAAACAAGAGAGAGAGAGAGCAACAAGTCTTCTTAGCTTTCCAAACAACTCCACCAAACCCCACACAAACACTCACTTAAGGTTTTTCTATGGAGTAATTTGAAGATTAACCGGTTGGAATGAAAGATTGAGCAAGATTAGAGGCTAGAAAATTGAGAGCTTTTCCTTTCTTTTTCCTTGAGAAGAGCCGGCCAAGAAGAGCTTGAAATGAAGATGTTTTTGGTAATTTTTTGGTTTATTTGGTCAATTGGTAAGACCATGAATAGTGGTCATAAAGTTGACCCACTCAAATGGTGACACTTGTCACCTCATTAAATGCTTGCCTAACTTTTGTCTCTCTCACACCTATCCACTTAGTACCTCTAAATATCTCATAACACCGGGTAAATTAAACCCAGTATCCAAAACTTAACCTAACTGGCCGAATTTTTCCGAACTTACCGCACTAGTGGGTCCCACGTCCGATATACGTTCTTAATTTTTCACAAACTAACCGATACTAGAAAAATCATCAAAAACCTATATTTACCCATAAAATTATCTGGGAAAATTTTCTAATAAAGAAAATGTAGAAAAGGCGGGCAATAAATAAAACTCTACTTAAGCTTTCTAATAAATTGTAACACTAGAGGTTTGCTAATCCAGAGTTTGCTAACCATTCCAAACTTGCTAAACCTTTGTAAACTAAAACGAATCCTATATTTACTTATACCAAAACACACACTAGAACACCGAATATAAATTATAGCTCGAACCCACGAATAATAATACCTAAACTAGGGTTTACTCATAAGCAAAGTTAGGGTTTTCAATCTTAATCGAGATTAGGGTTTTCTTCTTAGCCCTAACCCTAATTTCACCACGCCGAATAATAAATGACCCTAATATCAACTTACGAACTGACTGGGGCCTCACAAAGTTCAAATAACATGCCATCAATCTTATCAAATAAAAGTATTTTGGACTGGAAGCCAATACGGTTAGACTTGCTATGCGTCATAGGGTATATTAACAAAATAAGATCAAGAGTTCACATAGTTTTTCCTACATAATTTATCCCAAAACTCGTAGTTATCTCCGAAGCTTGAAAAGACAAGTGTATACCTCTTCTACTAGCATGTGATCTCCTTGTTTTTACACTTCTTGTTGCTCTAAAATCCCTTCAGTTCCAACCGTGCCCTTCATTCCCTTTTGCTCTTGTTTGCTTTTTACAAATTTGGAAGAAGAAATACTTCACCTTTAGACCATAGGTGTACTTATAGGAAACCCTAAAACACAATCCTTCTTAAATTTGGTTTTCCCTTTTTTCTCTTGCCCTAGCTGAACCTATATATTTCTAAATTCCCTCCAAATTTTAACCAAGTTCCTTGTCCAAGCTCCTTCTCCTAAATTTCTAGAAAAATCCTTTTTCTTTTCTTTTTTCCCTCAATCTAGTTCTCCTAAATTTCTTGTACAATTCAGCTGTCCAAAATAAAGGAACCACACAACCCTAGTAACTTACGATCCAAAAACAAATACAGCCCATTAAAATTCACATCACTACCAATAATATCCAATATAAAATTAATTCTTCTTGCTAAAAGAAATCATCACAAATCAATTACAAATTATTTTTAAATAAATACATAAAAACTTTGACTAGTAAAATTAGGGTTTCATTAGCTTAAAATACAACGGTTATTTTCCTTAAACAATTACACTTCGAAACACATTTGTACTTTGTAAACATATTTTTATACATTGATTATTTTGTAAAATATATTTTTCATCCAAAACACATTTTCTTTAAATAAAAAATTAATCCAAAATAATTTTCAAAGAAAGTTGTTAGGTTTACTTTTACAAACACTTTTACTAAGCACTCACTCTCTTTTTATTTTAATAAAAACATATGCATGCACAAATAGACATACTATACAATAAACCAATTTTGGATATACGTATACATTTAGAAAATCACATATCATTAATTTAAAGAAAGATAATTATTTCTCTAGAATGATTGAACCACAATTCTTTAAGAAATCACTGTTGTAAGTATTGAGAAAATCATTTTAGTTGATCATCAAAAGTGCTTTCTTTATCTCTAGAAAATCATAACTATCATAGGTATTTCAATTTTTATTAAATAAAATTACATATGTCATTTATTCGAAACAATGGTCTTTAACTTTTCATAAAGAAAATTAGGCACATTTTGTTTTTAAAGAAACAAACCAATTCATTATGTCAAATAAAACCATTTGACTAAGATACATTTATGTAAAATAACCTTACTTATTTTACTAAGAATTACCTTCCTCTAAAACGTTTTACTATTTAATAAAAAAACACTTCCTTATTTTTTTACGAATACTAGTAAAATCGTAATTCATATTAATAACACTTTTTTCAAATGAAAAGTCACTATTGTAACTATCACTATTCAAAGTCAATAGTACTTACTAAACCTCTAGAAAATGCAGGTTATTATAGTTATCTTGGAGAGGAGAAAGAGTAGGATATTTTAGAGGCATCTATAGTGATTACATTGCAGTTGTATATAGATTATATTACGGTAAGCTACGGTTGGAGATTCGAACATGTGATTGTTTTAATCTACACTATTTAACTGAAAATCTAAAATATTATTTTTATTAAGTTAGAAAGTTGTTAGCATGCTTGTTTTTCTATCATGATCTCACTCCATTGATACATTAAGTGAGAATCTATCAAAATTTGGGCATAGAGATGATGAAACTAGATACACATAGAGGGCTAAGTACAAGAAGTAAGGGATGCATAATAGTGATAGTATTCACAAGACAACCATAGGTAGACTGGGAAAAAAAGAGGAATAAAATTGGCCATGCCATGACAATTTTCATTGTCATTGTTTTATTTGTTGGGGTAAGCATTGTGACACAAACCCACTTCCCTAGCCTTAAAATCTCGAAGGAGGGAAAGAAAAAAATAAGAAAAAGAATAAAAAAAGACTACTATAGACTGGTTAATCCATGTGGATTGCATATCTTGTTGTAACAAAAAAAAAGGATGACAAGGAAAACATGTTTAGTTTTGTATAAAACTCAAAATGTGTATTTCACCCTAAATAAATTATTTTTTCAATTATGTGTCATAACTACAAACATGAGAACCAAAGGGTTGTAGTCTTGAAAGGTAAAGGGTCAATCAACAATTTAAAATTTGTTATAGTCAATGTTGTTATATCATTTACATCAATTAGATTACGGTTATATTTGGTAGGTATACATGAATAAAACTATGTATAAGTATACCTAATAAATGATTAAGAATAACATTAAGTAAAAGCACACACCACAATATGAATGGAGTGCGAAAATAATTTATGCAATAATATATTATAATTTACAAGTATGAGGACGAAGGGATGCAGTCTTGGAGGGTGAATAACAGCTAATCAACAATTTATATTTTGCTAGAATTCAATGTTGTTGTATAACTTACATTAGTTGAGTTATAATATAACTATTTCTAACAAATGTGCAAGAGTAGAACTATGAATGGGTACACCTAATACACGAATAAGAATAATGTTAAGTAAAAACGCATACTATATTTAGGACCCAGTAGAGTACATCAACCAGACCCAATCATTGTTATTAAACCCGGTTCGGGAAGGGACCCGGCGAAAGAGGTTGATCAACGGGTTACTAGTTCAACCAATGGGTGACTGGTCCAACCGATGGGTCATTAAATATATTTAAATATTATGTTTCATAATGTTTGATATGGTTGAAACTATAATAAACTATGCCATAATAAATGCTCAGTTAGTCTAATTTATTATAAAATAATTAATTCTTATAAGAATTAAAGAATTAACAATCAAATTTAATTAGTAATCCACCAAACTTCAAGTATAAAATTTTATCTAAGTGTAATTATCTAGTTTATTTATAAATTTTAAGTGTACAAGTTTATTAAGAATGATATTTACCTTTAAAATGAAAGGTAAAAATATTTATGAATTGTGTATTTCATTTAAGAACTAAAACTATTTAAGAATTTCAATTGATTTTTTTAATTCTATTTCATAACTTATAAAGTTTGGGGAACAATAAAATGCTATTAAAAGATTCAAAAAAAATTTTGTTTTGGAGAAACAAAATAAGAATAAAAATATAATATATAATATAAGAAGAACAAAACTACAAACAAATGAATGCTTGGTTTAGCGGTCATGCACTTTATTTCTATGCATAAGGTCCTATGTTCGAACCTTCATTGAAGCATCTGCACAACATTTTTCCTATAATAATATATGGCCCGGGTTCCTTGAAAACAAGTCAATGGTCTAATTGCTTGAACGGTTCAATTAAAGACCCAACCTGGCTCAATTGCTGGTTCATTGGGTTGACCGGTTGAATTGTTGGGTCAGGCCAAGTTTAATAACCTTAGACCCAACATCCCCGTCCCAACTGAACTTGGCCAAATTTAGGATAAAGGCCCTCTACTAAAAATAGATTGTGGGTTTGTTGCAATATATTATTCACAAGAATGACTTGGAGTTGTAGAATAGTAGGAAAACAGCTTGCCTTTGTTAAATATAAGTAAAGATATTAAATTGTAACATGTTTGTATTTATTTATGATGAATCAAAACTAATATCATAGATTATAATGTTTATTTATGTAGTTAAAGCTTCCAAAAGGACAAGAAAGCAAAGAATGAAGTCAGGCCAAATTACAGAAGGGTAATTTATATTGGAAACACTTGGAAGGAATTATATTCAGTATTCCCTCATCCCTTCTCCACATTTTATTTAATATAGGGTGAACATAAAATATACTAATCAATTGAATTAATTTGATATGTGGATTGGCAACTATTGAAGTTCATTTAGGTTTTCAAGTTATAATTCCTAATTTATCCAATATATATTATACTCAAATACTAACTTACTACAAGTATACAAATCAGATAGAATACTTGAGGAGAAGGATCCAAAGGTGCCTACCCAGGAGAGAATGAAAAATGCCTTATGTGGGGAGATTAGGAGACTCCAAGGCATAAATACGGAGATGGAAAAGGAAAATGACCTATTGAAACATAAAGTTGAAAGGCCAGAGACTGATGTGTCAAACTTGAGAAATAAGAATAAGGACTTGGATATGGAGATTCACAATTTGACGTTTGAAAACATGTAAATGAGGACAGATGCTGAAAACTCGAAATTTGAAACTCATTGTTGGGAACACTTGGTTGATGAGAAGTAAGGTCAAGTTATTGAGAGAGACATACATATCAGGCACTAAAGGCTAGGTATGTGCAAAAGATGAGTCATCTTCGTGTAGTTAAGGATGGTTTCGAGGCAGTCCGAAATATAGAGATACCTTTTGGTTTGATACTAAGGATAAGGGTGATGCTACAATAAGAAATGTTGTGAAGGAACTACAAAATGTATTAATTGAGGAAAATTTAGGCAATGATGAAGATCATGAGGCAGTGTAAGAGCAGAAAAATGATTTTGGGAACATAATAGACCTGTGATGGTCAAAATTGTGATTAGTCTTTGTAAGAATAGAGTTTCAGTAGAAACTTATGTTAAGTCCCACATCGCTTTTTGTACAAGGGAGTCTTTCCCTTAGTTGATTATAAATAGGTTGGACCTATGATGGGATTATGTGCAACAAATTAAGAGACCTTTAGTGGGCTATTTGAGCTTTTGGGTCATTAAATTTTTTGTTAAGCAAAATATTTTGGACTCCCTTGTATTTTAAGTATTAGGTGTTTTGGGTTTGGGAACACTTTTCTAAGCCATTGTTGTACTCTCTTCTTCATAGTGAAATTTTGCTTCTCCTCTTCTCGTAGATGTAGGTCAATTTGATAACCGCATAAAATTCTGCGTTCCTATTTCATTTATTTTGCTTTGTTATTTGTCTTTTGGAATTGTCAAAAATCTTTTTGTCAATTTTCGAGGGTCAAACCTAACAAACTGGTATTAGAGTTTCTTTGGAGGTTTTGAATTTTTTGACAACAATGACAATAACAATCGGAGTTTCTTTGGAGGTTTTGAATTTTTTGGCAACAATGATAATAACAAAGACTATTGTCGAGAAATTCATAGAAATATCAATTTCAAAATGTGGCAACTCAAGATGGAGACTATTTTGGTACAAGACGAAATTGATTTAGCAATACAGGGACTTGAAAAAAAGTCAGAGAATATGACAGATGCAAATTTTGCTGAGATAGATAAGAAGATTCGGTCCAGTATTATTTTAAATCTCTCTGACAAGATATTGCGGGAAGTAGCCACTGAAATTTTGACAAAGGTCATGTGGAACAAGTTTAAAACTTTGTATATGAAAAAGACAATTAATAATTAACTTTATTTAAAGCAAAGCTTGTATATGTTTCATATGACTAAAGATACATCTATACTCTCACATATCAATAAATTTAATTCCATTATTATGAATTTGAAGAATATATATTCAAAAATTGATGATGAGGATCAGACTCTATTACTTTTCTGTTCCCTTCCCCAATCCTTTAAATATTTTCGTAATACTATGATTTATGAAAAAAATAATTTCGTATTGAAAATTAAATTTGCATTAAAATTTAAGGAGCAAATAGATAGGGATATTATTGAAAAATTAATGGAGGTAAGACGGAAGGTTTGGTTGCTAAGGGCAGAATCGAAAAAGAAAATTTGACAGTAATAGGTCTAAATCTATCTCTAAATCCAAACATAGAAATTTGGAGTGCAATTATTGTCACAAAAGAGGGCACATTAAGACAAATTATTTAAATTAAAAAATAGATTAAAGAAAAAGAAAAAATTTGATGAGAAAAATATTAAAACCGCCGAAACTCGCGTTGCAGCTGATGAGAGTGATGGAAATACTTTTTTTGTGACTGATGACAGGATAAAGTCTAAAAATGAATGGATTTTAGATTCGAGGTACTCTCATCATATGTATCCCAATAGGAATTTATTTTTCACTTATGAACTTTATAATAGTGAAATTATTTTGATGAGCAATAATATCATTTGTGATGTTGGTATGGGTATCATCCGAATTAAAATGCATGTTGGTATTGTGACGATGCTCATTAATGTTAGACATGTTCTTGATTTGAAAAAGAATCTAATCTCTTTGGACATCCTGGAAGCTCTTGGGTGCAAATACAGTTGAAAATGACATTATGAAGATTTCTAAAGGTACTCTTGTTATTATTAAAACTTGCAGGTCTGATAATTTATATGTTTTGTAGGGATCTACTGTCACAGGTTCGGTTGTAGTCTTCTTATCACTTTTATCTGATTTTGACATTACCAAATTATGGCATATGCGTTTGAAACATATGAGCGAGAAAGGTTTAGACATACTAAGCAAAAGAGAACTTCTTTGTGGTCAAAGGTCTTCTTTAGGCATACACCTTCTTTAGGCCATTGAAATTCTATGAACACTGTATTTTTGAGAAGTAGAAAAGAATTAGTTTCAGTTCACCAACAATTCATAAGATGAAAGATACTCTTGATTATATTCATTCAGATTTATATGGTCCATCTCATGTTCATTCTAAGGGTGGTACTTGGTATATATTAACTTAGAAAATTTGCCAAATTAATCCCTAACATTTTTCAAAAAAATTTTTTTAGTCCCCAACATTTAAAATCAGCCATAATTGTCCCTAACATTTAAATTATGATCCATTTTTGTCATAATACTCGTATTTGCTCATTTTTCTGGCCAAAGATAGCACGCTTCTCCACATGGGCATATTTTCAAGGGCAAAACCGGAAACACACTTCATTTTCGATTAAAAAAATCATCTTTCCTTCATATTTTCCCACGTGATGGAGGACGAATATAGGTTTCCACCAGTTGAAAAGTCCACAAGCTTCCTTCGTATTTCGGTTGAAAAAAGCTTCCGGAGCTGTGTAATGGAGGAAGAATAGCAAGAAAATGTGAAGAAACTGACAAATTGGTTAGTAAAATAGATCCGAACAACAAGTGATGCCTTTGTGGAAAAGAACCTATCATTGTGACTTCTTAGAAACCTACAAATTCGGGGAGAAGATTCTATGGTTGTCCAAATTATGGAGTAAGTTTTCTAAACATTTCAGGTCATTTGGGTTTGGGGTGTGGGGTTAAAATTTGATCTTGATATGTGATGTTCTTCGTGCATTTTAGATAACTCATGCTTGTGGCTACTTCAAGTGGTATGACCCGCCAATGTGTAGTAGATCTATGTCAATAATATTTGGTCTATTAAGAACAATCAACCGGCTAGAAACTGATCAAGAATGGAGAATCCGAAGAGAGAAATTGCTTTGGACTAGTTTGGTTGCCTCTTGGATGTGCACTTTGTTGCTGTTAATGAGCTAGAGCTGAACTAAAATTGGAAGATAGTTGTTGGTGGGTCTAATATGTTGTTTTAGTTGCGATTTATGTCATTATGGAACACTGTGAATCCGAGAGTATGTCGTAGTATCCAAAATAAAAAAGGCTTTTTGTACCTGCTGTACTTTTGTTAATGGTTATGTAATAGGAACTATAATCTTTTGTTAATTATTGTATAATAGGAAAGGCTCATGTTTGTACCATTTTACAATTATGAATGCAAAGCTGCTTTTTTGTCAATTGATTGTCAGAAAGGGAAATTTGCCAATGTAAAAAGAAAGCTGATGAATAGCCATATCTCTTAACATTGAATTTGAAGACAATAAACTGCAGAATTTTGTAACAAATGTTTGAAGTAGCCAAGATGCTCTTTACAGCAGTGCCAAAAACTAACAGCTAACACAAGAACCATAGCAATGCAAAAGTCCTAACTAAAGTCCTAATACATGAACTATAATATCCCAGAAGCAAAATTCAACATAAAAGTTATAGCTAAAGCCACCAAAAGATACTTAAACAAGCCACCAGCATTTAGTGACATTTGAAGGATGCACCAACTTCAATTTTCCTTTTACTTTCCGCTGATCTTTGAGGATTCATATGCATGCCCTCGAGAAAACTCTGCAATAGTGGAAGTGCATCTGCCTTTGGTGTGACCAAATTAGTGGTACATAGAGCACTTGTACTTCCCAATAGTCTCCACCATGACAATTTTAACAAAGGATTGTTAGACAACGTAAAGGTAAAATATGAAAGTTGACAAGTGAAAGATGTTTATGATACTTACCGGAATACTTGCAGCAGTAGAATAGTGTGATGTAGATTGTTGACTTTGCAATGGTGCATCTGCCATGACATCCTCAGACATTTGAGTATTTGACTTGGGAACTGGAGATGTAGGTCTCTGCTTATTTTGCTTTTTACCTGATGCTGGTTCATCTAGCTTTTCATGGTCTACCAGGAAGCTTTATATTCTCAGGAGGTAGCACGGGCGGCATGCCACAATTTTTCCACATTTGTTTAGCATTCATTGGGCTTATCATGGGTTCATATGCCCTCATGTAAGTTTCTTTGGAGTAGAAATAATGCACAAACTTCTCGGGTTCCTTTCCAGTGTCACAAATTGCAACAATGGCATGCGTACAAGGAATGCCATTTAGATCCCACTTTCTACAACTACAACATCTACTAATAAGGTCTACAATATACCTATCACCATACATACACCTAATTTCAAAATTTCAGTCCTTGGAATAACTGGGAATGCTGTCATTTGCAGCAAGCTTATTTTTCTCCAACTTTTTCAGAATTTTAGGACATATCTCCCCAGTGTATTTCTTTATCCATTCCCTCTTTTTTTCCATCCTAACCATTAAATAAAACCTAATGGTCTCCAACATGTCAAGAATTGGTCTCTGCCTAGCATCAAGGATTGTGGAGTTAAACCTTTTACACAGATTATTCAATAAATATCACATTTTACATTTGTTCTAAAATGTGATCTTGTCCACTCCTTTGGATAAGTGGTTTACGAACCAATTGTAAGCACTTTCATCAAACTCTTTTAGTGACTCTATCAACCTAGCAAATTTGTTCTTATAAGAATCTCATGCTGCAACTCATATCCTTTCCTTGAGAGATAGGCCTAGATGTTGTTTTTTGAAATTATTGTACATGTGCCGCACACACATGCGATGCTCAGTACCTCTTGAATAACTTGAACTAGCCCCTGTATAAATGAAATAAAAAACAAACCTATATTACTGTCAGTACTTATTATCATAACAACAAGACTGATAAAGTTAGTTATATATTACCTTTTGCTTGTTGGTTATAAATGTCCAAATGCTTTCATCAATAATTTCAAGATCTCTCTTTAACTCTTCTACAAACCATTTCCAAGAGTTCTTATTTTCAGTTTCAACTACAGCATACACTATCGGAAATAGTTGATCATTTGGATCAACACCAACGGCTGTGAGAAGAACTCCCTTATGACACCCTCTTAAGTGACATCCATCAAGACTTACAACATATCTACAACCCTTCAGAAATCCTCTTTTACAACCATCTAGATATACATAGAATCTCTGAAACTCATCATCACCCTCATTATTCTCAGTTGTAGTCATGAACACATTAGAGTCAGGATTTGCCTTTTGAAGTTCTTCACAGTAGCTCCAAAGTTTGCTATACTGGGACACGAAATCACCATGTATCATCTGTTTAGCTTTTGCCTTTACCTTATACCCCACGTTAGGTGTGATACTAACTCCCAAGTCCTTGTGGACCTTTATCATAAAATCACCTACATTGAAATCTGGGTTGAGTCTAATGTCCTCCAAGTACTTGTTGGCCAAATATGTCACACTTGCTAGACCATGATAGGTTGTCCTACCACAAGTGTGAGTCAGCAGCATGCTTTTGATTTGGAATGTCACTTTATCACTCCTAACTGAGCAATATATGTTCCACATGCATCTCTTACCTTTGCATATGGCTTTGCATTCGCTTGAATCATTTTTCTTAAACTTGATTTTCCTTCCGTACTTCACTCCATGTGAATTTGCAGCATTGATAAAGTCAATTTTACACTTGAATAAAAACCCAAGTTTAAACTTTGGGGTCATCTATCTCTGTTGCAGGATTGAATACCCTAAATTTCTTCTTGTTCACATCCTTACTCCCTCTTTCATCTCTAGAACTCTCATTATTGTGCAACCCATCATGTGATGAATTATTCGACTCCTCCATGCTGCACTCATTATCTTCTTCATTAACAGTCGTTTCCTGTACCTTTTCTTTACCTTATTTGCTGTCTGAACTGTTTAGCAACATTAGCCTAATCTGCAGGTATTTCACTAATAGATTTTATTAACTCTTCTTCATCACTTATAGCATATTCACTATCATACAGGCTCTCGGGATTACTTGAAACTACATCATCTATGATCTGCTCCCTTTTTTTTGAACAACTTTTTACCTTCAGCCTTTCTATTGGATGTTTTTCTTGACTTAATTGGTGCTTTTCTTTCTTGTCCACCGTTGCGATGTCTTTCATTTACATTAGCATCAATTTCTGTAGCTCTATTAGTTGTATGTTTAACTACATCAGTTTCTGCAGCTTCAGTAGTCTTATATTCACCAACATCAGTTTCATGTCCGGTAGCATCAGTTTCTGTAACTCCACTAGTCTCATATTAACCATGCTTACTTTTGTTTTCGATTTAAAATGCACTTTGGTATGATCCACTCCTACCACTAACACACTTTCAGCAGCAATATCTTGATGGCCAACATCCTTTTTCCTTTGCTACATTTTAAATCTTTTTGCAGGTGAGGCTTTCTTCTTCGCAATTTGTTTCATTCTCTTACTAGTACGTGAAGGAGTTCCTTCAGCCATGTTAGTGTCTTGAAAACCACCATCAATAGCGAAATTAGGTGTGACCACATGTACAGAATCTTCTTGAACATTCTCTGGTGTGGCCACATGTATAGAATCTTCTTGAACATTCTCTGATGTGGCCACATGTACAGAATCTTCTTGATTATTTCTATTACTATCATTCCTTCTTCCTTCTTCAACAACAGCAAAATGAGGCAGATTATATGTTCTTCGATGAATGAAGAACACATCAACTAACCCATATATCATCTCTAATTTAGCCAATTCAGCAACATCATTCTTCTGCAATATATACACTAATCTATCTGCATATTTCTACCAGGAATCGGGTAGTAGTGCCCACTGTAAAAGGCTCAAATTCAAGTTTATTAGCTACTTCGTCCAACTTACACAGAGACCATTTTTTCGGATCACAACCATTAACTATGTCAATCGAACCCCCTATATAGTCTCTATTTTCTGTATCTCTAAGTTCACCTCCAAAGTGTATGCAAATAGAAAGATGCATCTCATTGGCCCCTGTCAGCCATTAAAGTGACAATTACTTTGGGACCACGACAGAAAGGTGAAGCCTTTCGTAATGAAAATTGTGGACCACAGCAAAAAAAAATAATGAATAATCTTCAGTTAATTACAGTAAAGCACAGTCCTAAGCAAGATTCGGCCACAGTTATAATTTTATTAAACGTATTGGTAAAAAAAACTTACCATAATCCATTGTGAAGTTCCATTTTCTCGATTCCTTCTGCATCTTTTTGAAGATTTTCTTCACGATTTTCTGGCCAAACCTTCGATCATTCCTCAATCATATGCCTACAGCTTTCTCGTTGTCCTCATCATCACCATAATTCCTCTGGTTATGTTGTTAATTAGGGGATGCAAGGAACTAAGGTTTCTTGAGACTATAAATAGGACAAAGATAGGTGAAAAGGGTGTGGTGGTCCTGTGTACTTTTACTTTCAACCAAAAATGAAGTGGGTTTCCAGTTTTGCCCTTGAAAACCCACATGAGAGAGACGTGCTATTTTTTGTCAAAAAAAATGAGCAAATGTGAGTATTAGGACAAAAATTGATCATAATTTAAATGTAGGGGATTAAAAAAGTTTTTTTTTTGAAAAATGTTAGGGGCCAATTTGGTAAATTTTCCTATTAACTTTCATTGATGATTATTCAAGAAAAGTTTGGCTTTATTTTTTAAACATAAGAATGATGTTTACCTCAATTTCAAATAATGGAGAGTTTTGATTGAGAATAGACAAGTAGATAGATCAAATAGTTTAAAGCAAATAATAGCATGGAATTCTGTGAATGTGAATTTGATGAATTTTACAATAATGAAGGAATTATATGAAATTGCATTGTCAAGATGACGTCTCAATGCAATGCAGGTCCCCCTGCCCTCCCCTGCCGTAAAATCCAAAAAAAAAACCAAAATTTTTTGCCCTTTTTCTTCTTTTTCTTCTTCATCTCCTTCTTCTTTTTTTTCTTTTTAATACAAAATCTATTGATATATAGTAAAAATCATCTCTATCTATCCATCATCTTCATTGTTCATTCGAATCCTCCAATGATTTTATATTTTTGTCCCAATTTCATCATGCCCTCCGCCTTTTCTTTAATTTCCCCAAAAATTACAGTCATAGTAATTTAGGAGGGGAAAATTAAATAAGTTTTATTTTTGAGAAAAGGAAAAAATGGCGCAGATTCAGGTGCAGAATGCGGGAGTGACAGCTGGGCCGAATGGAGTGGCGGCTCCGGCTGGTGGTGCTGCTGTAGTGGCAGCAGCGGCTCCCATTGATAGAGGGAATCAGTTTTTGTGAACCTCGGTTTACGTGGGTGACCTAGACATTAATGTGACGGACTCCCAATTGTACGATCTGTTCAGCCAGGTGGGACAAGTGGTTTCGGTTAGGGTCTGTAGGGACCTCAGCACTCGCTGCTCACTATGCTATGGCTACGTCAACTATAGCAATCCTCAGGATGCTACAAGGGCAATGGATGTGTTAAACTTCACTCCTATCAATGGCAAGTCGATCAGGATCATGTACTCTCATCGAGACCCTAGCATCCGTAAGAGTGGGACTGCAAATATCTTTATCAAGAATCTGGACAAGGCAATTGACAACAAGGCTTTGCATGATACGTTCTCAACCTTTGGCAACATTCTTTCATGCAAGATAGCTACTGACGGCAATGGCCAATCTAAGGGTTACGGTTTTGTTCAATTTGACCATGAAGAATCTGCTCAGACTGCCATTGATAAGTTGAATGGAATGCTTATTAACGATAAGCAAGTGTATGTTGGTCAGTTCCTTCGTAAGCAGGAGAGAGAGTCCGCCTTCATTAGGACCAAATTTAACAATGTCTATGTGAAAAATCTATCATAGTCTACCACAGATGATGATCTAGAGAAAATTTTTGGGCAACATGGAGAAATCACTAGTGCAGTGGTGATGAGGGATGCGGATGGAAAATCCAAGTGTTTTGGGTTTGTCAACTTTGAGAATGCAGATGATGCTGCCAAAGCTGTTGATGCTCTTAATGGAAAAAAATATGATGACGAGGAATGGTATGTTGGAAAAGCCCAAAAGAAGTCTGAAAGAGAGCAAGAGCTTAAGAGTCAATTTGAGCAAACGACAAAGGAAGTGGTAGACAAATATCAAGATTTGAATTTATATGTAAAAAACCTGGATGACGGCATTGATGATGATAAACTTAAGGAACTATTTTTGGATTTTGGCACCATAACCTCATGCAAGGTTATGCGGGATCCTAGTGGTATTAGCAGAGGATCAGGTTTTGTAGCTTTCACAACTCCTGAAGAAGCTTCTGGAGCTCTTTCTGAGATGAATGGAAAGATGGTGATCAGCAAGCCACTTTATGTTGCACTGGCACAGAGGAAAGAAGAGCGAAGAGCAAGATTACAGGCTCAGTTTGTGCAAATGAGGCCTGTTGCAATAGGGCCAACTATTGCTCCTAGAATGCCTCTTTATCCTCCTGGTGGTCCTGCTATTGGACAACATCTATATTATGGGCAAGCTCCTTCTACTATAATCCCTCTATAGGCTGGATTTGGATATCAGTAGCAACTTGTACTTGGAATATGACCTAGTGAAGCTCCTTTGCCAAATTTCTTTGCGCTACTGGTCCAGCAAGGCCAACGGCCTGGTGGAAGGCATGGAGCAGGGCCAGTGCAACAAGCCCAGTAGCCAGTGCCATTGATGCAGTAGCAGATGCTACCAAGGGGACGAATGTTTAGGTATCCACCTGGCCACAGTGTTCCTGATGTGCGAATGTCTGGTGTAGCAGGAGGCATTCTCTCTCCATATGACATGGGTGGGATGCTTCCCTGAGAAAGTACCATCGGTCAGCCAATGCCAACTACCGCTCTGGCATCTGCGCTTGCAAATGCATCCCCAGAACAGCAACGCATGATGTTGGATTAAAATTTGTATCCATTGGTTGATCAGCTGGAGCCTGATTATGCAGCCAAAGTTACAGGCATGCTTCTGGAGATGGACCAGACAGAGGTCTTGCATCTACTGGAATCACCAGATGCTTTAAAGGCAAAAGTTACTGATGCAATGGAGGTCCTGCAGAATGTTCAGTAGGCAAGCGGCCCAACTAATCAGCTAGCCTCACTTTCCCTGAGTGACAGCATCGTTTCCTGAGCACGTGAAGTGATGAGAATGCAAGAAATGAGTTTTTGATAGAATCAAGATCAATATCTTTCGTAGGGAAGGAATTAGATTCTAGAACTGAGTTTTCAAATGATAGATTGGAATTTTGAACCTGTCGGAGTTAGTTTTATTCTCATCTTATTTTTGGATATTGTTTAGAGAGTTAATGGCTGGTAATCTGTTTTTAAAACTATTTTTTTTAAAAAAAAAAAGATGACGTCTCAACAAAATGACGTGGTTTAATGTATGAACAAAACACTTTTAAAAAGAGTAAGGTGTATGATCTCTAATGTAGGGTTGACAAAGGACTTTTGAATAGAGGTGATCTCTATGACTTATTACATTATCAACCGTACTTCTTCTGCAACTCTTGATTTCAAAACTCCTGAAAAATTTGGTCAAATACTTCTGTCGATTATTCTGATTTAAAAATTTTTAGGTATCCAGCATACATGCATGTAAATGAATGAAAAATTGGAGTTTCGAAATAAAAAGTGTAATTTTTTTTGGTATGCTTCTGTGGTGAAAGGGTACAAGTTTTGGTGTCCTGATTCCAAATTTTTAAAATTTATGATCAATAGAAATGTTATTTTTGACAAATTTTCTATGTTATCTTTGAAGAAAGAATCTTCTAATTTTTATCATGCAGATAGTATGTGGAAGCAGGTAGAGGTTGAAATTGGTAGTTCTGGTCCTTTTATTCAACAAATGTAAGTAAATGCACTTGACTCCACTAATAAAAATAATCCAGAATAAGATCTTTAGTCCATAGTCAAAGATAGGCTAAGGAGCGATATTCGACCACTACAAAGATATGTAGATTTGGTTGCATATGTTTGTCTATTACAGAAGAAACTGATGAAATTAGTGAGCTTACTATCTATTCAACGGCAGTTTCTTGTGATGATTCTGCTAAGTGATTAATTGCGATGAATGAAGAAATTGAGTTTCTTCACCAAAATGGAACTTGGGTGCTTGTGAATCTACTTTTAGATAAGAAAATTGTTGGATATAAATAGATCTTTAAAAAGAAAGACAGTATTCCAGAGGTTGAAAATATAAGATACAAAGCACGATTGGTTGTAAAGGACTATATTCAAGTACAAGGTGTTAATTTTAATGATATATTTTCTCCTATTGTTAAATATAGCTCTATTCGTGTTTTATTTGCTTTACTTGCCATGTATAATTTGGAGTTAGAGTAGTTTGATGTTAAAACAATTTTCTTACATAATGAACTCGAAGAAAAAAATTTATATAAAACAATCTCAGGGATTTAAAGTTGAAGGAAATGAAGACTATGTTTATTTGTTGAAAAATCCTTATATGGATTGAAGCAATTACAAGAGGTTCGATACTTTCATGTTGGGTCATGATTAATCAAAATGCATATATGATAGTTGTGTTTACTTCCGAAAGTTAGATGATGGTTCTTTCATTTACTTGTTGCTTTATATTGATGACATGACATGCTCATTGTTGTAAAAAATTTATCAAAAATTTACAGTTTCAAATTGCAATTAAATAGTGAATTTGTGTGAGACCCCAGTCCGTTCATAAGTCGATATTAGGGTTATTTGATATTCGGTATAAAAAAAATCAGGGTTTTATGGCTAAGAAGGAAACCCTAATTCGGTTGATCTTGAAAATCCTAGTTTACGTATTATGATTATAAGGTTCAAGTTATAATTTATATTCGGTATTCTAGTGTGTGCCTTGACATAGGTAAATATAGGATTTGTTTTAATTACAAAAGTTTAGTAAGTTTGAATGATTAGCAAACCTCTAGTGTTACTATATTAGAAAGCTTAAGTGGAGTTTTATTTATCGCCCACATTTTTCCACATTTTCTTTATTAGAAAAGTTTCCCAGATAATTTTTATGAGTAAATATAGTTTTTAGATGATTTTTCTAGTATCGGTTAGATTTTGAGAAAATAAGAACGTATATCGGACGTGGGACCCACTAGTGCGGAAAGCTCGGAAAAATTCGGCCAATTAGGTTAAATTCCGGATACTGTGTGAAATTTATCGGGTGTTAAGAGATAAGTAGAGAGTGGAATTTGATTGATGTGAGAGGAAAAGAAAGGGATAGGAATGCATTTAAGAGGTGACAAGTGTCACCATCTCATTGGACATGACTTATGATTTACTATTCATGCTTTTGACTTTTGACCAAATTGAGTAAATATCTCCAAAATTCACTAAAAATTCACTCATTTCTTCTCCTCCATAGCCGGCCCTCTCTCTCTAACAAAGAAGGAAAAACCTCTTCAATCTTCAAGCTTTCCACTAGCTCAAATCATCCAAACCAATTGCCTAAACTAGTTTCTACTCCATACAACGTTTCCATTTGGTGTTAGTGGTGAGTTTGGTGAAGTTTTTGGAAGAGCTAAGGTGGTCTACAACTCCTCTTCTCTTGTATACTAGGTAAGTGATGATTGAACATCCTCCTACACCTAATGATGTTTAATTTGTGCTTAGTGGTGGCTAAAGTGATGGAATGTGTGATTTATTTCTTGATTTGAAATGAATTGGTGAAGTTTTTATTTTTTTGAGGAATTTTCTGGTTTAATGTGATCATGGTGTTGTGGTTGTTTATGATGGTTGATAATGAGGGGTAATGACTCTAGTAGGTGTGTTTGATAGGAAATTGCAACCAATTTTGGGTTTGGAATGAAATGTGAAAAGTTAGGGTTTCATAACCCCCTTTTCTGTCCGGTTTGGGATCATATGGTTAGAGCCCGAATTGGCCTTTGCTTAAAACATTAAAGTTGTAGGTATTGATGTTTTTGAGGTGTCTGTAAAATTTCAGGTCATTTGGAGTAGTGTAGAGTGAGATATGTCGATTTTACTGTTGCTGTTCTAGGTTGATCAGAATGTGAAAACTGCACTTGTAATTGGTTGTTTTGGCTGGTATTGCTTCAGAATTAGTTGTTATGGTCTTCTAATGAAATGTAGCCCTGTTTCTAAGCTTCGGATGGCTTTGGAATTTCTGGATTTGGACTTGTGTAGGCTGAGTTATGATGTTTGTACTAGAATACGGTTTGTGATCCTGTTTTGCGATTCTGGTATAGTGTCTTGCATTGTTTACCTTGTTACATTCAAAATTGGACAAAGTTTCCTTCTTCAACATTGTAGCCCCTTAAGTCTTGGATATTCCTGTAAATTTTCAGGTTAAACGGATTAGTATATCCTGAGCTATAAACGAAATACTCAGACCTGTTTTGACCGTCAAATTCTGTTACGTTTTTGGAAAGTTTCTGACCGTGACTTTTTCGATTTTAATAGAGTACGATCTGGGTGTCGATTCTGTCATAAGAAATGTAGATCTTGGTCACAGCTTCGAAACGCTATAAAGTGTGTCAAAATCCGAGTCCCGTAGCTCTAGTTATGATCGAAATAAGAATTCATGTCAGGACTGTTCTTATATCCGGACAGTTTACGACTGGAACTTTGGCTTCACATTTAACTGGGTTACAAGCTGTTTGGGCTTGCGACCAAAACACCAAACTTATAGCCCTATATCAGAGCTTTCTAACGCCCTTGGAATTTCATGAATCGGATTTATAAAACCTGAGATATAGCCGAGCAAACAAGGCTTGCCCGTGAAAATGACCATTTTCTGGTCAGATCTGTTTTGGTCCTGATGACCAATTTCCGTTCCGGATTTGGATTGCCGACCTTCATGAAAGTTGTTCCATTTGGAATGAACCATCTAACTGCCAATTTTCAGCTCTTTTGACCATGTGTAGCATAGAAAACAGTTTGCACTCAAAACTGACCATTTGTGCATTGGCCAGATTTCATAAGTGATTGTGTTTGGTTCATTTGGGACTGAAACCTCCTGTTTCAGTTCTGGATGTCTTCATAACAGTTGTTGTTCATCCTTTAAGTTTCGATATGACATCTCATACGCCTTAATCCGATATTCGTAGCTCAACTTATGAGTAAATTAGAAATGAGTGTCAAATCTGCCGTTTCCGCTAACGGCCGTTTCCGTTTCCGTCCGTCATATTTACCTGTGCGCGTGTCGTTTTTGCCGTTTTGCTTGTTTTAGGCACGATAGTAGCCATTTGCGATATTATGTGACACAGTTTTCTATTTCAGACGGTGGTGAGTTGGGCGGAACTGGTGGGGCCCACTACTAGCTGTTCATTTCGATCCGACTTCGTACTTTTGCTATTTCAGTTTCTGTGTAAGTATTCAGGCCAGTTTGGTGTGTTTTCTTTGCTATGTGTTTGAGATATGTGAAAAGGGTACTTAGGCGAGGGTGTATTTTATCGCACTCGACCTAAACCCTAATTTGAATGTATAATTGTACTTGGCATATGTATATGAACCTTTTGGAACCAAAACCCTTGAACTTGAGGCTCAGGGCGACTTTAGAGTAAAGTTTGTGAAGTTTGCAAAGTTTGTGAGTTTGTGGGCCCGATCTAAGACCTGTTTGGACTATTTGAGCCGGTTAGGCCTTGGTCGAAGTCAGTCCAACTTAGTCTGAGGTCACCAAGTTTGTAGGTTCATGTTATGAACCAATTTTGTGAATCCGGTTCACCGAGAAGGTGACCAAATTTGTGACCCGAGCTTGTGACTCAAGCTCAAGTTTGTGATTTCGTTCGCCCGGGCAAGTTTGTGAGGTGACTGGCCAGTGAGGGTGATAAGGTGTCGGTGGGTGTACAAGTGAAGTTCTACGGACCATTGAGTGTGGTCAACGGAGTGTCGGCAGGAGATCACGTATGGCATATGAATTGGCTTTGGAGCCACCTGTATCCTTATTATGTGATGTTACTTTTCTGCTTCTGCTTTACTCTTACTGTATAACTGTTGTTACGTGAAATTTATGCTTTCGCCCCTGTTTACTTACTAAGCATATAGCTTACCCCTTTTCTTTTGTTTTCCTTAGCAGGGGCCGACGCGGGGACTTTTGGCTCGTATACTAGTATAGTTAGATTGGCTTGTAATAGTTGAACAGTTAGGATGTTTGTTTTTGTTTTGGTGATTTGTATAAGGACCCTTCTTAGGGTCTATCTTCTGCTGGGTATGGTTATAGTGTATTAGAGTGGTTTGACTCGAGACTTTTGAAGATGTAAATATAACTTTTGGGATTGTACGTATTGTATATAGTGCTCTTTCGATTTATCTAATTTTATTGCTTTAAATTTTGAGTCCTGACGCGAGTTAGGCAGGCGGCCCGCCGATACCCTTGGGCTCGCCCTTGGGAGAAGTGGGGTCGTCACAATTTGAGATAAAACATTTGAGAGCAGTTAAAAAAATCCTTGGCATAAAGATAAAGAGAAATTGTGGAGTTGAAAAGTTATTCTTGATTGAAAATTATTTTGAGAAAATTTTAGCAAAGTTTAGCATGAGAGATGCTAAACTTATGACTACTCCTTTTACTAGTTATTTTCAACTATCTACTGCTTAGTCACCATGGTTAGTTGAAGAGAAAGATCATATGACACGAGTTCCTTATTTCAGTGCTATCAACAATATTATGTATGCAATGGTTTGTACTCGTCCAAATATTACACAGGCAGTCAGTGTTGTTAGCAGATATAGGTCTTGTCCTTAAAAGGCATATTGACAATCTGTGAAGTGAATTCTCAGATACTTGCGAGGAATTTCAAATAGTTGTTTGAAGTTTGGGAGAAACAATGACACTTTAGTTAGTTTTGTAGACTCTAACTATACTAGGGATCTTGACAAAAGAAAATCATTTTTAGGTTACATATTCTGCATTGATGGATGTACAGTAAGTTAGAACGGTACTTTACAATCTGTTATAGTTTTATCTACTACGGAGGCAGAATATATGACTGCGACCTAGACAATCAAAGAAGCCTTATGATTGAAAGGTTTGTTTGACGAGTTCAATCTACATCAAGGTGTTACTGCTATTTACTGTGATAGTCAAAGTATCATTCACTTGACTAAAGACCAGATATATCATAAAAGGAAAAAACACATTGATGTGAAATTTCACTTCATTCGAAATATTATTGCCGAGGGAAAAATGCTTATTCAGAAAACCAATATCAAGAGGAATCCTGCTGACATATTCACGAAACCTCTTCCAATTTTTAAATTCAAGCAGTGCTTGCATTTAGTTGGTATTCGTTATTGGTAATTTAGATCCATTGAGATTTATGTAGAGAAGGTGTAGAAAATTTACTATTATTGATGTTGGGACACGCTGAGTTGGATATTTATTATGTGTGACTTTGTTCTTTATCACTTTTCGTACAAGGGAATCATTCCCTTAATAGACTATAAATAGAGTGGATCTGTGATCGGATTATGTGCACCAAAGCAAAAAAGTTTTAGTAGGTTATTTGGATTTTTGGATCATTAAATCTTTTGTTAAGTAAAATATTTTGGACTTTCTTGTGTTCTAAGTATTAGGTGTTTTGGGTCTATAAATACTTTCCTAAGGCATCGTTATACTCTCTTCTTTATAGTGAAATTTTGCTCCTTCTCGGCTCGTAAACATAGGTCAATTTGATTGAACCACGTAAATTTCTGCATTCCTGTTTCATTTAGTTTTGTTTTATTATTTGTCTTTTGAAATTGCCAAAAATTCTTTTATCAATTTCTTGGGGTCAGACCTAACAACTTATACCAAAACTTTAATAAGTTAGAAGTGATTGCGTTACTAGAAATAGTATTTTACTTTTATAACTAGTCAATGAATGTTTAGCATTTACTCATGTGACTTAGTTCTTGTTTATGTTATGCTTAAAAAATAAAGTAAAATGATACAATTTTGAATTTAATTGTTTTAATTCTCGAATAAGTTGAATTTGAAGTTCTGAATAAGTACCTTGATCAAATGGCCACTCTATAAATATAGTTAAAATTTTTTATTGTTATAATACCTATTTTTATTTTTAATTAACCCTGTACATGGCGATATATGTTACCAAGGGCTTGACAAAACCATTATATTTTAATGTGAGAAGTTGAAAAAACATAAATAATAAATAATGAATAATAAAATAACAATATATTTTGAGTATTTTAGAATATTTTTACACTAATGAGAATAGCAAGACAAATTTTGCTGTCACTAACTCACTATCAATTTGGCAAAAATCTATGAATTTATTTATAACCCTATTACTCAAATTTAACTTAACCTGTACATATGATTTTGCTCTTAAACAACATGAAGTTTCAAGGTCAAAACTTATTTTAAGGGGCTAAGATGTAATATCTCTAATTTTTACCACTTACCATTATTAAATAATGTTATTACTCAAATTCTTTGGATACAAGATTCAATGAATATGACCGCTATTAGTAGGGATGGCAACGGGGCGGGTTAGGGCGGGGGACCCCTGCCCCATCCCCCGCCCCGTTGCCTACAAACTCCCCCCGCCCCTGCCCCATCCCCCGTTCCCCGCCCCGTCCCCGCCCCGCCCTACTTCCCCCGCGGGTGCTCCCGCGGAGTTAATAAAAATTTGTTATATAATTTTATTATGGTTAAATTTTAGCAAATAATTAAGTACTAAAATATCAACACATCATCAAATTATTATTCATTGTAATTTTACAATTGAAATTTATAAAAACAATCAAACAAAAATTATTTGAATACAATCCAACATGATGAAATGAATATAACTAAAGTAGTCAAGTTTTCACTTTTGGTACAAATACAATCACTAATTCATTATTGTGCTTGTACTTTTTTTAAGAAAAAAATGTTATTGTATTAAGTGTAATTAGGTATTTAGTATAAATGTATTAGTAAATTTAGTATAACCAATTAATAATTTGTATTAATACACATATATAATTATTAGTATAATTAATAATATCAATTATATTATATATACTAATAGACATCATATAATACATATAACTAATAATATCATTATCATAAGTTTATAATTAATTAAATTATATATTATATATATAATTATATACCTATATATATTTTATATATTTATTTTTTTTATAACGGGTGGCGGGGTGGGTGTACACTCCCCCGCTCCCTGCCTCGTAGCCCCCCATTGCCAACTCTATGTGTGAGAACCCGTAAAACCCTAATTATTTTTCCTAGGGTTTTAGTTCCTTTAATTGCATAATTTTTGTATTTCTGGCTTAGAAATATTTTCTGGGTGAATTTTATGAGCAATTAAAGTTTTTAGATGATTTTTCTAGCATTGGTGAGTTTTTAAAAAATTAAGAATATATATTGGACGTGGGACCCACTAGTGCGAAAAGTTCGGGAAAATTCGGCCAATAAGGTTAAGTTTCGGATACTGTGAAAAATTTATCGGGTGTTAAGTGATAAGTGGAGTGTGTGAAGTGATTGATGTGAGAGAGAAAAGAAAGATAGGAATGCATTTAATGGAGTGCCACATGTCATCTTCTCATTGGTCATGACTTAAGAAACACTATTCACCTTTTGACAAATTTTTGACTTTTGACCCAATTAGTAAATATCTTCAAAAATTCATTAAAATCCTCTCATTTTCTCTCCACCATGGCCGGCCCTCTCTAAGCAAGAAAGGAAAGAGACTTCTTCATTTTGCAAGCTTTCATTTGGTCCAATCTACCACAAATCAAAGTCTAGAGTTGATTCTACTCCATAAAACCTTTGCTTCTAGTGTTAGTAAGTGTATTGGTGAGGTTTGTTTGAAGATCAAAGGTGTCCAATATCTCTCTTTCTCTTGATTTCTTGGTAAGTGTTGCTTGAAACACCCTCCTACCTCTAATGATGGTTATATGATGCTTAGAAGTGGCATGAGTGTGTGAAAATGTGATTTGTTTCTTGATTTGAAGAGTTTTGGTGAAGTTTTCATTTTATTGAGAATTTTTCTGGTTTAATATGAAATGAAGGTTGTGGCTTTGCATGATGAATGGTAATGGTTGATGATGACTCTATGAGGTGTATTGGATAGGAAAATGCAACTAATTTTGGATTTGGATGGAAAATGGAAAGTTAGGGTTCTTAAAATCCCCAATTCTGTCCGGTTTTAGATCACTGGGTTAGAGGCTGAATTTGACTTTGCTCAAAACATGAAAGTTGTAGGTATTGATGAGGTTGATGTGCCTGCAAAATTTCAGGTCATTTGGATTAATGTGGAATGAGATATGACGAAATTACTGTAGCTGTTCTGTTTTGGATAGAATGCGAAAACTGCGTTAGTAATTGGCCATTTTGACTGGTATTGGTTTGGATTTTGGAGTTGGTGTCTTCTGATGAAATGCAGCTAAGTGTCTTAGCTAACATATGCCTTTGGAATTTCAACATTTGGACTTGTAAGGACTGAGATATACCGATTACAGTTTTTTTTGTGTTTTGGGAACCTGTTTTAGGAATTCTGGGTTAGTATTTAGCATATTTGACCTAGTTGTGTTACGAACTGGTTTGAGTGACTTTCTACATTGTTGTAGCCCTGTTCCATAGCTTCGAAATGGTGGGTCTTACACCCCCAACCGATAATTGTAGTGAGAGTTGTGCCATTACCGCATTGTGACGTCAAAACCGGTTTTCTTAGCAAGGCCTAAGTTGAAGCCTTTCTTAATTTCTGGTTTGCTATCATGCTTGCATATGTTTATGAAACCCTATTGGGGTTGTGATTGGCATTGTTTTATGGCTCGGTATCGAGTCTCATAGTACTTGCTTACGTGTTCTAGGGCGTGACGGTGGTTCACGACATTCCCCTGACGGAAGTGCATGACATAGCACTTAACTGCTTTGTGAGTATACTACTCACTTACTTGTTATAATGTGGCTTTGTTCCATGTGTCTTTGATGCCTTGAAGGCTTAATTGATTATTGGAAATGATTGAGGTGGGGTGTGCTTGACCGCCCTCACCCCTTGAAATTTCATTCATGACTGTTTACTGTTATACTGGAATACTGCACTGGCTATATGAGTTATTGAATTGTAATCTTGGAAAACTGATTTGGTGTTGTTTGGACGATGTCCAACGACCCTACTGTATTACTGAGCTCAACCCCGTTTGGTAGTCAATTGGATCGAGCCGGCAAGGGCTTGGTCGTGAGGATTGAATTGCCACGGGGACTGTACTGGGGAACCTTGTGGTATCGAGACCCTTGCTTCCGGTATACTCGAGTATTACCAAAAGCTACTGAATTGGAGTGCGGGCCCGGTTGGGGTATGTTTGGTGGAAGGAATGGAAGGAAAGTGAAGTCTACGGTTTGGTACTGTTAACATTGACGGAGGGTCAATGAGGTTGGATCAAGACTGCGAGCGTGGAAATGGGCTCTTGAGAGCCGACCGTATTCTTTTACCGTATTGCTTCATTGCTTATTTGTGCACTTTAAATGAAGGTTCATTTCTATATGACTTCGATTGCTTATCGGGTGGTATACCACTGGGCTTTAGCTCATTCCGTGTTATTTGTTTTCCTTACAGGCAAATGAGCACTTTTGGAAAGGTTATGATAGTTGAATGCAAGTTGAGCTCTTGTACATGTACTTTGATTAGCTCCTTGAGGGTGTTAACCCTAAGTGTATGGTTTCCCTTAATGAATGGCTTGTATTGGCCTAAATGCACTTGTATGATCTTATGAGATAACTTGTACGCCATTTGGCTTGTAAATGCTGATTTCCAATGTATATTTATGTTTGGATAATGTTTGGTTGGATTTCGGAGTGCCACGGCTTTCAAACGGAAAAGAAAAAAATTTTGTCGAAGATGAACAGTGGCGAATCCGGCCAGGAATCCGGCCAGAAACTGGCCGGATTGCAGGCCGGATTGCCTGGGGAAAAATGGAACCCGGCCAGTTGCTCTCGGCCGGGTATCCGGCCAGACAATCCGGCCGGATCTTGGCCGGATTGTCGGCCGGATTGTGATGGAAGGAAAAAAAAAAAAAAAAAAAAGAGTTTTGAGTTTTGGCTTGTTTGCGCGCAACGGTATGTTCCGGATCGTATTAGAATGACGTAAAACGTACTGTTAGTCCTGACGAGAGATGGGCAGGCAGTCCGCTAACCCCTCTGGTTCGCCTTAGGGGAAAGTGGGGCTGTTACACTCTGCCCCATTAGCCCCCCATTGCCATCCCTAACTATTAGCCTTGATACCATTAACCTTGTTAAAATAAATGAATATACAATTTACTTTTCATCCTTGATGCATACAAAAAATAACACTTCCGAGAAAAATCCACAAGCATTAGAATTTAGAACCAAAAACTTCAGTCTCAAACTCACTTGAGCTAGCCACCAGCCCACCACCAAGCTCTGGGGTGAGAGGTCAAGGTTTTTCACAATAAGTGACTCTTCTAAAAAATTTAGACGGGTATGAGTACACTCGTCTGGTCTGGTGGTAGTTCAGTCCCCACCTGCTCTTCATAGGTCCAATTGGGTCTCTCCTCAGATAGATTAAGATAGAGTATGATATAGATAAAATACTAGCGAATGAAAAAAAAAAAAAAACTCAGTTGAGCTGAATCCAAATTAAGTGGTGTCAAAGCTTGTGAACGGGCTTAACGTGTTCGACTGCTCCATGAAAAGTCAAAACCCGAACCGGTTGGCTTCCGTAGGCTCCAAAAGAACCGTTTACTTTTTTCTGCTCCTCCCCCAATAGCTTATAGATTTGGCATTAATTGTCAACTCGTCGCCGAGCGCCGGCTTCAAGTTGCCTACCAATCTCCGGCGATCTCAGTTACCTAGTAATTCCTGTGTATCTCTCTTGCATTTCGTCAAATTGAGCACAATGTTTCAGTGCTTCAATCTTTGTCCCTATCTCAATTTTAGCAATACTGTTGAATTTCGTTATGGTTTCAGATGGTTTTGAGGTCGACGGTATAAATTGAAGTTAGGGCAAAGATGAAGCGTTGTGTATATATAAATGACGATGATTTATCGCATGATATTTACTGTGATAATCGTATATCTAATCGGAAGTACACAGTTTGGAATTTTCTTCCCAAGAATCTATGGGAACAGTTCAGGTAATCCTGCTACTAATACCGCATCTGTAAATTTTTTTTGTTGAAGTAATTGTTGATAAATTTATTGCGATTTGGATATATTTGTCAGTGCTTTGGGAGAGTAGTTTCATTAGTTTTGCTGCAGTGATTTGATCGTAAAGAGTCTTTTGTTTCGGGTGAGGTTCGAAATGTACACGAAAACCTATGGTTTGAAAATTTGTTTGAACGATAAATGAGACCATTATTCTCTGTT
The DNA here is from genome assembly GCA_036785865.1 of Coffea canephora. Taxonomy (NCBI): domain Eukaryota; kingdom Viridiplantae; phylum Streptophyta; class Magnoliopsida; order Gentianales; family Rubiaceae; genus Coffea; species Coffea canephora. The sequence goes on from CM071922.1 coordinate 23,317,985, forward strand.
TGCAAGTTGGAATTGGGCACAGTATCAAAGAAAATTGGTTTCCGATACTTTAACTGAGGGAGATAAGATGATGTGGAATGGCTATTCCAATTTAACATTTTGAATCCATATATCATATTTACCTCTAAATTTTCTTGAACATAAGCTGCATTTGAAAATTCTTGAGTTTTTATTTTTATCATGGAGAGATATTCGGGTTTAAATTGTAATCTTACTGAATAATTTGTTTGCTATATTGAAAACTCAAAGGCAAAGATGAAGGCAGAGCATCCAGATTCTTATCAGCTTTTGAAGTTCCATTTCCTAAAAAAATTGGAAAATTTCAGAAATGCAACTCATTAACCTAATGTATCCTGATATTTGAATGTCCATGGTTTGCCTGTCCTTCAAATCCCAGTTTGTGATGCGTTGTCAAATGCTCATGTAAGATACTGAATACTAGAACTTTGAGATGATATATTGAGGTGTTTAGGTATACTTCAATATCTTAGTAGTTTACCTCCTACTGGATGAAAGTATTTCCCTATTTAAATTCTACTAACTTGTTTCTCATCAACTGTGTTGCAACAGAGGATTTCCTCTGAAGAAGTTCACAACCAAAAAATTATTCTGAGGGTCTACAAGAAGATCAAAAAATAAGAAATTGTATTAAAAATTATGTTCAAAAGAATACGAAAATATCCTCTGGGGTAGAGGGAATTGCACGTATAGAGATTCAAAAAAGAATCGATTTGATCCAAGTAATAATTTTTATGGGATTCCCAAAACAATTACTAGAAAATCAAACACGAGGGATCGAAGAATTACAGACGAATCTACAAAAAAAATTTAATTCTGTGAACAGAAAACTTAACATTGCTATCACAATTACCAGATGAATCAACAAGTTATCAGAATTTTTCGAATAAATCTACTTCTGGATTGGTTTATGAGAAAGGTCCAAAATACTTTGATTTCTTAGGTTTTTGAAAACAAGGTCATACTTTAATTTAATATAGCAAACATACTAATTCAAATTCCTTTATGAATATAAGAATTTATATGATTAATACTAGTTATTCAACAAATTTGATTGGTTAATACGAGTTGATTTTTGGTTACAATAAATTGATGAAACAATAGTCCCGTAAAAACTTCTTTCGAGGAATGGGCCCCTCAAAATTGGACGTGAAAATTTCCTTTCATCCTATGAGCAAACTTTGGGGAGGGGGGTGTTAAAAGTCATGAAGCCTTCTCAGAAAAAAAATCTAACTATTTCCCAAAAAAGCCTAATGGTCAAGTCCATTTTTCCATTTAAACTTTATTTCATTGTTCATTTTGCTATTAGTTTTAATCCAAGGAATAGAACTCAACGTAACTTCTTACTTCATGTTGCTATCAAATGGCACAGAAATTCTTGGTTGATAAGTCATATTATAGATCATGTTTGTGTAAATGAAAACTTAAAATTTTAGAATTTCTGAAATATGAGAAGAATATAGAAGTTACCATGTTAATAGTCATATTTTTTTCTGAAATTGCAAGCTTTTCACAAACCTTAAAGTACAGGATAATCCTTAAATTCCATTATTAATATAATTATTTTTATCAAAGTATGTGGCGAATTCAATGGGAATTTGAACTGTGATGGTACATTGAGTTAAACTTTTATGTTTATATGTTTTGATTGCAAAATGTAAAATCTAAAGGAGTTTAAATTCTTTAGATGATAAATTAATTTTAATCTCTTCTATGAATCTTGGCCCCTTTCTTGCCAACCCTCAAGTTTTGGGTCTGCCTCTGGTTCTACTGTTTGGGATGAATGCAAATTCAGTTTTTTGATGCTTTGATGTTATGGATGTTTTAAGAATTTTAATTCGGAATTTGCATTTCAAGTAATAAATAATTTGTGATTATTTATCATGAGAACCTTGTTGCGAACTTTTTTTTAATGTCTTGATCTACATGAATGGAAAGTTTTGATTTTTCCTGACATTGAGGGTTCAAAGAATTCACTTTTTAGCTTTGTATACCTGGATTTGAGCTTGTTCTGCTGACCATAGATAGTAGTTTAGCTGTAACCAGTATAGCAACTACCATATGAGTTTGAACCAGATTATTTACATTTTTTACTAAAATAAAAAGAATAGAAAGGTAGTCAAGGTACATAGTATACTTTAAATAATCAAACAAAATAGTATTCAGTACTACAGATGAAACAAGGATTTAGCTGAAGAATTTTTAACTCTTAATTGGATATTCATTGTGAACTTTTAAACTGTGTTCTGCTTATATCTTTTGTCATCTTGTGGTCCAAGCATGAGCCTGCGTCACTTATGCACAGGTGTAGGAATCTGGTATGCAGGGGAGGATGGGGGCCTGGAAACCAAATTTTCTTTGTTATAACGATGAAATCTTTGATTCATGATTTGTGCAGCTTGAAGTTGGTGGTTTTCCACATTAAACACACCAGAAATTTTCTTTGGAACTATCTGTATTAATTTATTGCCCCGTCTTCCTTAAGTTCTCTCTGTACCCTCCTCTCTCTCTCTCTCTCTCTCTCGGTGCTAACAACTTTGTTTTGTCTCTTTGCAGCCGGTTCATGAATCAGTACTTTTTGTTGATTGCTTGCCTTCAACTATGGTCACTTATTACCCCAGTAAATCCTGCAAGCACATGGGGCCCACTTATTTTAATATTTGCGGTTTCAGCTACAAAAGAGGCATGGGATGATTACAATCGGTATCTCTCAGACAAGAAGGCAAATGAGAAAGAAGTGTGGGCTGTCAGGCATGGTGTTAAAAAACATGTATGGGTTATTTTTCCGACGTATAGCTTTTTATTGATGATTTGTGCTTGTACACTAAGTTCGGCTAAGAGTCTTTCCATGTGATCAAATGTAACTACTTGTTTAGCATATTTTGTGCTTTCTCATCTTTTCAATTGCTCTAGAATTAGAGTCTTTGAGATTCATGTGAGCAGGATTTCTGGAATCTTACTTTGATTTAGCCATTTGTTTATCTTGTGTAAGAATTGGTTGTTCTTGTACCTGCGGCTCTTATTGTATGCATCCACTCTTGTGAAAGATATTTAGTAGTAGATGCTATTACATGTAACCAGATCTTATAGTGGGAAGTTATGCAAAAATGATGACAAGGGGTTCTAAATTAGAATGATCTGTTGTCAACCTTCTTTGGACCACTTATAGAAAGGATAAAGCACACATGGAAAATATTGTGTACTCCTTTTCATGCTCAAAATTAGCCTGAGTTTAACATTCAGAATTATCTGAGTTCTGTAAGCATGTGTCTTGTTTCCTGATCTATATCTAGTTTATGCTGAAAGTGCATAAGTTAACACATTTTAATTATATAGCATCAATAGACATTAGGAAAATGGAACAGCGGTTCCTTTGCGTTTAGTGTTATGTTCTTGAGGACATTAAACCACTTGTGCTTTGGATTGAAACCATCTTGAGCATTTGAAATTTGGCATTTGTAGGTGATCTTCTTTTGAATCAATGTTTTTGATGGAAATTGGTACTTGTTAAGAGGCATCGTAAATGCACCTGGTGGCTTGAGGAGGAAAGTAGTGTAAGATGTGGATTGGGAAGCGCTTGTCATTGGGTGAGGCAATTTAAATTTGCTTGACATCAATGCCTATTAGGGCGAATAGATGGTCTTTGATGTGCGAATAATGTTCCATTTAGGGATTTTGAATTCATTCCTACAAGATAAATGGGTCACACATGGAAGTGAATTTGTGTGCATAAGGCATTTTGCCAAAACAATCTTATAGTTGTTTTAATTTGGAAAATATGCACATCAGCACTTGATGTTTCTGCAATCTTTTATTAGCATGAGTTAAGAGGGCAAGCCTATTTTATAGGCTACTGATACTAATCCCTTTCTTATTTTTAGCTTTCGTGATTAAAACACATGGGATGGTCTTTTCTATCCCCTAGCTTGGTATCATTTGGGGTTTAAGTGGGGATAGGTGAGGCAAAACGTTTCTCATAAAGTTCATGTGTCTGAATCTTTGGCGACCCTGGATTTATATAGCTTAGGACCTGGTCTTTATATAAGCACAACAGTAGTATTTTGGACATTGATGTTGTTATTAACCTTGCAGTTTTATTTTCAGTTTTTTGGAGTCTAATGTTAATTTCTTTTTCAGATCTTGATGCTGAGTTGGTAAGCATCTGGGATGAGCGAAGGGATGGGATCATTTGTTTTTTTTTTGTTTTTTTTTTTTTTATTTAGCTTCTTGATCTTTAGTTTGTTCTTGTTTGCATGCCATTCTGTAGGGTTCTACTTGGGATAGATGTGAAATCGTGAGGAATATACTACATTGGGGTAGAGGGGGGTGGTGATGGGAATCTTTTGGTTGGTGAATGGCTGTTTAGTGGACCTAGGTCTTCAGTCAATTGGGCCTTGGCAATGTGGTCACTCACATGGTTCTTTCGTTAGACATTATAGTTTTACTCGTATACTTTTAGAGCTGGATGCTTTCAGCATTGGGTTACAAAATTTAGTAGGAATGGTAACAAAATGGAATGGACAGGACATTGAGGATTTGTCAATGTTCTGGCTTAATTCGTTACAACTGAATTCTGGGTCCAGGGAACCTCCTCTAGTTTCTGTGCTTTAAACAAATCCTATTTGTTATTCATTATAAAGTTGATTGCTTCTAGTTGTGGCTTCTGTGTCTACTTTCTCTCTTGAAGCACAGTGTCTGTGATTTTCTAACTTGAAGCTTTATGAATGGAAGCTGTGCAATTGATGGATATTTTTGTTTCAGCTGTTTTTCATTGAGCTGCACACATTTGCAACCATTTTCCTTGGGAATTCCAAAGATATTTTCTTTAACATCTCTTTCTCTTGGCATTATTGTGGTGATCATTTTAGTGCTGTCTGTAGTCAGCAGAGGGCTTGTTTTTGTCCATTTTCTGCTTGAGGGTTTTCTGTAAATGAGATTCCTCAATACAGACACACATTTAAAAAAAAAAAAAATCAAGCAGTGGTGGGTACGTGGAATTTGAACTCAGGACCTCTACTTCCTACGGCCTAAACCATACATGTAGACACACACACATATTTATATATGCATATATACACATATATAGAAAGGTGATTCTGATGGCAGATGTATATATATGTGCGTGTGCGCGCACTTTAAATTGCTTGTCCCAGATTTTATAAACTTATTTGTTAATATTTTATCTGTTATCGTGCTATGGTTCATGATATTGATACTATTGTCTTGCACCAACTATATCCATGGCGCAGATCCAAGCACAGGACATTCATGTGGGTAACATAGTCTGGCTTCGAGAGAATGACGAAGTGCCATGTGATCTTGTACTTATTGGTACCTCTGATCCACAAGGTCTTTGCTATGTCGAGGTAAATTCTGCCACTTTTCTTCATCAGATCTGAGATCTTGTATGTTACGAAGTTCTACCTAGCGGGGATATAAAGGTGTAAAGTAAAACTGCTGCTTGGCGCTCAACTCACCAAAAAGCTTGTTCAGTACTTGTTAACTGAAGCTCATGGAAATCAAGCTGACAGACAGTATTTAGTTAGAAGGCTCACAAGATTTGTCAACGGAAAAAAAATTGCTAGGCACTACACCATCAAGTGCCCATTCCAGAAAACCATACAAACTTCCATCTGGTTGGCAAGAACAATAGCTGTCTTGGTGACAAGCATTTTCTGATGTATGGATAGCTTGTAGGTTCATGTTGTTGATCAGGAAACACTGAAATGAGTGCAGAAAGGTAATATGGGGTAGACATTATAAACAAAGCAACTTGTGAAGGAAGAGTTTTAAGGTTAGTCCATATGGACCATATCATGAGCTAAGAGCTGATGACTTCCAGTGGTTGTGGAAGGCATGGTGGAATCTAGCAAAGTACAACATTATAGACTGTTGGCCTTGTGTCAATCTTGTGTGAATCATTAAATTGTTGCTTTTCCGTTCTTTTATATGACTTACCACTTTTAGCTGATATAGTTATAATGTAATATGAATTTGTTTGTTGGTTTTTAGCTTGTATGTCTTTGGGATACTGGGATTGGTGCTCCTTATGAAATGATCCTGTCCCAAATCTGTATAAGGTTCTGGTGTACAAAACCAATGAAGCCAAATATCCTGAAACATTGTTCATAAACTGTTCACCAGCCCCCTTAATCCTCAGTGTTTGAGACAGCCCCATCTATGAACTTTCACTATTTCAATTTGCATATGTGATTCGCTTCTCCACTGTTTCTTCTAATTTACCTGTGAAACACTTAGGTTAATTCACAGTTTCCTTGAAGCTCTGTAATGTTATTTTGGGGTGGCTGTAGTTGCATGGCAGGTGAATAACATGTAATCCTCTGGCACCAGATTGTGTGCTTTGCTTCAATTGGATCGAAAGGTCCATGGAGGCTCAGGATCCTTGTCATTGATTGCACTCTTTTCCATATTCACCAAAAATATGCACATATAACTCTTGTCAATGTATCACACATGTATACTAGCTGTAATGTATGCAACATGTATATAAGCTGTGCAACTAACCAAATATGCTCGCCATACGTAGTAAATAATAAATTCTTGTAGACAATACATATTTTACAGCTTGGTAGTCATGTGTTACTTTTGTGATTTATGGATAAGGTGAATCCAAATTCAGGTTCATAATACATGCATTTCTCTTTGGATGGGACTCTCGTTTAGTTAGTTGAGCGTGTGGAGTTTGGCATTGTTGCGTAGCTTGGGGTTTCTTTGCGGGAAGAGAAGTGGAGGGAATTGGAGGAGAGTAGTTGTTTGGGTAGTTCAATATTTGTTTTGTTAGCATAAAAGTTTTTTGCTTATTTACCAAACAGATTTTTTTGCACTATGAACTGTCCACCTGATTCTGGTACTTTAATATAAACAATTATGAGCTTGAAATGGTTTTAATGACCTAAAACCAATTGTCATGGGTGGTTTTGAATTAAGTTCACGTGTGAAGTCAATTTGACAGCCCTAATTCAGACACTATTTGCCCTTGATGGAAGAATAATGAAGAAGAAGATTAGTGTCATCTGTACATTGTGTATGGGACTTAAGTTTTTTAGACTTTTCTTCTGTAACTGCAGTGTTGCATTGAATAGAGAACTGAGTCAGCTTTCTTCTACATAGATCTTGTTATCCTTTCATCTTGTGATCACATCCTTGGCATTCTCATTTGGAGATACAAAAGCAAGGATAATTTTGTGTAAATTAGACTGGCCTCCCCTGAGGTTGTCAAAATTACAGAATTTCTCCTGTGGTCTTACCTGTACTATTCACAGAGGTTATTGTGAAATTAAAAGCATAATTTTGGCTTAAACAATTTTTGGGGCCTTAGAATTTAGGAGGAAGATCTACGTACTTATTACAAACTTGAGAGAGATGAATGTAAGTTTCCAAAATATGCAAAATATAGTACAACCAATGAACATAGAAATGAGGACATGGTATTGAATATCATGGTAAAACAGGTTAAATGCTATATCAGGTTTCACTCATGATGTTCTAAAATCAGATGTGGGTAATTTAGTTAGAACTATATTATACCAAATTCTTTATTATTTGCCTCTTGCTTCTAGATTGGGCATGACCCTTTTGAATCCATACACTGAAGCAAAGTCTCTCTGGGAAAATAATCAGTTGTCCTTTTAGCACAATGGTTGCTACTTACAAGGTTTTTAAATTTGAAGGGAATCTTCCCAAAAATGTCTTTCTTTTTTCCCCATTTGAGGGAGTATAACCTTAAAAATTCCTTTTTCAGACCGCTGCCCTTGATGGTGAAACCGACCTTAAGACAAGGGTGATACCCTCTGCCTGCATGGGAATAGATTTTGATCTACTGCACAAAGTTAAGGTAAGACAATCTTCTATTCATCTGCCTGAAAAGTTGCATAATACTTCCTAGGTGTTATTTTATGTGTCCGAATCTTCTTTTGGCAGGGTCTAATCGAGTGTCCTGAACCAGATAAAGACATTAGAAGATTTGATGCAAATTTACGCTTGTTTCCTCCATTTCTTGATAATGATGTATGCCCTATAACCATAAAAAATACACTCCTGCAGTCGTGCTACTTGAGAAACACAGAGTGGGCCTGTGGTGTTGCTGTATACACAGGCAAGGTTTTTCTATTTTCTTCTCTCTTTAGCTATATGAAGCTGGATTACTGTTTTTCCTTTTTCTATGCTTTTGGCATTTCTAGTAGTGAGCTGTTTGTTTAAGGAATAAGGTGAAGATCATATATCAGCTATCTGATTGTTGTTTGTTGTTTCAGGAAATTAAAATTTATAGTTGACAAATAATCGGTGAAAAGTTATGTTGTATGTATCGTAATTGTTAATAGAGTGCACTATAGCCCTAGCAGAAGTTTAGCGGCTGTGTTAGTACATAGCATAGCAACTTTTTATTGTTGTAAATTTTAAATCCACCAGTATTTTGGACGGCTTGTACTTGATTTTTTGTGCACACATTTGAACCCAATCACATAGCATCAAAATTATTTCCTTCATGAAAAAGAACAAGTATATCATCAGCAAATTGTAAGGACAAAAACAGTGTTGTTTCTCAACTCTTCTCTCTCATTTCTTACCATATTTCTCTCTCTCTCCCAACCTCTGCCAAAGAAGAATTATTTGAACATATGATGATGAAGAAGAAGAGAAAAGTGAAGAGGAAGATGTTAACAATGATGAAGGTGACGATGACTTTATAAGAGATGGATTATATGAAGACTTCTCTACTCATAGGATGCTAGATGCATATCATTTCTTATTTTGAAATGTCTAAACCTATATGACTTGTGTTAGTCTGTGCGCCTTTGTCTTATCTTTTGTTTGCTCTTATGCTTATGAACATTGGTATAGATTGATCAATACATTATTTGGCAACATGAATGTAGTGCTTTTATTGCAGCACTACTATATGTAGGGAAAACTCAGATTTTGCACATAAGATGTGTTTCCATTCAGTGTAACCTGCTGTACACAATTGCCCCATGGGGACCATTTGTGCAGTGGGTGATTAACAACTATGCCCTGAAATGTGAAAGTTTGGCTGCTAAGATGTGGGATTTTCCATTTGTCCACATTCCCAATTTAATGGATCATTTTGCAACCATGGACTTGGAGAGATGGAAAATCCGATTCTTCTCCATGCAGTTGTACTAAATGAAATTTGTGTTGAATGAAATGGGATGAAGTATAGTTTTATATTTGAAATGAAAATTGTCTTGAATAAAATGGGATTGAGGAAGCATAGTTTTATATTTTTTGTGGGGAAAAGTGATACTAAAATAATTTCTTTTGTGCAATTGGAAATGATTGTTAGTTTCTATGGTAGTGCTCTCTGAAGTTATATGCAGCTTCTTGCTTGTTGGGGCTGTTGGTGGCTTAAGGTAAATGGTCTTTGTGCATATGTTAACGAGGTCCAAGAATTGTTATGCCTGTCCTTCATATATGATTTTTTCTGAAGGTAATGGTGGATTAAACGATGCTCATAAAGCTTGAAAAATGTTTCTTTTTTCTTCTTTTGATGGGAATAGGTTTTGCTAGTTTTTGATAAGGATGGGATGGCCATTATGCTAGGGTGGTTCTGGACCTTTTGGAGGGCAAGGGAGGAGGTGGAGGCACGGCGGCACGGGGATACGAAGTAGCATTTAATTTTGGTGGTCATTTTCCCCCTATTGGAGAGGGGTGTTGGAGTTGTAGGGTCTGTTGAGTTGTCTGCAGTAGGGGTCGGGAATTTTGGAGCTCGGGAAAGGATTAAGACTTCTTTCCTTCTTTCTTTCTTATGGACAAAAAATCAGAGAGATAATACAGACTAAAAATAGGATTTTTTTTTTATTTCTTTTTGGGTTGCCAGATTCAGGGGCCTGCATAATTGGGTTGAACTGGTCCCACAGTCATAATGCTCTGGGGGACTGCATAATTAGTTAAAATTTGTTTATAGTTATTTGGCACCCAATTAAAACCAGATAGGCAAAAGTATTGTCAAATATGATGTAACCCAACCCATTAGCTTCCCAAGATTTCGAATTAATTGATTGTTTGGGTTGATCATTGGGCTTTGCTTCATATTTCTAGCACTAATAGTTAAACCTAAAGTGTATATAATTCTATATTTGTGGCACTTCTGTTCTCTCTTTTTTGTACAGCAAAGTCTATTATGGTATCCAGGCTGAGTGCTTTTCATGCATTAAAGTGCATAATTATTTGTTTAAAGTTCTTTTATTGATTTTGCTATGTGGTTTTTCATTTGAAGCTATGTTAAAAGTGGCTTATTTACATAAACAATGACGAAAGTCACTAGGATGCAATTTCAGATTTTGATAATTTCCTGTGATGCATCACCAAGCCAGTGATGGACTACTTGACATTTTTTATAACTTGTGAATAGTTAGCAAAGCATATTAAGCTGAAAGTAGAGAAAACTGCTATTAAATTTGGAGAAGAAGATGATTGTTATAAACTCTAGAAATCAACCTTAGAAAGTAGAGGGCACTGGTCATGTTAAGAGAGTAACATTATTTTTGTGAATGCGTGTCATGAACTATGACTTTAGGAAAAAATAAAATACAGGTGGATCACCTACAATGTACTCTCCCAAGCAGAGGTGGCAAAATTGATATATGTATCATGATTGGTTTCATGTAAATGGTTCATGGATTATATGATCCGATCGTTAAGTCCATATAATAAATGGTTGTGTGTGGATTGGATCTAAATGGGTGATGGACATCCAATTGTCCATTTAAAAACCATTTAACTAGCCTGCTGTGTATATTATAACCACATGTATGCCCTGCCATGGATATGTGACCTTAGATGCTCCCAGAACTTCATTTTTATCCTTTTGTATACTAACGTTTCTTCTTTAATCAAATGGACAGCGTCTAATGAGTCCCTTGATTCTAATTTATTCTGAAATCACTATTATATAGCAAAACAAGTGCAAATATTGGCAAAAAGATCTGAAAGTTACACTTCTCAGACTTCAATGTCCCCAAAGAACCTTTGATGGTACAAAAACAGAATGCATTTTACGAATTTATCAAAACTTGGAAGATGGCTTTCTAAAAATGTATGTGACAGATTTGGACACAGAAAAGTATTTAAAGCGTTTGCTTTATTAAAGCAATTACTTTTTTTTTATATCAACTCTATATCATTTTTTCTGGATTCTACATATTTTACCAAGAAATCAAGTAAAAAACATCATTGCAAAATTTTTCTTCTACAGTTCACATATGCCAAAATTTTTTTTTTAACTGTCATTATTTCAAAGCTGATTAAATCAGTTTCTGGTGGAGCATTGTTTTTAATTTTTGGATCAGATAAATTCTTGCTCTTTCCCCTGAACTGAAGTGTACAAACTGCCAGTGCCTCCTGAAAGCAAAATAGAACACGAAATTCCTAAAATCTCATATCACAATGCTCCTTTATCCATAGCCAAACAGTTTGGTCTGAGATGAGTCGGTTAAGTTGGGAGAAGCGAGCTTCAACTTATGATTGAAGTATAACATTTGCATCCTTTTTTGTCCTTTTATTCTGATAGTTGGATAAATATGGATAACCCATTTAAATCCACCAACTTAATTTGGTTTAAATGGTTATCCATTTAAAGTCATTAGATTTGTTTTAGTCATTCAAATCCATATAATGGTGGTTTACATGGATGGATAAGTGGATTTCAGCCGAGTTTGCCGCCTCTACTCCCAAGCTTGTTGACAGGGCATTAGGGATTTAGCTAGATTGCATAACATGAGCACGGGAGCATTTATGAACTGAATCTTCTGCTGTAGGAGCAGAAATACATTGCTCATAGACTCCAAGTTTTGTTTTCCTGCCCAACTAGGATTAACAAAGTATAAGATTCTACTTCTATTACTTATCCAAATCTAGTAGGACTTTTAGCGGACTTTCTAAGTACAAAAATTAGATGAAGTTCCTGTATACAGCCAAATAACTCAAATATCCCTTAGAATAAAGGAATGAAAGTAAGCCAAAATCCTATAGAACTGTGTCTTAACTAATATATGCATATAAAGGTTATTGAACAATGACTTATTTTTCCAAAACTGGCTGCAAATACAAGTTTCGTAAATCTACTGTATGAGCTTTGAAGTGATTTTGCCACATTTTGTTGATTAAGTTGACTACTGCTATTTTCTTCCATGATGGTTCTTATGTGACAACTTGCATGTTCCATATTTCGTGTTAAGAACAAATGTTTTGTGATTGAGGGGAGAAATAAACACCAGTTAGGAATGTTGAGAATATTTGGCATAAGTGGCTAAGTAAATTTGTAATTATAGATGCATGATCAACCTTGATTCTTTTTTTCTTTGTTTCTTCTTTAATGCGGTGCTGACTTCATACTTGTTTTATGCTGACCATTTTGGCACTGCACTCCTCTCTCTCTCTCTCTCTATCAGGCAATGAAACCAAACTGGGCATGACCCGTGGTGTACCTGAACCAAAGCTTACAGCAGTGGATGCTATGATTGATAAGTTGACTGGAGCTATATTTGTTTTTCAGCTAGTAGTTGTCATGGTCCTAGGTGTTGCTGGAAATATCTGGAAGGATACAGAAGCAAGGAAGGTTTGTCTACTCAGTGATTTTACTTTTGTATTTTGAGAAATTACAGCCATATAGTCCTTGAACTTATTCATATAACAGCTTCTGAAACGTATTTATGCATGTGTCTAAGGTTGGTTAACATTGCAATAGAATAAGATAATCTAGACACTATCATGATAGTGTCTCTGCAGTCATGTATAATGATAGGTTTGATCTTATAGTCCAAGAACATTCCTACTCTAATCAAAAGCCTTTGGGTTATTAACGTGACAGAAACCAGGGATGATCATTGTTTCCTGTTTTAATGAATTAGTCTTGTACTCTGAAATATCTGTGGCTCATTCTATGTTTTTTGTTTTAATTTTTTTTTAATCAAAAATTTTCACTTGCTGCTTTTCTGGCAGCATTCTATTGATTTATCTATTGTACAACTGATTAATTTCCTTCATTAGCTCTAATCATAGTCTTAATTGAGAATCTTGTGCTCTTTTCCTCCTCTCACATGGATGTGCCAAGGTTTCCTTTCTACTACTTATTTAACCGATAATTGGTTCAGTTTACTGAATGTGCAAAATGCAGATGTTGATATACCCAAACAAAAAATCTCGGGCTTTATTGTATGTGCTTTCTTTCTATCTTTCTTATTTGATGTCTACTTTGTTGATTCTTTCTTGCAGCTGTGGTATGTGGAATATCCAACCAAAGGCCCGTGGTATGAACTACTGGTGATTCCTCTACGATTTGAGCTTCTTTGTTCCATTATGATTCCCATATCTATAAAGGTGAGAAATTAGATTTGAGTCGCTTCTAATTGAATAATTTTGGCCTTCTTTTATGGCGTGATATATACTTTTTTATCAAAATGAGAAGGTGATACTTTTGTATGTGATCTAAATGGATTAAGTATTTTGTGTACATAAAAGAATATAAAACCACTTCAAGTTATGACTGGTATAGGCTTTTCAAATCCATGGGTTCATGATTTTGAGACATTGAGACTGAATATAATCATGTGTTAGAAATTGGCTGTTGAGTTGAGCTAACAAAAACAAACATATTGCTAATATTGCTTGTGCATAAAGACTAATCCAGGTGCCCTGTCTTAATGCTTTTCAAATTCCGCATTTCATTGGTTTTTATGCCTATTTTTGTTGGCTCAGTGTAAAGAGCCAATTGACAGAGCCAAATACTATGAGAAAAGGCTGTAACTTAATATAGTTCAGGTTTTATAGCAAGGTTAAAGTAGAAGATTGTAAACTTTGGGAATATCTTTGGTAAGGGTGCATCATAAGCCCATTAAGTGCTAAACATTTTGTATTAAGTTCTTCTTGTATCCTGCAGATTTAGTAGCCGAGTTCCCCACTATTGAGTACTTATGTGAAAAACTTTAAGTAGAATCTTCACTTATTGTGCTGAACAAGCTTATGCCCTGTTTGATAACACAGTTCAGCACTTAAACTTAATGGATTCAGATCTTAACATATTTAGACCGTTTGATAATAAAAAATTGAACATCTGAATTAATTAAGTGGCAAAGAATTTCCTAGTCAAAACTTGCTCCCAAAATTAAGTGATAAGCTGTTCATTTATCACTGAATGTGATATGCACTCAAATGTATTAGATTTAATACTTAACAATTCAATAACTTAATGGATTCAGATTTCAGATTTCACATTTTTAGACTTTAGTTTTATCAAGCGCACCCTTAGTAGGACTTCCCTAATTTTTTTTATGCGTTTCCTTTTTTGGTTCTGTCTCCCCAATTTTATGAAATTTGAGTTTGGACTAGTAGGTTTATGGGGATTTATTCATATGCTCTGCTGCAATGAGCTGCTTCTTTTTGCAGGTCTCCCTAGATCTTGTGAAGGGCTTGTATGCAAAGTTCATTGACTGGGACAATAAGATGGTTGATCAGGAGACTAGTACCCCGGCACATGCTGCTAAGTAAGGAAAATATGATTTGCCTCTAAATTCTTATGCAGGTGGGAAGTCCTGCTATTACTAATTAGATTTTTGTTTATTGTTTGTGGCAGCACAGCAATCAGTGAGGATTTAGGGCAAGTTGAGTATATATTGACAGATAAAACGGGAACCCTTACAGAGAATCAAATGATTTTTAAAAGATGTTGTATTTCTGGAACTTTCTATGGGAACGAAATTGGAGATGCTTTGAAAGGTATGGTCATACTTTTATCTTCTTGTTAAAAATTGCTTCCTCTTGGATTTGCAGTTTGAATGTATGTTGTTTCTGGATGCCCATCAATTTGGTCATACTGTAACTGGACCAGCTTCAACTTTTATAATTCTTGTAGGAATTTAGTGGTCTTAAAATTTTACAGCTTTTATTTTGCTTTAGCCAGGTCAATTGTTATGCTAAATTTTGAACATGAATGTGAACTTGTATAACACTGTAACCTGAGAATGTTTATCCTCCTAGACCCCATGTATTGTCCTCCCAACCCGAAAGACGATTGCAGGCTGGAGGAAGGAAAGAAGATTAAGATGGTCAACAGAATGGTCAAACTGACTTCTTTTGCGAAAAATAACAAATTAGACTTCCAACCCTTTTTTTACGTGATTAGACTTACAACTTGATTGTTATATTGTGCTAAATAAGCTTGTGTTCCTTTCGTGGTATTGTTAATGTGAAGATTTCTACTTTCTAGGTCACGAAACTTGCTTCCAATTTGAGAAGTTGTAGGATTGTCTCATGTCACTGAATGGCATCATTTTCTTGTACTTTTTGTTTGAAATCTCTCAGGACTATGAATCTTGGTAAAAGAATGGGCTCCCATGACAATAGAAATGATTCTCACAAAAGCTAGTTTACAATAAAGTTACTGAATTGGGTTACATGAAAGGAACTACAGTTAGAATTGTATCATCTGGTGGTTGCAAAATGCCATTGTGAGTTTATCTTCAGACATTGATGTCAATAACCTTGTTGCTGATCTGAAAAGAATCTGTCCATGATCATGAGAGATTGAAAATATACTAAATTATCTGGTGCTGGGAGTTAGTTCCATAAACCGAACTAGAGTGGAGATTTACTAGAGTGGGACTATAAACCTTAATTATTTCAGTGGCTCTGCTGATTCTGCTATGCAATATCACATTCATCATACCAGTAGCAGTTGTATATTTGTCTCCAACTGAAAATATTTTGATAGTGAGTAGACATGCAGTTTAGGCTAATGTACTAATTTTGGGATGACACTTTGATGGGATAATCTCCAGTGGTATTACTTGCAGGCTAACAAGAAGCAATTCAAATTGCATGTAGTATCTCATTTTACCTGAATAATGATGTTCTTTAGTTTAAATGTTCCATAGGCTGCCCAATGTTGGAGATGGAATGTTGACGAGTCATTCTTAAGATAGTATGTCGTTCCTGCTATATTCTGTAACTGTACAACATGATACAGTTCCTTTACAGATCATATTGTTCTGTTTCATTATTGGTGTTGTCAGCTAAATAATTGGAACCTGAGATATGGATTAATATCTACTATCAAGTGCTAGTTGATGTGTGCAGTTGTTAAAAGTCTTTAACATTACATTATGAAGTTTTTTATGGAGCATATTTAGATTTAAAAGCACATAGAACTAAAGCTGATGATTGACATGGTTTCTTTCCTTAGATGTTATATATTGTGACCAACAAGATGGACTACATTTGTATTCTTCTTTAATGTGATCCTTTTTCCATTTATCAAATCAATGACATGCTTCTTTTGGCCGGCAATTTGTTACACTGAGCTCTGAAGGTTCCTTGACAGTCAAGGCGTCTGATGTGTTTTCTCTGGTGCTACACAGATGAGGATTTGGTTAACGCTGTTGCCACAGGTTCTCCTGATGTAATTCACTTTCTAACAGTTATGGCAATATGTAACACAGTGGTTCCTATACAGCGGTAATTAGTCTTGTTTATTTTTTTGATTGCTTTGGTGCATGTGAAGCCAAGAGCATGACATGTTTTATTGATTGTAATCATTTTCATTTCTTTTACTTGCACCAAAATTTTTCAACAATCTGTGCCTTAATAATCTATATCTCCTGACGATGCAGCCAAAATGGAACAATCTTGTATAAGGCTCAGTCCCAAGATGAGGAAGCTCTTGTGCATGCAGCAGCTGGCTTGCATATGGTTTTTGTCAAGAAGAATGGGAATATTCTTGGTATGGATAAAATGATATTAACTGTGAAAACTAGAAATTTAATTTGCAGCTACCCTTTCTGCCAATGTTACGTACACTCTTTTTCTTTATTTTCGCAGACATCAATTTTAATGCTTCTGTTATCCAATACGAAGTGTTGGATACTCTGGAGTTTACTTCTGATAGGAAAAGAATGTCTGTAGTGGTAAAGGACTGCCAATCTGGAAAACTATTCCTTCTGTCTAAAGGAGCAGATGAGGCAATCCTTCCTTGTGCATCTACTGGTGATTTCTTTATCCACTGATCCTTTTCATAATGCCTCACTATGTATAATCCTGAAATGCTGGTGTAGGATGATCCATGTACTGATCAAAAGGGAAAATGCACTGGCTACTAACTGTAGCTGGCTCCTGCTGAACAATTAATGCTAGAAGTTACTATATTTTGCCCTTTTTGAAAATGTCTATGGATCAATCTGAATCAAATTTGAAACTTCAAATCATGTGTTACTTTGGGGCATTATATGCTCTTGCAGGAATATTTGCTTTAGAAACACTTTTTATATGGAGAAGCCTTAATTAACAGTGAATGCAACCACTACACTTGTACCTTGGCTGCTAAATGGGACTCTCCCCCAAGTTTTTTCTTCTAAAACTGCCTGTGAAGAAGGGCTTGTAACTGTTCTCGATTTTAGATTCAGAATGAAGATGTACTAATTTGATGTTTCACAATAATGCTGATATCATGTCAGGATGCTTTATTGCATTCCTTGCTTTTGGTTCCACTGAACATGTGCAACAGATAACTTCATGAATAGTTTCGTCTGGAGTTCTGCACATACATTGCTGGTGGTACGTGTTTGGCTGTAGTGTCAATTTGGTTTATGCTCCTATAGGTGTCAAAATGGGTGACTCGTGTGGGTTTGGGTAAGTTGGAGTTGGGTAACGGGTATAAAGAGGTCAACTGATTTATGCCCATTTATTAAATGGGTATAGATAGGTAGATCAAAAAATAGATTTGCGTAATCCAAAGTACCCATTTATGACCCGCTAGCTTTACAGATTCCTCCCATTATTTTAACTCTCCCTGAATACAGAATGGTCGTCGTCTCAAATTTTTTCCCAGCTCATTTCTTAAAAATTTCCAAGTCCTTTCCTGTAACCAGTAGCTTCACTGCCGAAAACTACCTACTGCCGGCAGATTTAACAGAGTGGCCAGACAGTTTTTTTAAAATCTAGGTAAGGTTGAAAGTAGTCTCTACATTTCAGTAGACCTTTTATGATAAGAACCTTAGTTTTCCCCAGCTTAAGTCTGGTCCCTGATGAACGGGGTTGGGGGACAAAGGCGGGAAGCCATAGGAGGCTGTGAATAGAAGTTGAAAAAAAAAGGTATTGATAATGCTGAATCAAATCCAAAAGTTACATACCAAAAAAAACAAAGAAAATGAAGGAAACGCTTCAAAAATTTTAACGAGCTCTTAATCACCATTGTGGCAGGGCTTGGGACCTCCAACTTCTCTAGTCTCTTTACTCAAAGTCCACTTCATTCTTCAACTTGTCTTTCTCGTTTTCATTCGCTTTTTCTCAGTCTCCATCTTGGAGATTTTTTCTGCTTCGTAGACTGGTTTTGATATTAATCCTCAAGGAGATTCTTTCATGGTCTCAGAAGACGATGATATTATGGTGGTGCTGGATCAGAGTCTCCATTATGGGGAAATACAAGAGTTATGGAGTGTTTTTTGATGGGAATAGAATAATTTTTGTGTTTTTATGTTAAATGTAGGTTTTTGTGTTGAATTGGGTATAATTGGTGGTGACCCAAATCTACACATTCATTAGCTGGGTACAATCGGTTCACCCAAATAAACCCAACCATAAAAATATAAATACCCAAACTCGTTTAGTTGTGGGGGGAGGGGGGGGTTTGGGTTGATTTATTTACATGGGTTAAGCTTGACACCTGTACATGCTCCTATGTAGGGCAACCTTAGCTCATACAATTGACTTCATAATGAGACTTGCACTAGAATGAGTATCTCATGAGCTTTCCATATCAGACTGCTTCTACTTCTGGTCATGAAGAAAATCTCAATTTTTCATTTATGATTCATGGACCACATGACCTAAGATGGATAACTTCCTTTATCAATTCTGAGATAAGGCTGGAATTGACTTTGGCAACGCTACTTTTATTATGTTTGGTGTAAAAGAGATGGCTCCAATAATTCTATGTGGCTTCCCCGTTAAAAAAAATGTTGATAAAACAAGATGGAAACGAATAGATTCTTTCATGCCAACCATATGTTCATTACATTTGTGTTGTTAAACCCAGATCCACTCAGCCTATTTCATGTTATTTTCTGTTCCGGAAATGCTACAGAGGCTGCAGAGTGTGTGTGCTGGTGTTCATGCACAGTGACTCTTGCACAAGGGATAGTGTTTTGTAGATTATCCTTGGATCCTATATTCTTCTGTTGATGACTTATTAAACATATGTTGGAGTCACTTGACCCTCGTCTTGCAATTTTTTCATGCAACTTTTCTGTGTGCCTTTCAGGTCATATTAACTATATATTCTGCTCATCTGCAGCTCAATTTATTGATATGTGGTTAGCATTTTAAGAGTGAAATCTTTTTCAGGACAACAAACAAGGACCTTTTCTGAAGCTGTTGAACAATATTCTCAACTTGGTCTGAGGACATTATGCTTAGCATGGCGTGAATTGGAGGAAGATGAATACCAAGAATGGTCTCTGATGTTTAAAGAGGCTAATAGTGCATTGGTCGATAGAGATGTTAGTTGTCCATTTTAACATTATTTTGTTTATTCTTTTATGTTTCTTAAGAAAAAAATACACAGACACAAATGGATACTATGCAAAGAAAAACTAAACCAACAGAAAGAGGAGAGAAAATTAAAAAAAGATTTATATCTGTCAGTATCTTCCTGTTCATATTCTGAAGGAGTTGGTACAATTGACACCAACCATGTACTTTTTCTCGTTTTGGGTGCAGTGGAGGATTGCTGAGGTCTGTCAAAGATTAGAGCATCACCTTCAGATTCTTGGAGTTGCTGCAATTGAGGACCGTCTTCAGGTATTTACATTTTGCCGGTCTTTCTAATCTTTTAAGCAATAATTTTGGAATTTGTAACTTGCCTTTACTATTATGGTCAGTGTCCTCTGTTTCATTGTGTTAGGGCTTCACTTCTCTATATGTACTTTATCTTATTGTGCAGGATGGTGTTCCAGAAACAATTGAAACACTTAGAAAAGCTGGAATAAACTTCTGGATGCTAACTGGAGACAAGCAAAATACTGCAATACAGATTGCTCTTTCATGCAATTTTGTTTCCCCAGGTAGTTTCTCTGTTTTTTTCATATTTTTCTAAAGTATTGTGATGATTGTACTTGTTAATCATGAACAAGTAAAGAAATGTAATAATGCAGCCAAGTAGGAGTACAAGAAGAAAGTAAAAATAAAGATTTTCAACTTTGTGATGAAGCTCTTATTAGGCACTTTATGGAAAGAAGTATCCTATTTGAGATACAATTTGGAGCCTTTATTTAACTATGCTGCAGAATGAGCTTTATTTGTCTCAAGTCTTTTCTGGTTTTTTTAGGGTATTTTGGTGATTTTGCTGTTTTGGAGGAATCTATTTTATTTTGACTATTCGTCGTTTTTGTTGTTTCTTCAAATTTGGAGATGCAAAATTTTACAGGATGCTGAAGTGTACATTTACATGAAAAATATCCTATGTGGTTATCCTTTTCAGGTCATATTGCAAATGGAAACTTTCCTTTATACTCAGATTCATATTTACATGGTAATTGTACTGTGTTGGTGGGATAGGGAAATCTGGTTTAGAAGCACTACTATGACAAAGATTGTTGACGCAAGATCTGAGTCTTCCTCACCAACATTATCTGTGCCTATAGGCTTCCACTTGTTATAGGCTTCCTCTCAGCTTTACTTTTGTATGGACATGATATGTTGATAAAGACTGGCATCTGTAAGTTGATAGTGTTATCAATTAACAATAGATTCTGTATTAACATATTGTATAGTTGAGGAAGCTGACAGGGCTGTGTTAATAGAAACCTCCGAAATTATGTTTTTCAAGCCTGTCGTAGTTTCTCATTTGTACTCTGAAAGCTAAGAGAAGAAAATGCTGAATCAGGAAACTCCTGAGCATTAACTCTCTCTCTCTCTCTCTATATATATATATGTGTGTGTGTGTGTGTGTGTGTGTATGTATGTTTGTATATATACAAATACTCTTTGAGTATTAATTCCTGTATTTGTTCTTTGATCTTGTTTGTTAATAGAGCCGAAGGGCCAGCTTCTGTTAATTAATGGGAAAACTGGAGATGAAGTACGTCAAAGTCTGGAGAGAGTTCTACTAACAATGAGAATAACAAGTTCGGAACCCAAGGTAAATTCACGCTAGATAATATACATAGTTTTTTAATCCAGCTGGTGTCTTGTGATATGTTTCTGTTGCAGGAGAAGTGCAAGCTTCTATGTTGAATTAATATACAAAGCTTAATTATACTTTGCATCCTGATTACTGCAATTGCTATGCTTTTTATGGGGTTGTCATGGTATAAATGCTGGAATATGTATTAGACGTTTAGCAAGTCTTCAAACATGGTAATGCAAATTGGAATAACGTCTTTCATGCCCTGAATTTCCAAGATTTCAGTTTATAATCTTTCTGATATATCATGTGGATCTTTGTTGATTAAATTTTAATTCATCTCAAAGTATGCATAAAATGTTAATATTTTTGAAGTTTTTTCTTATCAGAGTTTTCAACTTTTCTTTCATATATCCCTTATGATCTTAGGTGCCTGATTCTTTAAATTGTAAAATATCTCCGCTATTTCATGCACTAACTCTAAAGTTTGCCATCATTTTTGGGAAATTAAAGAGCAAGCTGCACTAACCTATGTCTGAGGTTTATAGTGATTTCAAAGAACTCCCTTGTAGTTTGCAATATCATGTCAAGATCCCCTGTCCAACCAGCCATCAACTGGGTTTAGTACACATGCACTTTTACCATTTCGCCCATGAAATTGCTCTTGTTAGAGCTTTTTTTTTTTTTTTTTTTTTTTCAAATTACTTCTCTTCGTTTTCTGAATACTTCCATCCTCCACATCTCTGTGCCAGCTATTTTCTGACGTCCTGCAAACATCTATTGCAATTCTATTTACTGCTGCTTTATTATCAGGACTGAATATGAATCTATGAAAAAGCAACGATAGAAGAGTATGATTACAAGATGTAACTTGTTCCAACTTTCCTTCTGACTTCTCTTCAGTGTACCTCTGAGTGTGGCTAACATAGTTGAATATGGGATGTCCAAATCTGCTTGCGAAAGTCTCCTTATCATTTGAATATTGTGCCTAACTCTGTAGAAATCAATCATTCTTATGATAGACCCTATTGGGAAAACAGTAGAGGAATGAAAGAGCTTCAGTTATAATAGAGAATGGATGGCAGGTGCCATCAGTCATTGGCATTATATTGGTTCGAAAATATTCTTTTGTTATGCATGATCACAACCCTTCTTTGCTGATAGCATAAAAAGTGTTGTGGCTAGCAGTTTTTTCCAGGTTCTTGTGGTGGTTGGAAAAACAAGTTTTGGCATCTTTTCAGCTTCTCGTGGTTATAAACTTTGGTTGCTATGACTCGAGAAAAATAGTTTGTTTTGGTTTTCTTCATAGTAACTGGTCTTGGCAGGTTGCCCGTTATATTTGAGGGTAGGGATTCTATTTAAAGAATACATGATCCTGCTGTTTGGAAGCTATGCCCACATGAATGACAGGTGTTGTATAGAGAAAGGACAGGGAAATGAAACAATGACAAAAAGGGTCCCACTGGTAGTACCCTAGCATTGATAACTCTTGGTGTTTTTTGTCATAATTTGATATCATGTACACTTTCTGACTAATATGCTCATTTAGATAATCCTTCATGCTATTATTCACCCGTAAAGTGATCTCTGCTCAGTGGAAAAAAGATATGATGCTAAAGCGATTCAAACATTGCAATGATGGTTCTGAATCCTAAGATAATCACCTGATGAAGGATTCGCTGGTTAGGTTCACACCAGAATGGCTCTGGGATTTGATTACTCTCATTGAATAGCTAAGAATGCTTTTGTCTTCTCTCAATCAAAAACTTGAAACGTTTTTAAGCTCATGCTAGCACATCGTCTTCTGATGTTAACTCTTAAGTATTCCTATGCGTAAGCATAATTAGAAAAATCTTTACCAATAATTTGATTCAGTCCTATCCAATCCCTTTCATTTGATGCTAAAATCATTTTTTTTAGCTTAATATTCTTCCTACATGCTTACACTTGATTTGTAATCCCTTCATTCAAACTTACTGAAGAGTTCACTGACAACTAATATGTCATCATGACAGGATGTCGCTTTTGTCATTGATGGTTGGGCTCTTGAAATTGCTCTGAAGCATCATCATAAAGCATTCATGGAACTGGCTTTGTTGTCCAAGACAGCTATATGCTGTCGTGTCACTCCTTCTCAAAAAGCTCAGGTGTCCATATTGGTTTCTTAGTTTCATATACTTGTTGAAGATGCAATGTAATATATGACCCATGGATCATATCTAAGGCAATTATTTCATTAGCTGGCAAATTAATGAAATAAGTGAAAAATTCATTATTTAAATTAGTTTGGATTAGATCCTTCTGACATAACTGTTTCATATTCTGTACAAAGAATAGTCAAAGGACTACAATAGTATTCACACATGCAGGACAATTTTTCTATCTAACAACTTGCACAGTTTTCAGTAATTGTTTTGGTTATTTTTGAAAATATTCCCTTTCTGCTATCCAATGTACAGCTCCGTTTTGTCAAACATGCTAGACCTTATTAATGATGTTAATTTTACGTGTGATGATGGTACATACTTTATTATGAACAGATGTGTGTGAGGGAAATTGGAAAGGTTTGTAAATGTTTTACAATTTTGTTGCCAAAAAAGAAAAAGGAAAATGAAAGTTCTTAAGATGCTTCTGCTAGAAATAATGTGCTGTACATTTGCAATGACTAGGTAACAGAATTAGTATCTAAAATAAAGAAGATTTAGAAAATTTTCTCAATAATATTTGAAAGTACCAGGAAAAGTCTGTCAGTGTTACTGATAGTTATTGTAGTTTTTGTGCTGTGGGAACTCAGTCTAGGATCTGATAATAGTCTTTTTTCTTTTTCTATTCCATAGGAGATTGGAAAGTCTGAATACTGTCTTTGAATGTTGAGATTTTTGTGATTTTGAAATATCAATCTTCTTCTGCAACTCCATCTAAAATGATTTTTATTACCATTTCAGCTTGTAGAACTACTAAAATCATGTGAGTATCGAACATTGGCAATTGGAGATGGTGGAAATGATGTCAGGATGATACAACAAGCTCATATTGGGGTAGGCATAAGTGGCAGAGAAGGATTGCAGGCAGCTAGGGCAGCTGATTATAGTATTGGAAGTAAGAAGTCAACTGTTTATAAGCTTCTTTGGATATTAAGAATAGTTTGATGTCATTCTTTTCTTTTACAATTTTTTTGATGAATCTTTGAATTGCTAAACCTGTTTTTGGTCTTTGTACCAAAAGGAAATGCCAGAACATGTTGGAATTGCAAAACTAATCGCTACTTGGGGCTAAGACATTCTTGTTCTGCTAGATATTACATGAACTCCTTTAAAAAGTTCTGGTTTTTTTATTCTTTTTAATTTATCTCTGAGTTGTCATGGAGTTTCTAGTCAAATGAAACTTTCCTCTTGTCCAAGGCCTCCTATGACCAAAATGCAATATTTTACTAGTTGAAACATGATATTTGATCATGTTGCTTGTGAATTTGTAGTTGATAAGAAAATGCTTAGTTAATGAATTTGTTGTGCTCTTAAGAAACATGATAATAAAAATTGAGGATTTGAAAACTTGTAATGCTACTGCGACCTGTAGAAGGAAATCACAACCATGATGATCATTTTTGAATTTAACAAACTTTGTTTTGGTGAGTTTGACTTGCAAATTAGTTTCATAAAGATATTGTGTTATCGGGGATCGTTTGAAATTTGTTTTAGTTGACTGAATGTTAATGACTGACTGTTGATTCAATATGTTAACATCTGCTACTATTCTTGGCTTGCAGAATTTAGGTTTTTGAAAAGGCTTATACTGGTCCATGGGCGCTATTCATATAATCGTACAGCATTTCTTTCTCAGTATTCATTCTATAAATCTCTACTCATATGTTTCATCCAGATCTTGTAAGTGTCCCCGATTAAACCACCTTAATTTTGTTCTCTCTTTTGGTTGCATTAGCACTGCATCTTTGTAGCTGTACCTATGTACTAATAGCCCAGTATGTCCAGTTTCTCTTTGATTTCAGGTGTCTCCGGAACCAGCCTATTTAATTCTGTTAGCTTAATGGCTTATAATGTTTTCTACACCAGTGTCCCTGTATTAGTAAATGTTCTTGACAAAGATCTTAGTGAGAGAACTGTCATGCAGCATCCTCAGATATTGTTCTACTGCCAAGCAGGAAGGTTTGTACAGAATATCTTGAACTATATTAACTTGACATTGCCCTTGCTCCGTGGACTCTTAAAATTAGTTTTAGAAGACACTGTAGTTTCAAATTTATTTGTATGTTATTGATGCCTTTTTTGAGCTTAATAGATTTCTGTTTGATACAGGCTTCTCAATCCTAGCACATTTGCTGGATGGTTTGGTCGGTCCCTTTTTCATGTTAGTTTTTTCCCTTTGCACTTCCAATGTTTCATTTAGAAAATTTAGTATCCTAGTTTGAATTGTATTAGTCATATTTTTAGATATCTTTTGACTGGTTGAGATTACTTACGTAGATAAATCAATTCTTGGACCCTTGAATTCCTAGATGAGGTGGTTGGACGACATGGTCAAATCCTTCAATTTGGAAGCAACTTGATTCCAACATGTATACAAAATTTGATGAAAATCATTAATGATTGGAGTAGCATTTGCAATTTAGCAATCTTTGACTCTTGGTCATTTGTCATTTGCAATTTAGCAATCTTGGTCATTTGTTATTTTTAGAAAGGCACTTCTCAGAAATGGCTTTTTTTTTTTTTTTTTTTTTTTTTTTATAATTTCATTTAACTTTTCTAGAAATTTTGATCATCTAGGATAAGGGTCTTCTTGTCACTTCAAGAAGGATAACATTTCAGAGCTGCTTTTTCCCCCCTACTGATGCCTTTTGTCTTGACTCCTTCATCACCCGATTCTTTATGCATAAGATGCTAATATTGCAATCTGTTTATTGCTTTCAGGCAATTGTTGTCTTTGTCATCAGCATACATTCGTATGCTTTTGAGAAAAGTGAGATGGAGGAGCTTTCGATGGTTGTTCTATCTGGATGTATTTGGTTGCAAGCGTTTGTTGTTGCACTAGAAACCAAGTTAGTGAGATACTTTTCATTTCTTGATCGGGCTGTTCTTGAACTAAAAATAGGGTTTCTGCAGTCAGATTTGCTTTAGCACTTCTGATGTTTAGTTATCTTTATCAGTCTATACTGGACACCTAAATCTAAAATATTTTCAATTAAATAGCTTTGAAAGGATACTGTTTTATTTAAAATTTTGTAGCTATTCATGAAGGTTTTCAGGGTTTAGTTTGATACCTTAGGCAAATAGGAACTAGTTGTTCTCGTTTGTTTGCTAAGTTTGTATTTGTTGTCTGCAGTTCCTTCACAATATTGCAACATCTTGCAATTTGGGGAAATTTGGTTGCATTTTATGTGATCAACTGGATCGTCAGTGCTCTGCCATCATCGGGGATGCATACAATAATGTTTCGCCTTTGTAGGCAGCCGTCTTACTGGATTACTATGTTTGTAAGCTCTCATGTCCACCCTGTCTTGATTCATCATTAATATTAATATTATGGTTGGTTTCTGAATTAGAGTACAGAAACATGTGTCCCTGCACTTTGTATGGTTTCCAGGGACAGATTAGTCTCCCAACTAAAAACCACACAACCAACACCACCCCCCCCCCCCACCCCCCCAACCCCAAAAAAAAAAAAAGGAAGCCCCACCTCCAGCCTTCCCTCGCCCCAAAGTCAGATATGGAAGTAGGTATTTCCTGGTAAAGAAATGTCCTTGTCTATTGATTTTCATTTTATTTCTTAAAGATCGTATCAGAAACTTCTTATTGCTCATTTAAAAGTTTCTTATTCAGTATAATTAGTTAATGCAATTTTAATCCTATTGCAGCTAATTGTGGTGGCTGGTATGGGTCCTGTGCTGGCTCTAAAGTACTTTAGATATACATACCGACCTAGTAAAATTAACATACTTCGACAAGCTGAACGATTGGGAGGTCCCATCTTGTCTTTGGGAAACATAGAGCCGCAGTCTAGAGCCTTTGAGAAAGAAGTTTCACCTTTGTCAATCTCCCAACCCAAGAGTCGGAGTCCCGTATATGAACCACTGCTATCAGATTCCCCAAATGCGATAAGGCGGTCTTTTGGACCTGGTGCCCCTTTCGATTTCTTTCAGTCACAATCACGGTTGTCTTCCAGTTATGCAAGAAATTGTAAGGATAACTGATATTCCTAAACAAGAAACAGAAGTAGGTGAATGAGTTGTACAATAGAGACCTTTAGCTGGTATTTGTTTTTGGATTAGCCAGCGGTGTATGTTGTAATCGACCATAGTTATGGTAGCAATTTTGTTTGTTGTAAATTGTAATTGTTGAGAGTTATCACAGTTAGTAGGTTCGATGGTTCGCTTTTTTTGGAGCCTGAAAATGGCTATCACCTCCAGGAATGAAGGAGGGATATGCATATCACTGGCGAGTCATGTACTCGTGTTGATTCTAAAAAAGGAGCAAGTCTAGAAATGATGAATGGATGCTCTCTGGAGCAGTCAATGCATGATAGCTAAAGTCTTGGATCACAGACTAGACAATTGTCTGTACTGACTGCATCAAAATCTTCATATCTATATATAAAATTGTAGTTTTCGCCTCCATACTAATGAAATTGTGCCCACCACCCTTCAACAAAATTTAAGGATTAGAGAATTGTTCCCACCAAAATCTCCATATATGTATATAAAATTGTAGTTTTGTCTCCAAACTTGAATGAAATTATCTTCACTACCTTTAACAAAATTTAAAGTAGTAGTGGACAAAAAAATTTTTTTTTTTTTTTAAGTGTAGATGGGAGGTCTCAAATCCCATCCCTCTCCCTAGTAGTGTACAATATGTTTATAGGTCTATATCCAAATAATTTAACACTTAAAATAAATGACACCACCTTGTTTAAATAAAGAAAGGGACTCAATTTGCATTTATTTTTTATCTATTCTAATGTGCTCCCAGCATGCAAACCCATTTGAAAAGTTTTTTTAAACCTTTTTCACTACACATCAAACTCATAGATATTGCTCATTTTTTATTTCATTTTAATAAAAATCTAGAGAAAATTATCAGAGTTGTAAGATGAGAAGTGGAAGAATCCTTTATTAAAATTTGAGATTTGAGAGATATTTGTTTTGTTGCTAAATTGTAGATTAATTATACACATAATTGTTACATATATATCGTTAGTTAAACATATTTTTTTCATGTTATAATTAGATAATTTTCATATATTAACTTTGCCCCCATTGAATTTCCTTTCTAGGTTCGTCCCTGATGGGAGCAGTAATATTCTACTGCTTTGAAGATGTACTAATATAAATGTATTCTCCTTATAGTAGATGTCCAAATACATAGCACAAATCGAAATACACAATGGGACCTTTATCCTAAGAAGGAGCTTCCGATGCTTAAATCGGTACCTAGACTTAGAAAGAATAATTTAAATATAAAAGCAATGAGTTATATTTGGAGAGTTTAGAACAGAATAATTTTCCTCTTATTTTATCAATTTATACTAGAATGCTGACGTGTTTTTTACCAAATGGATCATAATAACTTTTATGGACCTGAACCTAAGAATCATTGATTTTATCCAATAAAGATAGTACTTGTATCCTTCAATTGCCATTGGCACATGGCATTGTATAATTGGTCATATCTTTTGCATCAGCATTTGCCCTTCACTCTCAGTGGTTACTCGTACTGTTGAGATTAGTAGAGTGCTCACGGTAGATTCTAGCTCAAAATGAAAATTGACTTGCTCCCACTCATAGCTGCAACCTTTGGACCTGTTTGGAAGCTTGGTTTTTTACCAAGTTTGTATAAAACTAGTTTTTTAACAACTTTTGATACAGGAACCAAAAAAACTTATCAAAGTTTTTAACCTACACACTTAAAATATCCAAAACACAACAAAAAAAAATTCCCTTCCCCTTTTCTTCTTCTTCCTCCCTCACTACCACCTCTATTGCCGGCTCCGTCACCAATTTTCGGTGCCGGTGCCGGTCTTTTTTTTTTCCCCATTTTTTTCCCTCTCCCTCTCTTCCTCCCCTGCCATCATCCTCCCTTGTCTTTTTGTTTTTCTCTCTTACGTTTGGCGCAGAGGGGGGTGGCACAGAGAGGGGCGGGCAGGGGGGCAGTGGGGGGAGGGGGAAGGGGCGGCCAGGGGGGCGGCGGGGGAGAGAGGGAAGGCGGGGGGAGGGGGAAGGGGCAGAGGGGGGCTGCGGGGGGGAAGATGGGGGAGAGAGAGGCGGCGGGGGGAGGGGGAAGGGGGCAGGGAGGGGGACGGCGGGGGAGAGAGGGAAGGCGGGAGGAGGGGCAGAGGGGGGCTGCGGGGGGGAAGGCGGGGGAGAGAGAGGCTGCGGGGGGAGGGGGAATGCGGCAGGGAGGAGGACGGCAGGGGAGAGAGGGAAGGCGGGGCGAGGGGCAGAGGGGGGCTGCGGGGGGGAAGGCGGGGGAGAGAGAGGCTGCGGGGGGAGGGGGACGACGGGGGAGAGAGGGAAGGCGGGGGGAGGGGGAAGGGGCAGAGGGGGACGGCGGGAGGTGGAGTTGCAGCTGGGGGTGGTGGAGGTAACGGGGAAGAAGAAGAAGAAGAAAAAGAGAGGAAAGAAAAGAAAAAGGAAAGAAAGAAAAAGAAAAAGAAAAAGAAAGGGAAAGAAAAAAAAAAGAAAAGGAAAAAAAAAAGAAAAAAAAAAGTTTTTCACCTTACAAAAACTTTTACAAAATTTTTCACCTAACAAAAACTTTTACAAAAATTTTTCAAAAACTTCTACAGTGCACTACAGTAAAGTTTTAGACAAACTCCCAAAAAACTCAGGTTCCAAACAAGCCCTTTGTTTACAAGTAAATTTTCACCTGTAACGTGCTACCCTACTACAACGCAGCATAAAGTAGTGCTTCGGAACCTCGTCTAGTCTATTATAACTACTGTATACTTGAGTTTATTATAACGCAGCATAAAGTCTATTATAAACTACTGTATACTTGAGTTTATTATAACGAGCATAAAGTCTATTATAAACGACTGTATACTTGAGCACAAAGTCTATTATAACTACTGTACACTTGAGTTTATATTCTTCTTGCAAGTTGAAGCATAGTATATTATATATGAGTAAATTTTCACCTGTATGTGCTGCCCTATTGCGATGCAACATAAAGTTGTACTTAGGAACCTCATCTAGTTTGGTTTTGAAAAAAAAAAACTATTATAACTGCTATACACTTGAGCTTATATTTTTCTTGCAGGTTGAAGCATATTTAAGCATGAAGTACTATTGTACAATTAAGCGTGAACTAATTCAGTTCACAGGATAAGAATTGGAAGCTGCAACATATTATTCAATTGCATTTCTAATGCAAATTTAGTTGCCACTAAGGTTTTGTGTGTTAGTTATTTTCACATTCTCAAATGTCCCAAGTCAAAAATTCAAACGAATCATGCAAGAGGACCTTTAAATGCATGTAATGCATCAATTCACGTTAATGGAGAGTTCAGTGGAGCATTGCAACATCACTTGATTCACCTACAACCATTGAAGGAGTTAGTCCGAGGAAAACTATAGTTTATATACTTGTTCACGTGGCAAAAGACATTGGTGCTATAGGATCCGAGCACATCCTATAATGCATTTCTTGTGACTTAATGCAAGATGTTGGGCAAAAGACTTTACCCAAGTTAGGTGAATTCTAGATCCTTGGACTTATCCTGTATGGGTTACATCACAGTTTGGGTATAGTTCGTATCAGCTAGCATCAAAGATGGTTGATTGTATCAGGTTATATCCCTTTTTATTTTTATTGTGTTAGTCTATTTTCTTGTCTTTTAATTGAGTCATTCTTATTTCATGTTGAATATCTTGATTTGTGTCTTCGCTTCGATCTTGAATTTTGCTTCCGTAGTTTTTGTCGTGTCTTGTTTCCTATTTTTCTTTGTTGAGTCATCTTTGAGTTCTTGTTGAATCTTTTGTTTTGTGCCCTAGTTGAGTAAAAAAAAAAAAATTATTGTTCATCATACTGTTGATTGTTATTGTTCACCATTACTGTTCAATTTACTATTCATCCGTAAAAAAAAAAAAAATCTGTCTGTTAGGGTGATGTTACTTCACTACAAATTTTAAAACTTTATTACTCTATTTCTGCAAGTGCAAGTTTTGTTTATTAAGTAAAAGGATAATAGGTGTCGATCCTACATGGACTTAGGATGTGGCAATTCATTTGAGTTTAATCACTTGCTCTATTATCTAGATAATAAAAGTTTAACAAAGTAAAAACAAAGAAAGTTGGATAGGCAGTACAACTGTGAGAACCCTCATTTTTTAAAGCACAATTTCCCCAAATTAATTGCCTTATTCTAGGATTTAAATCATATATTATATGCCCTTACATTAGCTTTTCTAGGTGTTACAATAATTTTCATGCATTACACTTCATTCCTTTTTACTTGAAGGAAAAAACATTTTTCTTGAATTGATTTTAATTATACACCACTTACATTTTACCAAGTATCTTTATATTAGTGGTAGAAATCTTACATGTAGGATTATAGGTGTTAAAGAATTATTGGTACACTTAGAAAGGTTAGTTAGAGGTGTTAAAATATGATTGGTGCACTTGGAAAGATTAGTTAGAAGTGTTAAAGTATTATTGGTGCACTTGGAAAGGTTAGTTAGAGGTGTTAAAATATTATTGGTGCATTTGGAAAGGTTAAGACACCATTAGTCAAAGATTAAGAGAGAATTGGACAAGTAAGTGGACATGTGACAAAATCCTAGCCAAGCATCTTGTTGGAACCAAGATTAGAAGACTATATAAACTAGCCAAAGCCTTCTTTTTTTCTTGAGTGCTGGCCGAAATTCTGGTTCAAGAGAGAGAGAAAAAGTGAGCCACATAATCTTGTTTTCTTACTCTAGCAAACCAAGAACAATAATCAAGAGAGAAAAAAAATCTGAATTAGTGAGAGAGTTCCTACAACTCCAAGTGCTTGATCCAAGCTTGAGGACTTACTTTGGTGAAGTGATTTTGGTGATTCAAGCTCACTATAAGAGAGGTATATGTTCTTTAAATCCTTGTTTTGATGATAGATCATGCACTTGAAAGTGTTAATAGCAAAGATACAAGTTGTTTGGTTGAGATGTTGAGTTAGTTTCTTGAAGTAAATAAGTAGTAGCTAGGTTTCTTAGTATGCATACCAAGTGTATGATGAAATGTTTGATTCTTGTTCATGTTTGTTTATGAGGTATTATTATGTTTTAAACCTCTTTTGAGCTAGAACTACCACTTGATATGATGATTGAGTAGAAAACATGTAAGGATGAAGATTGAACAAATGTTGAAAAGTGTAGGCTGGTTGCTTTGTCTAGGCTGGCCGGTTCTTGTAGGAGGGATTTCCCCTCAATCTTGTTGTTAAATTGTGTCCTAATCAAGCCTAATAAACTAGGTTAAATATTGGTTAAGCCTATGAGCAAGTTGGAATGGAGTTGAAGCAAGTAAAGTGGTAATTTTGAACCATTAGTAGACTGTTTTAGGACTCTTGTAGTTATGGGATCATTATGGCTACCTTAAATCATGTTGTATGTTATATTGTGAACTCCATTGATCCTAAGTGAATTGAATCCTTGTATATGATTACTTGAGGAGTGAATTGGGTGAATTTGGATCAAAACTAATGAAGATAGCCCTAGAACTAGAGTAGTTTGGTATAGGATTAATGTTGATCCAGGGTTGGAAAAACAGCCACCTTGTCTGAATTACTGTTGTTGATAGGAGATGAACCACAGTGTGAGCTTGGTACCGTTGGAAAGCCCTTCGAGTCTAGTTTCCAACGCCACTGATGGCACCTAATTTTGACTTTTCTACAGTGAGTTATGACCGTTTTCCTAAGACTGCCAGGGCATGACTGTGCAACCCGAGAAGAAATCCTTAAGCATAATTGGAACTTTTCTTTTGCCAAACTTTCATGCACCTACTAAACTTGTTTTCTCATGAAATTTTACCATAGTTTGGACCTTGTTTGCATGACGGATTAAGTAGCTTAGACTACTCACTTGGTCGTCTTATTAAGCCTAACCTAGTGGGGCATGAATCTAATTGTTAACGATTTCACTCGTTGCCCTAGGTTTGGAAAACAAAGGTGACCGTAACTAAGACGTTTGACATCGATTGCTTCTTTTGATTGACAGGTGAGTGTTCCACTACCTGCTACCTGCTTATGTGAAATATTTGAATACTTGATTTACGACTGTTTGAGCCAAACTCTGATTTGATAAAAGTGGAGGCGAGGGTGTACTTTATCGCACTCGTCCTCCTTCATTTTCACTGAGGCTCTGTATACTGTTATTGTGAAATGTGAATTCTCTATATGTGACTGTGCTTGAGTTGTTTGGGTGACATCCCATCAACTACTACTACTGTTTGGGTACCCAACCTCATAGGCGAGTCGGTTCTATCGAGCCATCAAGGGCTTGGTCGAGAAGGCCGATAAACCTTGAGGACTGTTTACTGTTCACTGAAACCGGTATACTCGAGTATTACCTAACTATTGTTTATGAAGTGCGGGTCCGGTGGGGGGTTGATTGGTGGACGGAGACAGGTGAAAGTGGTGTTCTACGGACTAAATATTCTGTGTATACAAGTGTTGACGGAGTGTCAACGAAGACATTTATGATCAAGCTCAAGGGAATTTTGGCTTTTGAAAGCCACCCGTATCCTTGAATTGAATTGTGGATTAATTGTTATTGCATCAGAGGGTATTTACTTGATTACTCTATGCCTTAATTTGACTATGTGTTTACTTGTTTTACTTGGAACCTCACTGAGGTTTAGCTCACCCCACTCCCTTTGTTTTCCTTAACAGATCGGGGATGGACTAACGGTCAAGAGCTTGCTTAGCTTTGTTTTGCTTGAACTTGTAAATTTTATTAAGATGACTTTACCTTTTACTGTTGTAAGCTTGAATTTCTAAGTTTGACTTATGTTATGAAATTGTAGTATGAAGTGGTAAGTGTGACTCTTAGCTTGCCATATTAAGTTTGGAAAGTTGATTGATAGTTATGTGTTATTAGGGTTGTATAATTTAATTTGAAGTTATTTTCCCAGTTATTTTGAGTTGCTAGTTCTTTGATCGACTGAGTCCCGGCGAGAGGTGGGCAGGCAGTCCGCTGATACCCTAGGGTTCGCCCTAGGGAGAGGTGGGGCTGTCACAACAACCATCCATATAAGTTAGAAGTTAGTTAGGTAGTAAAACCGGTCATAGAAGAAGTTACTTTAGACGATACAATCGGTCATATAACATAAGTAATAAATGTAAAAACAGCCGTTAGGTGGTAAAACCAACCATGTAGGCGGTAGGTTGCAAGCAAAAAAAAAAAAAAAAGAAAAGAACAAGTTGGATAGGATGTGAGAACCCGTAAAACCCTAATATTTTTCCTAGGGTTTATTTCCCCTTAATTGCATGTTTTCTGCATTTTCTGGCTTAGGAATATTTTCTTGGTGAATTTTATGAGTAATTATAGTTTTTAGATAATTTTTCTAGTATTGGAGAATTTTTAGAAAATTAAGAATATATATTGGACGTGGGACCCACTAGTGCGAAAAGTTCGGAAAAATTCGGCCAATAAGGTTAAGTTTCGGATACTGTGTAAAATTTATCGGGTGTTAAGAGATAAGTAGAGTGTGTGAAATGATTGATGTGAGAGAGAAAAAGAAGTGATAAGATTGCATTAATGAGGTGACAAGTGTCACCCTCTTATTGGTTTTACTTTAAGATTTACTATTCACTATTTTGACTTTTGACCAAATTGAGTAAATATCTTGAAAAATTGTTCAAAAATCACCATTTTCTTCTCCTCCATGGCCGGTTCTTCCTTGAGCCAAGAAGAAAGAAATTCTTCAACTTTCTAGCTTCCATTTCACTCAATCTTCCAAAACCAACCACATAAATTAGATTCTACTCCATAAAATCTATCCATTGGGTGCTAGTGAGTGGTCTAGTGAAATTTGTTTGAAGAGGTAAGGTGTCCAACATCTCTATCTCTCTTGTTTACTTGGTAAGTGGTGTGCGACTTCCCTCTTATACTTAATAAAGCTTAAATTATGCTTAGTAGTGGCTAAAGTGATGGATTATGTGATTTATTTCTTGATTTGAAGAGTTTTGGTGAAGTTTTCAATTTTATGATGAATTTTCTGATTTAATATGAATGGGATGTTGTGGCCATCTATGATGGTTGATAATGAGGGGTAATGACTCATGTGGGGGTGAATTGGTGTTAATAGCAACTAATTTTGGGTTTGGAGTGAATTGTGAAATGTTAGGGTTTTTCAACCCCTAATTCTGTCCGGTTTTGGATCATAGGGTTAGAGGCCGAATTGGACTTTGCTCAAAACATGAAAGTTGTAGGTATTGATGAGTTTGAAGTGCCTACAAAATTTCAGGTCATTTGGATTTGTGTAGAGTGAGTTATCTCGATTTTACTGTTGTTGGTCTGGGTTGCTCAGAATGTGAAAACTGCGCTTGTAATCGTTTGTTTTGACTGGAATTGGTTTGGATTTTGAAGTTGGTGTCTTCTGATGAAATGTAGCTGGATGTCTTAGCTAACATATGCCTTTGGAATTTCGGCATTTGGACCTGTATAGACTGAGTTGTGTTCATTACAGCATAGTGCGATTTGGGAACCTGCAATTACGGTTCAGGTTGTGGTATTCTGCATTTTGGCCTAGTTGTGCTAGGATTTGGACTGAGTGGCCTTCTACATTGTTGTATCCCTGTTCCATAGCTTCGAAACGGTGGGTCTTACACCCCCATCCGATAATCATAGTGAAATTGACGCCATTACCGCAAAATAAGGGCAAAACAGTTTTTCTATTCGGGGCCAAGACTAATGCTATTTCTAATTTCTGATTTGCTATCATGCTTATTTATGCATATGAGACCCTATTGGGGTTGTGTTCAGCATTGTTTTATGACTCGTTATCGAGTCTCATTGTATTTGCTTGCTTGTTCTAGGAGGAAACGGTGGTGCACGACGTTCGTTTAACGACGGTGCATGAAACATCATTTTCTCACTTGGTGAGTATACTACTCACTTAAATGTTCTAATATGGCTTTGCTATATGTGGTTGTGTTGCCTTGAAGGCTTATTTGGATATTGTAATTGATTAAGGTGAGGGTGTACTTGACCGCCCTCACCCCTTTTGATAGTATCATTGATTGTCTACTGTTTCACTGTCTTACTGAACTTGATATATGAGTCATTGCATTCCACTTCATGGAAACTGATTTGGTGTTGTTTGGACGAATGTCCAACGACCTTACTGCATTACTGAGCTCAACCCCGTAGATAGTCAATTGAATCGAGCCGGCGAGGGCTTGGTCGTGAAAATTGACATGCCTCGGGGACTGTACTGCGGAATCTTGTGGTAATGAGACCTTTGGTTCCGGTATACTCGAGTATTACCAAAATGACTGAATGGAGTGCGGGCCCGGTTGGGGAATGTTGGGTGGAAGGAATGGAAGTAAAGAGTTGTCTACGGTTGGTTATTTCTTTACATTGACGGAGGGTCAATGAGGTTGGATCAAGAATATAAGCGAGGAAATGGGCTCTTGAGAGCCGTCCGTATCCTTTCACTGATTTAATTTACTTCTTATTTGCATACTTGAACTGAACGGTTATGCTTATGTGATCTTAGCTGCTATGGTGGTTGTATCCTCACTGGGCATATAGCTCACCCCGTTTCTTTTGTTTTCCTTACAGGAGTATGACTCTTTTGGAATGAATTTTGTTAAATGGTTGCCGAATGAACTAGATGAATGCCTCTTTTGTATTGTATATAAAATGGGACCCTAAATGTATCATTAGGGCCGTTTTCGCTTTTGTTTTGGCAACCCACATATGTAGTGACTTTTGTATCACTTTTAACTGCCATTGTGGCTTGTAAATGGTTAATATTATGTTGTATATGTATTTCAATGTTTGGTTGGGTTTCGGACGGGTCGGTTACTATTCATGGTCGACTCTGGATTTCATTTCTTTTATTTTGGGTTATTTTGCCCTTTAGCCTTGTTTGCGCGCATTATAAGTTTCAGAACGTGATAGATCGCTTTATACTGCACCGTTAGTCCTGGCGAGAGTTGGGCAGGCAGTCCGCTAACCTCTTTGGTTCGCCTTAGGGGAAGGTGGGGCTGTCACAGGTGGTATCAGAGCCTAGGTTTGAATTAGCCTGGGTGTTATAGGAATGCTTGACTTGAGGATTCTATTGTTTATGCCTATTAAGTGTATTCATGTTATTTCTTCCTTTGCTATAGGATGGATGCGAGTGGTGACCCTAGTGCTAGTCCTTCGGGAGTGAGACCTCCCAGAGCACTCCCCGTGATTCCATATCAGATCAGGCAGAAGGGGGCCGTGGTGCGTTGGAGCCCGGCCAACCGCCTTCGACGGTGTGCGTGCCGTGATACTTATGCTTACCCGAACGCCTTAGTTTTGGCGGTAGCGAAGGAGCGTAAGGAGCTTGCTAAGGATAACACTAAGTTGGAAACTGTGGTTGCTACGTTGGAAGCTGAGGTGACTCAGGTTAGGGCAACCAACGAGAAGCAGGCGGCACGTATCATGGAGCTAGAGTATGACGTGCATGAGGCTGAGGACAGAGTTGATGACCTCTGTGACCAATTGAGGGATGCACGCGAGCGCGAGGTTAAGCGAGCTCGCAAAGTTAGGGGTCGTGCTGAGGCGATCCTTAATCTGTGCGACGATGGTCTCGAGGAGTCTAGCGATGAGGCCTCGTATGCGGGGGCCGAGGCCGGGGAGGAGTCTACCCCGTCGCCTGGATCCCAGACCCCAACGACCGACTAGGCCTTGATCTTTAGGCATCTTTTGGATAGTTGGTGGTTTTGTATGTACATAGGGATAGGGATAGAGCCTTAGCTAACCGTTTTGGATGTTGGGTTAGCTACGTGTAAATCTCTTTTGATAGGCCAATCCTCGGGAGGATCGTTTATGTACGTACGTGCTTTGGCCGTACTTGACTTGACTGATTGTATATATGTGTTTGGCTTGTATGTATGTGTGTTTGTGATCATGTTTGCAATGTATAAATATGTGTTATTATGAAAGTTTTGCGTGTTACTTACATGCCTTGTACTGCTTTGGTTTAGTACTTTTGTCTAGACCGAGTGAAACCCATGGAAGGTACACGGAGTGGCCGGGGACGCGGGCGCGGTGTTAGACAACCCGCACCGGTTAGGGAAACGGGGGAAACCTCTACTGGACCCAATCCTGGACCGCAAATAGATCCGAATGTGCAAATAGCTGCTGCTATGCAGTAAATGACCAATTTACTAGCACAAGTAGTGCAACAACAGGGCCAGAACCCAAACCCTAACCCCGAAAACCCTGGCCATCATATTGAGAGCGAAGATAGAGCTCTAGAACGTTTTCAAAAGTTTTCCCCGCCAAAGTTTGTTGGGAGACCCGACCCTGACGTTGCTGAGAAATGGCTCGAGAAGATGGTTGATATATTTGCAGCTCTACATTACCCAGACGAACGGCAGGTGAATTTTGCCGTGTTTCAACTTGAGGGGGCTGCCCGTTCCTGGTGGAACGTAATTAGGCAGAAATGGGAGCGGGAGCAGACGCCTAGGACTTGGGTGAACTTCATCCGAGAATTTAATGCAAAGTTTTTTCCTCCTCTAGTCCAGGAGAGGAAGGAGGACG
This sequence comes from Coffea canephora, assembly GCA_036785865.1. NCBI lineage: Eukaryota > Viridiplantae > Streptophyta > Magnoliopsida > Gentianales > Rubiaceae > Coffea > Coffea canephora. Next base: position 23,356,885 of record CM071922.1, read on the forward strand.
AGTTTATCCGGCTCCGGCAAGGGGCTCAGACTGTGGCGGAATATGAGAGTCAGTTCACCCGCCTGTCTAAATTCGCGCCTGAGCTAATCATGACTGAGCAACGATGGGTGAGGCGCTTTATTCAGGGTTTGAACGTTGAGATCCAGAAAGACCTCGCGGCGGCTCAAATCTCCACGTTTAGCGAGGCAATGGAAAAAGCCCAACGAGTTGAGAGTGCACGGCTGCAGGTCCGAAACTTCCAGGCTAAGAAGCGTGGTTTTCCTGGGAGTACGTCTGGACAAGGTGAGAAGAGCACTCCCTCGAAATTGGACGAGGAACGGGTGGTGGCCGACAATCGGGTTCAGGCAGAGGGACTCCGTTTAGGGGTGGTCAAGCTGGCCGAGGACAGAGGGGAATTGCTCAGAGTGGTTCGGCTTCGGCACCTCGCGGTCCCTGTGGGCACTGTGGGAAAACAAACCACACCGAGGATAATTGCTGGAGGAAACAGGGTAAGTGCCTGCGGTGTGGAAGTGCGGACCATCAACTAGCTACTTGTCCGGTCCTGAAACAAGACGGAAAGGGGAGCCAACCAACGTCGAGGACCAATACTGGACCAGCCAAGGGAGACGGATCCAAACCTAAGGTGCCGGCTAGGGTGTATTCCTTAGAGCCCCATCAGGTTCCAGAATCTTCTGAGGTCGTAGAAGGTACGATCCCTATTTTCCACCGTTTTGCCAAAGTTTTAATTGATCCTAGTGCCACTCATTCGTTTGTTAACCCTGATTTCATGTGTGGCATCGATATAAAACCTGCTAGTTTACCATATGACTTAGAAGTTAGTACTCCTACGGGAAATCAACGTTTGGTGACTAGTATGGTTTATAGGGATTGCGATGTATGGATTGGTGAAAAGAGATTTTTAGGAGACCTGATTAGCTTGTCCATTAAGGGGTACGATGTGATTCTGGGTATGGACTGGCTAGCCAAATATAACGCCCAACTGGATTGTAAAACGAAAATAGTAGAATTTCGTATTCCTGGTGAGGCAACTTTGAGATTAGATATAAGGGGTAGGTTAGCCTCATCCGCTCTAATTTCGGGCATTCGAGCTAGGAAACTGATAAGTAGAGGGGCGCAAGGATTTTTTGCCTTTTTAATTAATACCCCTACGGATAAGTTAAAAGTGGAAGACATGGCCGTAGTAAGGGAATTTCCGGATGTATTTCCTGATGAGTTAGTAGCCTTACCTCCGGAAAGGGAGATAGAATTTCGAATAGATCTTTTACCTGGAACCGCACCCATCTCAAAAACCTCTTACCGTATGGCGCCTGCAGAACTAAAGGAGCTTAAGTTGCAATTACAAGACCTTTTGGAGCGGGAATTCATTCACGAGAGTGAGTCTCCTTGGGGAGCTCCTGTCCTATTTGTGAAGAAAAAGGACGGAACCTTGAGGATGTGCATTGACTATAGGGGCTGAACAACGTAACCATCAAGAATAAGTATCCACTGCCTCACATCGACGAGTTGTTTGACCAGCTGCAAGGAGCAGTGGTCTTCTCCAAGTTGGACCTCCGACAGGGATACTATCAGTTGTTAATAAGGAAGGAGGACATTCCGAAGACTGCTTTCAACTCAAGATACGGGCATTACGAGTTCGCCGTTATGCCCTTTGGACTGACCAATGCTCCAGCCGCCTTCATGGACCTAATGCATAGGGTTTTCAAACCCTATCTAGACCGATTTGTCGTTGTGTTCATTGATGACATTTTGGTCTACTCTAAGACACGCGAGGAGCATGAGGAGCATTTGAGAGTGGTATTGCAGACGTTACGGGAACATCAAATGTATGCCAAGTTTAGTAAATGCGAGTTCTGGTTGAAGAAAGTAGCATTCCTAGGGCACGTGATCTCCCACGAAGGTATTTCGGTGGACCCGGCGAAGGTTGAGGCCGTGACAAATTGGAAGAGGCCAGAAACTCCCACGGAAATTCGTAGCTTTCTAAGGCTAGCTAGGTATTACCGACGGTTCATTAAAGATTTTTCCAAACTGGCAGGACCTTTAACTGACCTGACGAAGAAGCATGGTCAATTTATCTGGAACGCCCGATGCGAAACGAGTTTTCAGGAATTAAAGAGAAGATTGACCATGGCTCCGGTACTGGTTTTACCAAATGGAGTGGACGGGTTTGCGGTTTATGCGGACGCGTCGCGAGAAGGCTTGGGGTGTGTTTTGATGCAGAATCGGAATGTGATTTCTTTCGCCTCTAGGAAATTGAAGCTTCATGAGCAGAATTACCCGACTCACGATTTAGAACTAGCCGCAGTTGTCTTTGCACTGAAAAAGTGGAGGCATTACCTATATGGGGTGACCTTCGAAGTGTACTCGGATCATAAAAGTCCTAGGTACCTCTTCTCCCAGAAGGAATTGAACATGAGGCAACGAAGGTGGATGGAATTCCTGGAAGATTACGACTGCACAATCAACTACCATCCGGGAAAGGCAAATGTGGTAGCAGATGCTTTGAGTCGTAAGATGCAAGTAGCAGGGTTGATGATTAAGGAGTGGGATTTATTAGAATCCGTGTGCGAGTGGAGACCCTATCTTGGGAGCCATAAGGTGTTATTTGGCAATGTTAGGGTGACCTCCGCTCTACTGGAACGTATAAAAGGGGCGCAAGGCGAAGATTTGATGGTACAGAAGTGGAGAGAGAAAGTGGAAAAGGGAGAAACTACGGACTTCAATTTGAGTCCTGAGGGCATTTTGAAATATCGAAACCGAATAGTGGTACCAAAGGAAGAGTCGATGAAAATGGAAATTCTGGAGGAAGCTCATTGGTCTAAGTATACAATTCATCCGGGCAGCAGCAAGATGTACCAAGACCTGAAAGGAACCTATTGGTGGGACAATATGAAGAAGGAAATCGCTCAGTACGTGCAGAAATGTCTCATTTGCCAATAGGTGAAAGCGGAGCATCAAAAACCATCGGGTTTGTTACAACCCTTGGAGATACCCGAGTGGAAGTGGGAAAACATTACAATGGACTTCGTTTCAGGGTTACCAAGGACGCAAAGAGGACACGATGCCGTTTGGGTGATCGTTGATCGATTAACCAAGTCGGTTCATTTCTTGCCATTAAACATGAAGTATTCAATGGATAAGTTGGCCCGACTGTACATGGATGAAATAGTAAGACTACACGGTGTCCCTGTGAGCATCGTCTCCGATCGGGATCCACGATTCGTATCTCGGTTTTGGCAAAAGTTTCAAGAAATTCTGGGGACTAAACTCAATTTGAGCACGACCTATCATCCTCAGACGGATGGCCAGTCAGAACGGACAATTCAAACTCTCGAGGACATGCTGCGAACTTGCATTCTGGACTTTGGAGGCAACTGGGGTCAACACATGACCTTGGTAGAGTTTGCGTACAACAACAGCTTCCATTCGTTGATTCAAATGGCTCCGTACGAAGCTCTCTACGGACGCAAGTGCCGGTCGCCGATTTACTGGGACGAAGTTGGCGAAAAGAAAGCACTGGACCCGGCAACCATTCCATGGATGGAAGAGGCTCAGGAGAAGGTCAAGTTGATACGGCAACGACTTCAAACAGTTCAGAGTCGACAAAAGAGCTACGCGGATATTCGAAGAAAAGACTTGGAGTTTGAAGTTGGAGACTGCGTATTTCTCAAGATCACACCCTTACGAAGTCTTACAGCGGGTAAAGGAAAGAAGCTTCAACCGCGGTACGTCGGACCCTACAAGATTCTTCAGAGGGTTGGAGCGGTCGCATATCGATTGAAACTGCCATCCAGTCTCTCTCGAATCCACGACGTGTTTCACGTTTCGATGCTAAAGAAGTACCATCCTGACCCATCCCATGTATTGCAACCGGAGGATATCGAAGTAGATGAATCACTGGCCTATGAAGAGAAACCGGTCCAAGTGCTCGATCGAAAAGTCAAAGAGCTCAGAAACAAGCGGATTCCGCTAGTGAAGGTGCTATGGAGAAACCACGGAGTTGAGGAAGCTACCTGGGAGATGGAAGAGGAAATGCAAAAGAAATACCCAAACCTTTTCGAGAATTAAGGTGAGGAATTTCGAGGACGAAATTCTTTTAAGGGGGAGAGAGTGTGAGAACCCGTAAAATCCTAATATTTTTCCTAGGGTTTATTTCCCCTTAATTGCATGTTTTCTGCATTTTCTGGCTTAGGAATATTTTCCTGGTGAATTTTATGAGTAATTATAGTTTTTAGATAATTTTTCTAGTATTGGAGAATTTTTAGAAAATTAAGAATATATATTGGACGTGGGACCTACTAGTGCGAAAAGTTCGGAAAAATTCGGCCAATAAGGTTAAGTTTCGGATACTGTGTAAAATTTATCGGGTGTTAAGAGATAAGTAGAGTGTGTTAAATGATTGATGTGAGAGAGAAAAAGAAGTGATAAGATTGCATTAATGAGGTGACAAGTGTCACCCTCTTATTGGTTTTACTTTAAGATTTACTATTCACTATTTTGACTTTTGACCAAATTGAGTAAATATCTTGAAAAATTGTTCAAAAATCACCATTTTCTTCTCCTCCATGGCCGGTTCTTCCTTGAGCCAAGAAGAAAGAAATTCTTCAACTTTCTAGCTTCCATTTCACTCAATCTTCCAAAACCAACCACATAAATTAGATTCTACTCCATAAAATCTATCCATTGGGTGCTAGTGAGTGGTCTAGTGAAATTTGTTTGAAGAGCTAAGGTGTCCAACATCTCTATCTCTCTTGTTTACTTGGTAAGTGGTGTGCGACTTCCCTCTTATACTTAATAAAGCTTAAATTATGCTTAGTAGTGGCTAAAGTGATGGATTATGTGATTTATTTCTTGATTTGAAGAGTTTTGGTGAAGTTTTCAATTTTATGATGAATTTTCTGATTTAATATGAATGGGATGTTGTGGCCATCTATGATGGTTGATAATGAGGGGTAATGACTCATGTGGCGGTGAATTGGTGTTAATAGCAACTAATTTTGGGTTTGGAGTGAATTGTGAAATGTTAGGGTTTTTCAACCCCTAATTCTGTCCGGTTTTGGATCATAGGGTTAGAGGCCGAATTGGACTTTGCTCAAAACATGAAAGTTGTAGGTATTGATGAGTTTGAAGTGCCTACAAAATTTCAGGTCATTTGGATTTGTGTAGAGTGAGTTATGTCGATTTTACTGTTGTTGGTCTGGGTTGCTCAGAATGTGAAAACTGCGCTTGTAATCGTTTGTTTTGACTGGAATTGGTTTGGATTTTGAAGTTGGTGTCTTCTGATGAAATGTAGCTGGATGTCTTAGCTAACATATGCCTTTGGAATTTCGGCATTTGGACTTGTATAGACTGAGTTGTGTTCATTACAGCATAGTGCGATTTGGGAACCTGCAATTACGGTTCAGGTTGTGGTATTCTGCATTTTGGCCTAGTTGTGCTAGGATTTGGACTGAGTGGCCTTCTACATTGTTGTATCCCTGTTCCATAGCTTCGAAACGGTGGGTCTTACACCCCCATCCGATAATCATAGTGAAATTGACGCCATTACCGCAAAATAAGGGCAAAACAGTTTTTCTATTCGGGGCCAAGACTAATGCTATTTCTAATTTCTGATTTGCTATCATGCTTATTTATGCATATGAGACCCTATTGGGGTTGTGTTCAGCATTGTTTTATGACTCGTTATCGAGTCTCATTGTATTTGCTTGCTTGTTCTAGGAGGAAACGGTGGTGCACGACGTTCGTTTAACGACGGTGCATGAAACATCATTTTCTCACTTGGTGAGTATACTACTCACTTAAATGTTCTAATATGGCTTTGCTATATGTGGTTGTGTTGCCTTGAAGGCTTATTTGGATATTGTAATTGATTAAGGTGAGGGTGTACTTGACCGCCCTCACCCCTTTTGATAGTATCATTGATTGTCTACTGTTTCACTGTCTTACTGAACTTGATATATGAGTCATTGCATTCCACTTCATGGAAACTGATTTGGTGTTGTTTGGACGAATGTCCAACGACCTTACTGCATTACTGAGCTCAACCCCGTAGATAGTCAATTGAATCGAGCCGGCGAGGGCTTGGTCGTGAAAATTGACATGCCTCGGGGACTGTACTGCGGAATCTTGTGGTAATGAGACCTTTGGTTCCGGTATACTCGAGTATTACCAAAATGACTGAATGGAGTGCGGGCCCGGTTGGGGAATGTTGGGTGGAAGGAATGGAAGTAAAGAGTTGTCTACGGTTGGTTATTTCTTTACATTGACGGAGGGTCAATGAGGTTGGATCAAGAATATAAGCGAGGAAATGGGCTCTTGAGAGCCGTCCGTATCCTTTCACTGATTTGATTTACTTCTTATTTGCATACTTGAACTGAACGGTTATGCTTATGTGATCTTAGCTGCTATGGTGGTTGTATCCTCACTGGGCATATAGCTCACCCCGTTTCTTTTGTTTTCCTTACAGGAGTATGACTCTTTTGGAATGAATTTTGTTAAATGGTTGCCGAATGAACTAGATGAATGCCTCTTTTGTATTGTATATAAAATGGGACCCTAAATGTATCATTAGGGCCGTTTTCGCTTTTGTTTTGGCAACCCACATATGTAGTGACTTTTGTATCACTTTTAACTGCCATTGTGGCTTGTAAATGGTTAATATTATGTTGTATATGTATTTCAATGTTTGGTTGGGTTTCGGACGGGTCGGTTACTATTCATGGCCGAATCTGGATTTTATTTCTTTTATTTTGGGTTATTTTGCCCTTTAGCCTTGTTTGCGCGCATTATAAGTTTCAGAACGTGATAGATCGCTTTATACTGTACCGTTAGTCCTGGCGAGAGCTGGGCAGGCAGTCCGCTAACCTCTTTGGTTCGCCTTAGGGGAAGGTGGGGCTGTCACATAGGATTGCTTTAAGATTAAGTGAGAGGGTCCTAAGGATTAGATCCCATATTGTGCCAAGATTAGAAGTTAGTTAAGGTGATTATACTTATGTTTCCATAGTTTGTCAAGGAATAATTTCCAAATGTATGCCATCGCTTTCGCCAATGAACATTTTTAAGAGAAACCGCCTTAGCTAATTCCTCTAAAAATTACTTTCATCAATTTTTTTAACTCCTTGAATCATCTTTCACCTATTTTCATAGAGAAAAGGCAAGAAACAAGTTAAATAAACTCAATGAATTTATCGCATGAATCCAACCAACCATTATTCACTATTTTTGTTAGAATAATGCTAGTGTTTAAGAATTTAGATTTATTTGAAGGCAACTTTCATTACTCAACAATTATCAAATCATTCATAGTTGATAGTCAAACAACTATAAAGTATAAGCACAAGTTCTCAAACTAACAAATCATGAAAAAACATAATGAAAAAACTCATATGGAATATACGGGGAGTGGCTGGCCGCGCAACGGTCAGGCGTCTGAAAAAACAATTGCGTATGCATTCAATCTCTTTCCTAGTGATTTTAGAGCCAATGGTCGACGTTTCTCAGCTCAATGCATTTAGGCTAAAGTTTGGTTTCATCCTGCAGTAAGTAATATAACCAACAAAATCTGGGTGTTATGGCAGTCGGAATTTGCAGTTAATGTATTAATTAATTCAGAGCAATTCATTCATGTAACTGTCACACATGTGTCTTGGAGGAGTGAGGTTTGTTGTTCTTTCGTTTACGCTAAGTGTTCTCCAGTTGAAAGGCGCAGTCTTTGGGTTGATTTAATGTCAATCTTGGGGAACCTGGTGTCTAAGCCATGGATTGTGGGGGGAGATTTTAATGTGATAGCAATTGAAGACGAATATTTGGTGCGAGCTTCACAAGATTTAGCAGCAATGTGATTTCGCTGAATGCATCTCCAACTGTGGAGTGAAAACTATGACAGCTAGCTGGAGTCAGTACACTTGGACTGGTGTTCGCCAAGGATGATGCGTATGGAAGCGTTTAGATAGAGTCTTGACGAATGTAGCGTGGTAGCTGCAATTTCCAGCTTCAGGAGTTCAACACTTGAACAGAACTACCTCAGATCATAGTCTGTTGCTACTGCAGATTGAAGCTGAAAGGCGAGTAGGACCAGCGCCTTCAAGTTCCAACATATGTGGATTAAACATTTAGAATTTTTGGGAGTGGTGGAGCAAAGCTGGAAACAGCCACTAGAAGGCTACGGAATGTTTCTTTTTGCGCAAAAACTGAAACGGTTGAAGAGAGCTCTAAGTGAGTGGAATAGGAATGTGTTTGGAAATATATTTGAGAACACAGCAAGGACTAAAGAGGAAGTTCGACAAAAAGAGCTACGACTGGAAGAGGAGGACAACGAGGAAACGAGGATGCAATTGAGTCATGCTAAAGCCAATCTACTTAAGTGTCTCGCAAACAAGGAGATCTATTGGAAGCAAAAGGATAGGGTAAATGGTGAAAGAGGGTGACTCGAACACAAGAGTTTTTCACTCTAAGCTACTGGACAAGCGAGCGAAACTCTCTATCCACCGGATAAAAAACTCACAAGGCAGCTACATAGAGAATGACCAGGGCATTGGTGCAGAGGCTGTGAGGACCTGAAATTTCCTTTAGCATTTCCTCCCATTTTTGAAAAATTAATTTATATTTCTTTACTTGACTATTTAACTATTTACTAGCCCTAAATTTCATGGTGATTTCATTAGTTGAGTCAAGAGTTTCACTTTTACTTTTAAAGTTAGAGTAAGTTAGGGTTTGGTGCATTTTGGTAGTGTGATCGATTGGTGAGGTGTGTGCACTAAATTTGGTGGATAAGAGTGAGTATTAGGTAAGAGGAATTGTGTGATTAGAAGTGCTAATAATAAGTTAATGAATCATAAGTTAAAACAAAAGTACAAGGGAGTTAAGGGAAATAGGCTTGAACCTATGTGCGCCGTTTGTTATCGGATGAGTACACTGTTTGACCAATACTTTCTTACCATAATCTCCTTGTTTTTATTTCATTTAATTTCCCTTAAAGTAACCCTTAAGTCAGCCACCATTATTGACTAAGGAAAAGGAAAAGAGAGAAGAAATAGTTGGGTGACAGTTGTCAACCATTAAACCAAATGTTTGACCAAGACCATTTCCTTTCTTCTTATCTTTCTTTTGGACCAAAATTCCTTCATTTTTTCTTCATGGTGGACGAAATTGAGAGAGAAAAGAAGAGAGAAAAACTTTCAAATTCCATCTTGATTTCCTTGGTTGATTTGTGAAAAATCCAAACACCAAACCAAATCTACACCGATTAATCTTAAGTTAGGCTTGAAGGGCAGCTTTTGGTTGAGTTACTTGGGGAAGAAAGTTCTTGAGTTGCTTGTTATCTTGGAGTTTTGAGGGAAGATTTCTAGAAAACATCTCTTTTTACTTGTTTCTTGAGATTTATGCAAGATATGTTATGATTGAAGTTGAAAGAAACATGTTTATGGTAATTTCATGGTTTTGCTAGAGTTTGGTGAAGTTGTTGCTAGGGTTTGGTTAATTTTCAGCTTAGGTATATGTTTGTTATAGCTAGTTTTGTGACTAAAATAAGTACTCTATGTATCCTATATCTTGTGAACTTGATTGGGGCTGTCTTGTGGTGAAAGTGTAGCCTTGAAATGGCTGGAAAAATTGGTAAACACAAAGGAAGTGCTGCTCAAATTTTCCCGCAGGAGATTCTAAGCAGTCTTGGGAAATCTGTCATATCTTGGTGTAGAAAAATCCAAATTTGAGTTCTGCTTGTTGCATTGGACACTAGATTCAGAGTACCTTCTACTATGAAAATTTCAGAATTTTCTTCAATTCCTATGAATATCTGTGATTTTCCAAATTTGGCTGAATTTCAATTCCTGTTCTGTCTTTCGACTGGATAAGGCAGCCAATTGAGATTGGATTTTGACTGACTTGTGGATAGAATCTTATAAAGATATCTTCTGAGAAATTGTAACTCTTTGAATCTATTTTCCGACAGTATAAAGTTTATGAATTTTGGACTTAAGAACCTTGAGATATGATTTTTCAAGTAGCATCGCTCAAAACTGGAAACATTCTGTTTTCCTAAATTGTCCTTACTTTCATTTCCAATTTTAAGTTGGAGTTGTTAAACCATTTTGAGCATGGTTTATGATTGGAATGAGGAAATTCTTGGTTACTCATGTCCCTTAGGTCTAAATGTTTCTCTTTACACTCCAAAACCATGTTTGCACCTTTGTACTAGTAGTTACTCGGATTTTCTTTGGTTCACTGAAACTTTGGATGGTTGAACCATAATATTTTCTCTTGGTTATTCTTAGGGTTTGTCGGTGACCAAGGGCATAATCCGGAAGGAAATTTTTGACATTATTTTACTTAAACTGGTGAGTGTTCTTTGCATGTTGTGCTTCCAATGACTATGTGGATTGTTGTGAATGTTTGCTTAAATGTTAAATGTTTTTCAATGATTGTTAAATGAATTTTCGATAGGCGAGTGTGCACTTTATTGCACTCGACCTAAGTGAACGTGAAATATTCAATGATTAAATGATTGAATGTTACTTGTGCATGAATGTAAGCCTTTTGGCTGAACTGGGCGCTTGCCCTTCATTGCCAGTCGACTCGAGCCAGAAACGGACTCGGTCGGGCTGCTGGTGACCCTAGGACAATGTTTGGTATGCTTGAGTATTACCACGAAGTCTAGTGGAGAACTGGCCAGTGAATTCAATACAATGATATCAATGAATGAATGACAAGATCACTGACGGAGTTTTCACTTGCAAACGTTTTCTAATGTCGAAGGGATAAGAAAAATGGTTGGCGAATGAATGAATGAATGACTTGAATGAATGGCTCTAAGTGAGCGGTATCTTTCCAATGATTGAGTGTTTATTTTTTTGAATGACTGGATATTACTGTGCAAAGTATACAAATTGTTAAATGTAATGTTTCCATGGTTTCTCTACCTGATTGCTTGTTTAGGAACCTCACTGGCATTTTAGTTCATTCCTTTAGTTTTGTTTTTCTTACAGGAATGGAGGTCTGAAGCAACTAAGTGTGAACTAGAGTGTATAACTCTTGTACTATTACTTTTGGTTGATAGGAGCTATTTTGACATTTGATGTTGTATCATACATTTGGCTTTTGGGTTGTAAATAAGTTTACATTTTGGTTGAATTGTAGAACTTATATGTTATTATGGAGGCTTGAATGATTAATCTTGAGAGTTGATTGAATGAGTGAGTAAGTCCTGGCGAGAGTAGGGTAGGCAGTCCGCCAAACCCTTGGGTACGTCCTAGGGGGAAGGTGGGGTCGTCACAGAGGCAGTGTGAGGACCCGCAAATTTCTTATGTTTTTCCTCAAAAATACCTTTTATTTGAAAATTATTATTTATTAAAGCCTCCTACCCAATTATTCCACAATAAGTGCAGATAAACCTAGAAAGTAGGGTTTCACTCTTCGTTTTCAAGATTGGAGCAAAATTAGGGTTTTCGCAATTTTTCGCCGGATGAATTTTCGGTATGGAGCAAGGATCAAATTTGGTGATTAAAAGTGACTTTTAAGTGAGAAATAATATGTGATTAGGAGTAATGATATAAAGTTAGTGAATGGGAAGTAAAAACCCTAGTACGTGTGTTTTTAAGAAAAACGGCGCGAACGGGTGGGTCCCGCGCACTACCGATTGAACGCATCAATTGACCACCACTTTCTTACCATACAAGTTTATTGATATTTGAGCAAAATATCCTCTTAATTGTCAGCTTGTTTGACCGAAAATTAGAGGCTAGAAATAGTAAGGAAAGAAAGAGAAAAATGAAAGGTGGAGGTGGCGACACTTGTCGCCATCCTAGAGTTTCTTGGCCAAGTGAGTAACTAACCTTCTTAAACCAATTTTCTGCACTTTCCCTTCATTATTTCTGCTCCATAGCCGACCAAAGAGAGAGAGAAAAGAGAGAACAAGAACAACTTTCTTCTTCTTGAATCTTAGCAATCCAAGTGACAAATCAAATTTCCAAACCGGTTAAAGTGCTAATTGTGAGTTGGAAAGCTTGAGGAACCAAGAAATATCAAAGGGGGTGAAGGATCACTCTACCAAGCCTTGCTTTTGAGGTACCAACATTTGATCATGATCTTTGTTGCTTTGAATCTTGCTTTAAGATGTTATTTAGCTTAAGTTTTGGCTTGATTTCAAGATGTGCAAGTAGTTGTGATGATTATTGGATGAGATATGCAAGTTAGGGTTTAATAATTTTCTGCCTAAACTTGTTGTATAGTTAGTATATGTTGTATATAAGGTTATATAAGGGGCTTTGGTAGTGATTGGAACTAGAAATTTGAGAAAGTTTCATTGAAGACAAAAAATTCCAGAATCTGGAAAATTTGTTCTCCTTTCTGTCCGGTTTTGTAGCCCTATGTTAGAGGCCAAATTTGTGACGCCCCACATCTCCCTAAGACGGACCAAAGGGTATCCGCGGACGCCTGCCTAGCTCTCGCCAGGACTCAAGCAATTTCATTCAATTTAAATCCGAACTAAACACATCGAAGAGAACAACATGAATACAAATAATGCGGAAACGTTCAAGCATAAAATCATCCATTACTCCACCCATAGATAGGGCGTTCAAGATACAACTTAAATCCAAAATAAACGTCAGGCCCAAAAGTTACACTTCAATTCCAAAAGTACAATCCCCACAAAGGACATAGCCACTAACAATAGAAAACCTTAAAACAAAAATACAGCGAAGGGTTTTCTCCAAACTTCTCCGAGATTCGGACCTGTTAAGGAAAACAAACTATAGGGTGAGCAAAACGCTCGTGAGGTCAAGAACACACATGCAAGCACTTTGTTCAAATAGCAATCCCAAATTTAATAAACTAAACCATGACCCTTCAATAATCAATCATTCGAACAGGAAAAGTAATCAGAAACAATTCAAGGATATAGTAGCTCTCAGGAGCTAAGTTCCACTCGATCTGCCGATGTCATTCGTATACCTTCCCGCGTTGACCCTCCTGTCAACCGGGTCGGTATTTCCATTACCGTAGATCACCACTTACTTCCCTCCGTCCACCGTACACCTCAAGGGCCCACAAGTCATTTATAAGGCGATACTCCACGAATATGCCAAGCAAGACCTCTCATTAGGTCGAGCTTATATATATCTCATGGCTCGCCCCAGTCCCCGACCAAGCCCATTGCCGGCTCGAGTCCAAGGTCGGCCTATGAGTTTGGGCGTCCCCCATTCATTTAAAAGTCGAGGAGGTTCACTCCATCGACGTATGTATTCATAACATACCATTGCATTTCAGTCATTCATTCAATACATTTCATTCATTCAATACACCTCAATCATTCATTTGAAATTAGAACGAGTGCGATAAAGTATGCACCCGCCTTTATGTTTAAAATTCCAACAATTACCACAAATAAGCAAGTATCAAAATTCACACACTTGACACTCACCGAGCAATTCAATAAGAATTATTTTCTGGGAGTTCAAGTGTCCACTGTGAGATCCTCTTGAAGGTCTTCTTGTGCGCCTGGCAATTAATAGTTGATAATCACACAATTAACCCACTTATCAAGAAGATTGTACACTAGTACAATCTAAGGATTATTTCGCAAAAGGAACCTCAATTACACGTAAACCGAGGTTCAACTTGCCTTTTATTATGTACAATATTATTTGAGTTTTTATCATGAAAATCGAGGGCAAAACGTTTGAATAATACTAAAAGAATTAAAAATTTTGGAAAAACTCCTTTGCCTTGAAATTTGAGAAATTTGAGTTTTATCCTAAATCTTTGAAAATTTGTATCTCTCTCGATATAAGCCCAAAATTGGTAAACTTTATACCGTTGGAAACCTTTTGGAAAGTGTTAAAATTTCTTAGAAGACACCTTTCCATGAATCGAAGTGAAAAGTGTTCAAAAATGAGCTTGAAGATGCAGGATTGGTTTACAAGGCAGAATTAAGTTGGATTTCGGCCAACTTTGGAAATTCGGCACGATTCACACGTTGCAAACCGGCCTCTGAAATTTGTAGCTCAATTAGTGTTACAAGTGAGGTTTATAACAAAACAAGCGGATCAAGAATCGGAGTTTCGAGTACCGAGATACGGTAGCCCGAAGTTGGGGAAATTTAAGACTGGAGAAGAATTTCCAGATTTGAACCTCCAACACTAGAAATTTAATTGGGTATCGAAACGAACTTGGATTGGTACCAAAATTGGCAGTATTTTACTCCCATATGAAAGGTACCGCTCTATCAAATTTCAGGGAAAAATACCTTCGGAAAGATAGTTAATTAGTCAACCAAAGTTCAGGAAAAATTCTATGGCAATCTGCCTTTTGACTTCCATTTCCAAATTCAAATCGTTTAACCATGAAAACTATCCAACCATGGTTCATTTGTGAAATAAAGGTCTAAGATACATCCATGATACCTTTGGTAAGTGATGAGCATCAAGAACTTCAATTAATAAAATCATTCCCAAGTTTTGCCCCAAATCAGTCCAAATACTACGTTTTTCCAAAACAGGGCAGTCCTCTTGTTTTAGTCACAACTCAATCAATTTAACTCGGAATGAGGCATGGTTTATGGTGTTAGAAAATACATTCATAGGACTAAAAGTTCACAGAAGAAAATGTTCTGAAATTCGGCAAGCAACCAGCTTAAAATTGAGCCTCAAGTTGCTGCCTCTACAAGCCATTCCAGCAAATCCGAGAGACAGGACAGCTAACTTAAACCGTTTGGTTCGGATCACTCACAAAGAATCAGAATGTGAATTTTATCTCAAATTAAAGCCAGGAATGTCTAGTTTCAAACGCCACCAACGGCACTTGATTTCGACACCCGAGGACAGAGTTATGGCCAAAATGCTACCGCTGGACAGGGTTACCCGAAAATGATTTTCCAGCTTGCCTAGTTCACGAATAAATTCATTTGCCCATCCAAACGTTAATGTTTTCCAACGAAAATTTTTACACATATAGTATAACATATAAACATCAGGTTCATGCCAATAAATCACCAAGAATGGGCCTTATAGTGGCCGAACAAAACAAGGGCAGTTTCGGAAATTTCTTGTCATGACCTCTACTTTGAGTTTCCAACAATAATACTCCATGAATCCATAATTATAACCATTAAACTACCATTAAATCCAACATTAATCCTCTAATCAGCAACACAACCCAAGTGTGGGAATATAAAGAGCCCACTTTCACATTATACAACCATATCAAGCTAACCAAATGCATGCATGAACTTAACAAGGTACGATAGCTTCCAAACTTCAAGTTTCCAAGAGTGGATCATCACTTACTTTGGTTTGATGTTCAAGCAGAATTTTCAGCCCTCTTTTACCCCAGAAAAACCGTGACTTTCAGCCCTTGTTTGCAGCTCAAAATGATCCTCATGTATCAAGCTAAGTGTGGTGCAAGTTTGGTTGAATTTGGAGATGATTTGGGGTTGGTTTGAGTGAGATTTGTGAGGTGAAATTTTGAAGCAATGGAGTTAGAGAGAGGGGAGGGCTGGTCGGCAATGAGGAGAGAGAAGATGGAGAGTGATCTGATTTCTTTTAGCTTCCAAGAGAAGGTGAAATGAGTGGTGTAAATTCACCCAAAAGTCGACTCTCATTAGGGCGTGTTTGGTGCGATTACGGCTCGATTTTCTCGTGCGTTTGGTTCACTAGTGCACTGAATCTCCAATACATTTATATTCATGTAAGTATTATTCACTCTTAATTATCCCGAAATAAGGGTCTAAAGTCCCTCAAATAAAGTCGCGCGTGTGAAAACGCGTACCGTCAAATTTAACGTTATAACGCGAAACTTCCGAGAAATTCTTATAACGATTGCACTACTAACTATCACTTGAGTATTTATTCATAAGATTACCTATTTTAGAACCATAGTACAAGTCTCCAATATTCCAAGCTTATTGTGCTCCTACGCGGATAAAATCTCCAAGCACTATTCACTATTTTTACTAAACGCGCTCCAGGCAATTAATTTTCTAAACGAATCATTTTAAAAATATAACGAAGTTATATTACCATGTATTTAGGTCTAATAAGACTAGAAAATATTCCTTGGAAATAAAATCCAATTAAATAATTTATTAAGCCATAAATTAGGCATAAAATACTAGTTTTTACGAGTCCTCACAGAATTGGCCTTGGCTTAAAACATGAAAGTTGTAGGGAATGACATTTTAGAGGTGCCTGCAAAATTTCAGGTCAATCGGAGTAGCGTAGCATGAGAAAAGTCGAAATTACCCTTGCTGTCCTGTTTCTACCCGAACCTGAGAACTGCGACTGTAATTGGTTATTTTGGGTTGGAATGCTTCGGATTTGATTGTTGAGGTCTTCTGATGAAATGTAGCCCTGTATCTTAGCTTTCGGATGGCTTTGGAATTACTTGATTTGGACTTCGGTAGCCTGTTTTATGATGTTTACGCCAGAATGCGTTTTGTGAATCTGTTATTGCGGTTTTGGTGTAGTATATTGCATTTTTGACCTAGTTACACTCGAAACTAGATTGAGTGGTCTTCTTCAACATTGTAACCCCTTAAGTTCTGAATATTCCTGAAATATTTTAGGTCAAACGGATTAGTGTATCCTGAGTTATAGACAAAACACTCAGGCCTGTTTTTGACATTAGTTTGTGCTGCGTTTTGAAGTTAGCCTCTGACCGTGCATTTTTCTGTTTTGATCCCGTATGAACTGGGTACTGATCCCTTCATAAAAAATTTAGATCTTGGTCTCAGCTTCAAAACGGTATAAAGTACGTCAAAATCCGAGTTCCGTAGCTCCTGTTATGACCAAAATAATATTGATCGTCAGAACTGCCTTGTATCTGGACAGTTCTGACGGGTACTTTGACACTCAAATTTCATTCTGTTTTGAGTGGATTTAGGTCTTGGCCAAAACATCAAAATTTTAGCCTTATGTCTCAGCTTTCTAATGCCTTTGGAATTTCCTGATTTGGATTTTTGAGCTGGGAGTTATGGTCCAGCGAACAACCCTGTTCGTCACCCTAAGACGTAAATTTCTGGTACTGTTTTCCACAATTTTGACCTGCTTCCATTCAGATCTAGATTAAAGTATCTTCATGAGATTTGTAGCTCTTTCTCATAGCTTCGAAATGGTATCTTGCTCACTTTGATCCGACATTTCTAGCCGAATCTTTGATCAAAACGGTTTGAGATGACAGATTTGGCCGTTTCCTTTTGCCGTTCCGCGCACTTGCATGTGCCAATTTTGCCGTTTCCGTACTTGAGTGTGTCGGCTTTTGCCGTTTTGCTTTTTTTAAGTATGTTAGTAGCCGTTTGTGATATATTGTGATACAATCTTCTATTTCAGACGGTGGTGAGCTAGGTGGAGCCGGTGGGGCCTACTAGCTACTTTTCGCAACGTGAATTTTGTCCTTTTGTTATCCTTGTTCGTTGAGTAAGTATTCAGGCCGCTCTTACGCGTTAGTTGTTTATGTGTTTCGATATCTATGAAAAGGGTACCTAGGCGAGGGTGTATTTTATCGCACTCGACCTAAACCCTAATTTGCGCACATATTTGTACATGACATATGTATATGAATCATTTTGGAACTAAACCCCTTGAGCTTGTGGCTCGGGGCGACTTTCGAATAAATTTTCTGAAGTTTGTGAGTTTGGGGCCCGATCTCCATACCTAGATGGACTATTCGAGCCGGTTAGGGCTTGGTCGAAGTCAGTCCAACCTGGTTTGAGGTCACCAAGTTTATGAACCTGGTTCACTGAGTATGTGGACCAAGTTTGTGACCCGAGCTTGTGACTCAAGCTCAAGTTTGTGATTTCGTTCGCCTGGGCAAGTTTGTGAGGTGACTGGCCAGTGAGGGTGATAAGGTGTTCGGTGGATGTACAAGTGGAGCTCTACGGACCTTATTTGTAGTCGACGGAGTGTCGGCAGGAGATCATACATGGCACATGAATTGGCTTTGGAGCCACCCGTATCCTTATCATGTGATGTTACTTTTCTGCTTTTGCTTTACTCTTACTGAGTAACTGTTGTTACGTGAAATTTACGCTTTTACCCCTGTTTACTTACTAAGCATATAGCTTACCCCTTTCCTTTTGTTTTCCTTAGCAGGGGGCCGAGGCGGGGATCGCTCGGGAAGGTGTTTAGTGTTTCGATTATAGACGAGTCAACTTGTACTTGTTTTAGTTGACTAGTAAGATGTGTATTTGAGTTTTATCTTGTAATTTATTTGAGAACTGTAGTGCTTGAGTGAGTCCCGGCGAGAGTTGGGCAGGCGGTCCGCCGAACCCTCTGGTTCGCCTTAGGGGGAGGCGGGGCCGTCACAGGTGGTATCAGAGCTTAGGCTTCAGATCTCTGTAGTGTATCCTAGGCTTGAAGTTTAGGATACCGGACTGTGGGATTCGATTTGACTTGAAAGTTAAGCGATTGAGGGATAAAACCTATAGCTGCTTTGCGTGGTCTCTGCGCGGAGTGACCCTGGACTAAGTGGTGAATAAGTATGAGGGACTAAGTACCCGTTCGAGCATAAGCTATGAATTGCGAATGTTATGGGCCTTTAATCTTTTCCGTGGTATTTGAGGATCATAGATAGGTACGTCGGGTAGGAATTTTGATTGTAGATGTTTTACTCTTGGGACTGGCCAGCTCGAGACGTGAATCGTCTTATTTCGGATTCTTGTGCCTGAGTACTCCCAAGTTGAAGTGGTATTAGTACCTGAGACTTGTACCTTGGGGAAACATGAACATGTTTTGTTCGACTGGAAAGAGTATAAGAGGTCAATGGACATCTAGTTTGAATGATAAGTGACGTGAGAGACCGGACGAGGTTATTTAACTGGGACCGGGATGATATCGCCCTTACTTTTGATTTGCTTTTATCCCGTTATGACATGACATTGGTTTGAGTATTTGTGCATATGATTATTTGTCTAATTTGACATGTATGGGTGTATTTGATTATCTGCCTTCTTCATATATGGTGTATTATGTGTGTATATGTCTTTTGTGTAATTGGTGTGCTAGAATTCGATTGCTTTTGTCGCTTTACTGCACTCATTCATTAAAATACCCTTTTGAAAAAAAAAAAATTTTCGAGGACGAAATTTCTTTAAGGGGGAGAGAGTGTGAGAACCCGCAAATTTCTTATGTTTTTCCTCAAAAATGCCTTTTATTTGAAAATTATTATTTATTAAAGTCTCCTACCCAATTATTCCACAATAAGTGCAGATAAACCTAGAAAGTAGAGTTTCACTCTTCGTTTTCAAAATTGGAGCAAAATTAGGGTTTTCGCAATTTTCCGCAGGATGAATTTTCGGTATGGAGCAAGGATCAAATTTGGTGATTAAAAGTGACTTTTAAGTGGGAAATAATATGTGATTAGGAGCAATGATATAAAGTTAGTGAATGGGAAGTAAAAACCCTAGTACGTGTGTTTTTAAGAAAAACGGCGCGAACCGGCGGGTCCCGCGCACTACCGATTAAACGCACCAATTGACCACCACTTTCTTACCATACAAGTTTATTGATATTTGAGCAAAATATCCTCTTAATTGTCAGCTTGTTTGACCGAAAATTAGAGGCTAGAAATAGCAAGGAAAGAAAGAGAAAAATGAAAGGTGGAGGTGGCGATACTTGTCGCCATCCTAGAGTTTCTTGGCCAAGTGAGTAACTAACCTTCTTAAACCAATTTTCTGCACTTTCCCTTCATTATTTCTGCTCCATAGCCGACCAAAGAGAGAGAGAAAAGAGAGAACAAGAACAACTTTCTTCTTCTTGAATCTTAGCAATCCAAGTGACAAATCAAATTTCCAAACCGGTTAAAGTGCTAATTGTGAGTTGGAAAGCTTGAGGAACCAAGAAATATCAAAGGGGGTGAAGGATCACTCTACCAAGCCTTGCTTTTGAGGTACCAACATTTGATCATGATATTTGTTGTTTTGAATCTTGCTTTAAGATGTTATTTAGCTTAAGTTTTGGCTTGATTTCAAGATGTGCAAGTAGTTGTGATGATTATTGGATGAGATATGCAAGTTAGGGTTTAATAATTTTCTGCCTAAACTTGTTGTATAGTTAGTATATGTTGTATATAAGGTTATATAAGGGGCTTTGGTAGTGATTGGAACAAGAAATTTGAGAAAGCTTCATTGAAGACCAAAAATTCCAGAATCTGGAAAATTTGTTCCCCTTTCTGTCCGGTTTTGTAGCCCTATTCTAGAGGCCGAATTGGCCTTGGCTTAAAACATGAAAGTTGTAGGGAATGACATTTTAGAGGTGCATGAAAAATTTCAGGTCAATCGGAGTAGCGTAGCATGAGAAAAATCAAAATTACCCTTGCTGTCCTGTTTCTACCCGAACCTGAGAACTGCGACTGTAATTGGTTATTTTGGGTTGGAATGCTTCGGATTTGATTGTTGAGGTCTTCTGATGAAATGTAGCCCTGTATCTTAGCTTTCGGATGGCTTTGGAATTACTTGATTTGGACTTCGGTAGCCTGTTTTATGATGTTTATGCCAGAATGCGTTTTGTGAATCTGTTATTGCGGTTTTGGTGTGGTATATTGCATTTTTTACCTAGTTACACTCGAAACTAGATTGAGTGGTCTTCTTCAACATTGTAACCCCTTAAGTCCAGAATATTCCTATAAAATTTTAGGTCAAACGGATTAGTGTATCCTGAGTTATAGACAAAACACTCAGGCCTGTTTTTGACATTAGTTTGTGCTGCGTTTTGAAGTTAGCCTCTGACCGTGCATTTTTCCGTTTTGATCCCATACGAACTGGGTGCTGATCCCTTCATAAGAAATTTAGATCTTGGTCTCAGCTTCAAGATGGTATAAAGTTCGTCAAAATCCGAGTTCCGTAGCTCCTGTTATGACCAAAATAATATTGACCGTCAGAACTGCCTTGTATCTGGACTGTTCTGACGGGTACTTTGACACTTAAATTTCGTTCTGTTCTGAGTGGATTCAGGTCTTGACCAAAACATCAAAGTTTTAGCCTTATGTCTCAGCTTTCTAATACCTTTGGAATTTCCTGATTTGGATTTGTGAGCTGGGAGTTATGGTCCAGCGAACAACCCTGTTCGTCACCCTAAGACGTAAATTTCTGGTACTGTTTTCCACAATTTCGACCTGCTTCCATTTAGATCTAGATTAAAGTGTCTTCATGAGATTTGTAGCTCTTTCTCATAGCTTCGAAATGGTATCTTGCTCACTTTGATCCGACATTTCTAGCCTAATCTTTGATCAAAACGGTTTGAGATGACAGATTTGGTCGTTTCCTTTTGCCGTTCCGCGCACTTGCATGTGCCAATTTTGCCGTTTCCGTACTTGAGTGTGTCGGCTTTTGCCGTTTTGCTTGTTTTAAGTATGTTAGTAGCTGTTTGTGATATATTGTGACATAATCTTCTATTTCAGACGGTGGTGAGTTAGGTGGAGCCGGTGGGGCCTACTAGCTACTTTTCGTGACGTGAATTTTGTCCTTTTGTTATTTTTGTTCGTTGAGTAAGTATTCAGGCCGCTCGTACGCGTTAGTTGTTTATGTGTTTCGATATGTATGAAAAGGGTACCTAGGCGAGGGTGTATTTTATCGCACTCGACCTAAACCCTAATTTGCACACATATTTGTACATGACATATGTATATGAATCATTTTGGAACTAAACCCCTTGAGCTTGTGGCTCGGGGCGACTTTCGAATAAATTTTGTGAAGTTTGTGAGTTTGGAGCCCGATCTCCATACCTAGATAGACTATTCGAGCCGGTTAGGGCTTGGTCGAAGTCAGTCCAACCTGGTTTGAGGTCACCAAGTTTGTGAACCTGGTTCACTGAGTATGTGGACCAAGTTTGTGACCCGAGCTTGTGACTCAAGCTCAAGTTTGTGATTTCGTTCACCTGGGCAAGTTTGTGAGGTGACTGGCCAGTGAGGGTGATAAGGTGTTCGGTGGGTGTACAAGTGGAGCTCTACGGACCTTATTTGTGGTCGACGGAGTGTTGGCAGGAGATCATACACGGCACATGAATTGGCTTTGGAGCCACCCGTATCCTTATTATGTGATATTACTTTTCTGCTTTTGCTTTACTCTTATTGAGTAACTGTTGTTACGTGAAATTTACGCTTTTACCCCTGTTTACTTACTAAGCATATAACTTACCCCTTTTCTTTTGTTTTCCTTAGCAGGGGTCCGACGCGGGGATCGCTCGGGAAGGTGTTTAGTGTTTCGATTATAGACGAGTGAACTTGTACTTGTTTTAGTTGACTAGTAAGATGTGTATTTGAGTTTTATCTTGTAATTTATTTGAGGACTGTAGTGCTTGAGTGAGTCCCGGCGAGAGCTGGGCAGGCGGTCCGCCGAACCCTCTGGTTCGCCTTAGGGGGAGGCGGGGCCGTCACAGGCAGTGCATTTTTTCAACCACCTAATGTCCACTACACCAACCATGAATCAGTAGGCCATTGCAAGCTTGTTACAAAACGTCCCAGCCCTAGTGTCCCAACAGCAAAACGGCCAGCACTTACAGGAACTCACCCCAAAAGAAGTTAAAAATACAGTGTTTGAGCTTGATGAGCAAAGTGCAGCAGGGATGGATGGTTTTACCGGGGTTTTCTTCACACATTGTTGGGATATTATTGGAGAAGATGTTTACCAGGGGACTCGAGAGTTTATGTGTAGTGTGCCAATTCCTAAGAGTATTGCAAGCACACTAATTGTCTTAATCCCAAAGAGAGAGTCGCCACAGACCTTTTCAGAATTTCGGCCAATAAGTTTATGCACTTTTATCAACAAGGTTTTCACCAAGATTCTTTGTAATAGATTAAAAGTAGTTCTACCTTCTATTATTTCCCTTGAGCAGTCAACTTTCGTCCAAGGCCGAGAGATGTCAGATAATATTTTGTTGGCTCAGGAATTGGTGGTCGCAATTGACAAACGTGTACGAGGCCACAATGTCATTCTCAAGCTTGACATGATGAAAGCTTTTGACCATGTATCATGGGGCTTCTTGTCTAGGCTGCTCCTCAAATTCAGTTTTCATCCTCAATTCGTGGACATGTTGATGAATAATTTGACCTCGTCTTGGTTCTCTATTCTAGTAAATGGGAAACCGCAGGGGCTCTTCCAGCCTACTAGAGGTCTAAAGCAAAATGATCCCCTTGTAGACACCAAAATTTCATTTATTTTATTTAATTTTAGCTTTATTCTTGTTTTATTTTTTATTTTAAATGATCAAATGATAGTTAATGTTCATTTTGTTTATTTTTATAAATCAGGTTCATTATTTTAAGGTATTTTTGCATTAAAGGGGAAAATTTTCACAAAAGTTCAAAATTTGTCTTTAATCTTTTTAGATTCAATTTCTTTTTTAAGATAAATGAAAATTGTGCAAGAAGAATTAACATTTTTATTTATTTATTTTGTTTACCTAAATTATTTTTGAAAAATATATAATAAATAAATGAAAAAAGAAGACAAGTGTACTAGGGGGATAGTAGCCAAGTGGGGCACATGCAATAGGGACAAGTGTCCCTTTATTTCTTTGACAACACAACACCTAGAAGGTGAGGTGTTAAGACACTTGGAGGCCTAGGATAATTTGGAAGAAAAAAGGAGCAAAAAGAAAAAACTAGAAGGGTAAGAGGCGGCTAACGCTGAAAGGGGAAGCTACGGGGAAACTAAGAAAAAAAGCAAGAAAAAGGAAACGGAGAGGAGAAAGGGAAGGGGGCAAGAGGAAAGAAGAGAGAGCTGGGAGTGACGGCTGATGAACAAGAAAAAGTGAGGAACAAGAAAAAGGAAAAACAAGAAAAACAAGAAAAACAAGCAAGAGGGTTTACGGACTGAACAAAAGGAAAAATCTGGAACATTGGAGAGGGAAAGCTTCGGGGGAGTTAAACGAGGGAAAGAGGTAGAGAGGATAGGAGGAAGAAACAAGGGTTTTGGGGGGAGGAAAAAAAATGAAAAAACAGAAGGGAACGGGAAGAGGAACGACGGAAGGAAAAGAAAAGAAAACGAAGCAAAGGGAAGAAGCAAGAAACACGAAGGGAAAAACAAAAAAGGAACCGAGAGGATCTGGGAGAGTTGGAGGGTAGAGAAGGGGTGGCGGCTAGAAACAAAAGGGAGAAGAAAAGGGTTCGGGCAGAGGTTTTTGAGAGAAAGAAAGCAAAGAATCGAGAGGAAACAAAAAGCTCAGAAAATTCCAGACTTGGCGTTTTCTTCTTCTGCAGTGAGTCTCTTTTGATTTCTGTGGAGTACGATCATCTTCCAAGCTCACGATATCTGGTGTTAAGATCTTCAAGGTAACACTTTCTTTCCATTTTCCTCTACCTACACATATTAGGGTGGTTGTCTAAATTAACCTTTGGTGAAAGCCATCACCTATTAAACCCAAAATCTATATGGCGATTATTAAGAAATAAATTAACAAGAAAAATTGCGGAAGCGTACCTTGATTCATGTTGACAAACTGATGCTTGAATCCCTAGAAATTTTGAGGTGGCCTTCCAGGTCAACACGTATTTGCCAAATCTAGAGACAGCCCTTTAGTATCTCTCTAGTATCTTTCCTGACAATAGGATATCAAGAAAGAGATATATTTGTGGTACTAGAGAATACGACAAAATAAGAAAACGTGTGACCTAGAGACCATAACCCTATTTATAGGTAACATTCCTGTTACCCTTTAGAACCCTATTTCATCCCATCATAGAGATAGGAGTCCTTAAGTCCCTACACATTAAAGGGCCACACCTTATTAGATACATTAATTTCAAACTATATTTGATCACTTTAATTGGGTTTAACTTTAATTGACAGTTTGCAACAGATAATTATTCACATATAAGTCCAATGTTGGATTAAGGATCCAACAATCTCCCACTTGGACTATATGTGTAACCTTATAATTATATTTCGCAATTAACTATATGAGCTCAACTTTACTGTCATTATCACAATGTATCTGTAACCAATTCGGTCTATCAATCATACCAACATAGGATCACATACATTGATATAATTGAATGACATGAATCATGATGTGGATGTGTAGCATGAAAATTTCATGTAATGTGATCAAAACATACTTATTTTCAACTGGTCCACTTTAAATTTTCATGAGATCAAACCATACCAAAATCAGAGTGTAAATAAATCCAAACTTTATTTTTGCATAAATATCCTTAAATCCTTAATAATCAAAAGGTGTCATAAGAGCATTTAAACTAATAAATTCCCACTAAAACTGTACATCATTTAATAAGACACCCATATGAGCAGTATGCTCATGAAACATTTTGGGTGGCAATCTCTTAGTAAGTGGATCCGCAACCATGGAGTTTGTCCCGATATGCTCTATTGATAACTGTCCACTCTGTACTCTTTCTTTAACAACCAGGAACCTGATATCTATATGTTTAGATTTCGTCGAGTTCCTGTTATTGTTGGAATATAGGACTGCTGACTTATTGTCACAAAATAATTTGAGTGGTCTTTCAATACTATCCACCATACGTAATCCTGTGACGAAATTTCGCAGCCAAATTCCTTGATTGAATGCCTCATAACAAGTTATAAACTCTGCAGCCATAGTGGAAGATACTATGAGAGACTGTTTAGCAGTCTTCCAGGATATGGTACCTCTAACCAACAAGTACACATAGCCTGACGTTAACTTCATGGTATCTTGGCATCCAGCATAATCGGAATCAGTATACCCAATGATCTCTAACTCATCTGACTTCCGATACGTGAGCATGTAGTCTTTTTTTTTTCTAGATACCGTAAGACCCGTTTGGTTGCTTTCTAATGATCTAATCCAGGATTACTCAGATATCTACCCAACATTTCAGTAATGTACATAATATCCGGACGCGTGCATATTTGAGCATACATTAGACTCCCTACTGCTAAGGCATAAGGAATCTTTTGCATCTCTCTTTCCTCAAAAGCATTTTTAGGACACTGCTCAAGACTAAATTTGTCTCCTTTAGCTACAGGAGTGTCATCTGGTTTACAATTTTGCATGCCATACCTTTTAAGAACCTTTTCGATATAGCCCTTTTGTGATAGTTCTAAAATACCCCAAGAGCGATCACGGTGTATTTGTATGCCTAACACGAAAGATGCATCACCAAAATCTTTTATCTCAAAATTTTTAATTAGAAATTTCTTGGTTTCATGCAATAGACCAATATCGTTGCTAGCAAGCAAAATATCATCAACGTACAATACCAGAAAAATATATTTGTTCCCACAGAACTTATGGTATATACAATCATCCACTAAATTCATCTCAAAATCAAATGAGATGAACACTTGATGAAATTTGAAAATCATTGTCGAAACGCTTGTTTGATCCCGTAGATAGATTTTTTAAGTTTGCAAACCATATTCTTTGGATCTCCTGATACAAAGTTTTCTGATTGTATCATATAAACTGTCTCATCAATGTTACCATTGAGAAACATTGTCTTTACATCCATCTGATGTAACTCAAGATTGAAATATGCCACTAATGCCATGATAATTCTAAAAGAGTCATTTGAAGAGACTGGAGAGAATGTTTCTTTATAGTCGATACCTTCTTTTTGTATAAATCCCTTAGCGACAAGACGAGTTTTGTATCTTTCCACATTACCTTTCGAATCCCTTTTGATTTTAAATATCCATTTACAACCAATGGGTTTCACACCTTCTGGCAATAGGACAAGATCCCAGACATCATTGTCCTTCATGGATTTAATCTTCTCATTCATGGCATCGATCCACTTTTGAGAATTTGAACTTTCCATGGCTTGACGGAAGTTGATTGAATCATCTTCCATCAATTCAGAATCATTCTCATGTTCTTGGAGAAAAACAATGTAATCATCTGACACTGCACTTCTCCTTTCTCTAGTGGATCTTCTTAATGGCACTGGTTCTTGAAGAGGAAAAGTTTGTTCTTCTATAACAGTTTGCTCTTCGACATTGTCTTGATTTGTCATGTCATGATCAAGTTCAGAAATAGGGTCCTGAGCAAGAGCAATGACACCTGTGGGAATATAAATATATTTCTCTTTAAAGACAATGTCCCTTACTGTATTTTCTCTTCGAAACTCGACATCCTCAAAGAACCGAGCATTTTCTGTCTCAAAAATTGATTTAGTTGTGGGATCATAAACCTTGTAACCTCTGGATCTTTCAGAGTATCTAATAAAATAACAACTAATTATTTTTGAGTTCAGTTTCTTTTCATTTGGTCTGTAAGGCATTGCCTCAACTGGACACCCCCAAACATGCAGATGCTTTAAACTGAGCTTTTTTCCTATCCAAAACTCATAAGGGGTTTTGATAGTTACTTTAGTTGAAACTCTATTAAGAATATATGCTGCAGTCTTAAGTGCTTCTCCTCAGAGTGACTCTGGTAGGGTAGAATGACATATCATACTCCTTACCATGTTTTTAAGCCTTCTATTTCGTCTTTCAACTACACCGTTCATAGTGGGTGAACCCGGTATAGTGTACTGTGGGACATGTCACGTCTCGAGCTCGCACGTGCCCGTCACATAACATCCACCGTACTCCCAAGTCCCACTCAAGAATACAAAGCTACATTAACTAATTTAACTTTGATAGTACTAAATAATTTAACTAAATAAAGTGCGGTACGAATTACATATAAGGAAAATTTTACGAATATTCAAGACGTTCGTACATTTATTCTCCAATTGAAACAGCGGAAACAAAAGTAAAATAAGACTAACAACTAAAAGTAGCTAACCTGCCAACTTCTATTCATCTAAATTAATAAAAGTCATCCTCAAGGTCTTCTATGTAAACCAATTCATACTCTTCAGAATCTGCAAAAATGGTAAGAAGTGGGTTGAGCGACACATCGCTCAGTAGGTAATATTTACCCCTCTATTGGACCATGTACTCGTAACTTTATAGATACATATCACATCCTTTGCACATAAATCATCTCTATAATTTTGAAAGTAACGACATTTATAGAACAATTAGTAGTAAAGAATGACAAGGAATTTAAAAGCACTTTATTGATAACAATACATGAGAAATCACAATGTCATAAATCACTTTGCAACAATTCATAAGTCTCTTCATATCCATTCATGAATCATCCCATAAAACATCGCATAACCATTCATAGATCATTCCAAAACAGTTCATAAATCATTTTATACCATTCATAAACTGTGACGTCCCTACTTCTCCCAAGTGCGAACCCAAGGATATCCGCGGGACGCCTGCCCAACTCTCGCCAGGACTCAAGATAATTCAAATCGAATTTAACGATACATACCAAATACTACAAGTCAAAATAAAGAAAAGTCGCTTCCTTAACAAAATATTCAAATCTTACATCATCTTCACAAAAGATACATCAAGTCCCAAAATACAACCATTAAGAGTCGACTAAACATTTACAACCCAGATTCCAATCAAGAGTATAATCTAGTCGACTTTTCCAAAATTTTCCAATCCAACCTGTTAAGGAAAACAAACTAATGGGATGAGGTAATACTCAGTGAGGCCAAGAAACACACATGCAAACACATAATCCAAGTTGCCAAAAATTATATAGTAAGTAAAGCTATAAAGTTTGAATAATTCACATTTCGAATAGGAAAAATAAACAGAAACAATTCAAGAATACTGTAGCTCTCAGAATCTAAATTCCACGTAGTCGAGTCGAAATCTTGATCACATCTCACGTGGACACTCCGTCAACCACATAAGTATCAACTCCGTAGATACACCACTTTTTTTCGAATCCCGTTACACCCCCTTACCGGGCCCGCTCATCAAATTTTTTGATAATACTCGAATATATCATGGCAATACTGCACGAGTAATGCCGAGCAAGATCTCTCCAATAGATCATGCTCTACGAATATCTCATGGTTTGCTAAGCTTATCGACCAAACACATGCTGGCTCGATTCAAAAAGTTAGCCAACGAGTTTGGGCGTCCCCCGAATACGAATACGAATACGAATATAAGTCGATGAGCAATGCTCAAATCGATGATTCCAAATAGGAATCACAAATAAGGATCACATATACGAATCACAAATACGAATCACATCCACATTACCATGTACAAGTCGGATATGAATTCACATAGCAAAATTCGAATATAATTTCATTTGAAAGAGAACGAGTGCGATAAAGTACACCCTCGTCTCAAAATTTCAAATTTACTTAACGGATAAGAAACAGATAACCACTTAACAACAAGTTCATGCACTTGACACTCACCAATCGAAACAAGGGAGTAAGTGCGTAAACGAGTCTTTAGGTGTTCCCCTCGAGATCCTCTTGAAGGTCTCCTTGAGCACCTGAGCGAATAGTAATTGTCTATTACACACTATCGCTTAAAACCCCTAATTATCGAGGAAGATTGCACACTTGTACAATCTAAAAAAATTTCACGAAAATGAGCCTTAATTACTCGTAAATCGAGGCTCAAAAATGGAGTTTTAAAATACAAGCAAAATCTGATTTTCATCTTTAAAATTAAGTGTAAAACGGTTTAGCAATATCGAAGGAAAATAGAGAGTTCACAATCCTCAATTTCCTTTAAGTTCGAAAATTTCAGATTTGTCACCCATATTTTGAAAAATCGTATCTCATTCTCTACAAGTCCAAAATTAGAAAACTTAGTGCCGTTGGAAACTACTTCTAAAGTACTAAAAGTTCCTAGAATACACTTTTCCATAATTCCAAACAGAAGATATTCAAAATTTGGCTCAAAGTTTCTGTTCTAGACTATCGAGGCAGTTTCGGGGTTGATTTTTTCGCCAACTTTGAAAATTCGGCAAAATTCACAGAATTGAAACTAGCCTCTCAAATTTGAAACTCAACTAGAGTTGCAATCAAATTTAAAATGGAACAAGTGAAATGAGAATTGAAGTTTTGAACACCAAAATATGGTAGCTCAAAGTTACTCAAATTTCCTTGTTAAACAAGGGTTTTCCGAAATCAAGTTATGAATTTTGAAATTTAGTTGAGTAATGAAACGGCCTCGGAATAACACCAAAATTAGCAGTATAATACTACCATATAAGAGTTGTTCCTCTACCAAATTTCATGGAGAAATAAGCACAGAAAGTGGGTTAACAAAACCGTTGAAATCACAAGAAATTCTAAGGCTAAGCTGCCTTTGAACTTCCGTTTTGCCGTTTCCAAACATTTGGTCAAGGAACACCTCCAACATGGTTCATTCCAGTAGAAAATGTCCAAAATATGTTCAAGGTACATTCTATAGATGATTTACAATAAGCAGTTTTGGATAACAAGTCCCAAACCGAGTTAGTTTCAAATCTGTCCAAAACACTGTTTTCGTTCACAAAGTCAGTTTTGAATTTCAATCATAAATCACTCAATTCAACTCAGAATTGAGCGTGCTTGGTGGCGTTAGAAAATAGACTCATAAGGCTATATTTTCTCAGAAAAAATCATTTTCAAAATCTATCCATAAATAGCTCATTCATGAGCATGAATTTGCAACTCGTGTGCTACCTTCCAGGAAGCAATAAAACAGGACAGTGGATTTCAAACAAATGGTTTGGCTCACTCAAATGGAACCAGAATGTGCATTTTATACCGTTAGAAAGCTAGGAATGTCTAGTTTCCAGTGCTGGAAATGGTACTTGATTCCGACATAGAAGTAAAAAGATATAGCCGAAACAAATACACTGCCTGGGTGAATACGGGATAAATTTCCAGATTGCTAAGTTTTCGTAAATCTAACATCTGGCTGATCAAATCAAGAACAACATAATCAAGCCATTAGAACCTCAAAATATTGCACAAAAGTGGTCGGACAAGGCAGGGGCAAAATGGTCACTTTTGCTCCAAGTACCTTCTTTGATTTTCTACTAACAATACAACATTAATCCACTAATATACGCACTAAACCACCATTAATTTCATCATCAATCATCAAATTAGTCTTTTCATCAAAAGTGGGAGTTCATAGAGCCCACACAACAAGAATCCACCATAAACAATGTGAGGACCCGTAAATTTTCCTTATTTTTATATTATTTTATTTTATTTTCTCGTATGCATTTTCTTCATTATACCTTATTATATTAATTTTTTCAGACATTTTATAAGTGAATAGAGTTTTGAAAATATTTTTCTGATATAAGTTAGTTCATATTAAGTTTGGAGTGTATAGTGGACGTGGGACCCGCTAGTGCATTAAGTGAGAGAAATTTGGCCAATTAGGTTAAGTTTTGTATACAGGGATTAATTTACTAGGTGTTAAGAGATAGTTAGAGGTTACTTAGTTGGATTAATCTTGGAGAGACAAAAGGATATGTTTTAACTCAAAAGGTGCTAGGTGTCGCGACATGGTTGGTTCTTGGATTTTGACCACTATTCATTAACTTTACTAAAACCCAAAATTGGCCAACAATCATCTTCATTCTTTGAGCATCTTGGCGGAGCTTCACAAGAAAAAAAAAGAAAGAAAGCCTTCACTTATTCCTTCCATTCCTTGCTTTGATCTTGTAACCCAACCGTTAAAACTTTGTTTTGCTCCATAAAAACCTTTCTCTTGGTAGGAATAAGGGGAGTGGTGGAGTGGTTTGAGAAGAAAAGGTGTTAAGTTACTTCTTTTCTTGAGTTTACAAGGTGAGTTGCTAAGAACTTCTTCCTTTAGTCTTGATAATGTTAAATTAGTGGCTTTAGTGGTTGAACATGTTGATTTATGGTATATTTATGGTTGGAAGTGAAGTTTTGATGGATTTTGATTTATTATTGCTATTTTTCTGTTTTATATGATAATTATTATTTAGTCATGGATTGATGGCCTGTTATAGTGTAAAATGGAGATTGGTATATGTTGGATATGATTGGTTGCAAAAAATTTCAGAGTTTATGCGGAATTTCCAGTTTAGGGTTTCATCCTACCCTGTTCTTCTCGAACCTGTTAGGCCATGATGGAGGCTGAATCAGCCTTTTCCCGAAACATAAAAGTTGTTGGTAATTGAGTTATCTAGCTACCTGTAAAATTTCAGCTCAATTAGAGTACTGTAGCACGTGTAATGACTGAAATATCCTTGATTGCCCATGAGCCCTGTTTCGCGCCCAGATTTCTGTTTCGTGGAAACTTCCATTTTTGACCATGAAAATGCATTATTTGGTTTTGGAGGTCTTCATAAGGAATGTAAGTCTCTGTCTTAGCTTCAACATATCATAAGATTTGTCTTAATCCGATAAGTGTAGCTTAAGTTACGATCGAAACATCGAGAGACATCAAACCTGCTGTTAGGCCTATTGTCTTTCAAATTGGTTTTTGGTTGCATTATTAAACTTGTGTTGTAATTGATTATATATGAAGGTTATTGTGACCCTAATTAGATATTTTCAATAGCTTGTGAATTTTATTTGAGGTTGTGGTTGATTTGGGTTGAATTTGGTGATGAATTGTAGGGTGAAAAGTAAGAAAAACAAGGGGAAATGCTGTTAAAATTTTCGCCAGAACCCCGGAGCAATTCTGGGAAATCTACAATATCTGGATGTCAAAATATCGGAATTGAGTTCCGTTTATTGTGTTTTAAACTAGATTCATAGTGCTATGAACTATGTAAATTTCAGTCTCTGGTTTGGTCTGTGGGATTTATGGTGATTTTTCAAAGTTAACCAAAATTGTATACCTGCTCTGCCTTTTCTGGTTAAGATAGCAATTTGAGACTTGAATTTGATTGGCTTGTGATTTGAATCTTCAAAATGTGTCTTCTGAGAACTTTTACCCCTTTGAGTCTATTTTCCAACGGTGTAAATTTGACCAATTTCGGAATTAAGAATCCTAAGATATGATTTTTCAATCAGGGGTGTGTAAAACTGGAAAAACTCTATTTTCTTGGAATTATTCTCACTTTCAATTTCTCCTTCAGATATGAGCTAGTACATCATTGTAAGTAGGGTTTTGAGAGGAGTGAGGGGTTTTGGGGTCATGTATGTCCTTAGGACCAACCGTTTTCTTTTATTCTTAAGCCGTCTTTTATTTTTTCATACTAGTATAGAACTTGGAGAGGTACCTGACTAGTAATCGAACTTCATTTGTGCATCCTATTTACTCGGTTTTGGATGAGAAAATTTCAACTGCCTTACCTTTGTTATTCTTAGGGTTTCACAGTGATTAGGCCACTTTGGGTGAAAATTTTGGAAGTACCTGTATTTGAACTGGTGAGTGTACCACTGCCCTAATTTGTTGCTTTTCTGAGCTATCTGTGATTTCTGTATACTCTGTATGAAACGAGGGTGTACTTTATCTCTCTCGTTTTTCTCACCTGGTTACTTTGTTTCCTGCATACTGTATAAGTTTGTATTCATTCTCTGTATCTGTTATCTGTATCTGTTCTTTGCATAAGTCTGTGACCTCTGAGCTCAAATCCTGTGGCTAGTTACTCGAGTCGAGCCGGCAAGGGTCAGGTCGATTAGATAACGAACCACGATAGTCTGTTTCTGGGAATCTTTGGGTATGGAGACTCTTGTTTTCGGTATACTCGAATATTACCACTTCTGTTTCTATTGAGGTGTTCGGGCCCGGTAAGGGGTATGTTTGGTGGACGAAAGTTGGTGTAAAGTGGGGTCTACGGACATGGTTGTTCTTTATACGTTGACGGAGAGTCAATGAGTTGGGATCAAGTACGGCTGCCGGAAATCTGGCTCCTGAGAGCCACTTGTATCTTTTCTCTTTTAGACCAATGTGTCTAACTGCTTTACTTTATTCCTGGAGTATATTTTTTATTAGTTAAGTGTGAATCGCCATGCTGTTAACTGCTTACATGTTTGGTACCTCATTGAGCGTAAGCTCACCCCGTTCTGTTATCCTTGTTTTCCTTATAGGGTTCCATGTTTTGAAATCAAGGTTTTGAAGGAAGAGTTGAGCTAGTATAGTTATTATTTTTTTTTTGTATAGCTCCTCTGTGGTTGCAACCTGATAGTATCATGATCCAATGTTACTTTTGATTTGTAAAACCTTCCAAATATGTATATTTACATATATAAGGTGTTCCTTCATGTCTATGTGGTGTGTGGTTGGGATTGAATGACTGTACTTGTACGGTTCAAATTTGAGAACCTTTGTTCTATTTAGGCTTGTATTATTTTGAGATTTGAATATATGTACGTATACGTGCTAGGCTTGAGAAAATGTTATTTCGTTTATTATTGAGGTTGTACCCTGTGTTATGGGATGCATTTGATTCGAGGACTGTGGTGGGCGAGTGAGTCCTGGCGAGAGCTGGGCAGGCGGTCCGCTAAACCCTTTGGTTCGCCTTAGGGGAATGTGGGGCAGTCACAAACAAGACTACCCACATGCATACAAGAGTTTATACGTGAAATTCTACTTCCATAAAACAAGAATTTGAGAGTTGATCGTTACCTGCTCCACTTGGTGTACAAGAGCAGAAATTTCGGCCCTCCTTACTTCAAAATAAACCATGAAAAGCTCCCCCTTTTTAGCTAGATACGATCTCCAAGTGCTCAACTAGGTGTAGTTAAATTTTGGTTTGATTTGGTTGAGATTTGGTGCAAGAATTTGGAGTAGAAAGTGATGGAGCAAGTTTGGTTCTTTTCCTTCCCTTGGCCGGCTGTTCTTGGAGCAAGAAAATGAGAGTGTTGCATGCCACTTTAGATGATGAATTGAAGGGTTTTGATCTAGTGTGATGCACCCATGAGAAGCTTAATAATGTGTGGCCCAAAATGCTCCAAAAGTCAACTAAGGATAGTGCGCGCGTACACGCGCGCTTCGTGCTCGATTCCCCTCGAGTTTATTTCACTAGTGCACTAAATCTATAATGCACTTACATTCATATCTTCATTATTTAGTCTTAGTAGTCCCAAAGTAAACGTCTAAGGTCCTTCAATTAATCACGCGCGTAAAAACGCGTATTTCCAATTTAAGCGCGATAACGCGAAATCTCTAAGAAATTCTTATAACGATAATATTACTAACTAATATTTGAGCACTTAAAGATAAAATACCTAATTTAGGACTAAAGTACATGTCTCCAATTTTTCTAAACTTATTGTATTCTCGATTCAATTATTTACTCCAATCGCGTATTCAGTATTTTCACTTAACGAGTCTTCAGAAATTAAATTTTGAACCGAATCACTTTAAAAATATAACTAAGCCATAGATCCCTTTAATTAGGTCTAAAAAAGTTAGAAAATAATATTTGGGGCAATTGGCCAAATAAATAATTAAATGGGCTAGAATTTGGAGTTTAAAATAGGTAAATTTTTGTGAGTCTTTACATGAGTTGAGTATTAATTCCTCAATGAACCTTTCTTAATCTACCATTGATCATTCTTAACTCTCTAATATTAATACACTCTCGATTCAACTATAGCCTCGAAAGACGTGCACTCATTGTTCCGAACTAAACAAATTTTTTTGAAAAGTAAATTTTCCAACAAAACGCTTTAAAAATATAAAAGAGGCGTAATCCATGTAAATGGATTTTAAATGGTCGAAATAAATAATTCGGAGAAAATGAATAAATAAATTTTTAAGTAAACTTGTAATATTCGATAAATAAGAAAATTTTCGGGTCCTTATATCCTCCCCTCCTTAAAAGGAATTTCGTCCCTGAAATTCACACCTAAGACAATATCATTCTCTTAATGGTTAAGCCTGTCAGACCAATCACTAACTTACGTTTTCCAACTTATACTTCACAATTTCTGTTCATTCAACTAGCAATCAAATATTGATTTTTCTCATTAGATATTTTAATTTCCAGGTCATAGGGCAACATAATCGGTCTCTTATCTACCTCATATAGGTAATGTCTCCACCTCTTTCATGCAAATATTATAGCCACTAACTCCCAATCATGAGTCGGCTACTTCCTCTCGTGATATTTTAACTTCCCAAAGTTATATACAATCACCCCATCATGTATTATTAATATATATTTCAACCATCCTTTGAAGCATCTGTAAGAATCACAAAATTGTCTCCTCCATTTGGTAGGGCTAACACAAGTGCATCGATTAAACATTTTTCACTTTCAAAAACCTTTCTCACATTTAGAATCCCAAGTCATTTGCCAAGTCTTGCACTCTTAGAAAAATCCTTGATAAACCAAAGGTAACATTCAGCTACCTCTAAGAACTCCAAATGTCAATAGGATTTTCTGGTCATTTCTTCTTAAACAGCTTCTACTTTAGTTGAGTCAAAAACAATTCCTTTCTTCGATATTGTGTACCTAGAAAGGTTACTTCTTCCATTCGAACTCACATCTAT
The DNA here is from genome assembly GCA_036785865.1 of Coffea canephora. NCBI lineage: Eukaryota > Viridiplantae > Streptophyta > Magnoliopsida > Gentianales > Rubiaceae > Coffea > Coffea canephora. The sequence goes on from CM071922.1 coordinate 23,393,120, forward strand.
TGAATTTAACGAAAGTTGATGCTCTCTAGAGGTTTGTAAACTATTATCAGGTATTTTTCGTGATCTTCTCAAACCTTAGAGTATACCGATATATCATCAACAAATGCCACCACCGATTGATCCAAATACGATTTAACTCCGTTGCATTAGACCCATAAATGCTACTAGTGCTTCAGTCAACTCGAAGGGTGTACTGAAAATTCAAAGTGTCCATGTCTTAAATTGAAAGCGGTGTTAACCACATCAATTTCTAGGATTCTCAACTGGTAATAGCACTACTTTAAATTCCTTATTCACAGCTCCTGGCCATTGATCAAAATCCTTAGTTATGTGAGACAATGGAATATTTGCTCTTAATGGTCACATCATTCAAGTCACGATAATCTATGTATAGTCTCAAGCTTCCATTCCAAATATGATATCCGATCCCTCAATCGTTAGGCTCATCAAATCTATCAAATATTCCCTTTCACTAACCCAAGTCTCACAATCTTAATATATCAAATTGGCAATCAAACATTGGGTCCCAACTTCAACACCAAGTTCTCGATTTGGTCACGATTTCTGGTCATCTCCAAGATCTCAAGTTTGCCTACCCTCTTACGTACAATCCTAATCACGTCTACTACTGTTCATGTCTTATTATCAATCTAAAGGTGTAGGGTAAAGTGTATCTATGCATATAAACCATGAAATCAATCAAAAGCAAGCTATATCTCCATATGTCATGAAAAATTGTAATAGTTGCATCAAATCGGGATAGATTTATCAAATCATTTCAAAAGGAAAAGGAAAACATATAAGATTATACCACAACGTGTCAAGTTGCCAAGATACAAAAATAACAAAAGACTTTTCCCTTTTCCAAAAGATCACAACCTCCAAAGGTGTAAGTAAAAGTACAGACTCTATCCCTCGAGTGGAGTCAAAATTATCCTCACTCATAGAATTTTCACTACTAGGATCCTTTCATAGCCATGGGTACTAATTATTCCCCTTGAGTTTGGGGTTTCTTAATCCCTCGCCCTCAGTCCCTTTTCACTTGTTCGGCTACTCATAAATTTATCAGTTATAAAGACATGATATAAAATGAGAATGCATAAACGAGGTTTGAAAAGTGGCACTTTGACCATGCCAAACAAATACAAGGATAAGAGGGAAGACACCGAAATAATCGCAATGTATACAACCCAATCATAGATTTGAAATCATAAAACAATAAAGTCAAGCATGTCATGAGTAACATTCAATTGTTTCACAAGGTAGTATACATAATCAAGCAAAATACGAAGTGCAATGGCCTTTGAGCAAGCATCACCCCGACCACTTTGCCAAAACCATTAAGGTGGACTAAGTCACGAGTTTAGTGATTGGTGGAGCCAAAAGTCTCTACTATCCCATAGGATCATTTTCATTTCCAGTACTAGGAGTTTTAATCCCATGTCCCATATCGAATATCTTGCCATTCTCTACTTGTTCAACCAAGGTAACACACCCAGCCATCGACTTATCCGTCCAGTCTCTAATTTCATGTACTACCCTTGCAAGTCGGTTCTTAGCTTTTTGAAACTGTTCACTAGGAGCCTTTGTCTCTTCCTCGCTCCTTAAATATCTCAATCTTCACTTCAAAAATTCTAGTAATCTAGGCATCCGCAATTGCCCTCAGTTCTCGATTACCCCCTCAAATCACCCTAGTTTCTTCGGATAGCCACTTTTAATGATCAGCCACTATTAACACCCCTTTATTTGGGTGCGAGCAAGTCCTTTGAAAATCACATGAAGTTCTAGTTCTGCAAATTAGATTATCTCTCCAATACTCCCTTAGGTCTTTCTCGATAATGGACCACCGTAATGCGTCCCCAAGACAATTTAATATCACCCTTACCTCCCATAACTTACCCTTAAAAGTAAAAGCACATGTAAGTCCAAATATATTCAATAAACTAGATTTGATCATTTCGTACTAACCCACATGTATCACATAAGATCAAGACTTCTTGTCATCCACTAATTCAAACCTAGGTTCAAATTTTCTTTTTTTTTTTCACAAGCTGTCACTTAACTTCCTAACCTGTTCCACAGTCCGGCATCCTAAAGTTTTAAGTCTAGGATACACTATAGAGATCTAAAACCTAAGCTCTGATACCAACTGTGATGCCCCCACTTCTCCCAAAGGCGAACCCAAGGGTATTCGCGGGACACCAGTCCAGCGTTCACCAAGACTCAAGACAATTCAAATCGAATTTAACGATACATACCAAATACTACAAGTCAAAATAAAGAAAAGTCACTTCCTAAACTAAATATTCAAATCTTACATCATCTTCACAAAAGATACATCAAGTCCCAAAATACAACCATTAAGAGTCGACTAAACATTTACAACCCAGATTCCAATCAAAAGTATAATCTAGTCAGCTTTTTTAAAATCTTCCAATCCAACCTGTTAAGAAAAACAAACTAATGGGATAAGCCAATACTCAGTGAGGTCAAGAAACACACATGCAAACACATAATCCAAGTAGCCACAAATTACATAGTAAGTAAAGCTATAAAGTTTGAATAATTCACATTTCGAATAAGAAAAATAAACAGAAACAATTCAAGGATACTGTAGCTCTCAGGAGCTAAATTCCACGTAGTCGAGTCGAAGTTTTGATCACATCTCACGTTAACACTCCGTCAACCACATAAGTATCAAATCCGTAGATACACAACTTTTCTTCCAATCCCATCACCGTTACACCCTCTTACCGGGCCCGCTCATCAAATTTTTTGATAATACTCGAGTATATCATGGCAATACTGCACGAGTAATGCCGAGCAAGATCTCTCCAATAGATCATGCTCTATGAATATCTCATGGTTTGCTAAGCTTATCGACCAAGCCCATGCTAGCTCGATTCGCAAAGTTAGCCAACGAGTTTGGGTGTCCCCCAAATACGAATACGATTACGAATACGAATATAAGTCGATGAGCAACGTTCAAATCGACGATTCCAAATAGGAATCACAAATAAGGATCACATATACGAATCACATCCACATTACCATGTACAAGTCGGATATGAATGTAAAATTCGAATATAATTTCATTTGAAAGAGAACGAGTGCGGTAAAGTACACATTCGTCTCAAAATTTGAAATTTACTTAACGGATAAGAAACAGATAACCACTTAACAACAAGTTCATGCACTTGACACTCACCAATCGAAACAAGGGAGTAAGTGCGTAAACGAGCCTTTAGGTGTTTCCATCGAGATCCTCTTGAAGGTCTCCTTGAGCATCTGAGCGAATAGTAATTGTCTATTACACACTATCGCTTAAAACCCCTAATTATTGAGGAAGATTGCACACTTGTACAATCTAAGAAAATTTCATGAAAATGAACTTTAATTACTCGTAAATCGAGTCTCAAAAATGGAGTTTTAAAACACAAGCAAAATCTGATTTTCATCTTTAAAATCAAGTGTAAAACGGTTTAGCAATATCGAAGGAAAATAGAGAGTTCGCAATCCTCAATTTCCTTTAAGTTCGGAAATTTCAGATTTGTCACCCATATTTTGAAAAATCGTATCTCATTCTCTACAAGTCCAAAATTGGAAAACTTGGTGCCATTGGAAACTACTTCCAAAGTACTAAAAGTTCCTAAAATATACTTTTCCATGATTCCAAACGGAAGATATTCAAAATTCAGCTCAAAGTTTCTGTTCTAGACTATCGAGGCAGTTTCAGGGTTGGTTTTTTCACCAACTTTGAAAATTCGGTAAAATTCACAGAATTGAAACTAGCCTCTCAAATTTGAAACTCAACTAGAGTTGCAATCAAAGTTTAAAATGGAACAAGTGGAACGAGAATTGAAGTTTTGAGCACCAAAATATGGTAGCTCAAATTTACCCAAATTTCCTTGTTAAACAAGGGTTTTCTAAAATCAAGTTATGAACTTTGAAATTTAGTTGAGTAACGAAACGGCCTCGGAATAACACCAAAATTAGCAGTATAATACTACCATATAAGATTTGTTCCTCTACCAAATTTCATGGAGAAATAAGCACAGAAAGTGGGTTAACAAAACCGTTGAAATCACAAGAAATTCTAAGGCTAAGCTGCCTTTGAACTTCCGTTTTGCCGTTTCCAAACATTTGGTCAAGGAACATCTCCAACATGGTTCATTCCAGTAGAAAATGTCCAAAATATGTTCAAGGTACATTCGATAGATGATTTACAATAAGAAGCTTTGGATAACAAGTCCCAAACCGTAGTTAGTTTTAAATCTGTCCAAAACACCATTTTCGTTCACAAAGTCAGTTTTGAATTTCAATCATAAATCACTCAATTCAACTCGTAATTGAGCATGGTTGGTAGTGTTAGAAAATATACTCATAAGGCTATATTTTCTCAGAAGAAACCATTTTCAAAATCTGTCCATAAACAGCTCATTCGTGAGCATGAATTTGCAACTCGTGTGCTGCCTTCCAGGAAGCAATGAAACAGGACAGTGGATTTCAAATGAATGGTTTGGCTCACTCCAATGGAACCAGAATGTGCATTTTATACCGTTAGAAATCTGGGAAAGTCTAGTTTCCAGTGCCACAAATGGTACTCAATTCCGACATCGGAGTAAAAGGATATAGCCAAAACAAATACACTGCCTGGGTGAATACGGGATAAATTTTCAGATTGCTAAGCTTTCGTAAATCCAACATTTGGGTGATCAAATCAAGTTATTTTTCAATGAAACTTTTTACACAACCAATATAACATGTAAATAACATAATGAAGCCATTAGAACCTCAAAATTTTGCACAAAAGTGGTCGGACAAGGCAGGGGTAAAATGGTCACTTTTGCTTCAATCACCTCCTTTGATTTTCTACCAACAATACAACATTAATCCACTAATATACGCACTAAACCACCATTAATTTCATCATCAATCATCAAATCAGTCTTTCCATCAAAAGTGGGAGTTCATAAAGCCCACACAACAAGAATCAACCATAAACAAGACTACCCACATGCATACAAGAGTTTATACATGAAATTCTACTTTCATAAAACAAGAATTTGAGAGTTGATCGTTATCTACTCCACTTGGTATACAAGAGCAGAAATTTCGGCCCTCCTTGCTTCAAAATAAACCGTGAAAAGCTCCCCCTTTTTAGCTAGATACGATCTCCAAGTGCTCAACTAGGTGTAGTTAAATTTTGGTTTGATTTGGTTGAGATTTGGTGCAAGAATTTGGAGTAGAAAGTGATGGAGCAAGTTTGGTTCTTTTCCTTCCCTTGGCCGGCTGTTCTTGGAGCAAGAAAATGAGAGTATTGCACGCCACTTTAGATGATGAATTGAAGGGTTTTGATCTAGTGTGATGCACCCATGAGAAGTTTAATAATGTGTGGCCCAAAATGCTCCAAAAGTCAACTAAGGATAGTGCGCGTACACGCGTGCTTCGTGCTCGATTTCTCTCGATTTATTTCACTAATGCACTAAATCTATAATGCACTTATATTCATATCATCATTATTCACTCTTAGTAGTTCCAAAGTAAACGTCTAAGGTCTTCAATTAATCGCGCGTGTAAAAACGCGTATTTCCAATTTAAGCGCGATAACGCAAAATCTTTAAGAAATTCTTATAACGATAATATTACTAACTAATATTTGAGCACTTAAACATAAAATACCTAATTTAGGACTAATGTACATGTCTCCAATTTTTCCAAACTTATTGTATTCTCGATTCAATTATTTACTCAAATCGCGTATTTATTATTTTCACTTAAGGAGTCTTCAGAAATTAAATTTTGAAACGAGTCAGTTTAAAAATATAACTAAGCCATAGATCCCTTTAATTAGGTCTAAAAAGGTTAGAAAATAATATTTGGGGTAATTGACCAAATAAATAATTAAATGGGCTAGAATTTGGAGTTTAAAATAGGTAAATTTTTTGTGAGTCTTTACATGAGTTGAGTATTAATTCCTTAATGAACCTTTCTTAATCTTCTATTGATCATTCTTAACTCTCTAATATTAATACACTCTCGATTCAAGTATAGCTACGAAAGCCGTGCACTCGTTGTTCCGAACTAAACGAATTTTTTTGAAAAGTAAATTTTCCAACAAAACGCTTTAAAAATATAAAAGAGGCGTAATCCATGTAAATGGATTTTAAATAGTCAAAATAAATAATTCTGAGAAAATGAATAAATAAATATTTAAGTAAACTTGTAATATTCAATAAATAAGAAAATTTTCGGGGCCTCACATAAACCTTCTTTCAGTTCAGCTCATAATAAGTACATGCAATGATCGGCTACTGAGTACTCAGCCTAGAGATTTTACCCCTTCTAAGTGGGCGACCAATAGGTTTCATGACTACCGATTGGTTTCATTTCATACATGGGTCAATCGGCCGGACTTTATACCAGACTACCTTGAGCTTGTCAATCGGCTGGGCTTTATACCAGGCTACAATGACTTTGTCAATCGGTCAATCGGCTGGGCTTTATACCAGGCTACCATGACCTCACCAATCAGCCGGACTTTATACCAGGCTACCATGGCGATTAGACAGGACTATAGCCCCTACCGTCTATTCCATGACTGCTCTGAGCTTTACTTGTCAAGATTCATTTCATATATCGTATACATAAATCTTTGCTTTCATAAAAGATTTAGCTCATTTTGTATATAAAAAACATATCAAAACATTTCAAATAAATCACATGGTCCATTTTTGTTTAGTAAAATTTCAGTTTCATAAATATCCAACCAAAGCATTTAATCAAACACCTTTCGAGTCAACATAATAAAATAGGATTGAAAACAAGAATTTCACTTTACACATTTCAAATCTCAGAAGGGTAAGTACCACCTACCTTTGTTTGGCTGCTCGAGTGGAACTACCTTAGATCCTTGTACAGTTGTACCGTACTTATCAAATGCATGAGTTCCCTAATTAGTTGTTACTTCATATAGACGCATAAATATACAAAGTCTGAATAAGTCGAATATTCATGTCTAAACCATTATATGAACCCTAATAGCATCTTCCTTAAATTGATGATTTCTATTTTTGGAAAGTTTCCTAATTTGGAAAGTTTCTATTTTTAGAAAGTTTCTTTAATCGGAACGGCTCTCCTTTTAGTAAAGTTTCCTAATTTAAAAAAGAATAATTACTCATAAGCATGTTTATTATCGTGACTACTATCTTACTATACATATTTATAATTATTCATTATTCATTATTATTATTATTATCGTCCTTGTCATCGCTACTTTATTTTATTACCACTTATATATATTTATTAATTAGTTATTATTACCTTTCACTTTATTTCTACTTTTGTGCATGCATAGGTGTTATTATTATTTATGTATACATGTACCTATATATATATATTGACTTATTATTACAATTATTGCCTTAGTTTATTGCACTTTATTTTCATTTATATCCTTAATGTATTTCCTCCATGTCTACATGGTTATTATTCTTACTATCATTATTTTATTAATTATTAATTACAATTATTATTATTATTATTATCATCATCATCATCATGGTGTTAAGCATTTCGTTTAACAATCTAGAACTTTTCTTACATTGTCTTATAAGGTTAGATTAAGATGTTTTAAATTTCTATTTAAGTATCTTAGACTTAATCAATTAAGTATAATTTTAAATAACTAACCCTTCAATTCTAACAATCACTTTAGATTGGGTCCTGAATTTTAACACCCACGATAAACTATAAAAATGGACTAGTTATATTTAAAATTTATTTATTAAACCTTTACTAATTTTATACTATATTTCGGTCCATATCTGAATTGGCCCCCCTTTTTTTCACCTTCCTCGGCTTGAACCCATGGTTGGCCAAAAGGCCAACCATTTGCTTGACCATGGTCGCCAGAAAGTCTTGCGACCCATTTCTTCCATTGGTTGGCCTTTTCGGCCAACCAATTCCTATGTCCATTGTCACCAGCAAGTGCTGGTGACATCATCACCCTCTTTTTTTTTTTTTTTTTGGTTTCTCTAGTCATGGCGACATCATCCTCTTTTTTTTTCGGCCAACCTTTACCATTCCTTCCCCTGCCGCCATCATTGGCGGCCCCCACTTTACTTTTTTTTTCCCTGTGGCAATGCCTGGCCAAAACAGAGCAGCGGCCGCTGCCGCCGCTCTTCTCTTCTCTTTTTTTTTCTATTTTTTTTCTTTTCTTTTCTTCAACAGATTTGGGCCATCTACTCATCTAAAGATCAAAATCTACCACCCTAGTTCCACTAATCCAAATATGAATCCTTCTAAATTTCTTATAGGGACATATATATATCTACATATATGTAACAACATTACATAACCGTAAAATCTTTAGGACATTTAATGCAACTAATATAACTTAAAAGGGAAGTTTCACGGGAATTTGAGACTTACAGGTTTAGGTGTCTAATCTTTCGATTGATTGACGGCGATGCCTGCTTTCCCTTCTCTACTCTCTGACGGCTCTTGCTCTAAGGGGAGGCAGATAATGAAATGGAGGAATGATATCATTTCTTTTTGATAAGTGTACTAAACCCTAATAACCACCCACTAGTAGATGGGTTAGATAAGAGTTTTAACTGCTATGAATTTTTATCCTATCTTATCTCATTTCTATCCCTCAATAATCCTTTAAACTATCCTACAATTATTTTTTTTTTTTACTTTTACTCATAATAAATTACTATTTAATTAAATTGGGCAAGATAAAATGAGTCCAAAAATCGTGGGTTTTACATTCTACCCCCCTTACAAAAAGTTTCGTGCTCGAAACTTATGTACCTTGATACGAAGATAGGGATGTCTATTTCGCATGTCTTCTTCTAACTCCTACATTGCCTCTCGTGGTGTATGGTTCGTTCATTGCACCTTCACGTTTGGTATAGTCCTTCTCCTTGGAACTTAATCCTTATGATCCATGATTCTCAAAGGAACTTCCTCCGCTGACAAGTTCTCCCTCACCTCGATGGGTTGTCCTCCAAAATATGGTTCGGGTCAGATACATGCTTCCTCTATCGGGAGACATGAAAAACATTATGCATCCTTGATAGAGTAGGTGAAAGGATCAGTTGATACGCTAAAGGTCCCACTCCCTCTAGTATTTCGTAAGGTCGTACATACCTTGGACTTAACTTGCTACTTCTTCCAAATCTCCTCACTCCCTTGGTGGGGGATAGTTTCAAATATACATTTTTTTCCTGGTTGCAATTCTAAAGGTCTTCTCTTTAAATCCGCCCAACTCTTGTTTCGGTCTTAAGCTACCTTTAGTCTTTCTCGAATAACTTTAATTCTCTCTAAGATTCTTTCTATCAAATCGGGGCCAGTAATCAGCTTCTCACTAAGTTTATACCAATACAAGAGAGATCTACACTTTCGTCCATACAACGCTTCAAACGGTGCTATACCTATACTACTGTGATAGCTATTATTGTACGAGAACTCCATTAGTTTCACCAACCTATTCCAACTATCCGAGAAGTCTAGAACAGAAGCTCTTAGCATGTCCTCCAATGTCGATACGATCCTTTCTAACTATCCATTCATTTGGGGGTGAAAGGAGGTATTTAGTCTTTAAGTATCACTCCCTATAATCTCTTGGTAGGTCGACCCAAGTCTAGACATGAATTTGGGGTCCTAATCCGACACTACTTTTACAATCCATTTTCAGACTAGATATCACATTCTCTCCCCTTTTAAAGGTTTTGTCCTCGGAACCTACAGGATATAAATATCAAAATTTCCAATGTTCTTGCAATACATCTTGGGAATTATTTCTACAATGTCTAAATTGAACTTCCTTATTTAATTCTATCAAGCTTCTGCTGCGCACTCTTATATTTCTCAATACCTCCCGTCTTCATATTTATATAGCTCAGATGAATATAATATCTCTCACAAATCCGGAGTTCTAAATATCGGCTTATAATGCTCTATAACTATCAACCTATAGAAAAGATACCAGAGACTCTAACAGTACCATTTCTTTTTTTGTCACACATTTTATCACAACTTACCTATCCACTATCACAAAATAATCCTTATCTCGATAAATGGGTTCCTACCCACTGTATTTGTAATTGGTGATGGAAATCCCTTATTTCCCTCAAATTTCATATCTATCTCATTTCAAATTCCAAAAAGATCAATAATACCTCAAAATAGCGTCGCTCCTATTTCCAGATCTTATAACCTAAAAATGTCATGAGAATCTTATTTCCTTTGGTCATTTTTTTTCCTAGCTCAATTCAATTTTCGAAAATATTAATATCTCAAATATCATTTCACAAACTTCTTGATGATACAAAAATTTAGAAAATTTTATACAAAAATTATTGTCAAATTCTCATATTTGAATATAATAAGTTTATCATAACTTTGGTAAAATATTTATCTATGTATAGAATTTCGAACTCATACAGGTTTAGAAACTGAAAGTGTTTGGAATACATAAGTCAACTAACTATACTTCTTACAACATTAGAATTTAGAGTACAAAGAGAATTTATCAAGAATCATTGTTAGATTTTTCAATACGATAAGGAAAAAATATATATATATTTTTTTGTAGAATACTTTTATCTAAAGCTCTTTTGAGATTGGGTGAGTATAAAATATATATATATATTTTGCACAAGATTGTAGGATATAATTATTCAATATAGTTATTCTTTTTTTTATATAGATATATACATAAATATTTAGAAACTATATTTACCAAACAACTGGAAGGTAAAGGTACATATTTAAAAATTCTAATTAAAAACTATTTGTGCAAATAAAATTTTGGTTTCATCATTTATTCATTTTTTTTAGGTAAAAAGTATGTAAAATCATATATTATAAGAAATTTATAAAATATTTATTGCCTGATCATGATATAACAATACCAAAACTAATAATATCAGCTAGTTTAATAAATGTCTTGAGCATTAGATCTAATTTTCGTAAACCTCAGAATAAGTCAGCAAAATTCCAGGATCCAACGTGTATTGCTTGCGTTCAATGACATCATATTGTTGATCATTCATACTTTCGTTGTGCACTTTAATTTCCTCAATATTTTCAGTTTTCTCTATACTAGACTTCAGCTAGACATAAGATTATCTATAGATCTGACATCCTAAATGGTAAACTTGAAATGTACTATAGTAATCAAAACTTACAAAAAGAACACCCTAAATACCCTTTTATTATTGTTATTCTTTTTTTTTTTGTAAGTGTCAATCATACCTGGTAGGTGGGCTTGGTTACCTTTTCAACTTAACATATACATATAGTCACCACTTACTTACTAAAAGTAATCATCATCTCAATACCTGAGGTCATTCCAGTAAATTCGTAACCTAAAATTCTAATACCATTAAATGTTATGGAGTCACTTATTTTCTTTTAATCCCTTATCCATTTCATTCCAATTCGCAAAATCACAAATATCTTCAGTATCTTTATACCTACTTCCAACTATTACAACTTGAGCTATAATACCACTAAATATCATACGAATCTCTTGATCGTTTGGCATCTCCTTTCCATTTCCAAAATCATTAATATCCAAGCATCATTTCTTACACTTCCAGATTATAAAACCTAAGCTCTGATACAACTAAATATTCACAGCAATCTCTTATTTCTTTTGATCTATTTTTCCATCTCCTTTTAATTCCTAATAGACAACACTTCAAATACACATAATATTTCTACACGTCCAACATCTTAAACGTAGAGTGTACTACCAAAATTACATCCAATAAAAGGACATCATAACCACCAATCGTACCATTTCAACTATTCACACATGCAAATTTTCAAGCCTATTTATTTAGTCACAATTGATTATTTCCTAGGGTATACTTCATCTAAAGAGTAAATCGTACCTCAAGCTCTGTTATCACTAAATTTTATAAAAATCTCTTATTCCACAATCTTCTATCCAACTTCATTCCTATTTTCTAAAATCACTAATATTACAAATATCATTCAACATACATCTAGATCGCATAACCTAAACTTTGATAACATTAAAAATCACATGAATCTCTTATTTCCTTTAATCCTCTTTTTTTTTCTTCTCATTTCAATTCTCAAAATCCCTAATGCCTCAAAACCATTTCACATACTTCCGGACCATGTAACCTAAGCTCTAATACCACTAAAAATGTCACGCCCCGAGCCCGCACGTGCCCGTCACATGACATCCGCCGTACTCCCAGGTCCCACTCAAGAATGCAAGGCTACATTAACTAATTTAACTTTGACAATACTAAATAATTTAACTAAATAAAGTGCGGTACGAATTACATATAAGGGAAAGTCTACTAATATTCAAGACGTTCGTACATTTATTCTCCAATTGAAATAGCGGAAACAAAAGTAAATTAAGACTAACAACTAGAAGTAGCTAGCTTGCCAACTTCTATTCATCTAAGCTAATAAAAGTCATCCTCAGGGTCTTCTATGTAAACCAATTCATACTCTTCAGAATCTGCAAATATGGTAAGAAGTGGGTTGAGCAACATATCGCTCAGTAGGTAATATTTACCCCTCTGTTGGACCATGTACTCGTAACTTTATAGATACATATCAAATCTTTTGCACATAAATCACCTCTATAATTTTGAAAGTAACGACATTTATAAAACAATCAATAGTAAAGAATGACAAGGAATTTAAAAGCATTTTATTGACAACCATACATGAGAAATCGCAATGTCATAAATCACTTTGCAACAATTCATAAGTCTCTTCATATCCATTCACGAATCATCCCATAAAACGTCGCATATCCGTTCATAGATCATTTCAAAACAGTTCATAAATCATTTCATACCGTTCATAAATCTTTTTTCAATTCAACTCATAACAAGTATATGCAATGACCAGCTACTGAGTACTCAGCTTAGAGATTTTACCCCTTCTAGGTGGGCGACCAATAGGTTTCATGACTACCGATTGGTCTCATTTCATACATGGGTCAATCGGCCGGACTTTATACCAGGCTACCCTGACCTTGTCAATCGGCTGGGTTTTATACCAAGCTACCATGACATTGTCAATTGGTCAATTGGCTGGGCTTTATACCAGGCTACCATGATTTTATCAATCGGTCAATCAGTTGGGCTTTATACCAGGCTACCATGATCTCACCAATTGGCCGGGCTTTATACCAGGCTACTATGGTGATTAGACAGGACTATAGCCCCTACCGTCTATTCCATGACTGCTCTAAGTTTTACTTGTCAAAATTCATTTCATATATCGTATACATAAATCTTTGTTTTCATAAAAGATTTAGCTCATTTTGTGTATAAAAAACATATCAAAACATTTCAAATAAATCACATGGTCCATTTTTGTATAGTAAAATACAACTTTCATAAATATCCAAACAAAACATTTAATCAAACACCTTTCGAGTCAACACAATAAAATAGGATTGAAAACAAGAATTTCACTTTGCACATTCGAAATCTCAGAAGGGTAAGTACCACCTACCTTTGTTTGGCTGCTCGAGTGAAACTACCTTAGGTCCTTGTACTGTACCTATCAAATGTATGAGTTCCCTAATTAGTTGTTACTTCCTATAGACGCATAAATATACAAAGTCTAAATAAGTCGAATATTCGTGTCTAAACCATTATATGAACCCTAATAGCATTTTCCTTAAATTGATGATTTCTATTTTTGGAAAGTTTCCTAATTTGGAAAGTTTCTATTTTTAGAAAGTTTCTTAATCAGAACGGCTCTCCTTTTAGTAAAGTTTTCTAATTTAAAAAAGAATAATTACTCATAAGCATGTTTATTATCTTGACTACTATCTTACTATATATATTTATAATTTATAATTATTATTATTATTATTATTATTATTATCGTCCTTGTCGTCGCTACTTTATTTTATTACTACATATATATATTTATTAATTAGTTATTATTACCTTTCACTTTATTTCTACTTTTGTGCGTGCATAGGTGTTATTATTATTTATGTATACACGTACCTATATATATATTGACTTATTATTATAATTATTGCCTTAGTTTATGTGACAGCCCCACCTCCCCCTAAGGCGAACCAAAGGGTTCGGCGGACCGCCTGCCCAACTCTCGCCGGGACTCAATCGTTCACTCACACAAATCATAAATAGAACCACAAGAAAAAAAAAACAAAATGAGGATCCAAAATTTAAAACAAAACTTATATACATAGATATCTCAGAAGGAAGTACAACCGTCAATAAACAGAGGTTCTCAATTCACCATACAACCAGCCCGTGCTAAGCACTAGAGTGAGAACCATTACAAAAGAAAACCAAGAGCTAGACCCAGCTAGTCTATACCGGCTCTCGTCCTTACTCGCCTTCCCCTGTTAAGGAAAACAAACTAAAGGGGTGAGCTATAAGCTCAGTGAGGTTCCGAACACATAGGCAACAAGAAGTTCAATGCATTCATTACATGTTACCAATAATTCAAATACAAAATAAAGCGATAAACATCTTCATTAAAAGGATACGTTCTCACAAGGAGCCATTCGTTCATTCATTCGTTCATTCATTCACCAGGCTCCACCAACCTCCACCAACCTACAAGGTAATACTCGAGTATACCAAAACGTTCACCCAGGTCCCTAATCGCCCGACCGAGTCCGCTTCTGGCTCGAGACGACCGGTAACAAGGGGCAGTGGCCAGTTCAGCCAAAAGGCTTACATTCATGCGCAATTAACATTTCAATCATTTAATCATTGAAAATTTCACAATCATTTAGGTCAAGTGCGATAAAGTACACACTTGCCTCGAAAACTCATTTTGGCAATCATTGAAAACATTTAACATGTTATCAATCACTCATACAAGCCATATAATCATGAAACATAACAAACAAGGAACACTCACCTATACACGCAAAATAACGTCCACTTCTCAATCACCAATGAAACCTAAAAGTAAACAAAGAACACATTACAATCCATCTAACATGATTTGGATGAAAACAAGGATTACCCGACTACCCGCGAGTAAACGTATAAAATGATTTTTAAAGTGTCAATAGAGCATATGGATCCGTGGACGGAAATTACTAGGGTTTATAAACCAACCGTGAAACCAAACTCAAAAGGTTATGAAATTTCCGGCAGAAAACACTTTAACCAACGACAAATCGAAAACCAATAAGGTAAGCTAAGAAGTATTGATTCCAGAATCGTTTATGTAGCTCAAAATCAATAGACTATATGCCTTGATGAAAATCATGAATAGGTGGCAAAACTATCTCACTTTCACTCTTAAAACTTCACTTAAAAGTTATTCACTTGTGGCCAAGAGAACCCTAGGTCAACCTCTATATTTTGGTAAACAGTAAGTAAACGTGTGGAATTTCAACCCAAAGAGGTATTAGGTTTTAGAATGGTAAATTGATCATTTTATTTGCCAAGCGGAAATATATAGGTTCAAATAGAAATTTAGCCCTCAGCCACCTTTTGAAAGAGCCGGTAATATTTTCAATAAATACGTCCAATTCGTCACAAAATACATTCGCAAAATTACTTTAACTTGCTCACATTACAAGAAGATAAACGGACGGCATGTCCTTTGTGTTTACCTATTTTCCAGCCATTAATGGCTTCATTATTTTCCTCAAAACAGTCCCAACATCTATATAGAATAATCTCATGTCCAAAAGCCATTCACTAGGCTTAAAGTCATATAAATACAAAAATAAATACAAAAATCAAGCTAGAAATATTTCCGGATAAAACAGTTTTTGACACCATTTTGCGGTTTTGGCACCATTGGCGCTACGATTATCGGATGAAGGTACAAGACACACTGTTTCGAAGCTAACAGATAGGGCTACAATGTTGAAGAAGGTCACTCAGTCCAGTTTGTAGTGCAACTAGGTCAAAATTGACATATATGAAACCAGAAACTCACAAACAGGTTGGCTAACCGCACAATTGTTAAACAGCAATAATTCAGGCTACCGAAGTCCGATTGAAGTGTATCTTATGGTGTTTCGAAGCTAAAACACAACCCTACATTTCTTATGAAGACCTTCATGGCCAAATCATGCATTTTCATGATCACAAATGGAAAACTACACAAAAACAGAATTCTGGGCGCGAAACAGGTTTCATGGACAGTCAAGGGTATTTTGGTCATTTCACATGCTACAGTGGTCGGATCAAGCTGAAATTTTATAGGCTACTAATTTATACCATTGGCTACAACTTTCATGTTTTGGATAAAATCTAATTCGGTAAGGATCATGGTGAAAAGTCACGGTCCGATTGGATGAAAAGACAACCCTGTTCACTGAATTCCTACCTAGACCAGTCTGGGTATTTCCATCTTATCTCAGGCTACCGAGCTTGGATTGGGCTGAAAATTTACAGGAAACTAGAAAACATCATTCTCTACAACTTTTATATTTTGTGTTAAGGCCAATTCGGCCTCTAACATGCTGAAATAAATTCGGACAGAACAGGCTTGTGTGAAACCCTAACCTGGAAATTTTGCCCCAAACCAGAATTTTTTGTACAATCTATCACATCCAACATATATCAACTTCATTTTACACTATAACTAACCAACAATCCATGACTAACCAACACCAAACATATGAAATCAGAAAAATCAAGCATCAAATAACAACTCATCAATCTCCACCAAAAATCATAAAATCTTCCACTAAAACATCTCTTTAGCCATCACAAGTCATGAATTCACCATTATTGAAAACAAACAATGGATATTTACACACCATACCTTGATAACTCACAAAAGGTAGTAGCTTAGGTCTCTTGCTTCCAAAACAACTCCACCAAAGCCTTTAAATCTCCTTAGTGAGCAAATTTTATGGAGTAGTTGGTACAAACTTTGATTGGAACTCAAGATTCAAGCACAAGTTGAAGTTGGAGTTGAAGGTTTCTCTCTTGTTTTTTCCCTCCCCTAAAATTTCGGCCAAGCTCAAGAAAATGGAAGAAAATGGAGCCAAGAAGAAGATAAAAAGGAAGGAAAATGTCTTGGTCAAGACCTTGGTTGGATTTGTGACACATGGCTTAATCCCAAATATGTCCACCAAAATATCTCTCTTTTCCTTAGTCAATAATGGTGGCTGGCTTAAGGGTTAATTAAGAGCTAATTAGCTCAACTAAAACAAGGAGATTAAGGTAATAAAGTGGTGGTCAAGTGGTGTACTCACTCGGTAACAAACGATACCCGTCGGTTCGGGCCGATTTTCTTAAATCACACGTACTAGGGTTTTTTTTTCTTCCTATTCACTAACTTTATATCATTGCTTCTAATCACATATTATTTCTCACCTAAAAGTCACTCTTAAGCACCAAATTTGATCCTCACTCCGTACCGGATAATTACACTACGGATACACGAAAAACCCTATTTCACTTCGATTTGAAATCGAAAAGGAAAACCCTAATTTCCTATGATCATTGGCATTTTTCTAGGGTGATTGATTAGTAAGATGGTATAGAATAATAGTTTCCAAATAATTTTCAAATAAAAGAAAATTTTCAAGAAATATATAAGGAATTTGCAAGTCCTCACAGTTTATTGCACTTGTATTTATACTTTTATTTTCATTTATAACCTTAATGTATTTCCTCCATGTCTATATGGTTATTATTCTTACTATCATTATTTTATTAATTATTAATTACAATTATTATTATTATTATTATCATCATCATCATCATGGTGTTAAGCATTTCGTTTAACAATCTAGAACTTTTCTTACATTGTCTTATAAGGTTAGATTAAGATGTTTTAAATTTCTATTTAAGTATCTCAGACTTAATCAATTAAGTATAATTTTAAATAACTAACCCTTCAATTCTAACAACCACTTTAGATTGGGTCCTGAATTTTAACACCCACGATAAACTATAAAAATGGACTAGTTATATTTAAAATTTATTTATTAAACCTTTACTAATTTTATACTATATTTCGGTCCATATCTGAATTGCCCCCCCTTTTTTTACCTTCCACGGCTTGAACCCATGGTTGGCCAAAAGGCCAACCATTTGCTTGACCATGGTCGCCAGAAAGTCTGGCGACCTATTCCTTCCATTGGTTGGCCTTTTCGGCCAACCAATTCCTATGTCCATTGTCACCATCAAGTGCTGGCAACATTTTCATAGCCCTGCTATCCCCTAAGGCGAACCAAAGAGATTAGCGGACTGCCTGCCCAACTCTCGCCAGGACTAACGATTCAGTTTACGTCGATCTAAAACGTTCCGGAACATACAAGCGCGCGTAACAAGTCAAAATAGCATACACAAGCTATCCCCCAAATATATGCATATACAATTCAAAGTTTACAACCCAACAAAGGGGTTGGATCAAAATGCGTTTAGGGTTTTGTCCAAAAGGAGCTATTCAAAATACATATGTACATAAGCTCAACTCGGCAATCCATATTCAACGCCTTTCCAAAAGTATTCAATGTCCTGTAAGGAAAACAAAGCCAACAGAAAGGGGTGAGCTTACGCTCAATGAGGTACCAATCATATAGGGTAAAATCATGGTCTTTCACGTTAACCAGTCAGATACATATACCAGATATAAAGGAAAACAGTTAAACACAGTGATTAAAAGGGAAAGGATACAGGTGGCTCTCAAGAGCCAGATTTTCATTTGCAGTACTTGATCTAAACCCGTTGACTCTCCGTCAACGTACATAGAACCGACATATCCGTAGACCCCACTTTACACCAATTTTCGTCCACCAAACATACCCCTACCGGGCCCGAACTTCAATCAGTTCAGAAATGGTAATACTCGAGTATACCGGAATCAAGGGTCTCAATACCGAAAGATTCCAAAACAGACTACCGTGGTTCGTTATCTAATCGACCAGGCCCTTGCCGGCCCGACTCGAGTAACTGGCCACAGGTGTTGAGCTCAGAGGTCACAGAAAGGTCGTTGGATACAAGCTTCCAAACGACGTCAGAACAGATACAGATACAGATACAGATACAGATACAGATACAGATACAGATAACAGATACAGACAATAGATACAGATACAGATAACAGATTCAGATTCGCACCAAAATTTGGCATATGAACAGACAAGAGAACGAGTGTGATAAAGTACACCCTCGTCTCAAACAAAATAGATAGACAGTTCAGTCGTTCATATCACAGATTGCATGTACAGACACCGAGTTAAACAACAAGTGAGAAGAGTGGTTGTGAGAACCCGTAAATCCCCTAATAATTTTCCTAGGGTTTATTTCCTTTAATGGCATGTTTTCTGCATTTTCTGGCTTAGGAAAATTCTCCTGGTGAATTTTATGAGTAATTATAGTTTTTAGATGATTTTTCTAGTATTGGAGAGTTTTTGAAAAATTAAGAATCTATTGTGGACGTGGGACCCACTAGCGCGAAAAGTTCGAAAAAATTCGGCCAATTAGGTTAAGTTTCGGATACTGATTGAAATTTATCGGGTGTTAAGAGATAAGTAGAGGTTGAGATGTGATTGATGTGAGAGAGACTTAAAGGATAGAAATGCTTTAAATGTAGTGACAAGTGTCACTTGGTGAGTGGTGGCACTTGTAGGACAACTATTCATTTTCTTGACTTTTGACCAATTGCTTAAATATCTCAAAAATCACACAAAATTCATTCTTGTCTTCAACTTCTTGGCCGGCTCTCTCTCTAGGAAAAGAAAGAAAACTTCTCCAATTTTCAAGCTTCCAACTAGCTCAAATCCTCCAAAACAATTGCTTAAATTTGTTTCTACTCCATAAAATCCCTCCATTTGGTGCTAGTAAGTGATTTTGTGGAAGTTTTCAAGGAAGCTAAGGTGTCCTACAACTCTCCCTCTCTTGTGTTCTAGGTAAGTGGTGTTTGAACTTCCTCCTACACTTAATGAAGCTTAAGTTGTGCTTAGTGGTAGCTAAAGTGCTGAAATTTGTGGTTTATTTCTTGGTTTGAGATGAATTGGTGAAGTTTTTAATTTATTGATGATTTTTCTGGTTTAATTTGATCATGATGTTGTGGCTGTCCATGATGGTTGGAAATGATGTTTAATAACTCTAGTAGGTGTAAATGATTGGTAATTGCAACCAATTTTGGGTTTGGAAGAAATCTGGAAAATTATGGTTCCTTGGTTCTTCATTCTGTCTGAAATTTTAGGTCATAGATAGAGGCCGAATTGGCCTTAGCTCAAAACATGAAAGTTGTAGGGAATGACATTTTAGAGGTGCCTACAAAATTCTAGGTCAATCGGAGTAGTGTGGAAAGAGATAAGTCGAAATTACTATTGCTGTTCTGGTTTTACCCGAAATTGAGATTTGCGACTGTAATTGGGTGTTTTGGTCTGAATTGCTTCCGAATTGGTTGTTGAGGACTTCTGATGAAATTTAGCCCTATTTCTTAGCTTTCAGCTGGTTTTGGAATTTCTGGATTTGGACTTGTAGAGCATGAGTTATGATGTTTCCGCTAGAATGCGTTTTGGTGAATCTGTTTTACGTTTTTGATGTGGTATCTAGCATTTTTGACCTGTTTGCACTCAAAACTGGGTTGAGTGACCTTCTGTGATGTTGTATCCCTGTCTTTTAGCTTCGAAATGGTGGGTCTTTTACCTTTATCCGATAATTCTAGGGCATTTGGTGCCATTACCGTAAAAAGAGGTCAAAAACTGTTTTTTTCAAGGCCAAAGCTAATTGCATTTCCGAATTTTCTGGTTTCCTTTAATGTTTGTGTATGCTTAGGGAACCCTGTTTTGGTAGTATATAGAATTGGTTTATGACTTGTAATCGAGTCTTATTGTGTTCATTTGATTAGTTAGGGCTTGACTTTCATATTCGGTTATTTCCTAGCTAAATTTTGTACTTGTACTACTTTGAGCCTAGTGAACGGCTTTTGGAAATGAGATGAATTTTGTGTGAGATGTTGGGACTGATTCGAGGAAATAATGAAGCCTTAATGGCTGGAAAAGTAAGAAATTTAGGGGAAGTGCTGCCCGATTTTCTAGGCCGTTTGGTTCTTTTAAGTTGGATTTGCCTTTTGGTAGAAATAAAAGGGCTTTTGGGTTGTTGAACCTAGGTCTTTATGCTATCTTTTTGTTCCCAAAAATGATGTTTTGTACCCTTGCATTAGTAATTATTTGGCGAGGCATACGACTAGTAGTCGAGCCTCATGTGCATTTTGTTTACTCGATTATGGATGTGAAACCTTCAATTGGTTTATTTTGGTTATTTTAGGGTTTCTTGGCGATTAAGGCCAATCTGAAGTGAAACTTTTTGAAGTTGAGCCTGTGAGTGTACCACTCCCCTCCATTGCTGTTTAACTTGATTTCTGCTCTGTAATCTGTTTATTTGTTTGAGACGAGGGTGTACTTTATCACACTCGTTCTCTTGTCTGTTCATATGCCAATTTACTATGCAAAATTTGAATCTGTTATCTGTGTCTGCATCTGTTCGGATTTCTATGACCTATGAGGTCAGTCCTGTGGCTAAGTTATTCGAGTCGGGCCGGCAAGGGCCTGGACGATTAGATAACGAACCATGGTAGTCTGTTCGGGGATTTTGGGTATTGAGACCCTTGATTCCGGGTATACTCGAGTATTACCATTTTGTTCGTTTGAGGTGAGCGTGCCCGGTAAAAGGGTGTTTGGTGGACGGAATTCGGTGCGAAGTGGGTCTACGGACGCGTTGGTTCTATATACGTTGACGGAGAGTCAACCGGTTTGGATCAAGTACTGCGCTGGAAATTTGGCTCCTGAGAGCCACCTGTATCCTTCCTATGTGAATCATTAGTTGCTTTACTTTACATCTGGCATGTGTATCTGATTTGTTAAATGTGAAATGCCATGATTTTTCTGCTATATGTTTGGTACCTCATTGAGCGCAAGCTCACCCCTTTCTGTTCCTTTTGTTTTCCTTACAGGAAAATAAATACTTTTGGACTGGAGTTGACAAATGGCTGCCAAATTGAGCTAGTTGAACATATCTTTTGTATAGCTCATGTATTAAAATCTTAAATGTACTTTTGGGAACTGTTTTCCTTTTGATTTGGCAAACCAGACATGTATCCACTTTTGAATACTTTCGTATGCCACTTTGGCATGTAAATGCTAAGTTTCAAGATGGCAATGTTTGCTTGGTATTTGGTTGGGTTCTGACGGGTCGGTTACTATTCATAGCCGACTTCGATTTTTTTTTTAATTTATTTTTTTACCCGCGTTGATAAGTTTCGGGATGTATTAGCTC
Source organism: Coffea canephora (assembly GCA_036785865.1). Lineage (NCBI taxonomy): Eukaryota > Viridiplantae > Streptophyta > Magnoliopsida > Gentianales > Rubiaceae > Coffea > Coffea canephora. The sequence goes on from CM071922.1 coordinate 23,415,397, forward strand.
GTTCTATACCGAACCATTAGTCCTGGCGAGAGATGGACAGGCGACCCGCCGAACCCTCTAGTTCGCCTTAGGGGGAGGTGGGGCCGTCACAGTGGTACACTCACCGGTCCAAGTACGGATACTTCCAAAAGGTTTCACTTCAAACTGGCTTTAATCGCCAAGAAACCCTAAACGAACCAAAGTAAAACAATTGAAGGTTTCACATCCAAAATCGAGTAAACAGAATGCACAAGTGAGGCTCGACTACTAGTCGTATGCCTCGCCAAATAATTACTAATGCAAGGGTGCAAAACATGATGTTTTCGAAAACAAGAGTAACGAGAGGACCTAGGGTTTGAACGACCCAAAATCCCTTCGTTTCTTTCAAAAGGCAACTCAAACCTAAAGAGACTAAACGGCCTAGAAAATTGGGCAGCATTTCCCCTAAATTTGCTTACTTTTTCAGCCATCATGGCTTCATTATTTTCCTCAATCAACCCCAAAGTCATACGCAATATAAATTCATAACACCAGCCGTTCAATAGGCTCATAGACATTCAAGTACAAGATTTAGCTAAGAAAATGACCGGAAATGAAAGTTAAGCCCTAAAACCCAAAACAGTTTTGATGTCATTCTACGGTTTTGGCACCATTGGCACTACGATTATCGGATGGTGGTTCAATACAGACTGTTTCGAAGCTAAGAGATAGGGCAACATTTCCTCAGAAGGCCACTCAGTCCAGTTTCTAGTGTAACTAGGTCAAATATTCAATATACTAAACCAGAACAGCAAAAACAGGTTAACAAACCGCATTCTGGTTAACGAACCGTAATTCAGGCTACCTAAGTCCAAATCAAGTGATTCTAAAGCCATCCAAAAGCTAAGACATCGGGCTACATTTCCTCAGAAGACCTCAACAACCAGTTCAGAAGTATTCCCAGCCAAAATAACCAATTACAGAAGCAATTCTCAAGTTCGGGTGAAACCAGGGCAGCAGGGGTATTTTGGTCTTTTCAGAAGATACGCTACTCCGATTGGCCTGAAATTTCGTAGGCATCTCTAAAATGTCATTCCCTACAACTTTCATGTTTTGACCTAAGGCTAATTCGGTCTTTAACTATGATGAATAGTGCCGGGCAGAATGAAGGAAAATGAAACCCTAACTTTCCAATTTTCCTTTCAAAACAGAAATTTTCTGTAATTAACCACCCATTACACCTTCTAGCTCCCTTCCATATCATTTCCAATCATCATACATGGTAACTTAGTAATAATCATATGAAAATAGAAAAATCACCAATAATTATAAAACTTCACCAATTCAACCAAAAATCAAGAAATAACACCAAAAATCATCACTTCAACTACCACAAGTCACAAATTTAACTTCATTAGGTGGAGGAGAGGGGTTCCTTCACTACTCACCTTAGCAATACAAGAGAGAGAGCAACCAATCACCTTAGCCTTCCAAACAACTCCGCAAAACACCTCACAATCACTCACTTAAGGTTTTCTATGGAACAAAAGCAAGATTAAGTGGTTGATTTGGTAGATTTGAGCAAGATTGAAGCCAAAAACTTGAAGAGTTTTCTTTCTTTCTTTCTTGAGGGAGGGTCGGCCAAGCTTGCAGAAATTTGAGTGCTTTTTGGGTCAAAATTGAGTATTAGTAAATGTAAGAAATAATGGTCAAAGTCCAAGCTCGAATGAAAAATCGACACGTGGCACCTTTTAAGTTTAACACTTATCCTTTTGTCTCTCCCATACTAATCCATATTGGTAACTTCTAATTATCTCCTAACACCTAATAATTAAATCCCAGTATCCCAAACTTAACCTAATTGGCCGAATTTTACCGAACTTTCCGCACTAGCGGGTCCCACGTCCGATATACGTTCTTATTTTCTCAAAATCTAACCGATACTAGGAAAATCATCTAAAAACTATATTTACGCATAAAAATTATCTAGAAAATTTTCCTAATAACGAAAATACAGAAAACAAGCCATTAAATAAAATAAAACCTAGAAAATGAGAAAATTACGGGTTCTCATACTCTCTCCCCCTTAAAGAAATTTCGTCCCCGAAATTTTTTGATCAACGGAATCTATCAAAATCTAAGATACCCAACGGATCATACCTTCTACGTCCTCAAACGAGTCAGGACCTTGATGGCGTTCTATAGAGTACACCTGAGCCGGTACCTTGGATCCAGTCCCTTCCTTTTCCGACTGTCTAGGGTTAGTCTTAATGGGTTGCGGGGACCCTTTTCCTTTTCGCAGTCGAACTGGACATTCTGCAATTCGATGATCGGCACTTCCGCAGCGCAAACATTTTCCCTCTTTCTTCCAACAATTTGCCTCCGTATGATTTGGCCCTCCGCAATATCCATAGGGACCACGAGTAGCAGAGGCCGGTCCCCCTTGAGAGACATCACGCGACACCCCTGGTTGTCGTACTCCCCCATTTCCCTTTCCAATCTTAGGGGGCGTACTTGTACCTTCTGGCTCAGAGCTACCCTAGAAAAACCCCTTTTCTTGGCTTGAAAGTTTTTCACCTGCAGCCTAGCATTCTCTACTCGTTGCACCTTCTCCACTGTGTCGCTGAAGGCGTTAATTTGGGCTATCACGAGGTCCTTCTGGATTTCTACGTTTAGGCCCTGGACAAATCGCCGTATTCTTCGTTGCTCGGTCATGATGAGTTCGGGCGCAAATTTGGATAGGCGAGTAAATTGGCTCTCGTACTCTGCTACAGATTGGGCCCCTTGACGAAGCCGAATAAATTCATCCTCCTTCCGCTCCTGAACTAGAGGAGGAAAAAATTTAGCATTGAATTCCCGCATAAAATTCACCCAGGTCCTGGGCGTTTGTTCCCGTTTCCATTTTTGCCGAATAACGTTCCACCAGGAACGGGCCGCCCCTTCCAGCTGAAAGACGGCAAAGGTTACCTGCCTCTCCTCGGTATAGTGCAAGGCAGCAAAAATATCTATCATTTTCTCGAGCCACCTTTCGGCGACATCCGGGTCGGGCCCCCAATAAACTTGGGTGGAGCAAACTTTTGAAATCGTTTGAGAGCTCTGTCTTCGCTCTCGATGTGGTTGCCAGGGTTTTCAGGATTAGGGTTTGGGTTTTGGCTCTGTTGCTGTACCACTTGTGCAAGCAAGTTGGTCATTTGCTGCATGGCGGCAGCTATTTGAATGTTGGCGTCAACCCTCGGTTCAGGGTTGGGTCCAGATGAGGTTTCCCCAGCACCCCTATCCGGCGTGGGTTGCTTACGCCCGCGCCCACGTCCACTACGAGTGCCCTTCATTGACCTAAGTCAATCTAAGGTTGAGGTGCAAAGATAACATTAAAGATAATTATAAGCACAAGCAAATAACAAGAGGTACACACAGATCAGAAGCATATCAACACACAACTGTACCGAACCAGTCACACAGTAACAGTCAATGAGATACAACCAAAAGGGGTCCACGAAGGTAACGGGGTCATCCAAAAGTACTATAAAAGCACAAAAACAACTAACGAAAAGTTATTTCCCTTCAAGGTCTCCATCCCTAATCTACGGGAATGCCACAATTTATATCTTAATCCAGGTTAATCCTACTTACGAACACCCGAACAAACCACATGAAATTCCATAGAATCGCATTTCTAGTTCGCTCAAGTCCTTTTCTAACCTAAACTTTTTTTCGTATCCGGGCGCAAAAATCCCACCTAAGATAATTCACAACTCGAGCCGGCCGGTCCCAAGCGTAAATTATCCATATTAAAGATTCCTACCCGACATACATACCTAACATTCTCAAGTCCCATGGTAGAGATCTTTACACTTATGACATGCACAGTTCATGGCTTAAGCTCAAACGAGCACTTAGACATATTCATGAAATCAGGACCATAACACCACTTGGCCCAATCTCACTCCGCGCAGAGACCACACGAAGTGGCTCTGATACCACCTTTCACAGCCCTGCTATCCCCTAAGGCGAACCAAAGGGGTTAGCGGACTACCTGCCCAACTCTCGCCAGGACTAACGGTTCAGTTTACGTCGATCTAAAACGTTCCGAAACATACAAGCGCGCGTGACAAGTGAAAATAGCATACAAAGGCTATCCCACAAATATATACATGTAAAATTCAAAGTTTACAAGCCAACGAAGGGGTTGGATCAAAATGCGTTTAGGGTTTTGTCCAAAAGGAGCTATTCAAAATACATATGTACATAAGCTCAATTCGGCAATCCATATTCAACGCCTTTCCAAAAGTATTCAATTTCCTGTAAGGAAAACAAAGCCAACAGAAAGGGGTGAGCTTACGCTCAATGAGGTACCAATCATATAGGGTAAAATCATGGTCTTTCATGTTAACCAGTCAGATACATATACCAGATATAAAGGAAAGCAGTTAAACACAGTGATTAAAAGGGAAAGGATACAGGTGGCTCTCAAGAGCCAGATTTTCATTTGCAGTACTTGATCCAAACCCGTTGACTCTCCGTCAACGTACATAGAACCGACATATCCGTAGACCCCACTTTACACCAATTTCCGTCCACCAAACGTACCCCTACCGGGCCCGAACTTCAATCAGTTCAGAAATGGTAATACTCGAGTATACCGGAATCAAGGGTTTCAATACCCAAAAATCCCAAAACAGACTACCGTGGTTCGTTATCTAATCGACCAGGCCTTTGCCGGCCCGACTCGAGTAACTGGCCATAGGTGTTGAGCTCAGAGGTCACAGAAAGGTCGTTGGATACAAGCTTCCAAACGACGTCAGAACAGATACACATACAGATAACAGATACAGACAACAGATACAGCTACAGATAACAGATAACAGATTTGCACCAAAATTTGGCATATGAACAGACAAGAGAACGAGTGTGATAAACTACACCCTCGTCTCAAACAAAATAGATAGACAGTTCAATCGTTCATATCACAGATTGCATGTACAGACACCGAGTTAAACAACAAGTGAGGGGAGTGGTACACTCACCGGTCCAAGTACGGATACTTCCAAAAGGTTTCACTTCAAACTGGCTTTAATCGCCAAGAAACCCTAAACGAACCAAAGTAAAACAATTGAAGGTTTCACATCCAAAATCGAGTAAACAGAATGCACAAGTGAGGCTCGACTACTAGTCGTATGCCTCGCCAAATAATTACTAATGCAAGGGTGCAAAACATGATGTTTTCGAAAACAAGAGTAACGAGAGGACCTAGGGTTTGAACGACCCAAAATCCCTTCGTTTCTTTCAAAAGGCAACTCAAACCTAAAGAGACTAAACGGCCTAGAAAATTGGGTAGCATTTCCCCTAAATTTGCTTACTTTTTCAGCCATCATGGCTTCATTATTTTCCTCAATCAACCCCAAAGTCATACGCAATATAAATTCATAACACCAGCCGTTCAATAGGCTCATAGACATTCAAGTACAAGATTTAGCTAAGAAAATGACCGGAAATGAAAGTTAAGCCCTAAAACCCAAAACAGTTTTGATGTCATTCTACGGTTTTGGCACCATTGGCACTACGATTATCGGATGGTGGTTCAATACAGACTGTTTCGAAGCTAAGAGATAGGGCTACATTTCCTCAGAAGGCCACTCAGTCCAGTTTCTAGTGTAACTAGGTCAAATATTCAATATACTAAACCAGAACAGCAAAAACAGGTTAACAAACCGCATTCTGGTTAACGAACCGTAATTCAGGCTACCTAAGTCCAAATCAAGTGATTCTAAAGCCATCCAAAAGCTAAGACATCAGGCTACATTTCCTCAGAAGACCTCAACAACCAGTTCAGAAGTATTCCCAGCCAAAATAACCAATTACAGAAGCAATTCTCAAGTTCGGGTGAAACCAGGGTAGCAGGGGTATTTTGGTCTTTTCAGAAGATACGCTACTCCGATTGGCCTGAAATTTCGTAGGCATCTCTAAAATGTCATTCCCTACAACTTTCATGTTTTGACCTAAGGCTAATTCGGCCTCTAACTATGATGAATAGTGCCGGGCAGAATGAAGGAAAATGAAACCCTAACTTTCCAATTTTCCTTTCAAAACAGAAATTTTCTGTAATTAACCACCCATTACACCTTCTAGCTCCCTTCCATATCATTTCCAATCATCATACATGGTAACTTAGTAATAATCATATGAAAATAGAAAAATCACCAATAATTATAAAACTTCACCAATTCAACCAAAAATCAAGAAATAACACCAAAAATCATCACTTCAACTACCACAAGTCACAAATTTAACTTCATTAGGTGGAGGAGAGGGGTTCCTTCACTACTCACCTTAGCAATACAAGAGAGAGAGCAGCCAATCACCTTAGCCTTCCAAACAACTCCACAAAACACCTCACAATCACTCACTTAGGGTTTTCTATGGAATAAAAGCAAGATTAAGTGGTTGATTTGGTAGATTTGAGCAAGATTGAAGCCAAAAACTTGAAGAGTTTTATTTCTTTCTTTCTTGAGGGAGGGTCGGCCAAGCTTGCAGAAATTTGAGTGCCTTTTGGGTCAAAATTGAGTATTAGTAAAGGTAAGAAATAATGGTCAAAGTCCAAACTCGAATGAAAAATCGACACGTGGCACCTTTTAAATTTAACATTTATCCTTTTGTCTCTCCCATACTAATCCATATTGGTAACTTCTAATTATCTCCTAACAGCTAGTAATTAAATCCCAATATCCCTAACTTAACCTAATTGGCCGAATTTTACCGAACTTTCCGTACTAGCGAGTCCCACGTCCGATATACGTTCTTATTTTCTCAAAATCTAACCGATACTAGGAAAATCATCTAAAAACTATATTTATGCATAAAAATTATCTAGAAAATTTTCCTAATAATGAAAATGCAGAAAACAAGCCATTAAATAAAATAAAACCTAGAAAATGAGAAAATTACGGGTTCTCACAAACATCATCACCTTATTTTATTTTTTTTTGGTTTCTCTGGTCATGGGTTGGCCGAAAGGCCAACCTTTACCATTCCTTCCCCTGCCGCCATCATTGGCGGCCCCCACTTTACTTTTTTTACCCTGTGGCAATGCCTGGCCAAAACAGAGTAGTGGCAGCCGCCACTGCTCCTCTCTTCTCTTTTTTTTTCTATTTTTTTTCTTTTCTTTTTCTTTTCTTTTCTTCAACAGATTTGGGCCATCTACTCATCTAAAGATCAAAATCTAACACCCTAGTTCCACTAATCCAAATATGAATCCTTCTAAATTTCTTATAAGAACATATATATCTACATATATGTAACAACATTACATAACCGTAAAATCTTTAGGACATTTAATGCAACTAATATAACTTAAAAGGGAAGTTTCACGGGAATTTGAGACTTACAGGTTTAGGTGTCTAATCTTCCAATTGATTGACGGCGATGCCTGCTTTCCCTTCTCTACTCTCTGACGGCTCTTGCTCTAAGGGGAGGCAAATAATGAAAGGGAGGAATGATATCATTTCTTTTTGATAAGTGTACTAAACCCTAATAACCACCCACTAGTAGATGGGTTAGATAAGAGTTTTAACTGCTATGAATTTTTACCCTATCTTATCTCATTTCTATCCCTCAATAATCCTTTAACCTATCCTACAATTATTTTTTTTATTTTTACTCATAATAAATTACTATTTAATTAAATTGGGGCAGGATAAATTGAGTCCAAAAATCGTGGGTTTTACTGGACGATACCGCATTCCTCTAGGTATTTAGCAAATGGTCCTGGACGTTGTTCACCTGAACCGTCATATCTACCATAGTATTTACCACCACGGTCAGATCTGACGCTTTTAATTCTTTTGTCGAGTTGATTCTCAAGTTCAACCTTAAAATTTTTGAACATGTCCAGTGACTGTGACTTTTCAGAAATAAGATATATGTAGCCATATCTTGAAAAATCATCTATGAACGTTATAAAATATTGTTGACCATTCCAAGCAGATGTGGAAAATGATCCACAAATATCCGTATGTATAAGTTCTAAGACGTCTGAAGACCGATTGGTTTCAAATCTCCTTTTATTGGTTTGTTTCCCCTTTATATAGTTAATACAATCATCAAAATCTGTAAAATTTAAGAGGTCGAGAATTTCATTTGACACAAGTCTTTCCATTCTCCGTTTGGAAATATGTCCCAATCTCTTGTGCCATAATGCGGCTGAATTCTCATTGGTTAGTTTTCTCTTTACTCCTCTAGTACTCAAATGCAGAGATTCATTAAATGAGGCAATCGTATTAATTAAATATAGATTATCGTAATGCATTAAAGAACCAGAACCAACCAATTTTGAATCATGAAACAATTCAAAATTTTCATTTCCAAATGAACAAAAATAACCAAATTTGTCCAAAGCAGAAATAGAAATTAAATTCCGTCTAAAAGACGGTACAACAAATGTCTCATAGAGATCCAAATAAAATCTGATTTTTAACAATAATCTAAAAACTCCTACTGCCTCAACTTGAACTATTTTTTCATCGCCCACGTAGATATATCTTTCATTATCATTAGGCTTTCGACAATTCAGGCAACCCTGCATAGTCACACTGATGTGACTTGTTGCACCAGAATCTAACCACCATGTGTGTCTAGGTACCGAAATTAAATTAACCTCAGAACAAACCAAATTAAGAAGCATACATTTCTTAGCACGCCAAGCGTGATAGTTGGTGCAATGTTTCTTTTGATGCCCTTCAACTCCACAGAAGAAACAACTATTCTTTCCCTGATCATTTGATTTCTTTTGTTATTTCTTTTGTGGCGCTGTACCGGCAGCTCCTTTTTCTTTCTTTCTCTTAAGTCCCTTACTTTTATTATTAGTGGTTGACACTAGATGGGCACTTTCTGTCTGCTCTTGCTTCAACTTTTCCTCTTTCTCTACACAGTATGAGATGAGGTCATTTAGAGACCAAGTCTCCTTTTAACAGTTGTAACTCACCTTAAACTGGCTAAACTATGTAGGAAGAGATATTAAAATCAAATACACCAGTAACTCTTCTGAGAGTTTCAACTTAAGTGCATTTAATTTCGAACCAAGATAAGACATCTCCATGATGTACTCTCTGATATTGCCTATACCACTGTATTTCATTGAAACTAGGCGTGTCAAGAGCGTACTAATTTCAGCCTTTTCATTCTTGACAAACATTTTTTCAATGTCCTGAAGGAACTCTTTAGCGGTTACAGTCATTTCTGACATTGTTCCCCTGAATGCTTTTGGAACGGCCTTTTTAATGATCATCAGACACAAGCGATTTGATCTCTCCCACCTCTCATTATTTCTTTTTTCATCAGAGGTACTCTGATCTGTAAGAGGTGGGGGAGAATCAATCCTTAACGCAAGGTCGAGATCCATTACCCCAAGTACTATCAAGAGATTTTCTTTCTAGGACTTGAAGTTTGTGTCATTCAGCATAGGAATATTATTGATGTTGGAAGTAATATTTGTAAGATCATTCGCAACTGATCAGAAAATATAAAATAATTAAAACTATACTCATATAAACCAAAATAATAATAAATTCAAATAAAGATAACCCCATCTCAACATACCGATATTCCATTAATATTTTATCTTTGGACAAAATATTAACTTTTAAGTGATGTCTTGGCACAGTAATAAACACTGACAATAATAACATGTCAAAAAATAAATTTTTCTTTGGGCCAATTTATAATTCACATGTAAAAAAAAACCAAATAATTATCACATGTTTATTACCACAAGTGCACATGTAATTTCATTAAATATTGACCTTCCTTTAGGTCGATCAATATTTATAAAATCACTAGTACCCAACTAATTATATTTTAAAATAAATTAACTTCCATAATAAAGGTCACATTAACAGCATATTATTTCAATTAATTTATCCCAAAATATATATAATCATACCAATATTCAAATTTAAAATTATCCAAATTAAATAAAAAATTTTGATCAAAGTCAACTTTGGTCAACTTTGATCAAAATGTGGTCAAATATGGTCAAATCAATCAAATTAAATCATGACTTATTGGACCAAAGGTCCATATCCATAATTTGACCCAAAATTAACATTCAACCCCAAAAATTTTCTTGAAATCCATAAGTACTTTATAAAAAACTACATATTTAATGGGCCACACATATGAATTTTATAGGGCTTAAATGTCCTATTTAACTTTATTAGGGTTCACTTAAATTAAAGAAACCCTAATTTTCTTAACATAAATACATACACATTTATAAACAATGAAACAGGCCAAAGAGTCCAATTATTGACAAATTGAATCAATATAATAAATATTAAATTGGCCAAACCAAATCATCACAGCAAACAAACAAAAGTTTGGTTACAGTGAGGCTTGACCGAATACATAAAGTCATGAGAACAATCATAAAGACATCAATCATGACTTGACATTGTGGCAATCAATGGCATGACTCTATATCAAGAAAAGAATGAGTCTGGACTCAGCGGCCATGCAAATAAAACTAAAAGCGATTGTCGATTTTTTTTTTATGAGTCAGAGGCCGAAAAGCAAAAGGCATGCAATTATAAAGCCATCAGCAACCAAGGCTTGCAAATTACTAAATTAGCCGTGCAAATTTACTATACCGAATTTACATAGCAAATTACCAAGACTTGCAGATTTCAGCCGTGCAAAATTACTATAAATTACTAAATCCAAATTATTTCCTAATAATCAACCATATGGGCTCTGATACCACTTGTTAGGGTGGTTGTCTAAATTAACCTTTGGTGAAAGCCATCACCTATTAAACCCAAAATCTATATGGCGATTATTAAGAAATAAATTAACAAGAAAAATTGCGGAAGCGTACCTTGATTCATGTTGACAAACTGGTGCTTGAATCCCTAGAGATTTTGAGGTGGCCTTCCAGGTCAACACGTATTTGCCAAATCTAGAGAGAGCCCTTTAGTATCTCTCCGGTATCTTTCCTGACGATGGGATATTAAGGAAGAGCTATATTTGTGGTACTCGAAAATACGACAAAATAAGAATACGTGTGATATGGGGACCATGATCCTATTTATAGGTAACATTCCTATTACCCTTTGGAACCCTATTTCAGCCCATCATAGAAATAGGAGATCTTAAATCTCTACACGTTAATGGCCACACCCTATTAGATACATTAATCCCAAATTATATTTGATCACTTTAATTGGGTTTAACCTTAATTGACAGTTTGCAACACATAATTATTCACATATAAGTCCAATGTTGGATTAAGGATCCAGCAACACATACTCAGATCGATATGCTACGGTATTTAGTTTGGTTTCATGTTCTTTCTTTTCTTTCTTCGGTTCTTTCCTTCCCATATGTTGTTGGTTCAGATCTTTGCCCCATACCACTGCATCTGGGTCCTGTGTTATTGTGGATCATGATACCTTTTGTGTGGAGATTACCCCATGTTTCTTTTAGTTGGCAATGACCCCATTCCATTTGTAAAAGGCTTCATGAACGAATCTGGTTTTGCAAGCTTTTCCTCCAACTCAGATTTTCTTTCTTTTGTGTGTTTAGTATTCCATCCGGATGATGGGTTTAGGGGTTTTCTATAAGTTTTATCTGATGAATCTGTGGGACGGTGATGTTTATGGATGGTCTTCATGTGTTTGAGCAAGCAACTCAGAAAATGGCATGAGGTTTCGGGCAAATCTGTTCTGATGTTTCCTTGATCGCAGCTCTGCCTTTTCTTATTGTTTGTGTAATTTTGAGGTTGGGTTTTAGTGTTAAATGGAGTAAGTTGCAAGTTTTTTGGAGATTGATTCACCTGATCTACACGTTTGATAATGAAATCCAGAAAATGGGTGGAAAGCCTTCTGAATGAACCTGGTTTGCTGTTAATCTTGTACTTTGGTTATGTTAAAAATGGTGATTCGGGGATTTATGCGAGTTTGGCTGATAAATAATGAGTTTTGTTGGATTCTTTTCGTATGAAATTTGCGTGGGTTTGAGCTGCAAGTTTGCAGCAGAAAATTGCAGAAGGAAGCCTGTGAAGGGGTTCGAAACTTGCCAATTTTTTCATCTTAGATATCCTTTGTTTGCATCTTGTGTTTGATGAGGGTTTATGGAGTCTGATGAGTGGTGGGTTCGAAGCTTTGTTTCAAATTTTTGTAAGCTGCCTGGTTACTAAATGGCAAGAAGCTTCGGATAAACTTGTGTTCTGATGTTTCACTGAAGGTTGTTTCCTTCCTTTTGCTGCTTGTGTAACTTTGGTGTTGGATTTCAATAGTAAAAGGTGTAAGTGGTGCATTTTGCTGACTTGAAGATTGATTGACAATAAACCTGGAAGAGAATTGCGGAAAGAAATCAGCGAAAGAAATAAACCAGCGAAGTAGCAGAAGGCTTCTTCATGAGCTTTGCATGAAAATTTTTCTAAAATTACACTTTAACCCCTTAAATTTTGTCTAATGCTACTATGACCCAAAAAGTTGAAATATTAATCAATTTTATCCCTTTAACATGTTATTTCTGCTTGGTATGCTTTCATGTGATTATTGGACAAAATATGCATGAGTTTTGGGATGAAATTTGAAGGTTTAATAATTTTTGATAAATTTATAGCATTGATTTGGATTTTAGTAAAATTTGGAGTAATTTTGTTGTTTAATTATAGCCAATAGGTTTTTATTTATTTCTTGGTGAATTTTATCATTGGATTGGTAGATTTCTCCTTAAGGCTTTAATTTTAATTTAGGGAAAATGGCCATTTTCATCCCTAAACTTTTTTTCTAGAGTCAATTTAGTCCCTAACTTTTATTTCTGGCCAATTTAATACATAAACTTAATTTTCGAATCCAATTAAGGACTTTTGTGGTGGCACCACCACCTAAAAGCAATTTATCTCCTAATTTAACATTAAACAAGGGCATTTTTGGAACTTCAGGTATGAATTGTAATCAAACTGAGTAAATTAAAAAATTATTAGTATTTGGGGTATTTTTAAATTTAAAACTTTTTGAAGGGATTTTTAATATTTTTAATTAACTTCTTAATTCTTCCTCTGCCTCACCCCTCCTTCCTCCTTGCCGCCACCGCCTCCCCTTCCTTGACTGGAGGCTGTTGCTGCTTTTGTTGGCTACCTTTCCCAGCCAATTGGCCTGTGGTTGTGGGGTTGTTCCTTCTTAGTCTTTCATTGCTTGCCTGCTACAGAGGCTTCAGTAGAAGCAAGACAAGAAGAAGGTGCCGAATCACAATTTTCCGAATGCCGAATCAAGACAAGAAGGTGCCGAAGCCGAAGCAAGACAAGTCTTTCCGTATCAAGTCTTTCCGAATGTTGAATGCTGAATCAAGTCTTCATGCTAAGTCAAGTCTTTCTGAATGCCAAATGCCAAAGCAAGACAAGAACAGCGCTGGCTGCTCTTGACGGGTTTGTTCAAAAATGTATTGGGAGTGAGATTCTCCAAGGTTTTGTGGTTGATGGGCTTGTTCAAAAATGTACTGGGAGTGAGACTCTCCGAGGTTTTGGGATTGATGGGTTCGTTCAAAACCTTAATGGGCATCTGAATCTGGGGTGGTTTTGAAATGGTTTGTTGAAATGGTTTGCAATTGAACTAGAATCATGGGATCTGTAGCGGTAGAAATTTATGGACCACAAACGTTGGAGAACAGAGGGTTCTAGCAAGCTTGGGTTGTTAAGGATGAAGATCATTTTGGGAGTTTTGCTGGTGCTGATGGTTGTGGTGTTGTTTCTGGTTAGCTAAAGTCGAAGTAATTGCAATGGTACCAATCATGAGATTGAGGAGAACAAAGAGAACAGCAGGAGTAAACCAATTGTTCATGGATGCCCAAATCGAAAGTATAGTGATTGACACAGATTCCTCAAACATCGTGCAACTTTTGTTCTTCAGAAATGGAGGGTTGGAATATTGGGGAACCCACTCGCCTGCATTTACAGATTTCCTCTTGTACTTTCTAAATTACAATGTAAACTCAAAGGTGGATGAAAAGAGAAGGATAAGAGGAGGAGGAGGTGGTGGGTGGCTGGTGATGGAGGTTGACAGTGGAGAGGAGATAATTTGAAGTTTCAAAAAATGCCCTTGTTTAATGTTAAATTAGGAGATAAATTGCTTTTAGGTGGTGATGCCACCACAGAAGTCCTTAATTGGATCCGAAAATTAAGTTTATGTATTAAATTGGCCAGAAATAAAAGTTAGGGACTAAATCGACTCTAGAAAAAAGTTTATGGACGAAAATGGCCATTTTCCCTTTAATTTATTGCATTTTCGACCCCTAATATTTTTAATAATGATGATTTGACCCCTAAAACTTCTTTAAATCTTTTAATTGGGTCCTTGTATGTTTTAATTTGTTGAAGAGAGTTTGTTTACTTTCATTCAATGCTTTGATTGATTCAATTCCGTGTTTATTTCTATTTTGTGATTAGTTGTTAATTAAAGTGATGCCTTGACCCTTTTTTTTTTGTTTTTAGAGGGTAAATAAGAAAAATCTCATCTCATTAGATTACCAATGCAAGGGAGTAATACTCTACCCCTTTTATTTTGATTTTATTTGACACTATATTGGCGAAGTTTACTATTCCTTTTCGAAATCTGAGAAGTGCCCGTGGAACTAGTGTTGATGGTTCAATCAATTACTTCTTCGGAATGTTTTCTACTACTGTTGTGTGTAATTGCATGCTTTTCTAAATACTTTTTATTTCATTTATTTATTTATTCACTTTATTCATTTTAATTTTGTATATTTATTTTAATTTAATTTTTAGTCATTTGAGAGGCATTTAAATGCCAAGTTGTAATAGTTAGGTTATTATTTTATCTTATTTCATTCCCCCCCCCCCTTAGATTGTAGTTAGGGCCCCCTAATGTAATAGTTAGGGTTTTATTTGCTTTGCTTCGTGTGTTTTCCATGCTTATGTGTTACGTGTTACTTGCTTTCTTAGGGCCTTGTATCTAGGTATCATGCTTATGTGTTATGTGTTTATGTAATCTTATGTATTTACTTACTTTGTTATGTTTTATATGACTAATTTAGTTATAATCAATGTGTGACGTCATCACACTAGTCCAACGCTAGTTGTAGCCCCTCTCCCGATTCCACACTAGTCTAACGCTAGTTCTGGTTCCTTTTTCCGATTTCTCACTAGTCCAATGCTAGTGAGAAAATATAGATATGGGTTAGTCCAATGCTAGACCCTTAGGAACCATTCGCACGTTAGATCGTGTCTATGTGATAACCACTACACTCTCATGCATATTTTCTACTTTTTTAGAGTTTTTTTTATCATTTTTGCGTGACATTTCCCTTGTATACACATCCCTTATCCCATATTTTCCCTATATACACCCCTTATCACATATTTTTCTCTATATAACTCCATGTGTGACACATGACATTAGACTTGCATTTCATATAAGAAAAATTAGAGATAGGTTAGTACATTTGCTTGATTAGATTAGGAAATACCCCTCGAATATGGGATATGGACGAGTTTGGCTTTCTAGCCTTAGCACGCTTGTATTCCCTCTATTAAAGGGAACATTGAAGTCACGAGTATTAACTCCCCGCACCCGTTATAATGCATTCCTTTAGGTCATGTATATTTGTATAATTATTATTTTCTTTTCTTTTCTTAGAGTCTCATATTTTTGCATATTCGTGACCTCTTCAAAGAGTTACTCTTGGGCATCATAATTAATCTAATTTGCATCAATTAAGTTTTGAAGAGATATTTCGATCCCCCGATAACTATTAGGTCTAGGTTTTGCATTAATATAGTGACATCCAAATGTGATAAATTTTTAGGTTAAAATAAGAAAATTTTTGACTAAATCACGCAACTAACTTTGGCTAGGTTGAAAGGGTGCCTTGGATTTTATCCTTGTCTTCCCTTTCTTCAAATGTGACTCCCGAACATTTTTCTCTAATTTTCAAAGACTTGGAGTCGTTTAAAAAGGGTTTTCTTTACTTTTTCTTTAAAAATTCATTTTTAGGTAACTTGGTACACTTTAACTCAATACCAAGTGGCGACTCTTATTTTTCATTAAAAACCCTTTTTAAATTATTATTTTTGGGTCAAAATCATCGCACTTTTTAAGTCCCATTTAGGCCTATATTTCTTTATTTATTCTTTACAAATCACTTAACTCACATTTTCACTCAAATTAAATCAAAATCCATATTTTCTAAACCCGTAATTTTTATTGTAAAAAATGGGGCGCGACACCCCTATCTCTTTTCCTCTTTATCTTGGTGTCAGAGGCCCTCAGCCGAGGTTTGATTAATTTAGTAGAGTCGGGCGCAGTTCAAAGTTATGCTCAACCAAGAGGCGCCTTGCCAGTGTCTCACCTGGCATTTGCAGATGATATAGTTATTTTCACAAGAGGTGATTAAAGATCTTTGAAGGCTCTAATGAATTTTCTGGAGGTATATCAAGACGAATCAGGTCAAATGGTTAACAAATACGAGTTTTTATGTGATCTCATCTAGGTGCCCTTCCCCAAGGGAGCACCTAATATCTTGGATGACAAGCATTCGGCACCAAAAACTACTCTTTATGTACTTAGGGTTCCAACTATTTAAAGGGAGATGTAAAAAAGAGAATTTCCAGTATTTGATACTCAAAATACAGGCTAAGTTTGCGGGCTGGAAAAAGAAATTGTTGTCTACCGGTGGCCATTTAATCTTCATAAAACATGTATTAGCTACTATACCTCTATACACTTTCGTAGTATTGGACCCACCAAAATGTATCTTGCGGCAAATGGAGTGGATCATGTCTCGCTTTTTCTGGGGGGAAGTGGAGGGTTGAGAGAAACGGCATTTGCGAACTTGGAGTAGCATATGTTGTCCGACAGAGCAAAACGGGCTGCGGATCAATAAGCTCCGGGATGTGTTAAAGGTTTTTGGGTGCAAACTATGATGGAAGTTATGAACTAGAGACACTCTTTGGGCTCGATATATGCTACACAAATATGTGACTGATGCTGAGCATGTGACAGCAGCACTGCTAATGTGACGACCCCACCTTCCCCTAGGGCGTACCCCAGGGTTTAGCGGACCGCCTACCCAACTCTCGCCAGGACTCACTCACTATTTCGAATAATATAATTCACAACTTCTTAGCGTAAAGAAAACAGCAGTTGTCAAATTTGAAACATACAAATACATTCATTTCTGTCTCAAACTTCCATACAATCCCAAATACATCAAAAGATTGGAATTCTAAATATATTCAACCCTAATCGAGCGATTAGTGTGAGTACAATTACAAAATTTCCAAAAAACTAGACTACACTAGCCTGTACAAGTCTCACGCCTCGCTCGTACCCCCTGTAAGGAAAACAAAACTAATAGAGTGAGCTAAAGCTCAGTGAGGTCCCAAATAGCAAGTTGACCAGTAAGTACAAGTGACAATATCATAATAGTAAAGTAGCGAGCATTAACAAATCAATAAAATGAGCAATAACACTTCGGATGACCAAACATCACATATTCAGCATTTCATGTAAAAGGATACAGTTGCTCTTGTAAACTGGCTCCACCATAGCTTGATTGTGTAGTAGTTGACACTTCGTCAACTTTTAAGTAAGGTAACTAGTCCAGTAGTACTCCACTTAACTCCAATCTCCGTCCACCAACCAAACCCCTTACCGGGCCTGCACTCCAAGATAAACACTGGTGGTAATACTCGAATATACTGATTAGTCAAGAAGATAACACTCTACTCAACAAAACTAATGACCCAGGGTTCATTATCGAATCGAGCAAGCCCTTGCAGGCTCGACTCGACTAACTAGCCACAGGGTTTCCAGAATTCCAGACAAGATACGAATCATATGCATGTACATCAATTAACTTTCAATCAATGAACAAGAATATAGCACATTATGGCAAGTGCGATAAAGTACACCCTTACCCGATCAAATCAATCACATATCATTCAATCACATTAGTCAAGTATTGAAAACAAGTATCAAGTTCAATCAGGTATTTGGAAGCACTCACCACAGATTTAGTGCTTCTTCGGATCACATTCAGGTATTACTCTTGGTTTGGAGTCCAAATCTGCGATAAAATATTGTTTAAGGGCTTTGAAATCAATTAAGGTTCGAAACTTAAGCGTTTCATTTAACGAAAACAAGTAATTGAAACTCATTTGGGGAATATTCGTAAAACTCATGCTCGCTCTTAAAATTTTGAAACTTTGAAGCGATTAAACTTTGAAATCCCCATTTGAGTCGAAGAGACGAGGAAAACGTATTTCTATTAGTCGTTACTTCCATTTTTTCAAGGGTACAAGTTTCGGCCAAATTCCAACTTATATATCTCTATGAAAGTAGACTCGGATACCCTATATAAATCGAGTTCAATTCAACCTCAATTCTTCGCTCGAATCACAAGTACACACTCCTAATCCTCGAGTGAAAATCTGGGCGGCATGCCCCTTGTATTTAGCTAGTTTCCAGCCATTAATGGCTTCATTGTTTTCCTTAAATTAGCCCCAAAGTCACACACAAGCAATGTTACCACAATAGCCCTTCAGCTAGGCTTAATGTCATTCAATTACAAAACAATACTAGTAATGGGACCGGAAACCAAGTTTAAGGACACACAACAAAACAGCAGGTTTGACGTCTCTTGGCGTTTCGGTCACAACTAAAGCTACGCCTATCGGTTTGGAGTAAACTTTATATTGTTTCAAAGCTAAGACAGGGAAATACAAGTCTCATGAAGATATTGACAGCCAATTCATTCATTTTCAAGTTCAAAAGGTGCAATCTCAGAGAAAACAAAAAACTGTCCGCGAAACAGTGCATTTGGCAGTCAGGGGTAATTTTGTCATTTCACATGATACAGTGCATCAATTGAGCTGAAATTTTACAGGAAGCTATATAACTCCATTCCCTACAACTTTTATGTTTTGACTTAGGCCTGATTCGGCCTCTAACATGGACGAATTAAACAGGTCAGAATAGAACAGAGTGGTTTCAAATTTCTGGAATTTGAACTTTTACTCTAGAAATTCATATCTAACAAATACTCTATCATCAAAACCCATCAAGTACTAGCTCAATAACATCAATTAATAGGTAGATAACCATAATCAAGGCTACAAATGTAAACCCTAGCTAAACATTCCACCATATCATGCACAACTCACTAATTAACCGTCATAACTCAAGATTAAGAGTTTCTATCCAAACTTTAGCAAGATTAAGAAGAGAAAAAGGAAAGACAGCCATGATACCTTCCAAAAAGTTCTTGTAGGTGAGAACCACACCCCTTTCTTCCACAACTTTTACCACACAAAGCTTCCTAAGTACTAAAATGAAAGTTTAATCGGTTTGGATTGGGTGATTTCTCTCAAATGAAGATGATTCAAGGTGAAAGTTGGAGTTTGCTCACTTGGTTTTTTCTCTCCCTTAAGCTCTGCTGGAATGTGCAGAAATGAAGAGGAAATGAAGTGAATTTGATGATAACAATGAAGGAAATTGGTTGGTCAAACAATCCTTGGATGTTTGCCACTTGTCATCTCAAGATTACATCTTTAATTTTTCTTCTTTTTCCTTTCTTTTTGGTCAATAATTCAGCTCTCTCAAGGATAATTAAGGCCTGATATTTATGGAATAATAACAAGAGGATTAAGGTAATAAAGTGGTGGTCAAGTGGTGTATTCAATCGGTAGCGAACGGTACACGTCGGTTCAAACTGATTTTCCTTAAATCGCGTGTACTAGGGTTTTAACTTATGATTCACTAACTTATTATTATCACTTCTAATCTCACACTTTCTCTTATTTAAAACTCACTCTTAACCTCCAAATTTAGTACACACTCTGTACCGAGTAATTACACTACCAAAAGACATAAAAATCCTAGTTTACCTTAACGATGAAAGTAAAGAGAAAACCCCTGGTTCTATGATTAATTGTAACTATTGAGAAAGTGATTGAGTAGTAAGGCTATTATAAAGGAATAAATTCCAAATAAAAGGGAATTTTAAGAAAAATATGAGGGATTTTACAAGTCCTCACAGTTAAAACCTTCAAGCTCGCAAATATGGAGGAGGCTAGTCGACAGTCGTCAAGTTATGGAGGCAAACATGCAGTTGCTAGTCCGCAACGCATCCTTTTGTTTTGACAACTGGTTGGGGACTAGTCCCATTGCCGAGGGGAAGGAAGAAATTCCACTGTTAAATGTAAAAATACATGATGTAGACACCAAATTTTTGGTGCTTTATTATTTATTTATTTACTATTCATTTTTTATTTGTTCTATTTTTATTTGTCACAATTAGTTTTATTTACTTTTTAGTTTTAGTTATTTTAGCCATTTTAGCGTAGAATTTCTCAAAGGAAAAAGAAAAACGTTCAAAAAAATATGTTTTAGTTGTTTTAGATTTAGTTTCATTATTTAAAATTAAAAATGAAAAAAAATGATGAAAAATTATTATTAAAGAAAAAAAAAGAAGAAGAAGAAAAAGGAAAAAGTCAATCAAAGGACAAAGAATAAGACACATAAGTCTATTTTGGGGTTTGAGATCTTGGCCCTTGATATTATGTTTAGTCTTTGGAGGGGCCTTTAAGAGGCCAAAGAGCCGCAAGCATCAGGGGAGGTCTTCTAAAGAGCAAAAGAAAGAAACCGGAGAGGGGGGTCCATTGACCGAGGAGGGGCAGAAAAGAAAAAAACAGAAAAGGAAAGGGCGGCCAAGGCTTACGGTGGGCAAAACAGAGAGAAAAGAAAAACCAAGGGGATGACGGCTGAGGAGGCTATGAAGGAAAAAGGGAACAAACGAAAGCGGAAGAGAGCTAAGGGGGAGCGGCGAGGTGAGAAAAAATGGAAAAAAAGAACAGGACGGGCTGACGGCTGGGCTGGCTAAAAAAAAAAGGAAAAAGAAAGAGGTTTTGGGGTGAGAATTGGGGGAGCCGAGAGGGAAGCTGAGGACGGCGAGGCTTTAGAAAAAAAAAACACAGCTTTGGAGAGGAGGAGAGTAGCAACGGGCAAAAGAAAAGGAAGAAAAATCTAGGAGGAAGGGGGTTTGAGAGACGTCAGAACAAAGTAGAAAGAAACTGAGGAAAAGAAAGGGACGACCGTCTCTGTTTCCCCCACTTCGGAACCAAAATCAGAAACCCATAGGCCATCTGCTCTCAGGCCGAACCGACAACGCCATCAAGAATCACTGGAATTCCACCCTCAAGAGAAGATTTCGACTTCGAAGTCTCTCAGCAATCTCTCATAGTCGCTACCGCCGCTCAAGCAAGGGAACAGTAAGTCGTTTTTTTCCCTTTAAAATTTCAGTTCCGTTCAAGTTTTCGAAACAGGCTGCCATGATTATGTTTGTTGCGATATTCCTGTTGTTCGTTCGTGATTGTTGAATAAACATGCTGTATATGAAGATTGGATTGTTTTCTATGTCTCTGACAAATTTTATGGGCCGATTCTAGCGTCAATAGAGCAAAGAATGGATAAAATTTTTAATACCCTTAACATGTTTGATGAAATGCTTGAGTGAAAATCCTATTTGATGGTTGAATTGTCTGCGTCTTGCGTGTGGAAAATGATGAGCAGTATTTGTTAGAACGTAATAGTTGATTTTCATGGCTGAAACGGGAGTCTTGATTTTGATATGCTTGTGTACGTCACCTTCTCTGGTTTTTGCTGTTTCTTGTTCTTCCCTTGGTATGAACTCAGTTATGTCGTGAGTTTGTGTGCAAGGGAGTTTGGGTGAGCTTCATTTTCTTTTGGAGGGAACCAGGGGAATTAAAGTGGAGCTTTCTGATATTTTTATGCTGTGTAGAAAGGATAAATGGCCACTAATGTTTCTTTGGAATTTTCGATGTTTAATATTCATGATTGGGTTTTGTTAATCCAGAGGGGTCTGAATTTGTTAGAGGGTTTTGTTCGCTAGGAATCTGTTTCATGTAGTTCCTGGGATGAGTTACAAAATGAAAGAATGCAGAAGAATGCTGCAAGAGAACTTCGGGCAGGATGCATAATAATTTTTGATATTTTTATTTCAAACCTCCCAACCTCTGTCTAAATTGCACTTTGCCCCTAAGTCTCCCTTTGGTTCACTGTGGCCCAAAATCTGGAAAATTGAACTAATTTTATCCTTTTAAGTTTAATCCTCTGTTTGCATATTTTATGTGATTTTGTGGATAGATTAATTCTTGATTGAGGGTCATAATTGTGGCTTAATAATTTTATTTGATTTGTTTATCTTGTTGGGTTTAGTGAAATAAGTGTTGTGGATTAAGAGGTTATTTTGTTTGGGCTTGAGGAAATGGTTTTGTTGAAACTTCTGGTTTGGGCTTAGAAAGATGAAGCCCACATTTTTTTTTAATTAGACTTTGCTTGGACTAAAAATAAGCTAGCCCGTTTGTTTGCTTGGGCTTGGTTTGAGCTGAGAAGGTTTTCAGCCCAAATAAATAAATACAAAGGCCCAAGTGGCCTAATCCATTAAGAAACCAGAAAACTATTTTGCAGATCAGTCCCTGTATTTTTCTTTAACTGTGGCCCTCAAAACTTTCAGTTTCTTTCGATTAGGTCCTTAATTTAATTAATTTAATTGCCATTGGGTCCCTAAACTTTATTTCTCTTTAATTGTGACACCAAAACTTTGTTAATGTTTGCAATCAAGTCTTGTATTCTTTTGACTTTTTGAATGTGGGTTGTCTATATGATTTAATTGATTCAATTTCATGATTATCTTTTGATTAAAATGATGCCTTAACTTTTTTATTATTTTGGAGGGCAAATAAATAATTTCTCCTCATTAGGAGTGCCAATTCAAGGGAGGTACACCCTAATCCCTTATTTCTTACTTTATTTGACTCTATGTGCCTTATGTGCCTTTACATGCTTGATTGTATGCCTCTTGGATGTTTTTATTCATTTCATTTATTTATTTATTTACTTTATGGGCTTTGTACATTTATTTTAGTTCAATTTGATTATTTGAAAGGCACTCGAATGCCAAATTTGTAATAGTTAGGTATTTATTTTAATTATTTAATTCATTTTCCCTTAGATTGTAATAGGGCCTCCCCAAGTGTAATAGTTAGGGGTTCCTTTACTTCATTTGCCTTGTGTGATTTGCATGCCTATGTGTTATATGTTACTTGCTTTATTAGGTTCTTGCATCTAGTCGAGCATGCTAAAGTGTTATGTGCTATGTGTTTATGAGTGTTTGGCATGTCTACTCGCTTTCTACAGTCGTAAATGAATGTGATGGATGAATGTACGTCATCACACTAGTCCAACGCTAGTTGTGGCTCATTTATAGAAAGGGCTAGTCCAATGCTAGACCCAATAGGCCATCCCCCTTTCATTAATGCATATTTGCATGTTCACTACATGTCATGCATTTTTCTTAGTTTTATCATTTGGCATGCTTCTCGAACCCCTTTTCCCCTCATTTTAGGATTTTTGTACCTCATGCTAGTTATAGGATACATTTGCTTGAAGAGTCCCCTTTCGATAAGGGAAACGAGCGAGTGTGGCTACAAAATAGTCTTAGCACGCTAGTTTCTCCCTTCTAATCAAAGGAAAAATTAAAGTCACAAAGTTAGGACTCCCCGTTCCCGTTTTGATGCATTCCTATAGGATTCATGCATTTTACTCATTCACTATCACATACACTTCTACTTTATATTCTAACCCTTTTTCCACATTCTCACTTCACACTACTTTAATTTTGCACGTTTTCACTCTGTAGACACCAAATTTTGGTGTAATTTCATTTACTGTTTATTTTTAGTTTTTTTATTTGCAGTGTTCGTTTTATTCGATTTTTAGTTTTTTGTTTCTAGTTTTATTTCTATTTTTAAGTTTTTAGTATAGAATTTCTTGAAAGTGAAAAAAAAAGAAAAAAATGAAAAATGAATGAAAAATTGAAAAACAATGAAAAAAAGGAAAAAGGAAAAAATGAATTTGCACTTTGTTGTTCTAGTTTATTTTTTTCATTAAATGTTAATTAAATCATTTTTGTTAGTTATTTTTATTATTTTTAATTTTTGTTTTAATTAATCTTAAAAAAAAAAAAGAGAAACTCGGCATGCAAGCTGCGTTTTGCCGCAGCTTGCAAACACAGGCTTGGGCAGCTCCTTAGCTGCAAATAAAGCTGGATTGGCTGAGGGTTTAGAGGTTGGGGGGCTCCCATATAAATAGGAAAAGAAAGGAGAGCCGCAAGGGGGGGAGGATAGAAAGTGACGGCTGGGTTGAGAAAGGAAAAAGAGCTCATGGGGAGAGAAAAGAGAGAGAACCAGAGAGTTGGAGTTGGCGGCTGAGTGGAAAAGGCTAGGTTCTGAGGGAAACAGAGACAAGAATAAGAGAGAGAGCAGAGGGAAGGCTAGAGGTAGATGAGATTGATGGTTGATCAAAGAGCGGCGGCAGCGCGAGGAAGAAAGGAAATTTGGATTTGCAAGAACGGTGCTGTGTCATCATCACTGACTTCCCGTTGATATCCTTCAAAGGCTGGCAGAATCATCCGTATCCTTTCACGGACATTTCCACGACCCATTTGGTGACTAAGGTAATACTTTTATCCTTTATAATTAGAAACTATGTTCTTCACTCGTGGGTTGGAGCCTTTTTAGCTATATGTTGCTCTTTGTCCTTAGCAGCCTTTCATTTCGTTTCCGTAGGTTGATTTAAGTTTGGGTTTTGGGTTTAAGGTTCACAGTGGGACTGTTTTGCTTGTTTGACTTGTGTGATGTTTCTGAGATTGAAAACATAGCAAGGTTTCGCAGTTTTTCACCTCCTATTGCTGTTGACTGGGTTGGTTCAGCGTTAAGTTATACGGGTGTGCGACTTTGTTAGATAAAGATGGGTTCGCGCGGTCTGTGAATCTAGTAGAATAAATGCAGAAGAGTTGCTTGCTTGAATGTTCAATTTCTGTGATTTTCGATTGCTCAATATCATGCCTTTGTTGTTTGGTTGAGATGCATAAATCGTCCAACTTTTTCTCTTGCCGCTGGTCTGTTTGAGCCTGTTCTACAGCTTTGACATGTTTGTTTTTTATGATTCATTTGCCATTGTTTTTTTTTCTGTCCTGCGTAGCTTGGGCAACAGTTTTTGAAGTTAAAAAAAATCAGATGTATGATGTGGCTTGGATTTCATTTCTTTTCGGTTTGCGCTTGGGTAGAACTAATCTAGGAGATGCAATATTCGAGATGGTGTGACGCCCCGAAAAGTATGAGTGTGAATGACCTCAAACTACTTCTAAAGTTATTTATGAACCGTTTCTTACATTATTTACTTTTGAACTGTTTCCAAAGTTACTTTTGAAATGTTTTCTTGCATATCATGCGTGCTGGCATGTGAGTGTGCCTTGTTTGCTATATTTCTTGACTTCAAGACTTGTATTTTGGTTGATAACGTGTTAAGTGCTTATAATGATTTCCAAAACGAGTTTTCGAGGCGAGTGTGTACTTTATTGCACTCGACCTCGATAAATGTGAAATTTTCGATTGAAATGTTACTTGCGCATGAATGTAAGCCTTTTGTGCTGAACTGACCATTGCCCCTTGTTACCGGTCGTCTTGAGCCAGAAGCGGACTCGGTCAGGCGATTAGGAACTTGGGTGAACGTTTGGTATACTCGAGTATTACCTATGTAGGTTGGTGGAGCCTGGCCAAAAGCAAGGGACGGGGTGAATGAAATGAAATGAATGACCAAATGAGCGAGGAAATGTCAGGAGAATGAATGTATCCTTTCATGAATGTTACTATCGCTTTCCATTGTAAATGTTTCTTGAATTATTGATAATCCACATTTACTGTTTTGCAAATGATGTAGTTGTTTCTGGACTTATCATTTGATTTATGACATCATGGATATATGTAATCATTTGATGTATAGTTGGGAATTAGTTTCCGCTGCATTTGTGACATGTAATTATTGGAGACTTTGGTGTATATTTGTGGACCATGTGATGTATATTTGAGGTTTATTCTTGTAATTCATTTGAGGACTTTAGTGAACGACTGAGTCCCGGCGAGAGCCGGGCAGGCGGCCCGCCGAACCCTGGGGTACGCCTTAGGGGAAGGTGGGGTCGTCACAGTTGGTATCAGAGCTTAGGCTTCAGATCTCTGTAGTGTATCATAGGTTTGAAGTTTAGGATGCCGGACTGTGGGTTTGGTTTGAAATATTAGTGATTCTTGCGGGATGACTTGACTTGATTAGTACAAGAGAGAATGTCGAGGACGACATTCTTTTAAGGAGGGGAGATTGTGACGCCCCGAAAAGTATGAGTGTGAGTGACCTCAAACTACTTCTAAAGTTATTTATGAACCGTTTCTTATATTATTTACTTTTGAACTATTTCCAAAGTTACTTTTGAAATGTTTTCTTGCATATCATGCGTGCTGGCATGTGAGTGTGCCTTGTTTGCTATATTTCTTGACTTCAAGACTTGTATTTTGGTTGATAACGTGTTAAGCGCTTATAATGATTTCCAAAACGAGTTTTCGAGGCGAGTGTGTACTTTATCGCACTTGACCTCGATAAATGTGAAATTTTCGATTGAAATTTTACTTGCGCATGAATGTAAGCCTTTTGGACTGAACTGGCCATTGCCCCTTGTTACCGGTCGTCTTGAGCCAGAAACGGACTCGGTCAGGCGATTAGGAACTTGGGTGGACGTTTGGTATACTCGAGTATTACCTATGTAGGTTGGTGGAGCCTGGCCAAAAGCCAGGGACGGGGTGAATGAAATGAAATGAATGACCAAATGAGCGAGGAAATGTCAGGAGAATGAATGTATCCTTTCATGAATGTTACTATCGCTTTCCATTGTAAATGTTTCTTGAATTATTGATAATCCACATTTACTGTTTTGCAAATGATGTAGTTGTTTCTGGACTTATCATTTGATTTATGACATCATGGATATATGTAATCATTTGATGTATAGTTGGGAATTAGTTTCCGCTGCATTTGTGACATGTAATTATTGGAGACTTGGGTGTATATTTGTGGACCATGTGATGTATATTTGAGGTTTATTCTTGTAATTCATTTGAGGACTTTAGTGAACGACTGAGTCCCGGCGAGAGCCGGGCAGGCGGCCCGCCGAACCCTGGGGTACGCCTTAGGGGAAGGTGGGGTCGTCACAGATGGAAGGGTGAAATCCGTAGGCTTTAGGTACATGAATGTGTTTTAGCTGAAAGGGAAATGTTGAAGAAAGAATGGTGGCTGGAATTTGCAAAGTGCAGGAGTTTCTTCGTGACTGCATCAGTTCCTTCTGTGTTTCTTGTTTGTTTGGATGTTAAAGTTAGGTGTCTTGTTGCTTAGTTTCAAATTATGATTTTAGTTAAAAATTTTCGAGCAAAGCTGTGCATTTGGGTCCGAAACCTGAGTTTGAAAATGAATCCACAGCAGGCTTCCATATTTAGTTGGCATTAGCTCAAACGTGTTGCATGAAATTTCTTGCCGACAGTTTGCTTGATTTCAGAAAGCTTGCATTAGTAATGGTTTGTTGCAGAGAATGTTTCAGTGGTTGCATGAGTTTTGCATGAAACAATTGCTGAAAATTGCACTTTGATCCTTCAAGTCTCCCTTGGTTGCACTATGACCCAGAATTTGGAAAAACTAATCAATTTGGTCCTTGTAATTTTGCAGCAATGCTACAAAGACTCAATTAAGTTCTAGTAGCTTGCAATTTGGTCCTAGAAGTAGTTGGATTTTAACCTTTTCTTTGCTTTTGGGCCCTTGAAGTTCCTAAAAATGTTTAATTAGGCTTGAGTGCTTGGTTAATGTTCACAATTGAGTCCTTGGTAGCCTCAATTTTTCAACTCGATTGCTTGTTTGCTTTCATTAATGACCATGTTTTGTTAAGGTGGTGCTTAATTGCATGAATTTGTGAATTTTGTGTCTAAATGAGCTTGTGTTTGCCTATTTTCCTTAATTTTTCTTAATAAATTGGTACCTTGACCATTTCTTTTATTTTGGAGGATAAATAAGTGACGTGACTTCACCCCATTAGAGCTCCAACTCAAGGGAGGTATAACTTCTTTCTTCTTTTTTTTGTCTCTCCTATGTGATCCAACGTGCTATGTGAAAATTGCATGTTTACTTGCTTCCCTTGTTTTTCTTTAATTTCTTTTATTTATGCCATTTACTTCTGCTTTTTATTTAAGTTATTCTTTATGGGGTATGTGTACACCTCTTGGCTTGTAATAGTTAGGGATTTTATTCCTTTTCCCCCTTTTAGATTGTAGTAGGGTCTCCTTAATGTAATAGATAGGGTTTGGAGGAGCATTCAATGAAGACCTATCGAAGTCATGTGCCTAGCTAGCAAATGTAATAGTTAGGGCTTTAATTGTCTTATGTGTCTTGCATGCTTAGTTGCTACGTGTTAATTTGCTTTGTTAGGGCCTTGCATCTAGTCGAGCATGCTAAATGTTATGTGCTATGTGTTTATGAGTGTTTGGCATGTCTACTCGCTTTTCATAGCCATGAATGAATGTGATGGATGAATGTACGTTTCTGCTAGTCCAACGCTAGTTGGAATTCATAGAATGGGCTAGTCCAACGCTAGACCCTTAGGGATTTCCCCTCGTTAGTACATGTTTGCATGTTCATCACATGTCATGCATTCTTTTTAGTTTTATCATTTTGCATGCCCCTCGAACCCCTTTTCCCTCCATTTTAGGATTTTTGCATTTCATGCTAGTTATAGGGTTCATTTGCTTGAGAGTCCCCTTAAATATGGGATATAGACGAGTGTGGCTTTTTCTAAGCCTTAGCACGCTTGTATTCCCTCTATAAAAGGGCAAATTGAGTCACGATTTAGGTCTCCCCGTACCCAATATGCATGAATTCCCTAGGCTCATGCATTTTCAAATCCACTCTACCATTTTATACCCTCATCACACTTTCATTTTTCCTCACATTTTGCACACGTGCACTTTTATGTTTCTTCACTTGCACACGAACACTTTTATCAACACTTGCACACATGCACTTCATATTATCATTTCACATACCGTACCTTGCCCACTCACGTGCACATTTTCATTTACATATTTATTATTTTTTTATTACTTTTTCAAACTCATGTCCTCACATTGCATACATGCATTCCATTCATTTGCATCCCACTCGCATTATTCGTGACTTCTTCAAAGGATCGTTATTGGGCTTCACAATTAATGTGATTGGCACCACTCAACCTTTGAAGAGAAATTTCCCCCATGTCCCCTAGGTCTAGGGTTTGCATTCATGTAGTACATCCAAATGTAATAAATTCTTTGGTTAAAACAAGAAAATCTTTGATTAAATCACGCAACTAGCCTTGGCTAGGTCGAAGGGGTGCCTTGGATTTTTATCCTTGCCTTCCCCTTCGTCAAATGTGACTCCCGAACCTTTTTCGTTGGTTTACGTGGACTAGGAGTCGTTTAAAAGGGGTTTCTTACTACTTTTTCCTATTTTTTTTTTAAATTCATTTTTTAGGTGACTTGGTACACCTTAACTCATTACCAAGTGGCGACTCCAATTTTTTATTTCAAAAAACCCTTTTTAAACTATAATTTTGGGTCAAATCGTCGCATTCTCAAATCCCCATTTAGACCCACTTTTCTTTTAAATCACAATTCATTTTCCAATCACAAATTGAATAAAAAAATACATTTTTTTAACCATTTATTTATTTATTCAAAAAATGGGGCGCGACACACTCAATTACTTACACTTTATAATATCACTCGCACACATGCACTTTATGTTATCTCACATACATTTTCACATTATTACTTTACTCACCTTATCTTGTACATCCATTTGCACACTTCCACTTACACACTCTTGTTTTTATCACTTTTTCACTTCACACAAACTCATATTTTCACATGGCATGCATTCATTTCACTCATTTTTACGTCATTTAGAATTATGTGTGACCTCTCCAAAGGATCATTATTGGGCTTCATAATTAATGTGATTGGCACCACTCAACCTTTGAAGAGAAATTTCCCCCATGTCCCCCTAGGTCTAGGTTTTTGCATTCATATAGTCATATCCAACATGCGATACATACCTTGGGTAGAATAATTAGGAAAAGTGGGGCTAATTCACGCAACTAGCTTTGGCTAGGGTAAGGGAGTGCCTTAGACTCCGCCTTTGCCTTCTCCCTTACCAAACATGACCCCCGATCCCATTCTTTGGTTACGAAGACCTAAAAGTTTTAAAAGGGTTTGTTTACTTTTTCGTTCAAAAACAAAAACCATTTTTGGGTGACTTGGTACACCCTAACTCTATACCAAGTGGCGACTCCATTTTTCATACAAAAAACCCTTTTGAACTTTACTTGACCAAAACCGTCACATTTCACAAATCCCACGGTCTTTTCTTTCACTTTTACACACGTTCACACACACCACACACACGACTCTCACACACTATCAAAAAGTGGGGCGCGACACATGAGTTATTCGATGGGACTGTATGGCACCTGATTCATGTCCAAGATGCACTTACACATGAGGAACAGATGCAAATCCTCGGTTCCCAAGTTCAACTCTCAGAGGGCCAGGATGTTCTAGTCTGGACGCTTTCCATGGACGGCTGCTTCAGGGTTCAGTCAGCTTTGATGAAGCTTCGAAAGCCTGCTAACCATTTAACCTCGCGAAGGCTGATTTGGGATCGGTATATTCCACTCAAGATTTCAGTCTTCGTGTGGAGACTACTTAACGGTTGGCTTCTTTTTCCGGATAAACTGCTGCAATTTGGCCTGCATTTACCTTCAAAGTGCTCCTTTTGCTCCAACGTAGAAACCCTACAACACTCTTTCATTCATTGCCACATTGCTCAACAGGTTTGGGAGCATTTCGAGCACATACTAGGGCTTTGCAGCCTGACAGCTGACATGCTCATACAAAAGTTGCAAGGGTGGTGGATCCATGCATCTGGGAACTTGCCAATAGCAGTCTTAGCCCGTCTCTTATTAGTCCTGATTTGTTGGGAGCTTTGGAAGGCAAGGAATAAGGCTGTCTACACAAATGTTGTAGTACCGCCGAATCACATATGCCGCCAAGCCGCTTGGTTCCTCAATGTTATTGGAGCAGCTTATCCCTTTACTTTGTCAAAGCCAGAAGATAATGCCTAGAGGCGATTGGGTTTGCTTCCTTACTTTAGAAATCCAAAACCAATGAAGTGCACCACTCTAGTTTGGTCCTTGCCACTATATCCCTACAGTAAACTGATTATAGATGGTTCATCCCTTGGGAACCCAGGGTACTCGAGCAGAGGAGGAATTGTTAGGGATCATCATGGTCAGATACGGGGTGCTTTCTCCTCTTTCTATGGATTTGGCACAAATATGGAATCGGAAACCAGGGCTCTACTGGAGGGCCTTCAACTTTGCCTCTCTCTTGGCCTAGTAAAAGTGATAGTGCACATGGACTTGGAGCAATTACTCAACTCTGTGAAGCAAATAGCCGCTACACCTTGGAAACTTGATGTTCAAGTTTTTCTGAATACGACATTTGTTAACCCAAGCAGATTTTGTATTGGAAAATTGCTACAGGGAGACCAACTCAGCCACCGATGCGCTTGCAAAGCAGGTGACTACTACACAACAATCAAAAGTTATAGTGCTGCCACTCTGCCAAAGTAAGTTAAAGGAATTACACAATTGAATGCTAGTCAGTACCCTTTAATTCGTCTAATGCATTGATTGTAATGGAGTGATGCTCCTCAAAGCAAGAAAAGAAAAGTAGTGCTCTTTATTTTATTTTTGTTTTTCGGCTCATGTAACAGGAGTTTTGGTTTATGTCCCCCTCATTTTCTATTTTTTTAGATTAGGAATAAAATTTTGGACTAGCATCCCTCCCCTGTGTACGGGGGTTGTCATTAAAAAAATGGTTGTGTGAACAAAATACAAGTTGCAAGTCAAAATCAGGGATCTGTGACCCTAGATCCATGTGGTGGTTCATAGTGCCCATGGTTCTTTTCTTTTTCCAGGTTTGGCTCTTTTTGTTCAATCTTCAATATTGCTCTATTTTTGCATAAATTTCAACTGCAATTTTCTCAATGATGGAAGCCAAACTAGCTATTTCACAAAACATGAAAATTGTAGCCCTTTGGATAAACTTTCCAATGCATTAAGAATAATCTCATTTGAATGTTTGTAGACTGAAAAATGACCAACATATCCCTAACTAGTCAATCTCCTATTTTAGCTTTTGACAGCAAATTTGCCCACCTATATTTCAACTATTTGACTAGGAAAACTCATGAACTAAACTTCAATGTGTCATAATGATTATAGAGATATGTCTTAATTTCAAAATGGTGTAAGAGTCACCTCAATCCAATGCTCGTAATTCAAGTTATAGCTAAAATACCAAAATGTGTCAAAATTGTTAAACATTTCTTCTTTTGCACTTGAATGCATTTCATACTTTGAACCTTTTACACTTTATATTTATGTCAAATCATTCCAAATCTTCACAAATCAATTAAAATGATCTTCTCTTAATCCATGAAATGCCAAAACCTACGTAAACACCACAAATTTGTACATTAAACCATACTTTTGCATGTTTTGGTTAAGAAACACTACTTGTATGAAAAGTAACTATAAAAGAGCTCAAATCTTCCATTTTAACTGAAGAACACACTAGAAACAAACATTAGAACTTTACTAAAAATAGGTAAATATATGCTAATAATTGTATGCCCTTCTTGTGTTGAATTTTGGTTTGTTTGTGTCTTGTTTTCTTTAAGTCTGGTTGTTAAATCTGTACCTTAACTCCTTGTTTCATTGAGTCGTTGTCTTGTGCTATCAATCTTGTGATCTTGGACTGGTTTGGGAGAATTCTTGAAATATCATGTGTGAGGACTCGCAAAATCCTTACATATTTCTCAAAAATTCCCTTTTATTTGAAAATTATTTGGAAATTATTATTTCATGTTATCCATGGTTCAATCACCCTAGAAAAGTGCCAATGACCATAGGAAATTAGGGTTTTCCTATTCGTTTTCAATTCAAGGTGAAATCGGATTTTTCGTGTAACCGCAGTATAATTATCCGGTACCGAGTAAGGATCAAATTTGGTGCTTAAGAGTGACTTTTAAGTGAGAAATAATATGTGGTTAGAAGCAATGATAAAAAGTTAGTGAATTGGAAGTAAAAACCCTAGTACGCGCGATTTAAGAGAAAACGCGTCACACCGACGTGTACCGCGTACTACCGATTGAACCACCACTTGATCACCACTTTCTTGCCATACAAGTTTATCATTAATGGAACAAAATATCTTCCCCCTCTTAGCCCTCCTATTGGCCGAAAATTAGAGGTTAGAAATGCAACAAGAGAGAAAAATTTGTGGTCAAGATTAGTCCAAGTGTTAGCCAAACTTGTGGCTAGAATTAATCCTTAGCTTTCCAACCTTCTTATAACACAAGCTTAGCTTAATTTCCTTCATTAATTCTGCATCTTGGCCGAAATAAGAGAGAGAGAGAGAGACAAAGAGAGTTCATCTCATTCTCCTTCATTTCTTCTCCAAATCTTGAAAAGTTTCTTCTATTCGCGCAAATCTACTCCGATTAAGTTGTTATCTAGCACAAAGGCTACCTACCGGTGTAATTTTCTTGAGAAACAAAGGCCTTGAACACTTGTTTCTAGTCTCCTTGGAAAGGTATACATGCTGGAACCTTGACTCTCCGATTAAATTCACGATTAGTTGCTAAATATGTCACATATGGTTGAATTATTGAGGTATGTGGTGAAATAGAGGCTTGGGTCATGATTTTCCATTTTATTGGAATATTTTTCAGCTTTCCTATGATTTTTCTAGTGCTTAAAATTTGGGGCTTTGATGTTTAAAGTCTAATATGGGAAGTTAAGATGGTGAAGCAAGCCAAAAATAAAGAAATTAGCATTTGATTTCAAGAATTTCCAGATTTCAGGGACTTGAAAATTCAGTTCTGCCCGTTTCTATATCACCTAGTTAGAGGCCGAATTTGGCTTGGAATAAAACATGAAAATTGTAGAGAATGATATTTTATAGTTTCCCACAAAATTTCAGCTCAATCGGAGCAACGTAGCTTGTGAAAAGATGAAAATACCCTCACTGATCTAGGTTACTTTCCAGAATTCCGCGTGGACAGTTTAGTCTCTTTGGTTGTGTTTTTTCACTATAATCCGTTCAGATTTAGCCAATTGTTAAAACATGAAAGTTTTAGTGCCCTGTCTTAGCTTTCCAGTGCCGCCAAGAACGCCTTAATCGGACCTCGGTAGACTGAGATATGGTCATTTGAATGCATTATGGTTGATTAGCCGAATAGTTGGAACCAGGTTATATGAATTGAGGAATTTGATTAGATTACACTGAAAATTTGATTAAGTGCTCTCATGAAAATTGTAGACTTTTGTTTTAGCTTCGAATTGGTATAAGTTGCACCTCAATCCGATAAGCGTAGCCTCGGATGTGTTCTATCCATGACCACACGTCAAATCTGTCTTTTGTAACTTCATTTCCGCACTTGATATTAGCTTAATTCTTGTTCTTGTATTGTTTTGAGCCTATGGAATGGCTATTGAATTGAAATTGTATTATAGATAATTTTGGGTTGGATTGAGTAAAAGAATGAAGCCTAAATGGCTGGAAAAGTAGGTAAACACAAAGGGCATGCTGCCCAAATTTTCGCTCGAGGGCTAAGTTTTTATTTGAACTGGTATACTTACGTTTGGTCTATGAAACCCTAGTTATTTTGTCCACGAGTCTAAATGTCCTCGTTTCGCTTTAAAGTCTTTTATACATTCTACTCTATAATTGTCAAGTTTCTTGGATTGCACCTAATTGTTTGTGCTAGGTGAGCTGTAATGTTCTTTTCGTTTAATCTTAGGTTTTCTCGGTGATTAAAGATAATATCCGGAAAGATATTTTGCCGTTGTTTTTCATACATAGGTGAGTGTTCTATATACGTTTTGTTTCTATGACTATGTGGATTGTTGGGTCTATGTGATTATTTGTGACTATTTGATTAAATGTTACTTGTTTTCTATGATTTCTAAAATGAACTTTTTTTTCTAGGTGAGTGTGTACTTTATCGCACTCGACCTAAATAAATATGAAATTTTCAATGATTTAATGATGGAAACATTAGTTGCGCATGATGTAAGCCTTTTGGCTGAATTGGGCCCTGCCCTTCGTTACCGATCGACTCGAGCCAGAAGCGGACTCGGTCGGGCGATATGGTGACCCGGGTGAATTTGGTATACTCGAGTATTACCTTGTAGTCCAGCTACGTCCGGATGGGTGGAGTCCGGCCAATGTCCGGATGGGTGGAGTCCGGTCAACGTCCGGAAAAGGGGATGAACGAACAAAAGGATGAACGAGGGATTCTACTTACAAAAAATGTATTTTCAAACGATTGGAGGAATAAGGGGAAATGTCAGGGGAACGAACGAACAAACAAATAGCTCCTCGTGAGCCTGTATCCTTTTAATGAATGTATTATCATTGCTTTATATTGAACATGTTTTCTGGATTAAATGTTATTACATGACTAATGTTCCTTGTTTAATTACTTGTTTATATATATAGAACCTCACTGGGCTTTTTAGCTCATACCACGTCAATTGTTTTCCTTAGCAGGGGAAGGCGAGCAAGGACGAGCGTTCTGTATAGTCTAGTTGATCTAGTTCTTTGGCCTTGTAATGGTTCTCGCCCTAGTGCTTGGCACGGGCTGGTTGTATGAGGAATGAGAACCCTTGTATATTCGATGTTTGTACTTGAATGGTAAAAACTTTGAAGACTTCTGGTGTGTAGAAGTTTCTTATCTTTTACTTGAGCATCTATTGTCTATGGATGTATATACCTGATTTGAGTTCCATAGTGAGTGAGTCCTGGCGAGAGTTGGGCAGGCGACCCGCTGAACCCTGGGGTACGCCCTAGGGGGAGGTGGGGTCGTCACATCATGGCTATCCAGATTTGTTTCTTGAGCTTTCTTGAAATTTGAATTTCTTGATTAAATTTTCAAAGTTCTTGAAATTCTTGAATAATCTTGAATACCCTAACTTGTTCTTGGAATTCTTGAGGCTATACGTGTGTTTCTTGGCTATTCTTGAATAAAAAAATTGATCTTCAAAAATTTTCATGAAAAAGGCAATTGTTGCTAAATTAAAAAAAAAGGAAACAACCGTTTAAGGGAAAAGAAGGAACAACAGATACTTTGTTTCCATTTCTTATCATCAATAGAATTTGATAAAAACCAGCCTTGTAATGTATTCTTTATCCTAATAGAGGTTGGAATTGGATAAAAGAGGTTACTAAATTCTAATTCTAGCTAAAAAAAGGGTTGTTACCATAATTTTTAGTTTGATTTATTGTCAAATTAGGTTTGGAAACTTCTGTTCAGCCTCACATTGTTCCTTGTGATAAGTGGTTTCGTAGCTTACCTTGAGTTTCTAATTTCACTTGATAGAGATTTGCATGTCCTAACTCATCGAGAACATCATATTTCCAGCTAAGTTGTGCTCTTTCTTGAGTCAATTCATTGAGTCAAATTCAACTTTCATTGAGTCAAATTGATTAAAATTTCTAAATCCTCAACAATTTCTACATTCTTGTCAGCTTGTTGATAAGTTTACTTGAAACACCTTAAAAAAATTCAGCTTGTTTCATGGTAAGTGATCAAAGGCCTTGAGAGATTGGTGAGATTAATAGAATG
Source organism: Coffea canephora (assembly GCA_036785865.1). NCBI lineage: Eukaryota > Viridiplantae > Streptophyta > Magnoliopsida > Gentianales > Rubiaceae > Coffea > Coffea canephora. The sequence goes on from CM071922.1 coordinate 23,452,050, forward strand.
CTTATATACCTAAGTGATACACAAGAGTTGAGTGGATACACATAAGAGAGTGTGCGAGGAATTTTTTTTACTAACCTTTTTCCAAGTTTAAGATGATGAATGGTAGAGAAAGTTTCCAACAAGGTAACTTTAATCTAATGATCGAGTTCATGACAGGTGAATTTTAATAGATTTTGGACCATGAAGTTCACTCACTCCATAGATGACTTGATTGAATGGAGAATAAACTAGTCAGAGGCGGGATCTAAGAGATCTAGGTCCAAATTCTATCTACTTCTTCGAGGCCGCCCTATTCAAGGAAAGAGAAGAAAGTTCATTCAACAACTTCCCAACCTAAAAATACAGCCGCATTTTGTATGCTCAAGGAAAGATGGATTGTGCTCATGCAAAAGGGTTGTATGAAAAATACTATGGCTTTTGTGATGATGACGAATTTGTGAAGAGCTATAAGAGGTCTGTGATGACCCCACCTTCCCCTAAGGTGAACCAAAGGGGTTAGCGGTGTCCGCTTGCCCAACTCTCGTCAGGACTCGAGCACTAACTTATTAACAGCCTTTTAAAACAAGAGCTATATCTCTAATGACAATATAAAACAATCCTTGGCTAAAACATAAGTTTATAGATGATAAAAACTTCAAAATACACTACTAGATCCATTTACAACAGTCGAGTTTCCAACTTACAAAAACAAACTAAAAATTTGGTACAACTGTGCTAAAACAAAAGATTCCAACTGAACTTGGCTTTTCCTAGTCACTCACCCAGACGCTCGCCCCCTGTATGGAAAACAAAACTAGAAGGGGTGAGCTTTCGCCCTATGAGGTTCAAAGAAAACCATGCAAACAATGATATCAAACTCAAGCCACAAAATCATAATTCACCACAGCAAAGAGCAAGTACACTTCAATTAAGATTTCACATACTCATTTAAAAGGATACGGGACTCTCATGAGCTTGTTCAAGTAGCTTGATCAAGATTTAAAATGTTGTTGACACTCCGTCAACATTTTCCAAAATACTATCAAGTATTTCATCATTTCACGTCTTTCTCCATCCATTGTACAACCCTCTACCGGGACCGCACGTCAAAATCATGAAGGGGTAATACTCGAGTATACGAATTCAAGTTCAATAGCTCAAGAACGAGTTCACGTTCAAGTCCAAGTGACAAGACCCCTGGTTCATTGATTGTATCGACCAAACTCTTGCCCGCTCGACTCGACCAACTGGCTAATGAGGGTTGGGGCCCCAAGCATGCAAGAGAGAGTCAATGGGATAACCACCCAAACGACCAACAAGTCAAGCACAAGTAAAGTAATTCATTTCATATCAATATCAAGCAGTTAGCCACTAAGGATTGAGTATGATAAAATACATCCTCGTTCCAAAATGCCATCAATTCAAGAGCAAGTACTTCAATCAAGCAAGCATGTCATTCAGGCAAGGAGACATTTCACGTAAACATTTTCATGCACTTAGAATACTCACCACGGCAATAAGCTCAAGTGTTCGCCTTACATGCACTTCCGGCCTCACTTCCACGTCCTAAAATCAAATATATAAAGTGCCATGAGATCCACTACTCCAAGTCACAATATTCAAAGGAAAATCACCTCCAAACCAACTAGGTATCTTAGCCCTTAAATCTCATGATTCTAGTGCAATTCAAGAGGAAATATCCTTGTTTACGCTAGGTTAGTAGTTAGCAAATGGTAGTGCCAAACTCTTTTCATTTCCGTTCACCAATTAAAGTTCAAAACTGCCCACCAAATGAAGTTCGAAACTGCCCAAATCCATTTGGTTTATAGGCTAGAAAAGTGAGGTTTTTCACCCTTTAAAACCAATCATTTTGCTCTCAAATCCTCCATTTATACTAGGTTCAAGTATATTCAAGTGTCTTAACAAGAAAATTTTAATAGGCCTTAACAAGAAAATTTTACCACAAAAAAACCAAGTGTCATACTAGTAAACTTCTCTCCCTCTCATTCAGCCAGCTTGAGCAAATTCCAGCCATGATTTTGGTCAAAAATGTGAAGTTTAAGCCACTTAAAGTGCATGATTTTGGTCAAATTTCAGCACACACTTTTTTTATAGCTTTTTTTATATGGAAAGTTGCATGTTTTATTCATAAGAAAAAACCAAAATACAAGGGACAAGGGACCACAATTTTCTAGGCATCTGACAAATTGTTTGCTCGCATGTTTCTTTTCACCCTCCTAATAGCTGGTACTCCCCATTGATCAAGCCGAAGTTCCCCTCTTGCCAACATAGGAATTGCCTGAATATTGTCATAGACTCGAAGGGAGTCCTAGATGTGTGTAACCCTTTACGTTGGCCAGGGCGTCTGCCACTTTGTTCGCCTCTCAAACACAATGTGAGACCCCATTCTTCCCCGCCACCCTTTGCCATATCTCTTCGACCTCCAACCGCACATTCCAAGGGCAATGAAACCGGCGTCGAAGGATGCCCACGAGAACCACAGAATCCAACTGAACCGAGAGTATGGCCATTCCCCTTGCTTCGCACAGATGGAAACCTGCCAACAAAGCCAAAACCTCTACTCCTAAGCTAGACTGATTACCTAGAAAGACTAAAAACTCGAACACTAGTTCACCGTTGGAGTTTCTAACCACGCTGCCTCCATCACTCATCCTCGGATTCCCTTTGGAACACCCATCCGTGTTCAGCGTCAATTGTCTAGTTGCACTAGACTTCCACCCCACAATGAGGAAGCCATAGCTTGATGGAGTAGATATGGCAATGGTGTCATACAGCTCAGGAAACACGCACACATCTATCCACTAGTGAAACTGAAGCTCAAATACTGCCTTTACATCCCTAAATATCGCCTGGCAAGCCTCGCAGCCTTGCAATCGAACTCTCTCGAACACGGCTTTATTTCTCACCTTCCAAATATGCCAACATATCCAGTTGGGCAATGTGTCATACAGAAACTGCCGTTGAGCTGATGTAGTTGCAAGTTGCCACCAACCCAGCAAACATGCTCTTAAATTGTGGGGCTGGGGAGCTATACCACAAGTGCCCATAAGTTGCAAGTGCGATTGAAAAAACCCTAGACCTCCAACGCCAAACCTCCAGTGAAGAAGACATGCTCCATAGTCTCCACCGCTGCTATTTCACAACAGAAGCACTTGGATGCCAACTGAAAACCTATGTTGCACAACACCTCGTCCAAGGGTAATCTTCCCCTCAACAAGCGCAACATCAGAAAGGAGACTTTAACTGGAAGATTCGATCGCCAAAGATGAGAGAAAACAAAGGACCTATGCTGAACTTGCCGGACCTCCTGATATGCTGAAGATAAGGTGAACTTCCTAGATGTAGTCAACATCTACACCGCCTTTGCTCCCCGTTCCCCGCTAGGAACGACCTGCTTTACTATGGAGGAGATGATTTCCGGGGACAGCACCTGCCCCAACCTTTGGGTATCCCATTGACCCTACACGGTGAAGTCCTCAAATGACAAGGGCGGCTGTACAGTCGCCTTTAAATACAACGCCCCAAAAGTCGCATGGCCCCCTATGAGTCAACCATAACATGGACAGTTCCACCTACCCACGAACATTGACCATCCGTCGCCAAGTCGCCAACGCAGTAGCCCTAATTTTCGCTTGACATGGATGAATCCCATTGTAGTATTTGGCATGCATAAACTTAGCCTATACGGAAAGCCCACCATAGCTTGCATAAAAATGCCATGTATGCGTCCCTAAGCCTGCGGAAGTCAACTGGATAGCACAATTGAGACCAACGGATCCAATGCTGTTTGGATTCCCCGCTCTTTGCCCCCCATAAAAAATCTGAGCAGGCCTTCTCAATGATTTTGAGAATGAATTTTGGCATCACAGCAGCAGACAAGAGATGGATTGGAATCGATGACAGCACGTGCTTGATGAGGACTATCCTCGCCCCAAGGAAGAGGAACTTTGACTTCCAACATAGAACTCGTCCCAATATGGCCTGACACACTCCCCATAATACGTGGCCTTGCCTCTGCCAAAATACAAAGGAAATCCAAGATACCGAATTGGGAAGTGCTGTCTCGAAAAACCAGTCAAATGCTCTACCATCCTGCGGCGAGCTGGTGATGTGGATAGGTGCATGAGATATCCACACTTCTGGGTATTAATTAGTTGCCCTAAGACTTCCTGATATTTGGCTAACGTACGCATAATGAGCTTTAAAGCTTCCGAGGACCCATTGGCAAAGATTATCACATCATTTGCGAACGCTAGATGAGTGACCTGCTCACACCCTTTCGGAACTTTGAAACCCTAATATCTAGGCAGCGTAGCTAGGCTATTAAGTCCTTGTGACAGTACCTTAGCCCCAATTACGAACAGCGCAGGAGACAGGGGGTCTTGTGAGGACTCGTAAAATTATTATTTTTCGACTCCTATTTTTGGCTTATTTAATTATTTACTCGAATATTTGCTTTGATTATTATTTTCTAGCCTTATTGGACTTAAATACATGGAGTTATGACTCCATTATATTTTTAAAGTGACTTGTTTCAAAAATTAATTTTTTTGAAAGCTCGATTAATATAAATAGTGTAAACGTGTCTGAAAACTTTAGCCAATTGGGAGTACAATAAGCTCGAAAATTTGGAGACATGTACAATGGTCCTAAAATAGGTAATTTTAGGTTTAAGTACTCAAATGATAGTTAGTGGTACGATCGTTACAAGAATTTCTCGAAGGTTTCACTTTATCGCGCCTAAATTGGAAATACGTGTTTTCACGCGCACGCTTAATTGAGAGAGTTTGGACCATTATTTTCAGACAATTAAGAGTAAATAATATTTGTATGAATATAAGTGCATTAGAGGTTTAGTGCACCAGTGAAACAAATGCGAGAGAAATCGAGCCCAAACGCGCCCTACGCGCACTATTGAGAGTTGACTTTGGGGATGATTGTGCACCACACATTGTGTCTTCCTTAAGAAGCTAAATTTGGACCAAACACTCTCTCTCTTAGTCTCTCTCTTGGCCAAATTCTTAGCAGCAAAACACAACACAAAGTTGTCATTTTTCATCTTCAATTCTTGCATAAAACCTTCATAGATTCACACCAAAATTGAAGACCACTTAGCTTGTCACTTGGAGAGTTCATCTAGCTATCAAAAGGAGGAGCTTTTCATGGTTTTCTTGGAGCTTCTAAGGACCGAAAATTCTGCCTTGGTCTTCAACTAAATTAGGTAATGATCCAACACTCTAATCTTGGTTTATAGAGGTTGTCTAACACCTTTAAGCTCTTGTATCCATATGGGTGGTTGTGTTTGTTGGAAAATTTTGGAGGTGGGTTCTATGAACTCCCACCCTTGTCTTGATGGCTGATGTGATGATTAATGATGAGTTTAATGTTGGTTTGGTGTTTAAGATGGTAGATTAATGGTGTATTAGTCTTATGAACTTCAAGAAATGCATGAGGGGAAAAGTTTCAATTCTGCCCCTACTTTGAACGTACCTATTTTTGCGGAATTTTGAGGTTGTAATGACTTATATATGATGTTTATATGTTGTATAGATGGTGTATAAAATTTCATTGAAAAATATTGAGGTTTGGTTGGTCAAATGAATCAATTACACAAAACTAGTAAACCTGGAACTATTCCCGTAATGCTGTGACCCGTTTTCGTGTTTTGGCCATAACTCTGTACTCCAACGTCGAAATCAAGTGCCGTCAATGGCATTTGAAACTAGACATCCCAACCTTTCCGATGGTATAAAATACACATTCTGGCTCCATGTGTGTGAGCCGAACCAACCATTTAAAGTCAGCTGTTCTGTTTCTCTGTTTCACTGGAATGAAATGTTGAGGCTGCAACTTGTGGCTCAAATTCGAGCTAGTTGTGTGCCGAATTTCCAAATGATTTCCTTTGTGAAATTGTAGCTCTATGAATGTGTTTTCCAACGACATAAACCATGCCTAATTCCGAGTTAAATTGAGTGAGTTGTGATCGAAATACGGAGCCTGCACTGCTCTTGAAAACCCTAACTCTTGGACAGATTTGATACAAGACTTGGTATAGACTTGTTAACTGAATATTTTGGTGCTAAGCACTTACCAAATGTACCGTGAATGTTCCTTAGGCTTTGCCTACATTGATGAGCCATGTTTGAGGAATTTTTCCTTGACCAAATGTTTGGAATGGAAAACAAAAGGGTCAAGGCAGTTTTGCCTTGTGATTTTTGAAATTTTGGTTGCTTGATTGACTACTTTTCCGAAGGTATTTTTCCATGAAATTTGATAGAGGGATACTCTTTATATAGGAGTATTATACTGCCAAATTTTGTACCAATCCAAGTCCGTTTCGATACCTAACTGAAGTCCCAAAGTTGAAAGCTCAAATCTGGAAATTGTTCACCAATTTTGAATTTTTCTCTAATTTGAGCTACTGTATCTCGGTGCTCGAAACTCCGATTCTTGATCTGCTTTTTCTGTTAAAAACCTTACTTGTAACTCTAATTGAGTTACAAATTTCAGAGACTAGCTCGTAACGTGTGAATTTTACCGAATTTTCAAAGTTGGCCAAAAACCAACTTAAATCTGCCTTATGAACCTAAAACAGTAACTTTGAACCCATTTTTGAACATCTTCCATTTAGAATCATAGAAAAGTGTCTTCTAAGAACTTTTAGTATTTTCAAATAGGTTTCCAACGGTACTAAGTTTTCCAATTTTTGACATATAGAATGTGAGATACGATTTTTCAAAATATCGTATCAAAACTGAAAATTTTCCGAATTCCAAAGGGAGTTTTCAAGCACTCCTTATCCTTTCAATATTACTTGAACATTTATACTTGATTTTTCAAAATGAAAACTCGATCGCTCTTGTACTTTAAGAAACTTCAGTTGAACCTCGATTTACGAGTAATTGAGATTCGTTTTCATGAAATTTACTTAGATTGTACTAGTGTACAATCTTTCTTGATAATTGGGGTATATGAGTGATACTTCACTATTATTTGCTCAGGAGCACACAAGGACCTTCAAAAGAATCCTACAGTGAACAATTGAACTTCCAAAAAATATTTCTCCTTGATTTGCTCGGTGAGTGTCAAGTGTATGACTACTTGAACTCTATGGACTTGATTCATGCTTGGCTTACCTGATTACATGCTTAGCCTACTTGATTTTAAAAAATGGAGTCGAGTGTGTACTTTATCGCACTCGATCTTATTTGAAACAAATGATTCATGCTTAACATGGTTTGCCTAGTTTACATGACCTGAAATACATGCTTAAACCTGTCGAATGCTTGAATACATGACATGGTATGCTATGGCTGCATACGTTGTTGGAGTGAATCTCCTCAACACTTACATGATACATGGGGGACGCCCAAACTCATAGGCCGACCTTGGAACTCGAGCTGGCGTGGGCTTGGTCGGGAATCTCGGTGAGCCATGAGATTCACATGATAAGTTTGATCTATTTGAGAGATCTTGCTTGGCATACTCGTGGAGTATCGCCTTATAAATGTGGTGCGGTCCCGAAGCGGTGTATGGTGGACGGATGAGAAGTAAGTGGTGAACTACGGATTTGAAATATCAACCCGGTTGACGGAGAGTCATCGCGGGGAGATATACGAATGACATCGGCAATAAGTGGAACTTAGCTCCTGATGTGAGAACCCGTAATTTCCCTAATAATTTTCCTAGGGTTTTTCCCTTTAATGGCATGTTTTCTGTGTTTTCCGGCTTAGGAAAAATTTTCCTATTAAATTTTATGAGTAATTATAGTTTTTAGATGATTTTTCTAGCATTGGAGAGTTTTGGAAAAATTAAGGATATATAATGGACGTGGGACCCACGAGTGCGAAAAGTTCGAAAAAATTCGGCCAATTAGGTTAAATTCCGGATACTGGTGGAAATTTATCGGGTGTTAAGAGATAAGTAGAGGGTGAGAGGAAAAAGAAGGATATGATTGCATTAATGGAGGTGACAAGTGTCACCATTATATTGGATATGACTTATGACTTACTATTCATTTTTTTGGCCTTTTGACCAATTGGTTAAATATCTTAAAATTACCACAAAAATCACCATTTCTTACCTCCTTGGTGGCCGGCCCTCTCTAGCAAAGAAGGAAGAAAAACTCTTCAAAATCTTGGCAACTACCTAGCTCAAATCCTCCAAAACACTTGCTTGATCTTGTTTCTACTCCATAAAATCTCTCCATTTGGTGTTAGTGGTTAGTTTGGTGAAGTTTTTGGAGAAGCTAAAGTGTCCAACAACTCTACCTCTCTTGTTTTCTAGGTGAGTGGTTATTGAACTTCCTCCTACACTTAATGAAGCTTAAGTTGTGCTTAGTGGTAGCTAAAGTGCTGAAATTTGTGGTTTATTTCTTGGTTTGAGATGAATTGGTGAAATTTTTAATTAAGAGATGATTTTTCTAGTTTAATTTGATCATGATGTTGTGGCTGTCCATGATGGTTGGAAATGATGTTTAATGACTCTAGTAGGTGTAAATGATTGGTAATTGCAATCAATTTTGGATTTGGAAAGAAATGTGAAAAGTTAGGGTTTCATAACCCCCTTTTCTGTCTGGTATTGTATCATATGGTTAGAAGCCGAATTGGCCTTTGCTAAAAACATAAAAGTTGTAGGTATTGATGTGTTTGAGGTGTCTGTAAAATTTCAGGTCATTTGGAGTAGTGTAGAGTGAGAAATGTCGAAATTACTATTGCTGTTCTGGGTTCATCAGGATGGCCGAACTGCGCCTGTAATTGGCTATTTTGACTGGAATTGCTTTGGATTTGGTTGTTGAGGTCTTCTGATGAAATGTAGCTTGATGTCTTAGCTACCATATGCCTTTGGAATTTCCGAATTTGGACCTGTACAGACTGAGTTGTACTAATTACAGCATAGTGTAATTTGTAAACCTGTTTTGGTGGTTCTGGTTTAGTATCTTGAATATTTGACCTGTTTGTACTAGGAATTGGACTGAGTGACCTTCTACATTGTTGTAGCCCTGGTTCTTAGCTTCGAAATGGTGGGTCTTATACCCTCATCCGATAATCATAGTGAAATTGGTGCCATTACCGCAAAATAAGGACAAAACTGTTTTTTTATTCAGGGCCAAAGCTAATGCCATTTCTTGAATTTCTAGTTACTCATGATGCTTGTATATGCATATGAAACCCTATTGGAGTTGCGATTGGCATTGCTTTATGACTCGTTATCGAGTCTCATCGTATTTGTTTGCATGTTCTAGGGCGTGACGGTAGTTCACGACGTACTGGTGACGGCGGTGCATGAAACACCACCTACTTGATTGGTGAGTGCACTACTCACTTGAATGCTTACAATGTGGCTTTGCTATATGTGATTGTGATGCCTTGAAGGCTTATTTGGATATTGGAATTGATTAAGGTGAGGGTGTACTTGACCGCCCTCACCCCTTTTGATAGTATTACTGATTGTTTACCGTTTCACTGTATTACTGAACTTGATATATGAGTTATTGAATTCCATTTCATGGAAACCTGATTTGGTGTCGTTTGGACGAATATCCAACGGCCTTACTGTATTACTGAGCTCAACCCCGTTGGTAGTCAATTGAATCGAGCCGGCGAGGGCTTGGTCGTGAAAATTGACATGCCACGGGGACTGTACTGGGGAATCTTGTAGTAATGAGACTCTTGATTCCGGTAAACTCGAGTATTACCAAAAGCTACTGATTGGAGTGCGAGCCCGGTTGGGGAATGTTGGGTGGAAGGAATGGAAGTGAAGTGAGGTCTACGGTTTGGTACTCTTAACATTGACGGAGGGTCAATGGGGTTGGATCAAGACTGTAAGCGTGGAAATGGGCTCTTGAGAGCCGTTCGTATCCTTTCACCGTTTTGCTTCATTCCTTAATTGTGTACTTTAATTGAAAGGTCATGTTATATGCTCTTTGTTGCTTATGTGGTAGTAACTCACTGGGCTTAAGCTCATTCCGTTCAATTTGTTTTCCTTACAGGAAAATGACCACTTTTGGAAAAGATTGTGTTAGTTGATTGTCAAGTTGAGCTCATGTAAATGTATCTTTTGAATAGCTCTTTGAATGAAACCCTAATGTGTATTGGGTTCATTTTCTTTTGATTGGCAAACCGAACATGTATATTTATGATGAATGGTTTTGTGGCATGCCATTTGGTTGTAAATGTTGAATTTCAATGTATGTATATGTTGGATTGATGTATGGTTGAACTCCGAATTCTGACGTGTCCGGCATTGTTCATCATCGGCGCGCTTTTCATTTTTTTTATTTTGTGATTTTGACTTGTGTGCGCGCGTGGGTATGTTCCGGACCGTATTAGATCGACGTAAACTGGTTCGTAGTCCTGGCGAGAGCTGGGCAGGCAGTTCGCTAACCCCTTTGGTTCGCCTTAGGGGAAAGTAGGGCTGTCACAGGTGGTATCAGAGCCTAGGTTTGAATTAGCCTGGGTGTTATAGGAATGCTTGATCTGAGGGTTTATTGTTTATGGTCTTTAAGCTTATTGATGCTTATTTACACTTTTGGTGTAGGATGGACAGATCCAGTGGACCTAGTGATAGCCCTGCGGGCAAGCGACCCCGTGTAGCGCTTTCGATGATTAAGTACCAGATCCGACCAAAGGGGGCCGTTCTACGTTGGAGTCCGGCTAATCGCCGTAGACACTGCGAGTGCCGCCACACTTATGCTTACCCGAATACCCTCGTTTTGGCGGTTGTGAAGGAAAGAAAGGAGCTGGCAAAAGCTAATGCCAAGCTTGAGGCTGAGGTGAATCCGTTAAGGGCGGCCAACGAGGGGCAAGCTAAGAGGATCGAGAATCTGAAGTACGATGTACTAGAGGTTGAGGATAGAGTTGATGATCTCTGTACCCAGCTTAGGGAGGCGTGTGAGCACGAGTCTAAGAGGGCTCGAAAGGTGAGGAATCGAGTCGCTGCAATCCTGAACCTCTGTGCCGAGGTGGTGGAGGGAGTGAGCGACGAGGACTCCTGTGCGGGGTCTGAGGCTGGGGTTGGATCCACTCCGTCGGGCGGGTCCCATAGCTCGTCATCGGTCTAGGTTACGACTCCTAGAGTTGTTGTAGATAGTTTTGGTCTTGTATATAGGGCGGATAGGGAGTAGGGCCTTAGCTAATCATTTTGTACGGCTAGATTAGCTACGTGTATATTTCTTTTGTTAAGGCCATTCCCTTGGGGATTGTCCATGTTTTGTACTTGACTTGACTGAACTTGACTCGACTGATTGTATATATGTGTGTGGCTTGATCTTGTTTGGCTTGTATATATATGTTTGTGATCATGTTTGGCATGTTTAAATTTGTGTTATTGTGAAAGTTTAAGTGTTACTTACATGCCTTGTTACTACTTTGGTTTAGTACTCTTGCCTGGACCAAGTAAAACTTATGGAAGGTACACGAAGTGGTCGGGGACGTGGGCGCGGAACTAGACCAACCACACCGGTTACGGGTACGGGGGAAACCTCTACTGGACCCAATCCCGAATCACAAGTAGACCCGAATGTGCAAATAGCTGCTGCTATGCAGCAAATGACAAACCTACTAGCACAAGTAGTGCAACAACAGGGCCAGAACCCAAACCCTAACCCCGGGAACCCTGGTAACCACATCGAGAGCGAAGATAGAGCTCTCGAACGCTTTCAAAAGTTTGCCCCGCCAAAGTTTGTTGGGGGACCCGACCCTGACGTTGCTGAGAAATGGCTTGAAAAGATGGTTGACATATTTGCAGCCCTACACTACCCTGATGAACGGCAGGTGACTTTTGCCGTGTTTCAACTTGAGGGAGCGGCCCGTTCCTGGTGGAACGTAATTAGACAGAAATGGGAAAGGGAGCAGACACCCAGAACTTGGGTGAACTTCATTAGAGAGTTTAATGCAAAGTTTTTCCCTCCTCTAGTCCAGGAGAGGAAGGAGGACGAGTTTATTAGGCTTCGCCAAGGGACTCAAACTGTGGCAGAATATGAGAGTCAGTTCACCCGCCTGTCCAAGTTTGCACCTGAGTTAATCATGACTGAGCAAAGACGGATTAGGCACTTTATTCAGGGGTTGAATGTTGAGATTCAGAAAGACCTCGCCGTGGCTCAAATCAATGCGTTTAGCGAGGTTGTTGAAAAGGCCCAACGAGTTGAAAGTGCGCAGTTGCAAGTTCGGAACTTCCAGGCGAAGAAGCGTAGTTTTCCTGGGAGTACTTCTGGACAGGGTGAAAAGAGTACTCCCTCTAAATTTGGACGAGGAACGGGTGGTGGTCGACAATCTGGTTCAGGCTGAGGGACTCCATTCAGGGGTAGTCAAGCTGGGCGAGAACAAAGGGGAAATGCTCAGAGTGGCTCGGCTTCAGCATCTCGCGGTCCCTGCGGGCATTGCGGGAAGTCAAACCACAACGAAGATAACTGCTGGAGGAAACAGGTAAATGTCTGCGATGTGGAAGCGCAGACCACCAATTGGCCACTTGCCCAGTTCTGAAGCAAGATGGAAAGGGAAGCCAACCACTACCGAGGACCAATGCTGGACCAGCAAAGGGAGATGGGTCCAAACCTAAAGTGCCGGCTAGGGTGTATTCCTTAGAGCCCCATCAGGTCCCAGAGGTCGTAGAAGGTACGATCCCTATTTTCCACCGCTTTGCCAGAGTTTTAATTGATCCTGGTACCACTCATTCGTTTGTTAACCCTGATTTCATGTGTGGCATCGATATAAAACTTGCTAGTTTACCATATGACCTAGAAGTTAGTACACCTACGGGAAATCAACGTTTGGTGACTAGTATGGTTTATAGGGATTGTGAGGTATGGGTAGGTGAAAGGAGATTTTTAGGAGATCTGATTAGCTTGTCCATTAAGGGGTATGACGTGATTCTGGGTATGGACTGGCTAGCCAAATACAACGCCCAACTGGATTATAAAACAAAAGTAGTAGAATTTCGCATTCCTGGCGAGGCAACCTTAAGATTGGATATAAGGGGTAGGTTAGCCTCATCTGCTTTAATTTCGGGCATTCAAGCTAGGAAACTGATAAGTAGAGGGGCGCAAGGATTTTTGGCCTTTTTGATTAACACCCCTACGGATAAGTTAAAAGTGGAAGACGTGGCCGTAGTAAGGGAATTTCCGGATGTTTTTCCTGATGAATTAGTGGCCTTACCGCCGGAAAGAGAGATAGAATTCCGTATAGACCTGTTGCCTGGAACCGCACCTATCTCGAAAACCCCTTACCGAATGGCACCTGCAGAACTTAAGAAGCTTAAGTTGCAATTACAAGACCTTTTGGAGCGGGGATTCATTCATGAGAGTGGGTCTCCTTGGGGGGCTCCTGTCCTATTTGTGAAGAAAAAGGACGGAACCTTGAGGATGTGCATTGACTACCGGGGTCTGAACAATGTTACAATCAAGAATAAATATCCACTGCCCCACATTGACGAGTTGTTTGACCAGCTGCAAGGAGCAGTGGTCTTCTCCAAGTTGGACCTCCGACAGGGATACTATCAGTTGTTAATAAGGAAGGAGGATATTCCGAAAACTACTTTCAACTCAAGATACGGGCATTACGAGTTCGCCGTTATGCCCTTTGGACTGACCAATGCTCCCGCCGCCTTTATGGACCTAATGCATAGGGTTTTTAAACCATATCTAGACCGATTTGTTGTTGTGTTCATCGATGAGATTTTGGTCTACTCTAAGACACGCGAGGAGCATGAGGAGCATTTAAGGGTGGTGTTGAAGACTTTACGGGAACATCAACTGTATGCCAAGTTTAGTAAATGTGAGTTCTGGTTGGAGAAAGTAGCATTCCTAGGGCACGTAATCTCCCACGAAGGCATTTCGGTGGACCCGGCAAAGGTAGAGGCCGTGACAAATTGGAAGAGGCCAGAAAACCCCCCGAAAATTTGCAGCTTTCTAGGGCTAGCTGGGTACTACCGAAGGTTCATTAAAGATTTTTCCAAATTAGCAGGACCTTTAACTGACCTGACGAAAAAGCATGGTCGATTTATCTGGAACGCTCGATGCGAAACAAGTTTTCAGGAACTAAAGAGAAGATTGACCATGGCTCCAGTGCTAGTTTTGCCAAATGGAGTGGACGGGTTTGCGGTGTATGCCGACGCGTCGCGAGAAGGATTAGGGTGCGTATTGATGCAGAACCGGAATGTGATTTCTTTCGCCTCTAGGAAATTGAAGCTTCACAAGCAGAACTATCCGACTCACGATCTGGAACTAGCCGCAATTGTCTTTGCACTGAAAAAGTGGAGGCATTACCTATATGGAGTGACCTTTGAAGTGTACTCGGATCACAAAAGTCTTAGGTACCTTTTCTCCCAGAAGGAATTGAACATGAGACAACGGCGATGGATGGAATTTCTGGAGGATTACGACTGCACAATCAACTACCATCCGGGAAAGGCAAATGTGGTAGCTGATGCCTTGAGTCGTAATGTGTAAGTAGCAGGGTTGATGATTAAAGAGTGGGATTTATTAGAATCCGTGTGTGAGTGGAGACCCTGTCTTGAGAGCCATAAGGTGATATTAGCAATGTTAGGGTGACCTCCACTCTACTGGAATGTATTAAAGAGGCACAAAAAGAAGATTTAATGGTACAGAAGTGGGGAGAGAAAGTGGAAAAGGGAGAAATAACGGACTTCAATTTTAGTCCTGAGGGCATGTTGAAATATCGAAACCGAATAGTGGTACCGAAGGATGAGTTGTTGAAAGTGGAGATTCTGGAGGAAGCCCATCGGTCCAAGTATACAATCCATCCGGGCAGCAGCAAGATGTATCAGGACCTGAAAGGAACCTATTGGTGGGACAATATGAAGAAGGAAATCGCTCGGTACGTGCAAAAATGTCTTATTTGCCAACAAGTGAAAGCAGAGTATCAAAAACCATCGGGTATGTTACAACCCTTAGAGATACCCGAGTGGAAGTGGGAAAACATCACAATGGACTTCGTTTCAGGTTTACCGAGGACGCAAAGAGGACATGATGTCGTTTGGGTGATCGTGGATCGATTAACCAAATCGGCACATTTCTTGCCTGTGAACATGAAGTATTCAATGGACAAGTTGGCCCGACTGTACATGGACGAGATAGTAAGACTACACGGTGTTCCTGTGAGCATTGTCTCCGACCGGGATCCACGATTTGTATCTCGGTTTTGGCAGAAGTTTCAAGAAATCCTGGGGACGAAACTCAATTTGAGCACGACCTATCATCCTCAGACGGATGGCCAGTCAGAACGGACAATTCAAACTCTCAAGGACATGCTACGAACTTGCATTCTGGACTTTGGAGGCAACTGGGGTCAGGACATGACCTTAGTAGAGTTTGCGTACAACAACAGCTTCCATTCGTCGATTCAAATGGCTCCATACGAAGCCCTCTACGGACGCAAGTGTCGGTCGTCGATTTACTGGGACGAAGTTGGCGAAAAGAAAGCACTAGACCCAGCAACTATTCCATGGATGGAAGAAGCTCAAGAGAAGGTCAAGTTGATACGGCAACGAATCGAAACAGCTCAAAGCCGACAAAAGAGCTACGCGGATAATCGAAGAAAAGACTTGGAGTTTGAAGTTGGAGATCATGTATTTCTCAAGATCACACCCTTACGAAGTATCACAGCGGGCAAAGGTAAGAAACTTCAACCGCGGTACGTCGGACCCTACAAGATCCTTTAGAGGGTAGGAGCGGTCGCGTATCGATTGGAACTGCCATCCAGTCTCTCTCGAATCCATGATGTGTTTCACGTCTCGATGCTAAAGAAGTATCATCCTGACCCATCCCATGTCTTACAACCGGAGGAGATCGAAGTAGATGAATCGCTTGCCTATGAAGAGAAACCGGTCCAAGTGCTTGATCGGAAAGTCAAAGAGCTCCGAAACAAGAAAATTCCATTAGTAAAGATGCTATGGAAAAACCATGGAGTAGAGGAAGTTACTTGGGAAGTGAAAGAAGAAATGCAGAAAAAGTACCCAAACCTTTTCGGGAATTAAGGTGAGAAATTTCGAGAACGAAATTCTTTTAAGGGGGAGAGAGTGTGAGAACCCGTAATTTTTCTAATAATTTTCCTAGGGTTTTTCCCTTTAATGGCATGTTTTCTGTGTTTTCCGGCTTAGGAAAAATTTTCCTGTTAAATTTTATGAGTAATTATAGTTTTTAGATGATTTTTCTAGCATTGGAGAGTTTTTGAAAAATTAAGGATATATAATGGACGTGGAACCCACGAGTGCGAAAAGTTCGGAAAAATTCGGCCAATTAGGTTAAATTCCGGATACTGGTGAAAATTTATCGGGTGTTAAGAGATAAGTAGAGGGTGAGATTTGATTGATGTGAGAGGAAAAAGAAGGATAGGATTGCATTAATGGAGGTGACAAGTGTCACCATTATATTGGATATGACTTATGACTTACTATTCATTTTTTTGACCTTTTGACCAATTGGTTAAATATCTTAAAATTACCACAAAAATCACCATTTCTTACCTCCTTGGTGGCCGGCCCTCTCTAGCAAAGAAGGAAGAAAAACTCTTCAAAATCTTGGCAACTACCTAGCTCAAATCCTCCAAAACACTTGCTTGATCATGTTTCTACTCCATAAAATCTCTCCATTTGGTGTTAGTGGTTAGTTTGGTGAAGTTTTTGGAGAAGCTAAGGTGTCCAATAACTCTACCTCTCTTGTTTTCTAGGTGAGTGGTTATTGAACTTCCTCCTACACTTAATGAAGCTTAAGTTGTGCTTAGTGGTAGCTAAAGTGCTGAATTTGTGGTTTATTTCTTGGTTTGAGATGAATTGGTGAAGTTTTTAACTTAGAGATGATTTTTCTGGTTTAATTTGATCATGATATTGTGGTTGTCCATGATGGTTGGAAATGATGTTTAATGACTCTAGTAGGTGTAAATGATTGGTAATTGCAACCAATTTTGGATTTGGAAGGAAATGTGAAAAGTTAGGGTTTCATAACCCCCTTTTCTGTCCGGTTTTGTATCATATGGTTAGAGGCCGAATTGGCCTTTGCTTAAACATGAAAGTTGTAGGTATTGATGTGTTTGAGGTGCCTGTAAAATTTCAGGTCATTTGGAGTAGTGTAGAGTGAGAAATGTCGAAATTACTATTGCTGTTCTGGGTTCATCAGGATGGCCGAACTGCGCCTGTAATTGGCTGTTTTGACTGGAATTGCTTTGGATTTGGTTGTTGAGGTCTTCTGATGAAATGTAGCTTGATGTCTTAGCTACCATATGCCTTTGGAATTTCCGAATTTGGACCTGTACAGACTGAGTTGTACTAATTACAGCATAGTGTAATTTGTAAACCTGTTTTAGTGGTTCTGGTTTAGTATCTTGCATATTTTACCTGTTTGTACTAGGAATTGGACTGAGTGACCTTCTACATTGTTGTAGCCTTGGGTCTTAGCTTCGAAACGGTGGGTCTTACACCCTCATCCGATAATCGTAGTGAAATTGGTGCCATTACCGCAAAATAAGGACAAAACTGTTTTTTTATTCAGGGCCAAAGCTAATGTCATTTCTTGAATTTCTAGTTACTCATGATGCTTGTATATGCATATGAAACCCTATTGGGGTTGCGATTGGCATTGCTTTATGACTCGTTATCGAGTCTCATCGTATTTGTTTGCATGTTCTAGGGCGTGACGGTAGTTCACGACGTACTGGTGACGGCGGTGCATGAAACACCACCTACTTGATTGGTGAGTGCACTACTTACTTGAATGCTTACAATGTGGCTTTGCTATATGTGATTGTGATGCCTTGAAGGCTTATTTGGATATTGGAATTGATTAAGGTGATGGTGTACTTGACCGCCCTCACCCCTTTTAATAGTATTACTGATTGTTTACCGTTTCACTGTATTACTGAACTTGATATATGAGTTATTGAATTCCATTTCATGGAAACCTGATTTGGTGTCGTTTGGACGAATATCCAACGGCCTTACTGTATTACTGAGCTCAACCCCGTTGGTAGTCAATTGAATCGAGCCGACGAGGGCTTGGTCGTGAAAATTGACATGCCACGGGGACTGTACTGGGGAATCTTGTAGTAATGAGACTCTTGATTCCGGTAAACTCGAGTATTACCAAAAGCTACTGATTGGAGTGCGAGCCCGGTTGGGGAATGTTGGGTGGAAGGAATGGAAGTGAAGTGAGGTCTACGGTTTGGTACTCTTAACATTGACGGAGGGTCAATGGGGTTGGATCAAGACTGTAAGCGTGGAAATGGGCTCTTGAGAGCCGTTCGTATCCTTTCACCGTTTTGCTTCATTCCTTAATTGTGTACTTTAATTGAAAGGTCATGTAATATGCTCTTTGTTGCTTATGTGGTGGTAACTCACTGGGTTTAAACTCATTCCGTTCCATTTGTTTTCCTTACAGGAAAATGACCACTTTTGGAAAAGATTGTGTTAGTTGGTTGTCAAGTTGAGCTCATGTAAATGTATCTTTTGAATAGCTCTTTGAATGAAACCCTAATGTGTATTGGGTTCATTTTCTTTTGATTGGCAAACCGAACATGTATATTTATGATGAATGGTTTTGTGGCATGCCATTTGGTTGTAAATGTTGAATTTCAATGTATGTATATGTTGGATTGATGTATGGTTGAACTCCGGATTCTGACGTGTCCGGCATTGTTCATCATCGGAGCGTTTTTCATTTTTTTTATTTTGTGATTTTGACTTGTGTGCGCGCGTGGGTATGTTCCGGACCGTATTAGATCGACGTAAACTGGTCCGTAGTCCTGGCGAGAGCTGGGCAGGTAGTTCGCTAACCCCTTTGGTTCGCCTTAGGGGAAAGTAGGGCTGTCACACCTGAGAGCTACCATATCCTTGAATTGTTTCTGGTTACATTTTTGGTTGGCATTGTTAATTACTTGCAAGCTATTACCTGAATTGTTACTTGGGATTGTTACCTGCATTATGTGCCTGCATGTGTGTTCTTGGCCTCACGAGCGTTTTTGCTCGCCCTGTAGATTTGTTTTCCTTAACATGGTGGAACTTGGAGGTGTACTCGAAAACCTTCCTGATGGGCTTTTGTTTAGGATTTCTATTACTTTTTGCTATAGCTTGGTTTTGGGTTGTACTTTTGGATTTGAAATGTAACTCTTGGGGCATGATGTATATTTGGGATTCATGATGTACTTTGAACACCCGACGTGCGGGTTAGTTAATGGATGAATATTGTTAAGCTTGAACGCTTCCGCATTACTGTATTTAAGTTATTTACGTGTGTTGTGTAGTTCGATAATAAGCTTGAATGGAATTGCTTGAGTCCTGGCGAGAGTTAGGCAGGCGTCCCGCGGATACCCTTTGGTTCGCCTTACGGAGAAGTGGGGGCGTCACAGGTCTCCCTGACGCAAACCCCTACTGGACTTAAAGAATCCATGGGACGAGTCATTGATCAAGACTAAAAACCAAACATTGGACACCAGGCGCCATACCATGTCAATAAACCTTTCCCCGGATCCAAACTTACGCAAGACATTGATCAGAAAGACCTAGCCAACCCGATCATAGGCCTTCGACATATCCAATTTTAGCGCAACATTGCCCCCTTTAGCCTTTTTCCCAATGCCCATGATAATCTCTTGGGCAAGCAGAAAATTCTCCGTGATGTTTCGTCCCCTAATAAAGCCCGTCTGTTGGGAAGACACTATTTTGGACAGAAGAGGTGCTATCCTATCTACCAAGATGCGAGACAGCACTTTATTAAAAAAATTACATAAATTAATTGGGCGGAATTGAAAGAAGTCCTGATGGTGCAATACCTTTGGGATCAACACAATAGATGTAGAAGTCATAAAACGTGGTAATTCCATCCCACAAAAGAAGCTTAACACCCCATTATACACATCTTGAGCCAGAATATCCCACGCAAAAGTAAAGAACTTACTAGTAAACCCATCTGGGCCCGCTACGCTATCCCCATCCATCCCAAATACTGCCTGTTTCACTTCTTCCATCGAAGGATACTCCTCCAAGGCCATGTTGTCCTCCCTTGTAATAAGGTTCGGGATCAGCTGAAGTATTTCCAAATCTGCCCCCTCTGACCCTGAAAATAAATTGGAGAAGTAGCTGATGGCTACATTTGCGATCCCCTCATCATCCTCTACCCAGTCACCTTGCATGTTCCGCACTAGGTGAATCGCCCCTTGCACTCTCCGCTGCTGTACCGTTGCATGAAAGAACCTTGAGTTGCTGTCTCTGTGCCGTAGCCACTTCACACGAGCCTTTTGACTCCAAAGCTGCTCTTCAATAGAGAGAGCATGTTGCAGCTCTACCTAAGCTTTATTCAGCTCTAACTGAGCCTCCTCTGATGCATCAGTCTCTGCTCCTATCTCTGCCTGGAGGACCCCCTTCTTCGCCCTACGTACAGCCTCAAACACATTCCTAAATGAAGTCTTGTTCCATTCTTGTATTGCTTGTTTGGTTGCCAAAAGCTTAGAGTATAAAATGCTCAATGAGGGTCCAGAAACCTCCTGCTTCCACACATTGCGAATCACTTCCAAGAGGGAATGCTTGGAGGTCCACACATTTAAAAATCGAAATGGTTGTCATCCAAACGAGACATAAAGGAAATCTTCAAGGGAGCGTGGTCCAAGGGATGTCGTGCCAGATGAGTGAGTGCAATGGATGACGTCAACGTGGCACATTCACCATTAATCAATAGTCTATCCAACCTCTTCCAAATTCTTGCTCTTTCCTTTCGATTGTTGCACCAAGTAAAGGTTGATCCTGTAAACCCCACATTAAATACCGCAGCCTCTTCTATAAAGGACAATAGCTCTCTACCCTCATTGATGCCAAAAGGCTGCCCTCCTCTCTTCTCTTGGGGTTCCATGATCACGTTGAAGTCCCCGCATACGCACCAAGGTAGGGAATTCAGTTTATCAGTCAATAGTGCCTGCCACAGCATCTGTCATTCCTCCAACGAACAACTCGCATGAACAAATGAAACAACTAATGGCCTGGGCAACCAGGGGTGCTGGACTTGAAGGGAGAGATGTTGGGACGAGCAATCTACCACGGAGCATACAAACGGCGAGCTAAGGAAAACCCATATATTGCCTGAAGCGTTAGCCTCGGCTGAATCAAACCCTAACCGTAGCTGAATGGATTCAATTTGGGCCATCCCAGCCTTGGGTTCACATATTGCAACAAACTTAACGTCATGCATTCGCAGTAGATTAATTAGTCTCTTGAGATTGGGAGGTCGTGTAACCCCTCTAATGTTCCAAAAAAGACTGCTAATCATGGGATAAAATTTGGTAAAAGTCCTAAGAGCATGTTGAAGATGAGCAGAGCTGTCTATCTGAGGGAAAAGTCGCCCTTATGCCTTTTGGTTTCCTTTGTTTGAGGTCAACCCCATTGGTTCTGGACTGGTCCAGGTTTAAAGACTCCAATGCAAAATCAGTTTGATCTGTTGGAATACCTCTTGCCCTCGGTGATAAGTTTCCAGCAGTAGAAGTCAGCACATTCACAACACCGCCCATGCCGACAACACCCTCCTCTTCCTCCACCAAGCACGCTGCTGCTGGGCAGGTGTCCAGCTCCTTCCCTAGGCTTTCCACCACCTTCGCATACATCTATCCCTGATCCACCTCCCCTACCCGTTCCTCCTTACCCCTGTGCACCCGTGCCTCCCTGCTATCCGTGTTCTCCTCTTCTCGCGCAGGCTCCACTGGTGACCCATGAGCCTCCTCCACCGCAATAGGTGGCCTGTCCACCAAAGTCTCAGTCCCAACTTCCTCAGTCAGCCGCTGCGGAATGCACATGGAGCCAAGCTGGGCTAGTGCATCACACGAATTGCCGCCAAGCTGCACAATCGAACCCTAGGGTAGCAGTTTTGCCGTTTCAGACCCTGCACTCTTTGTCGCGCACTCCTCCTCCAGGTCGTCCAACTTTGATGCGTCATGAGCTGGAGCAGGTTCCGTCGGCCGCGCGATGTACTGAGCAGCGTGCCTCTATTCTTGAGCCTTAACTAGTCTAGGATTGGCATCATTCTTCCTACATTCCTCCACTGAATGCCCCATCCTCCAACAGGTCGTACAATACTTCGGCACTTCCTCCATCACCACCTTCTGCCAAAACCCACCCTCTCCTTCCACTACCACCCATACTCTTGAACAGATGGACTTCAGCAAATCTATCTCCACACATGCTTTGGCCACACTTGGCCTCGTTCCTACCGCTATTGTTGCATCCAAGAATAGGGGCTTCCCTAATGGAGATAGGATTGAGAATAGAGAGTTCTTGTCATGAAAGTGTATTTGTAACGCTGGTAGAGAAACACACACCGGAACCAAGGAAGACTCCTTGTGAACATGAAAATCTCTGGTCCAGCGAAACACACGCATGGGATATTTGCCAATCTGCCACACTCCCCTTGTCTAGATTCGATTGAAGTCAGCCTCTGAGGCGCATCTCAGTAGAACATGTCTATAATCCAGCAATCCGACAGTGACCTGGTCACGAAGATTTAGAGAAGCGAAGACCCTCCTAATCTCCTCCAATAGCGGTCGGCCATAGGAGAACTTTCCCACGATGGCTAGGTGGAAAGGGACCTCTAACTTGTCTGCGTCTACCTTTGGAAACACAGCAGCCGCCTCCCCTTTGTAAGTAAATGTTGGCCGAACCTGAATTTGTGGATTTGCTGGCTGCATGAAGAGTTGAGAAAAGGATTTCTTAGTAGTAGGAGAGCCAGCCAGCCCTTCAACCCATGGCTGAAGAGCTGCCGTTGTAGCCATGGCCAAGACGGAACCCTAGTGTACTGCGTTACTTTCCAAAACCGAAAACCCTATAGGAGTAGAGCTGCATACTGTAATTATCTAATTTCTTAATTCGTACACACTTGTAGGTTAAAGTAGTATAAAGTATTTTGAGCAAAATCAAGCTTTGAATCATGATAAAAATGTCGAAATCAAGGCTGCAACTCCAGCCCTTCCATTAGGCCAGCAAATAGAAATTTTTCCCAATTTCTTTCCAATATTCCTCCAACTAATTGTCCCAAATTCAGCCCAAACCATCTAGTAATTCCATAAGGTTTCATCACCAACATAACAATAGACACATATGTAGCCAAAATTACAACAAGATAGCCACCATGATCATATGCATAATCAAACCCTAGAACTCAAGTATGAAGTATAAGCATCATCAACTTGAAAAACTACCAAGATTCACCACCAAATCATGTCTTTATCCAACAATCAACCTTATTTTCAACATACGACAAAGAAAGAAGGTTAATCTAGCATTTTACCTCTTTTGCTTTCCAACCAATATGAACTTCCAACCACCCAATCTTCTCCTCTCCAAACTTAAGCCAAGATGGATGAAAACCCCAAGTTATCTCCTTCCTTTTCCCTCAAAATCCAAGCAAGATTGAAGCTAAATGGAGTGAAGCTGTGAGGCCTTGAGAATTTGCTTATATTTTCTTATAATCCTCTTTTATTTTGAATAAGTTAATTTATAATTCCTTTTACTACTAATTTATTCCCTCAATAGTTGTAATAAATAATAGAATCGAGAGTTTTACGTTTACTTTTATAGTTAGAGTAAACTAGGATTTTGGTACATTTTGGTAGTGTGATCAGTTGGTGAGATATGTGTACTAAATTTGGTGGATAAGAATGGGTATTAGACAAGAGGAAGTATGTGATTAGAAATTCTAAAAAGAAGTTAGTGGATCATAAGTTAAAACAAAAGTACAAGAGAGTTAAGGAAGTAGGCTTGAACCGACGTGTGCCGTTTGTTACCAGTTGAGTACCCCACTTGACCAATACTTTCTTACCCTAATCTCCTTGATTTTATTTCATTTAATCCTCCATAAATTAACCCTAAAGCCAGTCAAAATTATTGACTAAGAAAAGGGAAGAAAAGAAAAAAAAACTTGGCCTTGCCAAGTGTCAATGATCCAAGGCAAGTTTGACCAAGATAACTTTCTTTCCTTCTTATCTTTCTTTTGGCCAATTTTCCTTCACTTTTTCTTGATCTTGGCCATGAGTTTAGAGAGGAAAAGAGAGGAGAAAAACTTCCATTTCCACCTTGATTCTTGCCTTGTTTAAGTTAGAATCACAAAACTAAACCAAACAAACTAGCACTAAGGAAGCAAGGAAGCTTGTGGTGGAGAGTTTTTGGAGAAGAAACCTTGGTTTCTTCACTTTCTTCAAGGGGTTGAAGATATAAGACGAACAACTTCCTTTCTCTTTCTTATTCTTGCAAGTTATGGTGAAGATGTTGAAACTTGGAATTTTATGGATGATAACCAAGATTTGGTGAAGATTGGTGAAATTTCAGCCTAGGATTTATGATTTTCAGCCTTGAATTGTGTTGTTCATCCATGATATGTTGGTATTGAGCTTGGTTATGGACTTGTGTGATGATTGGTAGCTTTATTGTGACTTTTTAGCTTCTAACTAGGAATTTCCAGCTTTATTAGAGATTTTCCAGCTTTGATATTGGGATGATATATGCTAGAAATGAACTTCAATTAGATGGTTTTATGGCCTAGATTGAGAGTTGTTTTTATCTTATTAACTGTGGTATTTATTGGGCTGATTTGAGATGGAAATGTGGCCTTGAAAATGGCTGAAAAATTTGGTAAACACAAAGGAAATGCTGCCTATTTTTCCTCTCGAAGGATAAGTGAGTGAAAATGGAAAAAGGGGTGTGACTTAGGATCGATTTGGGACTTAGTTATGTAGGGATGCTTAAGTTGACCGTGTGGGTGACTTATTAGTTAAAATTTTTTCAAAAGTGTATATTTCTCAAAGACAAAGTAACAGCCACTTTAAACACGATTTCCTAGTTTCTTATACCAAGTTGTGAACTTAAAAGTTTTAAACACTTCTTTATCAAAACCAAAAAAATGAGTATGAATTTTCTAGGGTTTGATAAGTAAAATGAGTAATACTTAAATGAGTTCTATTTACTTCGTTTTCTTTAAGCGAAACTCCTATATTTTGAAACCCTAATTGATTGCAAACTGTTAAACGGTATTTTATTGCAGATTTGGACTCCAGCCAGGGAGTTAAACCTGAGCTTGGTTTGGGAAAGCAATAAATCATTGGTGAGTGTTTTCAAGTGCATGTTTGAACTTATTACTTGAATGAATTGCTTTGTTAATGTGCTTGGACGGGATTTAACTTGTTTGATAGGGCAAGGATGTACTTTATCGCACTTGCCCTAATGTGACTTAGTACTGTGCACTGGTTATAATTGGCTTGATATATATAGATGTGTATGACTTGGATACTATCTAGAATTCCAAAAACTCTGTGACTAGTTAATCGAGTCGAGCCGGCAAGAGTTTGGTCGATAAGATAACAAACCCTGGGTCTACTGCTTTATCGAGTGGAGTGTTATCTTCTCGACTAATTGGTATACTCGAGTATTACCACCACTGTTATATTGGAGTTCGGGCCCGGTAGGGGGTTTGAATGATGGATGGAGATTGGAATTAAGTGGTGCATTACTGGACTGGTTGCTCTCGTTGAAAGTTGACGGAGTGTCAACTACTACTTGGTGAAGCTATGACGGAGTTAACTCGCAAGAGCCACTATATCCTTTTACGTGGAAATGTTGGTTATCTAATGAGTTGCTATTTGAAGTGTCATTGCTCATTTTTATGAACTCTTATGCTCGCTACTTTGATATTTCAAGTTTTATACGGTGGTCAACTTGCTACTTGATTTTTGCATTGATGTTTGGAACCTCACTGAGCTTTGGTTCGCCCTATTAATTTTGTTTTCCTTATAGGGGGTATGAGCGTGGGCGCGAGGCTAGTACAGGCTAACATCGTCTAGTTTTTGAATTTTTGTGATTGTACTCGCGCTAGTGCTCGATTAGGGTTGGAAGTTATCTAGAACTTAAATCTTTTGTTATATTTGGGAATGTATGAACAATTGAGACAGACTTGAGCATAAATGTACATTCCAAGTTTGGAACTGTTGTTTCATTTTTTTTTTGAAGTTATAACTTGTGTTCTTGAAGTCGAGGGTGAGTGAGTCCTGGCGAGAGTTGAGCAGACGGTCCGCTAAACCTTGGGGTACGCCCTAGGGGGAGATGGGGTCATCATAGCAGCTCTTCCCTCTCTTCTTCTCTCTTGCTCTGGGCCTCCCTCTCTATTTTTCCTTTGTGTTTGTTTATTATTTTCAAGACAAGAAATGAAAGGTAAATTGGTAGGAAATTTTGGTCAAAGGTCTTAAAAAAAGAAGTTTGGTTCTTATGGTAACACATGTCACCTTCTAGCAGGTTCTTATTGCTCTAACCCCCCCCCCCTCTTTTTTTCCAAAAGTTCCTTTCACACCTACTAAAAGGAAAAAAAATTCATTTTACCCCATAAACTAATTCCCTCATGTAAAATTTAATAAGAGCATTAAAACAAAATCATTATCAAATTAATAAATAAACAAATAGATGACTAAATAAATGTGACGCCCCGAAAAGTATGAGTGTGAGAACCCGTAAAAACCCTAATATTTTCCTAGGGTTTTATCCCCTTGAATAGTATGTTTTCTGCGTTTTCTGGTTTAGAAATATTTTCTTGGTGGATTTTATGAGCAATTATAGTTTTTAGATGATTTTTCTAGTATCGAATAGATTTTGAGAAATTAAGAACGTATATCGGACGTGGGACCCGCTAGTGCGAAAAGTTCGGAAAAATTCGGCCATTTGGTTAAATTTCGGATACTATGTAAAATTTATCGGGTGTTAAGAGATAAGTGGAGTGTGTGAAATGATTGATGTGAGAGAGAAAAGAAAGGATAGGAATGCATTAATGGTAGTGCCAAGTGTCACCATTTCATTGGTTTTACTTTAAGATTTACTATTCCAATTTTTGACTTTTTTGACCAAAGATTAAATATCTTAAAAATTGCACAAAAATCACCATTTTCTCTCTTCATGTGGCCGGCCCTCTCTCTCCAAAAGGAAGCAAGAAACTCTTCAAGTTTTAGCTCCAATCTTGCTCAAGGTGAACCATCCAACCATTTGATCTTGCAATTACTCCATAAAATTCCTCCCTTGGGTGCTAGTAAGTAGTTTAGTGAAGTTTGTTTGAAGAGCTAAGGTGTCCAACATCTCTACCTCTCTTGGTTACTAGGTGAGTGGTGTGTGAATGCCCTCTTACACTTAATGAAGCTTAAGTGATGCTTATTAGTGATTAAAGTGCTGAAATTTCTGGTTTTTATCTTGGTTTGAAGTGATTTGGTGAAGTTTTTATTTTATTGATGTTTTTTCTGGTTTAATTGGATTATGATGGTGGGGTTGTTTATGATGATTGGCAATGGCCTATAATGACACTAGTAGGTGTGAATTGTTGAAAATTGCAACCAATTTTGGATTTCGATTGGAAAATGAAAAGTTAGGGTTCATAAACCCCTAATTCTGTCCGGTTTTGGATCAAAGGGTTAGAGGCCGAATTGGACTTTTCTCAAAACATGAAAGTTGTAGGTATTGATGAGATTGAAGTGTCTGCAAAATTTCAGGTCATTTAGATTTGTGTAGAGTGAGTTATGTCGATTTTACTGTTGCTGGTCTGGGTTGCTCAGAATGTGAAAACTGCGCTTGTAATCGTTTGTTTTGACTGGAATTGGTTTGGATTTTGAAGTTGGTGTCTTCTGATGAAATGTAGCTGGATGTCTTAGCTAACATATGTCTTTGGAATTTCGGCATTTGGACCTGTATAGACTGAGTTGTGTTCATTACAGCATAGCGCGATTTGGGAACCTGCAATTACGGTTCAGGTTGTGGTATTCTGCATTTTTGGCCTAGTTGTGCTAGGATTTGGACTGAGCGACCTTCTACATTGTTATAGCCCTGGTTCTTAGCTTCGAAACGGTGGGTCTTGCACCTTCATCCGACAATCGTAGCGCCTTTGGTGCCATTACCGCAAAATGACGTCAAAACTATTTTTCTGGTTTTGAGCTTAAGTTTCATTTCCGGATTTCTTTTCCCTAGCTTGACCTGTCTTTGTACTTATTGGAGCTTGCTGAATGGCTATTGGATGAACTTTTTGTTGTGTGTGTACCTTTGGATTGGAATGAGAAGAATAATGAAGCCATGATGGTTGAAAAAGTTAGCAAATGTAGGGGAAGTGCTGTCCGAACTTTTAAGGGACTTGTCTGTATTGAGTTTGTGATCTAAGATTTGGATTTGAGCAAGGCAATGTTATATGATGGATGATTCTGAGCCATGGAGGTGAGTGACCTCAAACTACTTCTAAAGTTATTTATGAACCGTTTCTTCCATTATTTACTTTTGAACTGTTTCCAAAGTTACTTTTGAAATGTTTTCTTGCATATTATGTGTGCAGGCATTTGAGTGTGCATTGTTTGCTATATTTCTTGACTTCATGACTTGTATTTTGGTTGATAACGTGTTAAGCGCTTATAATGATTTCCAAAACGAGTTTTCGAGGCGAGTGTGTACTTTATCGCACTCGACCTCGATAAATGTGAAATTTTCGATTGAAATGTTACTTGCGCATGAATGTAAGCCTTTTGGGCTGAACTGGCCATTGCCCCTTGTTACCGGTCGTCTTGAGCCAGAAGCGGACTCGGTCAGGCGATTAGGAACTTGGGTGAACGTTTGGTATACTCGAGTATTACCTATGTAGGTTGGTGGAGCCTGGCCAAAAGCCAGGGACGGGGTGAATGAAATGAAATGAATGACCAAATGAGCGAGGAAATGTCAGGAGAATGAATGTATCCTTTCATGAATGTTACTATCGCTTTCCATTGTAAATGTTTCTTGAATTATTGATAATCCATATTTACTGTTTTGCAAACGTTGTAGTTGTTTCCTGATTTATCATTTAATTTATGACATCATTGCTATATGACATCATTGAAATGAACTATTATGAAACCGATTTGATTAATGATTTTCTGGTTACTCGCTGAGCTTTTAGCTCACCCCAAAAACTATTTTATTCCCCCCCACAGGGCTCAAGGCGAAGAAAAGCTTGGAGTGCTTATTCACGTGACTGGATGGCTTATATCGTGTACAGTTTAAGCTTGGATCTATTTTATGTACGAGTTGGTCTTGTATAAATATTTGAAATTGATATGGATGTAAGTATACGTTCCACGATTGGAATCAGTTTCCGCTGCATTTGTAATATGTAATCATTGGAGAATTTGATGTAATTTTGAGATTTATATTGTAATTGGGTTGAGGACTGTAGTGAGCGACTGAGTCCCGGCGAGAGCTGGGCAGGCGACCCGCCGAACCCTGGGGTACGCCCTAGGGAGAGGTGGGGTCGTCACAATAAATAAAATGCCATGTAGTTAAACTAGGTAAATTGACAAAATTTCTAGGTTCTCACTGGGTCCCGCCAAGCTTCTGAGCAATACTCGTTCTCTACCAAAGAAGTTTCACTTGAGATGCATCATGATCTCCAACAAGTTACGAAACCTAAGAAATCTCCAAGCAGGCTAAGGCATGATGTGCAAGTCTGAAGTAAGCGTAATACTGTCAAGTGTTTTCACCAGTTAGATCGGCATCATCAAAAATTTGTGCCACCTACTTCAGTGCCAACCAACACTTGCGTGGTGAAAAGACCAAGTGAGCAAAAGAGAGAAAAGCAAGAGAGTAGAGAGAGTGAGGTACTCCTTGAAAAATCAGTGAATGCACTTAAAAATGAGAGTGAGCTAAAGTATGAGGTTGCAATAGAAGAAACAGTAGTCGAGGTTGAGGAGTGGGAAAACGAGAGTATGATTGTAAAAATTGAGGGAGTTGGTGAGAGAGCTTATTGTTTTACTAAAATCTTAAATTTGCTTTGTTTAGTGTTAATTGTCTTTTGCAAGTTAGATGGGGTGAAATAGAGATGATCGTGAGATGTCATATTCCTAAGTCTTTTGGAGAAATTAAAAAATTTCATGAAATTTGTCTTCATGGAAATACATCTTTACCATCAATTTATGAAGGATTTCAATTCCATAGCTGTCTTGTCTACCAATGTGGATGAAAGGGTTCAATGGAGGGAGATTAAACTAGTGTACCTTTATTGTCTTCATCTAACTTTAATGGAACATTAATAGCTAATTGTTTTGTTTTAGATGTAGGTCTTGGAGTTGTTCATACGCCGGTAATGGAAACAATTGGAAAATGTGTTAATCAATGGCTCTTTGAATCGGTTGCATATGGTAAATTTATTATTAGTTGCCACTAGTAAGGTAAGTTTCTTATTTAGAGTACTTAGTTATCATGGTGACATTGAAGAGCTTAGTTTGCCTATAGAGGTAATAATTCTTCCTAATATGTCTTTGTGTGTTCCAAAAGATATGCTTATTGATTTGGACACATGGTGAAATGCTTGAATTAATTGGCATTATTTTTAAATTTGCTTATGTGCATGATGTGGATAGTCAAATTGGGCTACCAAAGTTTGGTGAGGTTGTTTATTTGCTTTATGATCATTTTTCTAGAGTCAATTTACGTTGTCTTGTGAGTTGCAACTATTCTAGTTGTGAATCTAGTTTTAAGTTTTTTAGATATTAGTGGTGTTTTTTTTGTCAATGCTTGTTCTTGTGTTATACGTCCCTAATAATTCAAGTTGGGTTGTGTTTCAAGTCATTTACATATTGTTCATGCATCCAGCATTTCTTTGTCCTAGTACACATGTTATGCAACATCTTGATTTGGAAAGTTTAATTGGTTGGAGGCCTACGTGTTGCTTTGATTCTTATACTTATTCAAGTATAATTTCAGGTTGTGATAAAGACCTTCGAATGGTGCATGACATTTAAATGTTTCTTTCTTGTTATCAACTTGGTGAGTTTAGTGATTTCAAGTGTTTTATCAGCATTAATTACTCTTCTTTTGTTTTTGATCCAAGTATCAATTAGAGATATAATGATACGAACGGCGCCAACCTTGTGACGAAACCCATAAGAGATTAGATTTAGGATCAACAAGAGGATACCAAGCTTGGAGCGGATGACCTCAACCCGTTAATCACTTGGTTAACGAACCTTGGTATAAAGGTAGTAGACGCCACAACCTAGTATGATTCTAGATTGATAAGTCACGAACACTTAGAGAAATTCTAAGTTATTCAAGAAGCCTTGGAGAAACCAAGAAAACTCTCAAAATTTGATTTATTGATTGAATGATTGAATGCCTAAAACATGACCCTAGGTAAGCTATTTATAAATAGCCATACAAGTAGAAACCTAAAGTGAATTGGAAAAGACTAAACCCTAATCACATTGGAAAAGGCTAAACATGGCAAAGTTCCTTCATTTTAGGAACTCTAGGCTCGGCCCTTCTAGCTTGCAAGCTGGCCGGTTTTATTCCTTGAATAAAATGACTAAACTAGACTCCAACATAGCTAACTAATCGGTTAAACCAATACACGAACTAGAGAAGGGTCACTCGCGATCCTCTTGGATTTGAACAATATGAACAACCTTCATTCCTTCATGCTTAAGTCCCTCAATGACTTTGGGAACAATTTCTTGGCTTTGCATCTCATGAACAAGCCCTTGGAGTTCCTCTCTCATCTTCTTAGCTCGAGCTCGCGTCACAGGTCCCTAAAGGAACTCGAATTGCATTCAATGGTGTCTCTTGGTTCATATCATCCCCTTCCTCTTGAAAAGGATTTGTCCTCAAATCAGCTTCGTTGTCTACAAGAAAAGGAGATAGATCAGAGACATTCAATGTACCGCTCACATTGTACTTATCGAGAAGGTCCGGCTTGTAAGCATTGTCATTGATGCGGTTGATGACTTGAAATGGCCCGTCTCCTCGTGGGAGTAGTTTATTGCACCTTTGGATAGGGAATCTCTCCTTGCGCAGATGCAACCACACCCAATCACCAGGGTCAAACACCACGCGTTGGCGTCCCTTGTTAACCCGTTGAGCCACTTGATCGCTCAATGTTTAAGCGGACCTGCTCATGCAATTTCTTCACAAAATCTGCTCGTTTAGCACCATCTAAGTTAATGCGCTCAGAAGAAGGTAAAGTTCATAAGTCTAGTGGTGTCAAAGGGTTATTACCAGACTATTTCAAATGGTAAAAAATGAGTAGAACTATGCACCGTGCGGTTGTATGCAAGCTCAACATGGGATAAGCACTCTTCCCAAGTTCGAATATTTTTTCTAATGATGGCACGTAAGAGTGTAAACAAAGTGCAGTTGACGACCTCAGTTTGGCCATCAGTTTATGGGTGACTAGTAGTAGAAAAGAGTAATTTAGTACTCAATTTTTCCCACAAAATTTTCCAAAAGTAACTCAAAAATTTGACATTCCTATCAGAGATAATTGTCCTAGGCATGCCATGCAATCTAATGATTTTGAAAAACAAATCAGCAATGTGAGATGCATCATCTGTTTTGTGACATGGTATAAAATGTGCCATTTTTTAAAATCTATCAATAATAACAAAGATGCTATCATTACCCCTCTTTGACCTAGGTAACCCCAAAACAAAATCCATGGAAATATTGGTCCAAAGTTCCTTAGGTACAGGTAAAGGACTATAGAGGCCATAGGGTTGAAGTTTAAACTTAGCTTTGTGGCAAGTGATGTACTTAGCCACCATGTGCTCCACATCTCGCTTCATCCTTGGCAAATGGAGATGTTCTTGAAGGATAGCTAAGGTTTAAACCACGCCAAAGTGTCCCATCAATCCACCTCCGTGTGCTTCCCTAACAAGTAAAGAGCAAATGGAGCAGTTAGATATACACAGTCGATTGAGATAGAAGAGAAATCCATCAAGGATGTAGAATTTACCTTGAGTTTCTGACCCACAAGATTCATAAATACCTGAGAAGTCCGGGTCATTGGAGTATAACTCTTTAACTAACTCAAACCCTAATAACCTTGCATCAAGTTGAGTGAGTAAAGAGTGACGGCGTGACAATGCATCAACAACAACATTAGTTTTTCCAACTTTGTATTTAATGACATAAGGGAATGTTTCAATAAATGCAATCCACCTAACATGACGCTTATTCAACTTGTGTTGTGACTTAATGTGCTTAAGCGATTCATGGTCAGTGTTTATAACAAATTCCCTTGGTCTCAAATAATGTTGCCAAATCTCTAAAGCACGAATTAAAGAGTACAACTCTTTATCATAAGTGGAATAATTCAAAGCTGCCCCATTGAGTTTTTCACTAAAGTATGCAATTGGTTTGCCCTCTTGTATTAAGACAGCTCCAATACCCACGCCAGATGCATCACACTCTATTTCAAACATCTTATCAAAGCATGGTAATGCAAGTAATGGATAATGTGTGAGTTGGTGTTTAAGCATTTGAAATGCACGTTCTTGAGCATCCCCCCACACAAATTTCTCATTTTTCTTAATCACAGTTGTTAAAGGTGCAGCAATGATACTAAAGTCTTTGACAAACCGTCTATAAAAGCTGGCGAGTCCATGAAAGCTGCACATCTCATCCACCGTGCTTGGAGTAGGCCATTCTCGAATGGCTTTGACTTTTTCCTCATCCACTTTGATTCCCTGTTTACTCACAACAAAGCCTAGGAAGACAAGTTGATCAGTACAAAAGGAGCACTTCTTGAGGTTAGCATAGAGCTTTTCCCTTCGAAGTACATCAAGAACAAGCTTTACATGCTCAATATGTTCATCTAGGCCCCTACTATAAATCAAGATGTCATCAAAATACACAACTACAAATTTTCCTACAAATAGGCGAAGTACATGGTTCATCAACCTCATGAATGTATTAGGTGCATTAGTTAGATCGAACGGCATAACTAACCACTCGTACAGGCCATGTTTGGTTTTAAAGGCTATTTTGCATTCGTCCTCCTCTTTCATCCTAATTTGATGGTATCCACTTTTTAAATCAATTTTTGTAAAGATAACAGTACCATATAGCTCATCTAGCATATCATCAAGTCTAGGAATAGGGTGACAATATTTTACTGTTATTGCATTCACAACCCTATAGTCGGTGCACATTCGCCAACTTCTATCCTTTTTAGGCACTAAGATGACGGGAACCGCACACGGACTCAAGCTTTCCCGCACCCATCCTTTTGTTAGAAGCTCATCCATTTGGCGTTGTAGTTTCTGGGTCTCATCTAGTCCTATTTTGTAGGCTGGTTTGTTAGGAAGTGAAGCGCCTGGAACCAAGTCGATTTGATGTTCGATTCCCCTAATTGGTGGTAGTCCATTTGGAATCTCATCGGGGAAGACATCATCATAATCCTACAAGAGAGAGACAATACTTGAAGGTAAAGTGTTAATAAAATCACTTGTAATAACCAACACCTCTTTGCACAAAAGTACAAAGACAAGCGTATTAACACTCAAGGCTTTTCTCACTACATTGGCTTTTATCAGTAGGTTTTGCCTTTTCTCTTTTCTTTCCTCTTTGGCCAGCTCACTAGATGCCTTTTTCCTCTCAATTTTCTCGGCCTTTTCATTATCTTTTGAGCTCTCGGCTTTTTCTATCTTTTTCTTCTCATTCTCGAGCTCACTTTCCTTGATCAAGCTTTCTTGATCTTCACAGACTTGGCTTGGAGTGAATGTGTGAGGACCCAAAAATTTACTTAATTTAAACTCCTATTACTAGCTTATTTAAATAATTATCCACCCATTTTTTTTGAATAATTTATTTCAACCCCTTTTGGAACCATTTACATGGAACTATGACTTGCGTATATTTTTAAAATATTTCATTAATAAATTTATTTTTTGGAAGCTCGTTTAGCGAGATTTAGTGAAATCATGTTTGGAGGCAATAGTCGATTTGAGAGTATAGTGACCTTGGAGATTGGAGGACTCATGCGTTATGTGAGAACCCTAAAATTTTCACATTTTCTTAGCATTTTGTTTATTCTCACTTTCCTTTTGAAAATGGAAAAAATTTGCTATCCATGTCTAAGGAAGGTTTTCATTGCATATATGTGAACGTGTGATAGTGTGTATCAAGTGTAATTGTGTGAGATATAGGTATATATGTCTATGTGTTGGTAGTGCGGATGAGCGCGGCGTTTGGACTAGCAAAAGAAGAAAAAAAATTTGGTGGATGGGAGGACCAAATCCGGCCGTAAATCCGGCTAGTTCTTGGCCGGATTGGTGATGCATTTTGAAAAAAAATGGGATTTCGTTCTGCCCTGAATCCGGCCGGATTGTGACGTGTCACAGGCGGCCATCAACTTTGACCGGGTATTTCTTTCATTCTTATCCTACTTTTTGGCCAAAATATCTTCATTTTTGCTCCTTGCTTGACCGGCTGTCTTGAGAGAAAAACCAAGAAAGCTCTTCACTTTCTAGCTTCAATTTTTGCTCGAATCTTGAGTTCTAACCGGTGGAATTACAAACTACTCCGTACAAGTGCTAGCTAAGAAGGATTAAAGGTTTAGTGGAGTGATCTTTGAGGGGGAAGTACTAAGCTATCATCTTTCTAGTGTTTCTAAGGTAACTTGTCAAGAACCCCTCTTTTACTTCTAATAATTGTATAGTAATGGTTTATAGTTGTTAAATACGTAGTTGTGTGAGAGATTTCTTAGGTTACAGTTGTAGTATGGTAATTTTCTGATTTTTGGAAAATTTTTCTGTTTTTACATGATGGTTATGGTTGGCCTTGGATTGATAGCTCTAAATTGTGTTAAATGGAGCTTTTGTGCGTTAATTGCGATTGTTTGCGGAAAATTTCTGGTTTGTGCGGAAATTCCGATTTTAGGGTTTAAATTGGGGCTTTCTTATGGTTGGTTCTTAAGCTTCTAATTGGCTTTGATTGAAGGGTATTGTGGCCTAATTGGATGTGTTTTATTGCTTATGAACCGTATGTGTGATTGTGGTTAACTGCTATGAGAATGGGTATTTGATTGTAGGGTGAAAGTGAAGAATTTAGGAGGAAATGCTGTCCGTTTATTTTCTTGTAATTTGAGTGAGTTAGAGTGGATGTGGAAATGTGATTTTTGTGTCGAGTTGGACGTACTTCATTGAAAACTACATCAGTTCTCTCGAAGGGTGTTCGAGGGGCTACATTTCTATTTGAACTTATATATTTTCGCTTGGCGAGTATCATGACCGTTTTACCATTTTAAAACATGATACCTCTTTAGTTTGAAACTTCAAATGTTTACTTACTCTTTACCAAAATAAAGAGGTATGAATTAGGGTTTTTTCGGCCACGAAAAAACTACTTTCAAGTGAGGTTTTAAGTGAAAAATTAAGGTATTTTGTCCTCCTTTTCACATGATTTTCATCAAGACATTGTTATATAATATCTACTTGAATATATGTTGATTTTGAGCCACATAAACGATTCAAAAAAATATTTCTTAGCTAATCTAGTCGGATTCTGATTTGTCTTCGGTCCAAGTGTTTTCCGTTGGAATTTTCTACAACCCTTTTAAGTTTAGTTCTGTGTTTGGTTTGTGAAACCCTTAGTTATTCCCGTCCTCAGATCCAAATGCCCTCTTTTCACCTTTAAAGTCCTCTTTATACGTTTTACTCGTCATTAGTCGGATCTTCTTCGATTTCACCTAATTGTTTTGCTCGATGAACTGTAATATTCTCTCTTGCTTAATCTTAGGTTTCATTGGTGACTGAGGGTATTATCCGGAAGGATATTTTGGACGTTATTTTGCGTAAATAGGTGAGTGTTCCTTGTTTGTTATATTTCTCTTGACTACATGACTTGTTGTGGATGTTTGATAAT
Source organism: Coffea canephora (assembly GCA_036785865.1). NCBI lineage: Eukaryota > Viridiplantae > Streptophyta > Magnoliopsida > Gentianales > Rubiaceae > Coffea > Coffea canephora. The sequence continues at coordinate 23,488,713 of CM071922.1, forward strand.
GTGTTAAGTCCTTTCAATGACTACCAAACGAGTTTTACTAGGCGAGTGTGTGACAGCCCCACCTTACCCTAAGGCGAACCAAAGGGTTCGGCGGACCGCTTGCCCAACTCTCGCCAGGACTACTAAGACAGTTATACACAATCTAAGACCTTCCGAAGGAAAATAGCGCGCTTACATGATTCAAAATCGCAAAACGAAAAAAATCGGAACCACAAATGAATAGTGATTGCCACGTCACCATCCAACCAAAATCCAATCGAATACAGGTAACGTCATATAACTCAGGAGAAAACATTTCCAAACCAAATAGGATATATGAACATGGTTAAACAGTTTTATACATATACATTTCAAATTTACAAATCCAAAGGGAAATATTTAGATCAAGGTACATTTAGGGTTTTCCAACTTCCAAGGAGCTATGCAAAACTGTATTTATACAAGCTCTATTCTTTCTTCAAAATGATCATTGGTCCAAAAGATGGTTCCCTGTAAGGAAAACAAGGATAACGGGGCGGGGTGAGCTAGAAGCTCGACGAGGTACCAAAATTATAAACAGTAGAAATAATGAGAAAACACTTTTAAGGCACTTATTCACATCAAATACGAGAAATGAATGAACACCACAATGTAAAGGATACAGGTAGCTCTTAGAAGCCAAATTCCCGTTGCAATACTTGATCCAGCCTCGTTGACCCTCCGTCAATGTTCAAATAAGAAACCAGTCCAGTAGAACACCACTTTAACGCCAAAATTCTGTTCACCAAACATACCCCCTTACCGAGCCCGAACGCCAAACAGGAACAGAATGGTAATACTCGAGTATACCAGAAATCCAAAGTCTCTAATACCCATAGATTCCCCAGGAACAGGCACCCATGGATTGTCAATTTCCTCGACCAAGCCCTTGCTGGCTCGATTCAATCTACTCCCCATGAGATTGAGCTTAGATTTAACAGGAAGGTCGTTGGATGCACTTCCAAACGACGTTATAACAGGCGCAGGTAACATATTCAAGTATATACAGGAAACAAGTCACACATGCCAGAAAGCGAGTGTGATAAAGTACACCCTCATCTTGTACAAAATAAACAGTCAGAAAATACATTCAAATAGCAATTTGCAAGTGCAGATAACCAGTTTAGCAATAATTCAGGGAAGTGGTACACTCACCGGTTCAAGTACAGATACTTCAAAAGTTTTCACTTCAAACTGGCTTTAATCGCCAAGAAACCCTAAAATCATCAAAGTAAAACAATTGAAGGTTTCACATCCAAAATCGAGTAAACAGAATGCACAAGTGAGACTCGACTACATGTCGTACGCCTTTCCAGGTTAAATACTAGTACAAAAGAATAAAATATGACTTTTGAGCAAAAAGATAACAGTTGGTCCTAAGGTTACGAACAACCCCCAAAAACCCTTCATTTGTACTAAGATCAACTCAACTTGAAGGAATCGCGTAGTCCTAAAATTTTGGGCTGCATGCCCTCTGTATTTTGCTATATTCCAGCCATTTATGCCTTCATTATTTTTCTTCAACTCAATCCAATCCAACACATAAGAAATCTCAATACAATAGCCCTTCAACTAGGCTCAAGTCCATCCAAATACAAAGCAAGTCTAGGAATGCAACTGGAAATCAAGTTTTAAGGACAAAGGCTAAATAGTAGGTTTGACGTCTCTTAACGTATCGGTCACAATCGAAACTATGCTTATCAGATTGGGTGCAATTTATACCATTTCGAACCTAAAACACAGAGTTACAACTTTGATGAAGACCACTCAGTCCAGTTCATAGTGTATCTAGGTCAAATTTTCAAATTACAGAACCAAAATCTCACAATCAGACTAGTTAACCACACTATGACTGAACAGCAATAACTCAGGCTACCAAAGTCCGATTGAGGTGTATCTTATGGCGTTTCGAAGCCAAGACATATATATACATTTCTTATGAAGACCTCCAAAGCCAAATCATGCATTTTTAGGGTCAAAAATGGAAAACTCTACGAAGACAGAAATCTGTCCGCGTAACAGGGTTCATAGGTAGTCAAGGGTATTTCGATTATTTCACATGCTATAGTACTCCAATTGAGTTGAAATTTTGTAGGCAGCTATTTAACACCATTTTCTACAACTTTTTTTGTTTTAACCTAAGCTTGATTCGGCCTCTAACATGCTCAAATAAATCCGGTCAGAACAATGTAATTTGAAACCCTAAACCTGGAATTTCCGCACAAAACTGAAATTTTTCGCAAATAACCTCAATTAACGCACAAGGGATCCATTTAACACAATTTAGAACCATCAATTCAAGGCTAACCATATCCATCATAGGAAAATATAAAAATCCCAAAAAAATCAGAAATTTAGCTAACTCTACCTCAAACCACAAAATCTTCCATAAACTAACATACTTAGCCACTACAAACTACTAATTTTACATTAGCATGAACAAAGAGGAAGTTTGTAAGCAAAGTACCTTAACACCTCAAGAAAGATGATAACTTAGGATTTTCCTTTCACAAATCCCTCCACTAGAAGCTTTAATCCTCCTTAATAAGCAACTTTGATGGAGTAAACTACCATTTCAACTGTTAGAAATCAAGATTGAAGCAAGAATTGAAGTTGAGGTTGAAAAGTTTCTCTTGTTTCTTCCTCTAAGAGGTTCGGCCAAGAAAAGCTAAAAATGGAGAGAAATTGGTCAATTTTGAGGTTTAGTAAAGGTGATGAAAATTAGTCAAAGTCCAACTTGCAATAGGGTCATGACACTTGGCACCTTCTTAAGTTTAGTCTTATCCCTTTGTCTACCAAGCTTAACCTAGATAACTATCCTCTAATTATCTCCTCACACCTTGTAAAATAATATATCTCAATACGAAACTTAACCTAGTCGTCAAAATTTTATCGTACTTACCACGCTAGTGGGTCCCATACCCTTAATACAGTTCCAAATTAACCCGAACTAACTTATACTAGAAAAATATTTTGAAAAACTATATTCACTTATAAAATCTCCGGAAAAATCAATATAATAGGGTTAAATGAAGAAAATGCTCTCGATAAAATAAAATAAAATAAAGAAAACTTATGGGTCCTCACAGAGTGTGTGCTTTATCGCACTCGACCTAAATGAATGTGAAATTTCAATGATTCAATGATTTAAATGTTACTTGTGCATGAATGTAAGCCTTTTCACTGAATTGGGTCCTGCCTTACGTTACCGATCGACTCGAGCCAGAAACAGATTCGATCGGACGATTTGGTGACCCTGGGTGAATGTTGGTATACTCAAGTATTACCTTGTTATCTGGTGGAGTCCGGCCAACGTCCGGAAGGAGGTGAAATGAAATGAATGAACGAGTGGTAATGTAAATGAAGGGTTTTTACTTACAAAAATTCATTTTCAAATGATTGGAGGAATAAGGAGGTGAAAGGAAAATGAATGAATGAATTGCTCCCTGTGAGCACGTATCCTTTTAATGAATGTGTTACTATCGCTTTATATTGTAAATGTTTCTTGAATTATGGGTTATCTATGGTTAATGCATTGGACTTATTGTTTGATTATGTGTTCGGAATCTCACTGAGCTTTTGGCTCATTCCTTTAGTTTTGTTTTCCTTAACAGGGGAAGGCGAGTAAGGACGAGAGCTCGATATTAGACTAGCCTAGTCTAGTTCTTTGATTTTTGTAATGGTTCTCGCCCTAACGTTTGGCATGGGTTGGATGTATGAAGAATTGAGAACCTTTGTATATTTGAGTTTGTCCTCCCTTTTGAGATAGAGATGTATATAAGTTTCGCTTTAAGTTTTGGATTGTTATTACGCTTGATCTTGTGATTTTATTCCGGTTTTACATGAGGTATGACTGAGTCCCGGCGAAACCTGGGCAGGCGGTCCGCCGAACCCTTTGGTTCGCCTTAGGGGAAGGTGGGGTTATCACACGTTAGTCTTAAAATAGGTATTTTTATGATTAATTAACCAAATATTAGTTAGTTATACTATCGTTACAAGAGTTTCTTAGAAATTTCACTTTATCGCGTGCGAGTTGGAAGTTCGCGTTTTCGCGCGCGTGACAAATTGTAGGACTTTGGAAATTTATTTTTTGACTACTAAGAGTGAATAATAATAGTGATAAATGAAGTGCATTAGAGGTTTAGTGCACAAGTGAAACAAACCCGAGTGGAAACGGAAACGAAACGCGCGCGTAAGCATACTATTGAAAGTTGACTTTTCTGCACATTAAAGCCACACCTATCAAGCTTCTCCAAGAAGCTTTACCAGCTGCTACACTCTCTCTCTTTTCTCTCATTGTGGCCAAGACTAGCTAAGGAAGAAGAAGGAAAAATTTCATCTCATTTCACTCCAAAATCTTGCACCATTTTACTCCAAATTTATCACTCAAACTCACAACAACTTGGAGTTTCACTTGGACTAGGAAAAGAGCAATTTATCCATGGTTTCTTAGAGCTCAAAGCGACCGAAAATTTCTGAGTTTCATCAACCAAGAGGTAGTAAATGATCCAACCTTTGAAACTTGATTCTAATGAGTTAGATTTCACTTGGAAGCTTGTAGCTTCATGTGGGTATCTTTATTTTGTTGGAAATCATTTGAGTGGACTCTATGAAATCCCACAATGGACATGTTGGACTAATATGATGATTTTGGGTGTTATTTATGTTGATTAAGTGTTAAACTAGTGGATAGAAGTTGAAAAAGTGGAAAGAAAATCAAAAGAAAGTTGAAAGCTAAGAGGGCCAATTCTGCCCTGTTTTTGCAGAGCACTTGGTGCAATTTTTTTGTGATCAAATTGCCTTGATTTTGATGTAGATATGTTGTATAGGTTGTGTGGAAAGTTTCCACCAAAAATCACTTGATTTGGTTGGGTAAAAGTTGCATTTTTTAAAATCCTTCAAAGCTGGAAACGGGTAACAGGGGTTACCTGGCAGCGAACTTTGAATGATCATAACTCCTTGCTCCGACATCAAAATCGAGTGCTGTTTGTGGCATTTGAAACTAGACACTTTCAGTTTTCTAACAGTATAAAATACATCCCCTAATGTGACTTTAGGGAGCCGTACCAGTTCTTCAAATTTACCTGTTCTGTTTCACTCCTGTGCTTCAAAGTTGCCCAATGGTCGTCATTTTGAACCAACTTTGAGCTGCTATATCTTAGCGCTCAAAACTCTGATTCTTGTTCCGTTTATTGTGTTTTAAACTTTGATTATAACTGTAATTGATTTTCAAATTTCAGAGGCTAGTTCACATTCTGTGAATTTTGCCGAATTTCCAAACTTTGCCAAAAACCAACCCCGAATCTGTCTTGGAAGTGTAAGTCAGCAAATTTAAGCCGAAAATTGAGTGTCTTCCATTTAGAATTATGGAAAAGTGTCTTCTAGTACTTTTAGTACTTTGGAGCTAGTTTCCAACGCTATCAAGTTTCCCAATTTTGGAATTACAGAGTGTAAGATATGATTTTCCAAATATTGCTCCTCGAAACTGAAATTTTTGAACTTGAAGGGGATTGAGTTTTAGAAACTCTCCATTTCCCGTCGATATTAAATGATCATTTTAGACTTTAGTTCTTGAGGAAAATAGTTTTACCTTGCATGATTAAACCCCACTTTTGAGTCTCAATTTACGAGTAATTTAGGCTCTTTTCACGATATTTTCTTAAGTATTGTACAATGGTACAATCTTCTCCAATGGTTAGGGGTTTTTAAGTGGTAGCGTGTAATCACCGATTATTTTTTCTTAGGCACTCAAGGAAACCTTCAAGAGGATTTCACAGCGGACACTTAAATACTTGATTATGCACCACTCTCTTATTTTGACTAAGTGAGTGTCAAGTGTATGAATATTTGGAAATTATGTGAATTGCTCGTTATGAAATGGATGGTTTATAACTGCTGAGTCGAGTATGTACTTTATCAAACGTGCTCTCATTTAAATGAATTGTAATTGAATTGCATTAAATGCTAGGGCTGCATATGTCGTTGGAGTGAATCTCCTCAACCCATAATTGAACTGTATGACGGCCGATTGGAGTGCGCTCATCGGCCTATAACAGTATTTGTCGATTGGACTGAATGTCATCAACCATTATAATTATAATCGTATAATCGGGTCTCTGAGTGATAGCATGTACCACACCAATTCGGGTGGGAGGTACCTCTCATGTCGGCTCAAAACCCCAAATAAATGATCGGTTCTCTGAGCGATAATAAGTACCACACAAATTTGGGTGGGAGATACCTCTCATGTCGTCTCAGAACCACAAGCCATTCTAAGTCGATTGGAGCGATGTCTCATCGACCACTGAGTGATAGTAAGTACCACACCAATTTGGGTGGGAGGTACCTCTCATGTCAATTCAAAACCATAAACAAAGTATAAGTCTATTGGAGCGATATCTCATCGACCACTGAGCGATAGTAAGTACCACACCAATTTGGGTGGGAGATATCTCTCATGTCGACTCAGAACCATAAACATATAATCGATTCCCTAGGCGATAGTAAGTACTACACCAATTCGGATAGGAGGTGCCTCTCATGTCGACTCAGAATCATAAACGGAATAAGTAAAGTTCTATGGACTTAATTACCCACTCAGGCAACGGAGTGTTATCACGAGGAGAGACTAGATTGAACTTTGGCAAAGCAAGTGGAAATGAGCTGTTTTTTGAATACTCACGAATTATTTAAATATTATAGCTTTATTTCTCATACAAGTTTTATTGCTACTTGAATTACGTGCTTGCATGATTTTCTTGGCCTTACTGAGCGTCAGCTCATCCCATTAGTTTTATTTTCCTTAACAAGAGCCGAAATGGAAGGAATTATGGAGAGGTCGACTTGATGGCCCTTTTTATTAGAATTTTAATGTAATTGATTAGACGACTTTTGGGAGACTGTATTTTGAGAAAAGTGATGTACTTTTGAGAATTTGAGTTGTAACACTTGAAAATTTGTTTAAGGAAGTGACTTTTCTTACTTCGACTATCATTCCTTAGTTGTTTATCTTAAGTTTGAATTGAAATTGTATCGAATCCTAGCGAGAGCTAGGCAGGCGTTCCGCAGATACCCTTGGATTCGCCTTTAGGAGAAGTGGGGGCATCACAGAGTGGCACAAGAACGATCCTTTTCTCGCCTTGCTTGAAGGAGTATTTATTGGTAATGCCATCGAATGTAACTCCCTTATCAAATTGCTACGGTCTTCCCAGTAATATGTGGCATGCTTGTATCGGGACCACGTCGCATAGCACCACGTCCTCATACTTCTCAATTTGGAAAGGTACTTGGACTTGTTTGGTGACACGTATATCCCCACTATCGTTTAACCATTGCAAACGATAAGGTGTTGGATGTCATAGAATAGGTAGTGCTAGTTTCTCCACCATCAAGGCACTAGCGATATTAGCACAACTACCTCCATCTATGATCAAGCTACACATCTTGCCTTTGATATAGCAACGGGTGTAGAAAATGTTCTCCCATTGTGCATGGTCAGCGGCCTTTACTTGAGTTGCTAAGGCTAGTCGCACAACGAGTCCAACTCGCTCATTGATGGGCAATGCTTCCTCTTCTTCCTCAAGTGATGGCATCTCCTCCTTTTCATCCTCATCATCGGTGAGAAACTCACCATTTGGCAAGATGATCATAGTATATTGGTTTAGGCATTGACTAGCGATATGCCCTCGGTCTTAACACTTGAAACACTTGGTATCATGATTTCATCCCATACTCGACTCAATGGCAGTCCTTGGTGTCGTCTTAGACTCCCACTTAGTTATATCCGGTCTTGGTCTCGAGGGGGTGGAACTACTCGGCCCTTTATCGTCCTTCTTTGGTGGTGTAGTTCGAGGATAAGAGGGTGAGAAATTGGAGTAACTCCTAGGCTGACCCCTTCTCTTAATCCTCCTTTCAATCTTGATGGCCTTCTCCACCAAGTCAACAAGCTCCACATAATGGTGTAATTCTACTTGCTCGGTGATTTCGGTCTTTAATCCGTTCAAGAAGCGCGCCATTGTCGCTTCTCGATCCTACGTGATATCTGCTCGCAACATAAGTACCTCCATCTCCTTATGGTAGTTCTCGACACTTCGGGTTCCTTGGTTGAGAGTTTGAAGCTTTTGGTATAAGTCATGATAGTAGTGACTTGGTACGAAATGCTTCCTCATTAGTCGTCTCAATTCGGTCCAAGTTTGTACGGCGGGTTCACTACTCCTCCTTCGACTAGTGGAGAGTTGATCCCACCACACAACGGCATAGTCGGTGAATTCAACCATGGCCAACTTAACTTTTTGCTTCTCTGTATAGATATTGCAATCAAAGACAAGTTCGATCCGTTTCTCCCACTCCAAATATGCATCGGGGTCTGATCGTCCTTGGAAGGAAGGGATTTTCATTTTTATGCCCGAAATGTGGTCGCTTGAAGGTCTAGTATCCTGCTTGGACCTCCTTTGGTTGTGTTCATCGTCATTGTCCAAGTTAGAGTCGCTATACTCATGCGCATGCATCTTTCCGCGGCTGCCTTTGAAGCCTCCTTGGGACATCTCCAAACTATCAATGCGTTGGTGTATCAATTCGAGCTTTTGGTCCATCATGCGTCCCAATTCGCCTTTTATTGCCTCTGTAAAAAGTTTAAGATCAAAATCTTGGGAGCTCGCTCCTCTCTCGTTAGCCACGGTGAAGTACAAGGTGTGAATGGAATAATGAAGAGAAATAAGTTACCTCACACACTCCCTTACGTGTATGCTCTCGCTCTCGTGTTTAGTCACTCCAATGATCTCACCAATGTATTTTCAAGGCCCCTTGGTCAACTACTTTAAGAAGTTAGAACTCCTTCTAGAGTTGTTCAACTTACCCACCAAGATCACAAGATTGTAGCAATTGAGAAGATCGACACTGACCACGACTCAATGATGACTCAAAGCTGAATTTTAAGGATCCTAGACAAGACTCTATCGAAGGGAAGACTCTTGTTTTGCTGGAATTTGGTTCGTAGTTTTCTTGTTGTTTCGGCCAGTTGGTTTATGGGGTATTTGGTTGTTTGGGATGTTCAAAAGGTAGGTCATTCTAGCCCTTGATAGTAAACTAATTCGGTTCACAAGGTCTTGCAACCAAAGTAGGGAACAAGTGCTAAGAGGCAGTTTTTGTTTAGGAAACTGGTTTGGTTGTTTTTGGGAACAAGGCTTTGGATAAGGTAGTTAGATCTGATGTGGGAGGGATTAAGGTGTTTTTAGGAAGGTTTGGATTTGATTTCTTGGTTTTCTTGGCTGACTTCAATCCCAACAGCTTTAGGATTAGAAGTGGATCAAGAATAGGACTTGTTTTTCCAAGTAAAACACTAGAGCCGATGCTATCTTCTTTTTTTTCTCTTTCATTTTTTTTCTTTGCGGCTCTCTAATTTGTTTTTTCAAGAACTCAGATATAGTCCCAACAAATTGAATTTTAGAATCAAATTTCAAGATTGCCAAGAGAATAGACGTTTTCTCCCCAAGTTTCAAGAAACCCTCGATCAAGAATTACAAATCAGTCTTGGTTAATCCAAGAACTTCAAGATTTTTGATCAAGAAGCTCAAGAACTACCCAAATTATGTTTTGGTATCCAAGATTTGCAAGAACAACACAAATATTCAAGGTTTAATGGTGAAAATAGGTTCGGCAGTCCAAGAGAGAAAAGATTCTAGCAATACAACTCGATAACAAGGTATGCGGCACACTTTTTTTAACATTTTTGCTGGGTTGTTTTCACAACCAAAGTGACACAACCAACACACGAACACACTACAATCTGGACAAAATTTGATAGAAAGTGATGACTAAAGATTTCGGACAGATTGCAACAATAACATGAGATCACTTGAACACGACAAGAATGAACAAAACGAAGAACCCTAGCGGCTGCAAAATTTTTTTCCTAGATAAGACGCGACTAACCACAATAATTAACAACAAACACACGATGAAACAAATCTGGAATTTTAATAGACAGCAATCTAAACATGAAAAAACAAAATTTTTTGGAACACAAAACAGAATTTTTGAACTTGATAGAATAGAAACCCTAGCGACCTAAACATGAATTGGCACGATAAACTTGACTCAAAATAAGAAAAGGTAAAAGGGATACGTGATAGCTCTTAACTAGCTCTGATTACCAACTGATACGAACGGCGCCAACCTTGTGACGAAACTCGTAAGAGATTAGACTCAGGATTGACAAGAGGGTACCAAGCTTTGAGCGGATGACCTCAAACCGTTAATCACGTGGTTAACGAACCTTGGTATAAAGGTAGTAGACGCCACAACCTAGTGTAATTCTAGATTGATAAGTCACGAACACTTAGAGAAATTCTAAGTTATTCAAGAAGCCTTGGAAAAACCAAGAAAGCTCTCAAAATTTGATTTATTGATTGAATGATTGAATGCCTAAAACATGACCCTAGGTAGGCTATTTATAGCCATACAAGTAGAAACCTAAAGTGAATTGGAAAAGACTAAACCCTAACCGAATTGGAAAAGGCTAAACATGGCAAAGTTCCTTCATTTTAGGAACTCTAGGGTCGGCCCTTCTAGCTTGCAAGCTGACCGGTTTCATTCCTTGAATAAAATGACTAAAATAGACTCCAACATAGCTAACTAATCGGTTAAACCAATATGCAAACTAGAGAAGGGTCACTCGCGATCCTCTTGGATTTGAACAATATGGACAACCTTCATTCCTTCATGCTCAAGTCCCTCAATGACCTTGGGGACAATTTCTTGGCTTTGCACCTCACGAGCAAGCCCTTGGAGTTCCTCTCTCATCTTCTTAGCTCAAGCTTGCGTCACGGGTCCCTAGAGGAACTCGAATTGTATTCAATGGTGTCTCTTGGTTTGTATCATAGAATCCTTTCAAAGGAGGAAGGAATGATGGAGGTCCAAGGAATGTTAGTGGATGGTAATGATGGAGGTCCAATGGTGCACATTCACTGCCTTATTAATTGGAGTGGATGGTAATGAGATCTTGGACCATTGTTCGAGCGTGAGTTGGGACGTGTGCATTGGATCTTGTTCATCATCAAATTGGGTAGGAGACATGTTTCTTAACTCGTGTTCATCCAAACATTGCCCGATATTGCTCCACTACAAGTGAGAGCTCAATTTGAAGACAAATTGTCTTCAAGAGAGGGAGAATGATGCAAATCCGGCTACCAATAAGGGCTTGATTGTTGGCTATTTTCACATCCTCAAGATCCCAAGGTTAAAATGCAAGCTAATTGTTCAAGAGGACCTTTAAATGTGTGTAATACATAACTCACGTCAATGGAAAATTCAATGGAATTTTACAACATCACATTGAGTCACCTACAACCATTGAAGGAGTAAGTCCAAGGAAAACTACACTTTATACACTTATTCAAGTGGCAAAAGACATTCACATTGTAGGCTGCGGATGCATCTTGTGATGCATTTCTTGTGATTGAATGCGAAACGTGGGCATGTCTAATGCAGATGTGAAGAATTCATAGTCTAGTCTTGCTATTTTATCATTTGTTTTTAGTTCAAATTTTGAGTTATTTAATTAGCTAGCTAAGTCTATCATTAAGTTAGTCATTATTATGAATAAAATGGCCAACTTTATTAGGTGTTTAGGCCAATAGTTTACTGGTTTAGTTATTAGATGGACTAAGTGATGTAATCCTAATCCAATTCAGATTTGGGATAGCTAAGGATTTGGCCTATGAATAGGTGCTATTATCAGTTGTAATAAAAAGACAGATGACTTGAATAACATTTGTGAAAGTTTCTTTCTTGTGTTCTTAAGGAACAACCCTTGAAATATAATTGAGTGTGTCTCCTATGTTTTGAACTTGGTTTATCAATCAAAAATCGCATTTGATTGTGCCACCTTTCTACCCTATACCAAGGTTCGTTACCTATGGGAGTAATGGGTTGATGTTCTACTATTTAAACTTAGGCAATGACAATTCTAGATCATTATGCTTGTCTTGTACAAGTTGCATCACAGGTTGGGCATAGTTCACATCAACTTCATATTTATTGATATCTAAAGAAACTTTGAAGCTGGAAGCCTACTATCCCAATAATCAAATGAATTTTTCCCTTGATATATTAGTATTTAATAGAAGTTCAAAGCTAGAAACAACCCACTGTAGCACAGCATCTAAAACTACATTTCATCTTATTTAAAGGAACATGACTTGGTGTTGCTTGAGTAAGATTAGTTCTTATATAAGGTAGGACCTGTGTTTTCAATGAGTTTGTCTTGTTTTCTTTGCATTCAAGATGAATTCATGTGATTAGTGGTTTGAAATTGAATCTCCTGCTTGATATTAGAATCCTACTCGACTCTTGTAACATTTTGGAATAGCCAAACTCAATTTATGCTAGATAATCAATTGATTTGGTCACAAGTGAAGCTACAATGTCTTTTAGTCGAGAAAATTGTAGCATCCCTTTTGCTCTAGCCTGTTGTAGACACCAAATTTTGGTGTAATTTCATTTACTGTTTATTTTTAGTTTTTTATTTGTTTTATTTGTCGTGGTCGTTTTATTCGATTTTTAGTTTTTAGTTTCTAGTTTTATTTCTATTTTTAAGTTTTTAGCATAGAATTTCTTGAAAGTGAAAAAAAAAGGAAAAAAAGTGAAAAATGATGAAAAATGAAAAATGAAAAAAAAAAAGAAAAGAAAAAAGATTGAAAATGGCAATTTTGTTGTTTTAGTTTGTTTATTTTGACGTAAAATTGTTGTTTTTTATTATTTAGTATTTTATTATTAATTTTGTTAAATTACTTTAAAAAAAAAAAAAAAAGGATACGCGGCATAAAGCTGCGTATTGTTGCAGCTTGCAAAAAGAAAGCTCGGGCAGCCCCTTAGCTGCAAATTTTGGAGAGTATTGTTGAGGGTTTAGGGTTGATGACATCCCATATAAATAGCAAAAAGAAAGGCAGCCGCAGGAGGGAGTTTTGGGGGGAGAGAGGATTGACGGCTAAAAAAACTGAAGTTTTGGGAGATAGAGAGGGAGAGAGAGGATAAGCTTTAGAAGGCAACAAAAGAAAAGGCAACTGAGAGAGGGGGAGTGAAGGGGGGAGCGACTGAGTTTTAGAAAAAGAACGCAGCTTTGAGGAAGATTAAAACAGAAGAGAGGGAATCGGGGAGAGAGAAAAACAGCAAAAAGGGAAAAGAAAGGAGGTGACGGTTGAAATCTGGAAAAGAAAGGAAAACCAGAGAGAGGTGGAGGGAGACGCGGCTGAGAAGAGGAAATCTGAATGATGGCTAGGGTTTGAAGAGTGATAAAAGAGGGAGAGTCGGAGAGCTAGGCAAGAGAGAAGAAGCTGGAGACGGAGAATCAACGGAAGAGCTTTTTTTCCCAAAGTCAGAACTTCTTCTGGGGAGTATTTTCACGGTGCATCGGATTCGGTTTGAAGGTAACTATTGTTCTCTTGATTCCTGTTCCGTTTGTCCGCATGATTCTTCATTACTATCGTGGAATCTGAATGGATTGATGACTATCATGGAAGATCTGTATGCTTGCTTTCTGTTCTTGAATGCATTAGAGACTGCTGTTGTTTTAGTATTCGAAAGTGTTCATGGATGAAAACTACACCTGGGTCGAGTTGGCTAGATTTATTTTTCTTACGGAAATAGATTCATTGCAGAGAAAAGAGATGAAAAGATAGAAACTTTCACGGCTAAGCTCACTTTGTGTGTAGTTTGTTTTTTTATATTTGGTCCTTTGCTGATTTCCTTGCTTCAGTTGGTACAGTTGCCCTCATTTTATTATCTTTGTTGTCATATGTCCTGCTGGGTCTCTGTCGGATCTTCAGTAAGATTAGCATTAGAGTTGAGCATGTTAATGGTTTATGTCTTGGGGTATACTAGTTGATAGCATGCGATATTTGCCTCATTATGTTTTGATTTGAGCTCATGGATGGTCTGTACAAAGAGTAAGCCGCAAATTTGCAGCAGAAAGTTGCAGCAAGAAGCCTTGACCGAACTTAACCCAGAATAAATCTTGAATGGGCTTTTAGTTTGTTAGTTTTGCAGCTCCTTTTCGTTTGCATGATCGAGATTCTGTCTCAAATTCTTCCTGAGTGACGTGGGTTGCTAAAATAAATTCAGCTGCAGAATGTTTTTCTTTGCGGTTTTGTTGCATTTTATGTTCGGTTTCTTTGGGTAGATCTTTTAGGGAATAGATTATCGTTTTGAGGTTAACTATATGAGTTAGAAGTCATGGCATTGGATAGTTCACATGGACAGAATTACTAAGTTTTCATTCCCATTATTTCGCATGATCATCTTTCGGTCCGAAGCTAAAAATTTTGCAGAATGTTATTTCGATGTTTGCATGATCATTAGTCCGAGTTTCAGATGTTTAAACATAAGATTTTTGCGGCTAAAAGGAGGAAAAATGTTTGAGTAATCTTGTCACTTCAGTCCAAGCTTTTGTTTGTTGAGTTGTTAATTGTATTCGGATGAGAAAGGATCGCATCAGGAAACCTGAAAGTGGAAATGAAAAATGCAGCAAAGTCTTCCCGTAGCTTTGCATGGGAATTTCAGAAAATTACAGTTCTAATCCCCCAAGTCTCTCCTTGTTCCACTAGGACCCAAGTAATTGGAAAATTTCATCAATTTGGTCCTTGGTACTTTTAATTTGTGCAACTTCATTGCTTGTTTACTTCAATTAACTACCATGCTTTGCTTCAATTGCGCTTAAAACATGACTTTACGGACTTTATGATCAAGTGAGCTTTGTTTTTGCACATTTCTTTTAATTTTTCTTAAATAAAGTGGTGCCTTGACCCTTTTTATTGTTTTCAAGCTAATATCTCATTTACTCGATTTCCATTGCAAGGGAGGTAACTTCTATATTCTTGAGTTATTTTTCCTACGTGCTCCTACGTGTTATGTGAATATACATGTCTACTTTGCTTTCCTAGCCTTTCTTTAATTTCTTTTATTTATGTCATTTACTTTTGCTTTTTATTTAATTTATTCTTTATGGCGTATGTGTACACCTCTTGGCTTGTAATAGTTAGGAATTTAATTATTTTATTCCTTTTTCCCCTTTTAGATTGTAGTAGGGTCTCCCTAATGTAATAAATAGGGCTTGGAGGAGCATTCAATGAAGACCTATCGAAGTCATGTGCCTAGCTAGCAAATGTAATAGTTAGGGTTTTAATTGTCTTATGTGTCTTGCATGCTTAGTTGCTACGTGTTAATTTGCTTTGTTAGGACCTTGCATCTAGTCGAGCATGCTAAATGTTATGTGTTATGTGTTTATGAGTGTTTGGCATGTCTACTCGCTTTCCATAGCCATGAATGAATGTGATGGATGAATGTACGTTTCCGCTAGTCCAACGCTAGTAGGAATTCATAGAATGGGCTAGTCTAACGCTAGACCCTTAGGGATTTCCCCTCGTTAGTACATATTTGCGTGTTCATTACATGTCATGCATTTTTCTTAGTTTATCATTTGGCATGCTCCTCGAAACCCTTTTCCCTTCATTTTAGGGCTTTTGCATTTCATGCTAGTTATAGGGTTCATTTGCTTGAGAGTCCCCTTAAATATGGGATATAGACGAGTGTGGCTTTTTCTAAGCCTTAGCACGCTTGTATTCCCTCTATAAAAGGGTAAATTGAGTCACAATTTAGGTCTCCCCGTACCCAATATGCATGAATTCCCTAGGCTCATGCATTTTTAAATCCACTCTACTATTTTCTACCCTCGTCACACTTTCATTTTTTCCCCCCATTTTGCACACGTGCACCTTTATGTTTCTTCACTTGCACACGAAACACTTTTATCATCACTTGCACACATGCACTTCATATTATCCTTTCACATACCGTACCTTACCCACTCACGTGCACATTTTCACTTACATATTATTGTCTTTTATTACCTTTTTCAAACTCATGTCCTCACATTGCATACATGCATTCCATTCATTTGCATCCCACTCGCATTATTCGTGACTTCTTCAAAGGATCGTTATTGGGCTTCACAATTAATGTGATTGGCACCACTCAACCTTCGAAGAGAAATTTCCCCCAATACCCCTAGGTCTAGGGTTTGCATTCATGTAGTGCATCCAAATGTAATAAATTCTTTGGTTAAAACAAGAAAATTTTTGATTAAATCATGCAACTAGCCTTGGCTAGGTCAAAGGGGTGCCTTGGATTTTATCCTTGCCTTCCCCTTTGTCAAATGTGACTCCCGAACCTTTTTCTTTGGTTTACGTGGACTAGGAGTCGTTTAAAAGGAGTGTCTTACTACTTTTTCCTATTTTTTCTTTAAAAATTCACTTTTTGGTGACTTGGTACACCTTAACTCATTACCAAGTGGCGACCCAATTTTTATTTCAAAAACCCTTTTTAAACTATAATTTTGGGTCAAATCGTCGCATTCTCAACCCCCCATTTAGACCCATTTTTTTTCTTTAAATCACAATTCATTTTCCAATAACAAAAAATACATTTTTTAAACCATTTATTTATTTATCAAAAAAATGGGGCGCGACACCTGTTGCTCAATTTTTTTTCCTTGAAACGTTGTCATCCTTCACTAGTTACAAGAGCGAAATGCAACCACTTTTTCCCTCCAGCGTACTTCTCTCTCTATTTTTTTTTTCTTTTGGCAAAGTCTTCTTGAGGCCATTAATAACCCATCTACTTTTCTCACCCTTTCACACTTAAGTTCTAGAGGGAACTTTTGAGAGAATTGTTGAGAAATTTTGGAGGGATTTTTCAGAATTTGAAAGTTGCAACCCAAGGAAATACAATATATTGGAGGTTTGGGTTCAATTGAAGATTCATTTTCCACTAAGGATGGCAATGGAGTGGTTTTAGGTTGGTGGAGTTCTACAAAAGTTTCCTGTCCCTACCCTATCCCCCGCCCTTGTCCCCATCCTACACTACTCAACGAGTGCACCCACTCCACCCCACATCATTATAATTATTTTGATTTGATTTAATCGTTTCAATTTATATGGATCTAATTATAGTTTTATTAATCATTCTTGTGAAGTTTTGGCAAAAAATTACATCATTTTATCATAACAACACAACATGTTACTTATTTCATAGGGGAAGGGATGGGTTAGGTGATATTGGGGGAGGAAATACAAGTGAGATGTCAAAATGTTACTTATTTCATACAATATATTTATATAATAAGAAAAGATAGCATATATTTCATATTATGCATATAAAAGCATATATATTATACTACATTAAAATATAGGCAGGGGAATGATAGGGATATGCTCCCCTATCCCCCCCAGCCCCATTTAATATTAAGGGAGAAAAATTCTCCCCATCCCCACCTTGCACCAGCCCCTGCCCTATTCCTGCACCCATCTTGTTGCCATCCCTATTTTTCACTTTCTATTATTGGGTTGTCCATGAGTTGAGAGGTTTTAATGAGAGAAATTTTTCAAGAGAGGATGAAATCAAAAGTTCTTTCTATGAGTTGAGGGGTTGTACTCAAGTGACTATTAGAAAATGTCTTTCTAGTTTGGAGGGTCTAATACTAATTGCCTTGAAAACCGTGACTTTCACTTTTAGTGAAATTAAAGCATCTCTTTTCTCATATCCACCATCTTCAAATTTTCAAGTAAGCTCTCTTCCCATCTTTTTCTCCCTATATTCAGGAAACTACTTGTCTAATTGTTAAAATTTCCCTTTCATACATTAGCTTTTCTTCACATGGCCACGAGCTCCTTAAGTGAATCATGATTGCATGAGTGAGGATAAATTGAATAGGATAATAAGTGAATTTGAGAAAGGTGATGAATCTTCCAATGAGGAAGCTATATCCTGAAGTCATAGTGAGGGGGATGACTTTGATGGTAGTACGTCAAATGTTGAAGTAGGAGAAAGAGAAGAGGGTAGTTTTAGGTATAAATCATTGGATCTTAGAGGAAGAAGGTAACTAATACCTAGGGAAGAGAAAAAGATTAGAGCCAAACTCAACTCTTGGGGATAGAGGTGAGTGGGGTATGCTAAACCAACTCAATCTTGCAAGCATGGTTCACTGTTACGGGTTGCAGTCGCGTCACAGTCATGGTTGTTCCACATCTGTCGTGGTATATCGATTAGATATCGGGTAATATGCAAGTTAGGGCATATAAGACTTTTCAAAAATTCTAGAAAAATTACTAAAAATAGAAAATACTATAACTAGTACAACTATCAAATCAAATTGATAAAAACCTACGTTAACATAGATGCTTTGTAAGTATTTGAAAAAAGTGACGCCGCTTTAGTTATTGATTTCATATTATTGAAAGTAAATAATTTTTGTATGTTTTGTAAATATAGGAAAATTTTACTAATGATTCATAATTACAGGGGGCATTTTGTAATTAAACTTAAAAATAATCCCTACATATACACATCTTCATCTTTCTTTTCACCCAAAAAGAATGTTCTCATCTTCTCGAATTGATTCTAAGGTGTCTCTTTCTTTTCTACAAATCCATTGGTAATAAGATTTCCCCAACTCTACTTTTCCATCCATCTAGTGTCCTCTTACTGAAAATCCACTTTGTTTTCAATACTCCTATAATTAGTACTCTTTCTGTACCCTAGATTCATCTTACTACCAAATTTACTCCAATTCTTCTTATTCATACTACAAATTTGAAGATTAGGATAAATTCCAACAAAATTATGAGTCTTACGACCACAACCCTCAAGAAATCTCAACTAATTCTGATGTGATTGGCACTAGCAGAGGTGATGGGATGAGGAGAGGGACTAGCAAGAGAAAGAGAAAATCTATGTGGGCAGATGATTAGTCCTAGCCAGTGATTTAGTTGTTAAACTCGAGCTTACTAAAGGTATTAAATTCAACCTCAACTCTTTGTTAAACTTTCTTGTCTCCTATTATGACTTGCAATTTGACTCGGCCAAACTTGGCAAGTTTTGTTGATTTCTTGTTGATCTAAGTTGACTCGATCAATTGCAATATCGGCCGAGTCAACCTGAGTCAACTCCGATCTTGGTCAAATAATGATTCGGGTTTCATACCGATGCCTTCTGTTCCAATAATGGCTCAAGCGAGTCAACTTGGAACCAGCCGATATGGCGAACCCTGCTTGCAAGAGTTTAGTTAGAGTGTCTAAAACCACTTGTTCTTCTCATTGGAGAAGTCAAATAGGACAATGTAAGTCTTTTTGTATCCCTTTCCAGGAAATCCAAGAACATGAACTATTTGATTCTTTCAATCAAGATCCATGGGGTTGAAGTAAGGGAAATTCTTTAACCCATTTAAGTTGAGCTTCTTATCCAAGTGCAAAGTTAGATGCGTTGACATTTATATCCCACATTAATCTAGTGTTGGTTCTAGCATGAAGATAGGAAAATATCCTGCTAGTGTTTTACTGACTTCTAGGGCCAAGATAAGATATGTTGTTCATCCTTTAGCTTATGCAAGTATGCTACTGTATCTTTTCATATAGGCTAGAGGAAAGAGAAGTTTGAGCGAGTCGTTCAGTCTATAAGTCTGGGAGAGAGAGGAATCTTTCAAAGGAGGAAGTTCTAACTAGTTTGAAGTGTAGTTTTCTTTGCAGACTCGTGATTAATCAAAATAGAGAGAAGTCTTTTCTTCCTATTGATTGGTACATTGTTTTTTCTTATAATACATATAGCCCTTGCACGAAGGAGAAGAGTTATGATACTGTATATGTGAATCAGTTGGAGCAAGTTTGAGGTTTTCCTTCACCCTTTTATTTTGAACATACTAGAGCATTATCAATTGAAGATTCCTCAAACTTATCCGAACTTGTTTAGGTGTATACATAGGTTAATTAATAATTGTCAACTACATGAAAGTGTACTGACCATTCCTTCCCTCACAAACCTCTTTAGGGTGGTCTTGACAAAAGAACATTGTAGAATTTTTTCTAGAGTCGAGATGCCGTTATTTGAGAGTCTCCTGCCTAATTTGGTGTCCTAGAAGAATGAGTAATTTCTTATTCAACATCAACCAAGTGGCGTTTTCCCCTTTGGAACTTCAATGTGAACGCGGTCATGTTCAATAGACATCTTCCTTGCTTTTCCAAGGAGGAAATGGCTTTTCATAGCCTTCAAGAGGTGAAGAGGATGAATTGTTGTTTAACTTCTAACAAGTTGGTTTTAGATAAAGATAGGGTAGAGTCCAACTTCTATACATTCATTGCTCTTGCAAAATTGGCATCTTAAATTTTTTTATCTTCTTTTCTTTCTCATCTTTGCACTCATTTTATTGTTACTTGGTTACTTGAACTGTGAATGTGGATCAAGTAACTACTCTTGCTAGAGCAATAGTAGCCAAGAATAAAGGGATAAACTCTACTGGAACTAACAACGCACCAACTGTAAATCCTAATAATGGTGTTGTTTCTACAATTGAGGCTCCAAGATAAGTGCAACAAGGCACCTCTGTGCTACCTAACATGAAAGTTTCTCCTCTTGACATTCCAATTGAAGAATCTACTCTTAGTCTTGCATCTTCTTCTACTGCCAATGAGGGGATACTTTCTTCATCTATACAACCCAATGTACCAAAGTGGAGCAACACTCATACTTCTTCTAGCAGCGAGGATTAATTCTATTTAGCGTGAGTTGATTGATTCTATGAATATGCCTACTATCGGAGAAGATAGACTAGAAAAGAGTCCCAACCTCTACCATATTGAAGACAGTACCCTGGCATTCAAATTTCTTGCTCATATGTGTCTTTCTATTCCCCACAGAATTTCTTTTGCATTCTCAAAATAGTTTTATTGGATAACTTCTTCATTTTGCATGATATTTGGCTTGTTCTGACTTTTGTATGTGTGTAAAACTTAAGGGTATCACGCTACCATAATTGAGGAGTTTCAAATCAATAAGGAAAAATTGAAATCTCATAAAAAGAAGCTTACTAAAGAAAACGTTGAACCAGTTGAGCAGGTATTGAAGTTTATGGGGAACTAGGCTAAAACTTGAAAGAAGAAATAGCTAAAACATTTGGAGGAAAAAGCTTCCAAGACGGCTATGAAAGAGTTTGAAAGCCCCAAGAAATCCAAAGATTTAATGGAGAAAGCTATGAAGAACTTCAAGGAAACAAAGGAGTTCAAAAACATGGTGCACCAAATTGAGATCTAGTATTACAGTATTGGATTTGATAAAACTATTGCTAAGGCCAAATGTTTCTACCCACAGTTAGACTTTAACATGATTGAGATTAGAGATGACAATAAAGATATTCTTTTTCAGAATAAGCCAGTTGATGGAGTAGAGGATGGTATGCATTTGCTTGGATTAGAGAGAGATTCCACTCTTGATAGTGCTGCAAAAGGTGTTGATGAGAAGGAAACTACCATTGACCATGGTGATGATACTTAATTTATTTTAGCACTTGATACTTTTGAGGCTTTGACTTCAAGCCTTTCTCCATGCAAGTTCTTTCTAACATAAAATTATAGTAGTTATTTTACTTGCTTTATGATAATGAAGTAGATAGTTTTGACTATGAAGACTCTGAGCTGCGGCCTCCTCATGTCAGGCAGGAGTTTCAAATTTTAAATCACTAATCACAAGAATTCATCTTGGGTGAAAAGGAACAAGACAAACTCATTGAAAATAGGAGTCCTACCTTATAGAAGGACTAGTATTACTCAAGCAAGATCAAGTCATATTCCTTTAGATAATTTGTATAATGTGAACAGTACATTTAAATGCCATGCTACAATGGGTTACTTCCAATTCCGAAGTTCTATTTAGTACTAATATATCATGTGAACAGTTCATTTGACTATTAGAATAGTAGGCTTCTAACTTCAAAGTTAGTATCACTAGAAATAAATTTGAATGACATGTTACTGCTTCTATTTCTTATTCTGTAAACTTGATTAATTCAAACTCAATTGTGCAGAAGTAACCCTACATGGTACACCATGCTTCAACCTACAATAAGATTTCAAACTCAAGCATCCAATAGTTACAAAAGTTTTCTTCAGAATCCAGTTGAATAAGGATTTCCAAGTACAATTTTATGTTGCATTGAAGCAAAATAGTATACCGAAGCTGGAAATTTACTCATCTATAAAGCCATGTGTAGGAGTGTTCCTATGAGTGAGAGCAAGCCAATTTTCTTGTTAAGGTAGAATCTACCTCAAACACTCTACTCTCAAGAAGTATGAGTAACACTTGAAAGTAGGGGCAAATAGCGATACAAAAAATATGTGACTAATTATCTTTATTAAATGATACAAAAAATAACGTCACGTATCAAATGCAATTGAAGGATACAAATACTATCTTTTAGTGGATCAACTCAAATTTTCCTAGGTCCAAGCCTATCAAGGTTGTTATTACCTACTTAGTAAAAATTCCATTAGCTCTCAAGGATAAAAAGAAAAAGTGCAAGATAGATTATTCCATTCTAAATTTTCCTAATACAATTCATTCATTTATATTTAAATTATTCTCTTTAGGTCCAAGTTTTGAGTTGAACATCGGAGGCTCCACCTGGACACGAAAGCCCTGCTGCTTATTTGAATTTATACTAGATATTTAGACATACGCTTCTGGATATATATACATCCAAATTAGGCATCTTCAAAAAGTTAAGTTGAATACTATGTCTCCAGCTAGACCAAAGACTTTAGCTATTATATATTGACTACTCCAGCAAGGATTCATTTTCGTATATAAACTTGCTTTTTAGTATCAACATTTGGTGCCAACTGTGGGAATCAAACTCACGTGTCATATGCGATTGAAGGATACAAAAACTATCTTTCATTGGACAAAGTCAGAAGATGTAGATAATACTACCATTATTTCTTGCACCAATGCCTCATTTAGAAAGGAATAAATAGAAAAACCATACCAGATGTGCTATGCCTTGCAAATAATTGGCTCCTCAATATGCTTTTGCTTTTATTTGTAATTTTAGATAAATTGCTACTTAATAAAGCGACATGAAGGCATTATTTGTGGGATTGTTCTTGTAATTGTAAGTAGGACTACAACTTTACTCAAATCAGCTCATGAGCACTCACAAGCCGGTGCCATTAAAACTTGATTCGAACTCAATTAACACTGAGCTCATATATTTTTAATATTTTATAATTTTAGTGACAAAATTATATGCATGTCCCCTATATTTTTTATTATTTACTAGAGTGAAATGTCTATTTTATCCACTTTTAAAAAATAAAAATATGTGCTTCTTAATTTTTTTTAGATTGAGTAGGCTCAAACTTGAGTTTGACTAAACTCGGACTGGTGTTTGAGCCCGATCTCAAGTTTTAGAATGAAAGCTTATCGATTTCAAACTTTAGTTGGAGCTTGACAAAATTGAATTGAACTCAGTTCGATAAGGCAAAAACTCGATTCATCTTGACTCATTTGCAACTCTAATTGCAAGAAGATTTTGAGCTACTCTTAGGAAAGTTAAGCCTAGTTCCAATAAAAAAAATCCACAAGAATAATAAGTGGCATGAACTACAGCTCTAGGTTGAACTGGCAACAAAGTAGAGTTGTAATTGAATTTGGGAAATCAAAATGGGGACCGGTGGCTGAAGGTTCTACTTTAAGTTCTTCAGAAATTGGGACAGAATCTTGGCGAAAGGTCCATTTTAGATTCTTCCAAATTGGAAGCAGAACCACAACTAGGGATTTTGGTCCAGATGTGGTTTATATCCATTTAAAAGGAAAAAAAAAGAGAGAAAAGACAAATTCTAGGCTATAATTCTTCATTTTTCCTCTACTCTCTAGCTCTCGATATTTCTCATTTGGTCAATATAATTTTATAATTTCTTAAATTCTCTCAATTTCTTATTCTCTCAACATTAGTGTATTTGGATTAAACGTCCTAAACCCCCTCTGCCCTAACTATGTACTGAAATGAGCTGAAATTGTAATGGAAAGGAACCAAACGTTAATTGGAAGGAATCAAAACCATAGTCTAAAGTTTCAAAGATGTAACTACAATTATGCCTACAAAGTTCAGTACCAGTTCCACCTTTCAAAAGAATTATAACTGGCAGTTTTGGAATCGTAATTGGATCCATGGCAATGGCTAATGGTAATCGGTAAGTGTCACAAATCTTTGCCCAGTCAACCCAAGTAACTCTTTGTTCAACTGCTTCTTATCACTGCTGCATCCAGGTATAAATGCTACGACAAATTTCAGCTAAGACATGAGTATTTACCTGAAAAATTACTTTTCTAAAATATAAACAAAGCACGAAAGCTGCTTCTCATTACAAAATAGGTAGTCAGTGGAATTAAAATAGTCAGTGGAGTTAAGATCATGTTGCATTAACTGTCTCAGTCTTAGTATGACCCTACTTGATCAATAAGGGATCAAAATGATCCCATCAATAAGTGAAGGATTGTCACACATTCTCCAGCTCCTTTTTCTTCTTTCCTATGCTTTCTGTTTGTCAATAACCAAAAAAAAAAAAAAAGAAAAGAAAAAAGTTTCTGGTGTACATCCTTCACTACGCAGTTCAGGCTTAGAGTTAAGCCATTTGAAGGGAGTCATTTTGAGTATTCATCCATCATGCCTCAACTAAATAAATCACTTTATTCAAACAATTCTTCTTCCCCTTTTGCTATGTATAAACTAAACCGACATTCAAGATATTACCAATCAGATTTTTCGTTTGAAGCCCATCGTCTTGTAACATCTGGCATTTAGTTCCTCATGCTTGATAAGAAAGATTGAAAGCGTGGTTCGAAAGAAATTGAAATTGAGAATTCCATTTGCTTGATAAGAAAGATTGATAGCGAGGTACAAAAGAAATTGAAGTTGAGAATTTCATTTGCAATTGCACTTCAAGAGCATATTCAATGCCTAGGCTTTCAGTTTTGACACCTAACAAAGATTATGAAACAGATAAAAAAGTTTGCAGGTATTAAGCAAAGATTTACCGATGAGAATATACAAGGGTTCAACCTCCGCCTTGAGTTGAACAACTCTAAAATGCAGTAGAGAAGAGGGGAAAATAAATTTCAGAGTTTTACTTGGTAGGCCCTATGCTAAACCCAATTTTAACAATTTTTGTAAATTTGCAAGCCTGATATGATAATCTTAGTTCTTTTCGTAGGGTAATGTGCTGTAGCTCGATTAATAGCTGATCAATTGCCAATGAATTGCACACATGTCAATCTGTGATAAGACGAACAATGTACTCATCTTTTCCGTAAACCCTCAGTAGAGCAACATGGCTCATTCAAGATCATACCTCAAGGACAATTAAACTCATCATGGTTCATTGATAGTTGATACCACGGCATAGGATCTGTTTTGAAAATCCAGCTATTAATGTTTCAAAATTTTGGCCGGAGCAACTATTAAACCGCTAAAGTTCAGACAAATAACGACAAAGTTCCTAAGGATGAACATAATAATAATCAAGTCTTCTTGGATTTCACAGGAACTCCTTTGTACACTTTCACTTTTTCCTTCAAGGCATCTCGCTTAGGACGTGCAATTTTGTTGTTAGGATCAAAAAGGAGAACTTCTTCATATGCTTTAAGGGAAGACTTGAAGTCTTTCTTCTTCTCATAGGCATCACCAAGGTTGTTCCAGGCAGTGACATAGCCTGGTTGAAGTTTTACAGCATTTTCAAACTGGGCTATTCCCTTCTCTAATTTTTCATCACGGATGTAACTAACACCAAGGGCGTTATAAACCTGTCAATAGTTGGGGGAAAAAAGAATAATTGTGAAAGCATGCGAGAGAATGTTCATGAGAAGTCATGAACAGTACATGAATTTGATTTCATTTTGTAATTTTAGTTTAATCAGTCAATTTTATCAAATCAAGGCATTTCCACATTTACTTTCACATGGAGGATAATGCCCTTATAATTACAGCACAAGCAATTGAGGATGACTCAATGTCAAGCTCAGATGAAAAGATTAAGGAAAGATCCTGAAGGATTTTCTAAACTCTCGACAAACAGAGGTAAGCTATGAAAAACCAAGTCACAAGAAACTAAATTTTAACAATGATAATAAGGAGAAATGGAATTAAAATCCTGTAATGCCTCAACAATTGTCCATCTTAAATTAGTCAGCGACCTTCACCAATTAGGATCATTTCATATTCTTGCTACAATGACCAGTTACAAAATTCTACTACAAAATCTATTGAAATGTATCCAAGACCAGTGATATGAGGTACTAGAATGTGCTGGTAATAGTCTCATCTATTTATCAGCTACTTCGATTCCACAAAAGTTTACAGCACTTTTCACTTTCTGAAGCCAGTCCTAAATTATTAGTATAGCTGTTTCAGACATGAACGAAGTAATTAAATTAGTCAAACTAGGGTCTTTCACATTAAACTAGCTGTCTCAGCCATAAATTTTTTTTTGGGTGACCCTTTTGAATTGTTTATCTGTTGATTCAACCTCTTTTTGTTAACCTCTTCATTCTGGAAACTTTTCTTGGGGACGATGGGGAACATTATCTGACTATCACTCATTGCTTATTGTGCAACAAACAGTGGAATTTTAAGATGGAATTAACACAGAAATAGTAACACTGATCTCTTAAGATGAGGGACCAAAACGTTTCTACCAGTTGGTTATGGAAATGTTGGAAAAGCAGTTATGTATTCTTGGAAAACTGGAAACTAAAAGAACTTATCTTACTTGAGCAAGATCCTGATCGTCACCATCCCATCTCTCAATTGCCTGAAGCAGGTACTTAGTAGCTGCTGGATAAAATTTTCTTCTCAGCATCACTGCTCCGAGTTCAAAAAACTCCGTTGCACTAGCATCTCCACTTCTAACCTGTTCCTGAAATTTATAAACTAGCATGAGAGAGAGAGAGAGAGGTAAAAAGGGGAAGAGTTCCTATAATTATCCATAGTGTACCACTGGACGGCACAATTAGTGAATTGCAAATTGTATTTAGACTATATCAAAGTGAATTTAAACTATATCCAGAAAAAATTTTAAGTTATGCAGAGTAAGATTGAATTAAGTATTTAAGTATTTCATTAGTTGACAGGTTAGGGAAAATAACCAAGAAATCAGTGCAGTGAGTTCAAAATAACAAGATATGCCAGTTGAGAAAAGACACAATCAACAAATGGATTGTGAAAGTGTTAGATGCGATTATGATTTAGTCTCCCCTCTATTAGCTTGAGCTTTTAGATTTCGTGACACCTCAAGATGTTGTCAAAGTATGCAAAGTTTTTAGGTAAAGTTCGCAGAACCACCTATTCCAAATAATTGGTTCATTGACAAGAACCTAGCTGGTAACCTAGACTATATGATTTAAGCATTTGGTCCTGGAAATTACACACCTTCCTAACATTTTAAGCTTTTAGGTTAACTGGTAATTCAACACCATAGGGCTAACAGTCAATGGATTAAAAAGATTTGTCAGAGTAATAAGCATTCTAGCATTAGAAACCAGCTGTATATGGATTAAAAAAAAGTGTGGTATATTGAGTGAAATAGAAACTAGCTGCTGTAGAACACTGCACAAGTCAGCAATTGAAGAAAAGGTTCAATCCATGGCGAAGGAGCCTACTGACTTTGTCCAGCATGTATCACTTTCCACAAAAACCATCTTTACTGGTTGACAGGGATTGAAGTGGCATTTATCTTTTTCTTTAGGATTGAAGCATTAATTTAATTCATCTAAAAAAATTTCGATAAACATATTTCACAGTATTCACATATTTTAACTTTTTTCTGCAGAGATATTCGTTCAAGCCGTATAGCACAACACAACTACCTTTAGTCTCTGGGATATCTCATTGTTTTATTCCATTTTTCAATGTTATTCTATTTTGTCTATGCAAAATTAGGATCACTTATCATTTCCTTTTTAGTATTGCAATTGAACTCAGATTGAAACTTCTTGACATGAACACTCTATGCTGAAATCAATGTATCATATAGTCTTCAGATACTTATTGGATCCGATATACCATCATCTGGTTAACTAGCTTACTCTTATCTACTTTACTAAATCAAGCATTCATTAGATGGAGGTTTACTTAATTTCTTTAGTTTTGACAAATGCAGATTTCTTTAGTATTAGATAGGGATAGAGTTCAAAGGCCTCTTACACAGTTTAATTAACAACAAACCTTGAATCCTATGGAAACAGACTTTATGAAATGGTGTTTACCCATCACTCATAGTTATATAGAAGATATAATTGGAGGGGATTTCCTTGTTGGATAATGACTGCTACATGTTTGACAAATTTCTCTGAAGTTATTCCTCCAAGACATCTTGCATACTAAAGTTTGAGATAACAAGCTTAAAAAGATCTATTAAAACTGCTTACTTGCAATTCTTTTGCAGAAAGATCAAGCTCTCTTCGGACAAGTACTTGACGGATTACGAAAAAGCTTCCAACCCCAATCAACACCAGTAGCAGAAGCAAGTAGGTGAGCTGAATTCCTAATTCAAACAATTCCCCAATCTCAAAAACTGCATTCATTCTGACATTTTCACTTGCCAATGCAGCTTGTTCAGACACCAACCATGATATTGCTCCATAAGAGAGCTCCGCTGTGTAAATTGATTGTCTATCCACAATAGTTAAATCTTCACTATGTGGTAGGTAACTTGAGAATTCTGCAGCAAGATAAACGTGGCAGATAGATAACTTCTTTACTAGACAACTGACTCAATACATCAATAGGGAAACAGAAAACATAGAAGTAAAAAGAAAATTTTTTTTTTGTACGGCAGAGGAAACTTCAACTGCCTCAAGAGATTAACAATTTTTTACCAATAGAGCATCAAACGTCATTGTCTACTAGCAACTATTGCAAACTTACTTCAAGAAGCCTCAAGGAAAATATCCAAATGGAGATGCATGGTGATTATTAGAAAAAAATAGTCTCAATTTTTGCAATAGCCTGGTAAGGCTTCTTCTACTGCTAGTTAAAGTTGCCATTGTTGAATTTTCTTGAAAACGACCATGATGTTTTTATTCATTCTTCAGCCACATATTAAATCTGTAAAAGCTTTTACTAAGAAAGATGATTTGAAGTTTCAAGGTTTATAACTCAGTTCATCTACCAAGGACGTGCTTCTGATTTCCAGATTCCAAGAGCATGAATCTTACTCTTCTCCATGTATAAGATTCTCCTTACAAATATGTGTTACACTAACTTGTATACCTACCTACCTGTAGCCTCTCAAACTAATAAACACAAACTAATCCTTGCAAAGAGTAATTGCTTATTGTCTTAGAATCCTTGCTTAAATATTAACTGCTTACTAAAGTACAAGAACTGAATTATAAGCCTGTTTCCTACAACTGATACCCTGACAAATCGATGGTGATTAGAGTCTACTCTAATCCAGAGTAAATTGTAGTCAAGTCCAAAGGGAATGACCTAAAACAATGACAAGACATCAACTGTATATTGGAAATTTACCATTAGCTATTCCCTTTTAACTATGCTTCAGTTCAATTATTGATTTCTGTGCCAACAGTTGGACTGACAATTAAAGTTGACATTTCCATGGAAATTACAGTCCAAAGAGAGGTAAATAGGCTTCAATTCTCTATAGAGGGAATTCCAACTCAAGTGTGCAATTTATTAGTTCAAAGCATAGATCAATAACTGTTAATGTTTAAACAGATACCAAAAGGGAATAAAACCTTGGAGTTGTTTAAACTCAAAAAGTATGAGCCAGTTAAAAATGGAAAAGGTCATGTTTGATCTCACTTATTTTCATAATTCAGAGCAAATGTCCACAATATTCTCCACCTTACACTGGCATGTCTGCTCATCATTCTTTAGACATTCATCTTGAGCATCACGATGTATTCTAGAGCACCTTTTTCTCATATTATTAGTTTTTTCCAATGGTGACTGACATGAGCATTTCCATTGGATACTGAGAGGTGAGAACTTTAACTTACCTTATATTGAGATAAAACCACTGGAAGATAATATAGTAAGCTTCAATTTATGTAATAAATTATCAATCTTTCAAAGGAGAAAATCTCATGATATTGATGCTTATGCTCGCCGTGTTTCAAGGAAATCCAGAGCTCCTTTTGTCCTCAGCATTATTACTTTTGTTTTCAGTGCCGAATGACATGCGGATTTTCACTGAATACTGAGAGGTGAGTACTTTAATTTATGTTACATTGAAAAAATGAACGATAACAGTAGAGCTTCCATTTATGGAAGAAATCAAGCTTCAATTTATGGAAGAAATCATCAATCTTTCAAAAAATATCAGACTATCAATGCTTATGATCACTGTGTTTCAAGGAAATCTTGATCTCAAGTTTGACGAGCATTATATTTGTTTTAAAATTAGTTAATTAATCCATTTAATAAGAACCAAACGTAGATGAAGAAGAATAAAGAACACAAAACTAGTCTGTTTGCTTTTGACATTTACTATAACTAGGTTTATTGCAATACGGATGTTTTATGCACTCTTCAATGGGTTAGATAACAAAGTAAACATTAACACTTTTCTCCTATGTATCTGCTACCCTCAATAATCCTCTAAAGTACTCTTCGCTTCTCTTATTTCTTAATAAGCGTAATGCCAGTAACCTAAAACTTCAGCCACGTTCGACTAGATGACTTGGTGCTGGCAATATGGAGTTAGCATCTTCAGGTCCAGAAAACTTTACGTGTCAGACAAACTGTCTGCAATGACTCTTATATTGGAAAAATTGCAGCAATTTGCGGAGCAACAAGAAAAGGTCTTATTCCTTAGAGTCTTCTTGCCAAAATTAAAGCCTGTTTGGTACTAACCATATAACATAAGTGGAAAGTGAATTTATGTTTAAAAAATTCTAACCCAAACATCGAGTCCATGATTGCATTAACACAGATATTCAATAGTAAAATGTTCAGAGGAAGGCTCCAAAAGTAATTTAAGCTCCAGTAAATTGCTCAGAATGGCACTGTCAAGTGCATAGGTTGACAAGCGGGATCTGAACCAAAATATGGTTGGAAGTTTCTTATCATTCTGCCAATGCACAATGCCCCTTGCATATTTTGCTTTATGATTGGAAAGTGTGTCATAATAACAGATATACTCTGAAATAAGTTATGAGACAGGAAAAAAGGAGCTACCATCTGGTCTTTGTAATGGCAAGAATGAAAAGCTTCTCACTTCCCTTCCGAGTATCTGTGGCCATCAAAATGATAGAGAAACTCAGAAGCTGTTTTACAAACAGGCATGACTACACTATGAACCATTAGTTCCTACAGAGCAAGCACACACCCACACCCCTCCCTCCCTCCACACCCCCATCCCCCCCCCCCAAAAAAAAAAACTAGTAAGGAAGGGGAGGCGGGGGGTTTTCACATTTGGCACAAATTAAATTTACAAGGAACATTATTCATACGAGATCTGTCTCCCACGGCATAAGTCAGAAATTTTTTGAGCTCTGTTTGTAATCAATTAGGCAGCATGCAATTTGCTTGGACTGCTGAATATATCACAGTCAAGTACATAAACTATACACCATAGAACTTCCAACTCAAAATGATAAAAATGAACAGAACTGTAAAAGCGTGTTCCATTTTGTATAACTTGATCTTTTGCCAACCAAAACTAATTGTGTGGCTTTCATCACTTCAGACATACAAGTACAAATATAGGCTCTTAATAGCAAGCATCGCACACCAATTAACTGACTTGAAAAACCTACTTTTAATACTTGGTCTCGCCATTTCTAACAATAGCTAATTACACCATATATGAAGATTACTAAAAATCGGATACATTTGGTCTCCAATCTCCCATTCAGAATATACAAGAAGATAAAGGTTCTGGCGCATTCTACCTAAGACTAAGAGCCAAAATCCAATGCTCTAGTAATTAATTACTAATTCTTGAAACCAATGGAGCAGGAATTGATGCGTGCAAAAAATTTAATATCTAAGATAACTCCACCAAGTGTAACTTCTGTGTCAAAAAATAAAAAATCACCGTAAAATTCAGAAATTGCATGAATTTGGCACTCAAATAGAAAAGTAAAACAACCCACTATCCAGAAGAAAGCATTAATCTTATTAATGAAACTATAGAAAATAGGAAAATCATTACCAACAAATTCAAGGCTACATATACAAAATCAGCCCGAAGTAAATAAAAAAAAAAAAGTATATACAAACCTAAGATCCAAATAAAGGAGTGTTTAATAACCTGAAAAGAGAGGAGCTCCTTTGGAGGCTTCAATCTGACATTGAGAGTTGTACTTGTACATGGCCACTGAGGAACTGAAGCTGAGAGCTGAAAATTACTGTTACATTTGTGGGTTGCGGTTAGAATTGGTGGTAAATGCTGCAAGGGTGAGGAGATGGTAGATTGAACCATCGTCAGCATTCTCTCTTCTTCTCCTACGTGTCTGTCTATCTATCTTAGCAGCGGTGTTATACACAAATCAATCTTGAAAGCATCAAGATTCAACAGTGGAAGTGCTGGGGTGGTTTTAGGATCATGTTTTTCTTTTTCTTTTCTTCAGAGACTCCACTTTCAGATAAGTTTAGTTTGTCTTTTCCAGATAAGTTAGTTTATCTTGACCAACCCCTCGTGTGCTCGTTTTACAGCAAAAACTTGGATAGACCCGGTCTGTGACCCCACAGCTAGACCGATTGATGGAGAATTTGTGCTAAACATTGAGAAACCAGAATTCTCAGCAAATAATCATCTCTTCTCTTCGTTTCTTCCTAACTCACACGACGCTAACCCTAAATCAACCCTTTCAGCCTGCTACCACCAGCCGGTGTTCCATTGATACGGCCTCCGCCGCCAACACCTGGACCCATTAAGACTCCATTTTGCAGTTTATGATATCCTTCCACCACTCTATTAGATTAAACCCTTAACAGCAATTGCTACCTTACCTCCTTTGCTTTCCTCCTTCACCACCATCACCGTCTAGTACGTACCCCTTGCTATTGAGGAAGTAGCGGCAGTGCCTGCCAAGAGGAGGATATCTGCCAAGAGGGATCCACAATGATTTGCATGACCCTTTTCTTCCTCCTTTCAAGCCTCAAAACCTCATTCTCTCCACTAAATTGAAGGAAAATTTCCCCCACCTCCAAATCGTTATAAAGATATCTGTAGTCTGTAAAGTGAAGCTCATAAAACTTTTTTCTTAAAAAAAAATCATAAATTTTAAAGAAAACCCAACACACATAATTAGAGAACAAAGCTAAATAAATTTAGAAGAAGAACAAACATGAAGATTGGGGGATATGTAGATCTTACTAGAATGGTTCGACGGAGTATTATGTGGAAGAAAATAGAAAGATATGTTCGCTCTGATTTGTACAAAGGAAAAAAACTAAAAAAAAAAAAATAAGAAAAAGATTTGAGGGCCAGGAACGGAGTTAACGGTTATGATGAGGAGTTTTGAATTCAGCAGCAGGTGATGTTGGCAAAATCTTAACGACTTGGTCTACAAGTGGAACCTTAGATCGGATCTACTCAAATTTTTACCATATTTTGGCGTTACTGTGGAGCTATGTTTTCAGAACTGGACCGGATAGCGACTCGACTAAAGTCAGGGGTCAGGGGTCAATGGGTTCAACCGGGGGTCGATAGGGGGTCGAACCGGATGACGTCATAAATAAAAATTATTTAAAAATTAAAATATTATATTTATAATAGAGCAAATTATCCCAGTGGGCACTAAACTTTTGCCATCGTCGAGTTTTGGTCACTCAACTATTAAAAGTCTGGTTTTGGCCATCAAACTATATAAAAGGTAGACTCGAGCCCATTCTGTTAGATTTAGTCGTTAACTTCGCAGAGGTGTCCGTTTGCGCGATTTCCAATACAAAAGGTAGGGTCAATTTAGGAAGTCGAAATTAGATCTTCTTGTTCTTTTTGTATAAAGCTAATAAAGATTACTTACCCGAGAGAAACTACAAGAGAAGGAAATGGAAGAAGCCCAACTTGGATTAGAGGAAGCAGGACCAAGATCAACGCCACCAAGAGCCGGGCCAGCAAGATCCATGCCACCTACATCGTTGACACCCATTTTGCCTACTTGTGTTTGTGGGATGAAGACAGTAATGATAACTTCATGGACTGCACAAAATCCGGGAAGAAGATTTGCCAAATGCGCATTGGGGGAGGTTTGTAACATTTTTTTAGATACTTAATTTATTATTGTGTAAGAAATATAATGAATTTGTTTTTTTTTTTGAAGGATGGCTGTGGCTATTGGGGTTGGATAGATGATGAAATGTGCGCTCGATCTACAATGATTATACCGGGTTTACTCAGAAAGATCAATGGAATGGAGGAAAAAATGGTTGAATTTGAAAAAGCTGCAAGAAAGTGGGAAGCAAAAGCTGTGAAATTGGAGGGTAAAATGAAGCCACTTCAAACTGAAATTGCCAAGTACAAATCAGCCAATAAGCGACTCATTCGATGCGCAGTGTTGCCTTGGCTAATAGTTGTCTTAGCAATGTTAGTTATGAGAATAGATAATTCTGGTGGCATGCTACAAATTTGTGGCATCGTTGAAAATCCTTGAAGAATA
This sequence comes from Coffea canephora, assembly GCA_036785865.1. Lineage (NCBI taxonomy): Eukaryota > Viridiplantae > Streptophyta > Magnoliopsida > Gentianales > Rubiaceae > Coffea > Coffea canephora. Next base: position 23,523,234 of record CM071922.1, read on the forward strand.
GCTACTCTGTTGTAATGGTAGCATATTGAAAGGGAAAGGGCAAATGGCTTTATAAAGCCCCTTTTGTACCCCTCTGTATAAACATTTTGATGTATAAAAGTTGTATTGTTCACATGAATAAATAGTTATTATTTGGTGTCAAAAAAGGTTTGAAACAACACATTTCAGTTCTACTAATTTCATCAATAAATGACAGAGACATAAGAACTAAACAAAAGTGCTGCATTAACATAGAACAATCTGTGTAGATTGGACAAAATAAATTGTTTGTACATATGGACCATGTTCGTAATAGGTTAGCATATCAAATCCAAAACAAACTTCATACAAAAAGACAAAATGTAGTTGAATTATGTCCCAATCTAGCTATAACTTTACTTCCTCTTCAATTTGATCCTCTTTTGACTCTTGGTTGTCCTCTGGTAGTTGTTGCTGAAGTTCCTCCTCTTCTAATACCAGCTCTACTCCATTTTCCCCTCCAATTTCCAACAGTGAAAGGAGGTTCTTTACCTAAATATGTATAATTGGCATTGATCCGCCCCTTTTCTGAATCTGTTAACTTTCGTTTTCCTGCTTTCCTTTGTTGATGAGCCTCTTGGCTCTGAGACTGTTGTTGGTTTTGTACAACTTCTTCCTGCTGTCGATGCTGTGCATGTTCACTTTCCTCAACAGCAGATTGTGATTACTGTTCTTGTTGGTTCTGCTGATACTCTTGATCCTGCTGCTGCTGTTGATTCTGCTGCTGTTGCTGATCCTGCTGCTGTTGCTGCTGCTGATGTTGATTCTGTTGCTGGTGTTGCTGATTTTGCTGCTGCTGATATTGATCCTGCTGCTGGTGTTGCTGGTGCTGGTGCTGCTGTTGGGTCTGCTGCTGCTTTTGGTGCTGCTGTTGGGCCTGATGATGCTGCATCTGATGCTGGTGTTGGGTCTGATGTTGCTTCTGGGTCTGATGTTGCCTCTGGTGCTGGTGTTGGTGTTGGGTCTGATGTTGCCTCTGGTGCTGGTGTTGGTGTTGGGTCTGTTCATGCTGACTCTGGTGCTGGTGTTGGGTCTGTTCATGCTGACTCTGGTGCTGGTGTTGGTTCTGCTGTTGCTGCTGCATATTCTTAGAACCACGTTGCTGCTGTTGGTTCTGCTCCTGCTCCTCGCTATCCTGATTCTGCTGTTGTTGATTGTCTTGTTGCTGCACCTTGCAACCAGCTGCATTATGGCCGGCAACACCACATTTTCTGCAATGGATGACTATTCTTCTCCGCAACCTGTTTCCAGTCTTTTGAGTTTCAGTAGGATCTCTTCTCCTGGCCTTCTTAGGTCTGCCAGGTTGCACTATCCTTTCTGGTGGATCAAGATCCACCCCATCAGCTTCAGACCACATTACTTGTCCATTGATAGGATACAAAATATTTTTGTAAATTTTTAGAAACAGATCTCTGTTGTAGCAGTCATACACCTCTTTATAGGGGTCGCCATTATTTCTGTGAATTGCTGCAATAGCATGACAGCAAGGAATACCTGATAGATCCCACAGTTTGCATGTGCAGGATTTTTTCTTTAAATAAACAGCAAACTGGGCCCCCCTTGGTCCCCTAACCTGGTATCCATCCACAGCATTCCAAATGGTCCTCCATTGTCTTGATTCTATCACCCTATCATCAATTATTTTTTTAATTAGTGGGCCAATGGACAATTCAAACTTCTCCATTGCAGTTGTCCTTCTCTGTATCCTCTCCATCAGAAATATCCTAATGGACTCTAACATTGTGATAATTGACTGCTGCCTAGCTTCAAGTATATGACCATTAAAACTTTCACACAAATTATTAACCAACATATCGCATCGAGTATGTTCTGAAAAAAAAGTCTTACACCAATGACTGGGATGTGGTGCTTTCTTCACCCATTCATATGCTTCCTTGTCAAAATTTTCCAGATCTGCTGCTGCTTTCTTGAATAGTCCCTCAGTAGTACTTGCTGCAATGTTCCACAGTTTTGTCTTCAGGGCAAGTCCACGATGTTTCTTCTTGAAGTTGTTATACAGGTGCTGCACACAGTATCTGTGCTCACTGTTTGGTAGTACCTCAGATAATGCTCGGTCAAGACCCTATAAATTATTACAAACAAAAGGCATTAGTAAATTGAAACAGATCTGTGTACAGTGCATATACAAAGGGAAGGAGTTAATACCTTCTGCTGGTCAGAAACAAAGGTGTAGCTGTACCCATTTTCAATCTGCAAGTCATTCTTCAGCAGCTCAAAAAACCATTTCCACTGTTCAGTTGCTTCTCTCTCAACCACTGCCCAAGCAATGGGCCACCATCCATTGTTGGGATCTACTCCAATAGCAGTCAACAGCTGTCCCCGATATTCAGCCTTTATGTGGCACCATCAACCCCAATAATGGGCCTACAACCGTCAAGAAAGCCTTGTTTTAATGGTCCCAAACAGCAATAAAGTCTCATGAATTTTGGGTTGCATCCAGGTTGTCTGAAGGGAGTAAACATAACTTCCATTGTGGTATTTGGGTGTGTCCTCTTAATTTCTGCACAATATCTCCATATGTCCTTATATTGCTGCTCTGCATTTCCTTGAATCTCCTTTTTAGCAATTGCCCTTGCATTGTATGCCACCCATTTTTAAATTTCAGCTTTGAAGTCCTCATCAACTATTTGTCTTAATAATCTTGGAGGCATTTCAACATTACATCTAAATCTCTCCATGTACTTGTTTGCAAGCCACTTAGCAGAAATATTCTTGTTCTTCCATACATGACTGCAGTTTGTGTGCTCATTATTCATGCTCTTGACAACCAAATCAGCTATTCCAAGTTCCCTCTCAACTGAAGCATAAATAAACCATTGGCAAGGAGGTTTGCATTTTGCTCTAAACCTTTTTTTTCATTTGTGTATGGCTTTACTGGTTTTCCTTTCATGATGGAATATGTTCTAACAGCTAATCTTAGCTGTTCAACTGACTCAAACTTCATTCCTATGTGAAACTCAAAATTAGGGTCTTTTAGATCTCTCTCCGGATTGAAATCAACATACCTATTCCTCCAGTCATCATCATTCTCTTCATCTGAGGAGCCAACATCACTATGCAACTCAGTCACCACTGTGTCTTTATCTAATGCATGGACATCATCTAAATGAGGAGCTGCCTCTTCTCCTGATGTTCTATTGTTGTTTCTTCTCCTTCTAACTTGCTTCTTCCTCTGCGACTGTTGGTTTTCAGTTCCCACATCCGTGGGTTGTTCTTCATTTGTCTCAGGCTGCTGCTGATGTTCAAATTCAGTTTCAAGTCCTGATTGTTGTGACCATGGATCCATCCCAGCTGTTTGTTGTTGTCTGCCTAGCTCATCTACAACTGATTCTTGCTGTTCTGCAGCATTATTACAATCATCATTAGAATTGGGATGTTGTGAAGATCTAGGTTGCTCTGTATTTGAAGAATCCACACCAGATTTTAGCCCCTCAACAATCAATTCTTCTAACATTTCTTCATCCCTACAGAAATCTCTATCAGCACTAAAGCGATCACAGTCTCCATCCGAATCAATATCAGTCTCCACTTGGCCATCTATATTTCCTCTATCATTTGCATCCCCATCATCCCCATTATTCAAGGCATTCTCTTTAGAAGAGTTCCCAACATCTATCTTGCCAATTGATCCTGTAAATGGCACTAGTTCAAATCCAGGTTCCCTAATAACATTTCCATTTTCGTCAAGTTCCTCGATGGTGACTGCGGCTTTTTTACTCAGCTGTAGATCAGAAGGAAGGGACTTTGTGGCCATCATCTTGATTTCATTCTTTGACTGGTGGTCACAGTACACCTCCATGATTTTATGCTTATAAGCCCAATTGCAAAAACTGATAATGGCTTTATCAGTAGATAATTCCTTCAACCCATTTCGAAAATCTTTTCCAGGCTCAACATAGTAATACACCATACATCCATAATGCCCTAATTTATCCACCATGTAGTTTATTTCATGCACAGACATTGTTTCCGCATCACATAAATCAACATAATCTACATGCCCATCAATGTATCTGTAATTTTGCCAATTGAATTTACCCCCATGATACATTCGTATGGTGAACAGAGAAGAACCTGGCACTGCATGACATGCGATTAGTTAAAAAAATTAAAATTTTAGTCAAAACTAGTAAACCCAAATTCAATGAATGAATTATTTATTAACCCCTTTTTCCAGCATTAAGAATACTTTAATCAGTGTACTATGAAATCTCTATGCTTTATTGCAAAAAGCCAAAACAACGATAAAATGTAGCCCATACATACATGAAACACACAATCTATTCTGGGATGTGGATAACTAAACAAACTTAGGGATTTTAAAACTTTACCGTATGCATCAGATGGATCAAAATGCTGGCCCCTTGGTCTAATCACCCACTTGGGCCACTCCATCGTTCCAGGAAATGAAGATCTTGTTTGTCAATCCGTTCTGCTGTCGCTCAATCCCCCAAAATTCTTCGTTGTTGCGTTTTTCTTTAATTGTCAATTGTTTGATGTTTGGGTTTAGGCAAGGAAGAAGAAGAACAGATGCATGGGAGAGGAAGAAGAGGTGCAAGTGATATTTTCGACTTCCTAAATTGACCCTACATTTTGTATTGGAAATCGCGCGGACAGACACCTCTGCGAAGTTAACGACTAAATCTAACAGAATGGGCTCGAGTCTACCTTTTATATAGTTTGATGGCCAAAACCAGACTTTTAATAGTTGAGTGACCAAAACTCGACGATGGCAAAAGTTTAGTGGCCACTGGGATAATTTGCTCTTTATAATATCTAATAATATATTGATATTAATAAAGGTATATTCATATATATTTGATGTTTCAAATATATTTAACAAGAAAATATAAAGAAATTAGAACAATTAAATAGCAATTTATATTATTTAATAAATATTAACAAGTTTAGAATTAAAATTATGAGTTTAATTGAAAAATAACATCAAATTTTAGGATAATATTTATAAAGTATCAAATATTTGAGGTATATCGATAAGTTTTAACAATTTAGTGGGTCAAAACATAATATTATAAAGTTTGAATTTTTTTTTAAAAAAATTACTGTTAAACCGAAAAAATCGATTTTTTTCCGGTCAAATCCGGTCAAACCCGATTTTTGACCGGTTTTGACCGAATTTTAAATTTCCGATTTTTTAATAAGACTCGGACCGGCTACCTAGCCGGTTCTCGGTTCGACCGGCCGGTCCGGTCCGAATTTCAAAACAGAGCTGTGGAGCATGTATGGGCAGTTCTGATGAATCTAATTAAGTTGAATATTTAAATGTTTAAATTTCTTTGTTTATTTTAATGCTATTGAAATTGTTTCTTAATTCAAGTAATTTATTTACAGAGTTTGTAGCTTGAAGTTATTTAGAGATAGAGTTCAAAGCTAAATGAGTTAAGACTAAACTAAACATGAAATTTTAACTAACTATCTTCATGTGTGATTGATTCCTTTGCAACGCATGAAGTTTATTGATTTTTTATTTTTTGGACGTAAATGTAAATATTACACTAATTGAGTCAAGTTTAAATCAAGCTTAAAATTTTAATGAACAATAAATATTCACTTAAATGTGGTTTGATTTGTTAGCAAAGGAAGATTCTTTTCGAGTATGTCGGTCACATTTATTTTTTGACCTTTTCCTTTTCATTTTAATTTTTTAGTTTTTTTTTCCATTTTCTGTGGTTGAAATTTGCGTGGTTATATATTTCGCAGGGGAATGTGGGGTGAGTGAATTGAGAAGTGGGCATGGCCCGATATTTATAGTTTCCTTCATTAGAGCATCCACAATGCTACTCCCTCCGTCCCACTTTGATAGTCCTATTTCTTTTTTCACACAATTTAAGAAAAAATAGTTAACTTTGTTGGAAAAGTAAATTTAGATTGCTATTTTCCTAAAATACCCTCACATTAAATATGGTACAATTATATGGGAACTTGAATTGATAGTAAAAAAAGAATCAACTTTCATTAAATGGGGTAGGTTTATAGTAATAACAACTTACATTGAATAAGGGTATTTTAGAAAAATTAAAATACAACTACATTCTTCATTTGTAACCAATCTTGTGTAAGTGTTCACAAGTGTAATACGAATTTTTCTTTGCCTCCGATATTTTCTTTTTTTGCTTACGACTCTAGTTTCCGCACATTTCCGCGCACTTAGTGTTTAGGCTAACCTAACTAACTGTTCATAGTTTAAATGTTGAACGATCGCTAGTACCGCACGGCGTGTTGGCTTATAGGAAATTAAGCAACCCGTGACACAAAGGCACCTCTAATAGACACATCTACTAGGAAGCAAACCAACGCGCTGACTATTTTGCAAAAATAGATGTTGAAACTAATAAAGGTTTTTTGTCTTTTCCATGTAAACCCATTTTTCACTATCTATGGATTTTGGGGGCCTTTAGCTGCCTCTGTATATAAACTCTTACTAATAGATTTTTAATATTATTATTATTTGTACCCAAAAAACAAAAAAAAAAACAAAACGGTTGAAAGTATTCAGTACAATGGGCCATAGATTTTTATTCATACGTATTACTCCCTTCATTCCATTAAATGTGTCATACTTTCCACTTTAAGATTTTCTAAAATATTTATGATGATAAAAAAAAGTCAAATTACCTTGTAGTGTTTTTCTTCTAATTTAGTCTCTTCATTTAATCATATTCATGTCATCATTCAAATTCAAAATTTAAGTTTGTAAGGATAAGATTAGAAAGAGAAGTACAAAAATCACAATTAAAGCACTATTATTAAAATGTTGGATTCTTGAAACACAAAAAATAAATTGGAACTGGGGGAATATAGACTTCTCTATGAAGAGATGTTGTTATAATCAAATAGTGAACTATAACTAGAATTTATCATATATACTTGTAGTATGATCAACTTTTCTTTGTTATGTTCAAACATTAGTACCTTAAATGTCGTCAAAAGTGGAAGAAATGAGGCATCTGATCACCAAATTTTGTTAATAAATTCTTTTTGTGAAATTTACCAAATTGATCCCTCACATTTAAATAAAAAATTTTTGGTCCCTCACATTTAAAATCAATTACAATAATTCCTCAAATATAGAAATGTCCTCTTAATTGGTCCCAAACTCATTGTTGCTCATTTTTCTATCTAAAAAGTGCACACCTCTCTCATGTGCTTGTAAAAAATACATTGTTTCCTTTTAAGAATGAAAACATACTTCATTTTCTTATAAGAAACACATCAACTATCAAAATCCTAAATATAAACCTCAATTAAATAAGGAAAATTTTAACTTCTTCATTCTTTAATATCACACAAACAACTGTGTAAGCGACGAAAGTGCAAAGATCATATTACTTTTACCTTATATGCTTCATTTCCTCTTTAGACTACAGTTAAACTCTTGTTCAACATAATCAGTAAAATACACATCCAAGAAACAAGCAAAGTAGCCCAAAATAAATTTTCTTTTCAAATTCTTTTTTTTGCCCAGTTTCCAGCCGATTGATAGTCTTTAACAAGGTAGGTATTATTGATATTGATCTACTGCACATTGAGGAATCATGCCACTTGAAATAACGATAAGCACAATTCACCTAAATTGCAAGAACATCGGGTATTAAGAATCAATTTTCACCTCATATTAAAAACCAATTTTTTTCAAGACAACCAAAATGAAATGTGCTTAGGCTTACTTCATAGTTTCGACACCCATAGAATCTCCTTCCTAAATTTGTAGGTTTCCAAGAAGTCATAATCATGAGCTCTTTGTCACAATAACATTGATCATTGATTATTTTCAGTGTATTTTTCTTAAATGTCTTTACTTGCTCTTCTTCTACTACTTGTAGGTGACCATATTGACATTTGCTTCTTTGATTAGAGGATTGTAACTTACAATTAGCTTTTTGGTAGTTGAAGAAATGGAGGGAAGGGGAAAAAAAGGTTTGGTGGCTTACATTTCCTTCTTATATAAAAAAAGAGAAAATGAAATATATTTTCATTTTTACCTTTAAAATTATGGACACGTGAAAGAGATGTCCGTTTTTTGACGAGAGAAGTAAGCGAAAATGAGATTTGCGATCAATTGGGTGGATTTTTTTTATATTCGATGGACTATTATGATTGATTTTAAATGTGAGGGATTAAAATTTTTTTTTTTTGAAAGTGTAAATGACCAATTTGGTAAATTTCCCTTTCTTTTTTTGGTTCAATATATTGGAGCAAGATATTTAGATATGGAACTTGTTACCACCTATAATGAAGTAAGCATCCAACAACTAAGCTACCAGTTCAATAGCACGTTGTCTCAGATAAGGTCATCCTAAAGGTATTCACCATTACAGCATCGTGGACTGTCAGTTGCATTGAATACTTCATTTGTTTCTTTATCACCATGACGAAAATTTCCTTATAAATATTCCGTAGTCAACATGGTTCAGGAATTTGAACAACTGCTGATACTTAAAAGAATGTCGGAAGAGAGTGAACACATGATAATAAGTCGAGTAACTCGTACATACTGCCTGTTGTAGACACTGAAGAAGCTGCAGTTTTAGAATACAAAATTGACCAAAACACCACACGAAACAGAAATAGCTTCGTGGGGATCTCCAAAATTTGTTTACCACCCTATTCCAGTATTCCACATAATTTATCAGCCCAAGGATTCAACAATATTGGTGTGCAAGGTGAGGAGGGTTGGGTTGGATGGTAAGGGTGAAGGGATTGTAAGTAGATGGTTCTAGATTCAAGACCTCCCACTTATCCAAAAAAAAAAAAAAAAAAAAAAAGTACTGGTATGCAAACAGCAAATCTTCGTAGATTACTGCAACAGTTTATGAAATGACTGTTTCATTAACAGCCACCAAGCAGTTTATTTATCTAATCTCCATTATCTTCTAGTAGGCCAAAAGTACTAGGAATACCTCCTTCCTGAAAAAGGGGGAAAAAGACATGAAATTACCATTTTACACAACTAAACAGAGTCATAACCCCAGGAGAGCAAGATTGGAGATGAGAACTTACAGTGTGCTACATAGATCAAGTTCACCTTGAGGTGCAAATGCTGCTGAAATCAACTACTGTCCTTGGGTCAGGACATGATACCATTTCTTGAGATTACCCCTGCTGAGAGCTGACGGCATACCTTAAAATGTCACCACCAGCAACATCAATGAATAAAATTGAGCCTCACATTACACTAATACTTTACGCATCTGCTACTGACAGCTCTTTTGATTGTGACGTCTTTGTTTTACAAGAAGATAAACAAAAAAAAAAGGTATTCTACAAAATGAAGAAACAAAATTTACATCTGCAATATAAGCATAAGAAAAAATGTAACGTGAGATAATTAGCAGAGGCTACAAGTCAAAAGATGTCCATAGAGAACCAAAAAGGCTGAGCAGATTTGTCATAATTAACAATTGGAGAAGCTAGCTAGTATAATTATTATGTAATTGTTAATGAAAATATAATATTCAAATCAAAAGCTTACAATTGCTTATGGCCGATATATTTCATATAAGTTTCCCAAACTATTGAAGATCTATAAATCAAAAGATTGCTGCTAGAGTTCCATGATTTTATTTTGTAATCTTAATAGGAAATGTTCTTACCACAGCACAACAGTCTCTTTATTCATACTTAAAGACCTATTCTGCTTTAAAGCTAGGTTAATTCATTGCAAAAGCTGGCTATATCACCCTATGCTCCCCCATCCCCAACCACCTCCCCTCCCTCCCCCCCCCCCCCCCCCCCCAAAAAAAAGAAAAATCTCCTCTTTCTGATAACAGAACAATATGATTTCTAAATCAATTGCCTTCAAATAAACTGCATATTTCTCTTTCATGCCTCTATGCATATAGATAACGGTCTTTCTATTCCACCTCTTTGATCCTACAGAGAACAATGGAAATGAAGGTTCAGATGTATACTGATGTTCTTTGGTTCAGAAAAAATATAATTGATTTAAAATGATATGTACACTTGCAGATCCAAAACCATATACAGATCCATTTAGAGAAGTATATCAGTTTAATCTATCATTAGATTCTTCAAATGACACCTGCAAAAAACTCTCACTAGATAATTAGTATAGCTGACTATTAAGAATACACAACAACCCATAATCTTAACTATGAGCAGCAGAAGCATCAGCATTTACTAAATAAAACTGGAAGGATGACAAAATTTTACCTTATAAGAGCTAGGAAAATTTAAACTTTGCAATGGAAGATTTAAATTAATTTAGGGTACAGAAGAATCTCAAACAAGTAGTAGGAGGGGAATGGTCCAACCTTTTAAAGACTTCAGAAGAGTCACTTCAAAGCTTAACCATTTGGATCATATTTACTTTGCCCATCATGATTCTCAGTATCCCTCAATAAGTTGATAAAGTTGGATAATACAACCAAATCATTACAACAATTTCTCCCAGAAAGCCACTTGTCCTCAATTTGTACATCAACATCCCTGAAATAAAACAATTCAGGTGCACCATGTTTTAAAGTTGACAACAATAATAAACTGAAAGGACATCAGGATTGGAGAAGGGAGAGAGCTTAGTCATTCCTAAAGGAGTATAATTGAAAACAAAAAAGTAAAACAAGCAACCTCTTCAGGGAAAGGACTTGATAGTTTTTTCTTAAATGATCAGCATACTTCATAAGGGCATCTTGGGCATATGCTCTGCCTACAGTTCTTACAGCTGCAGCACTTAGTAGATTTTCAAGAGACCCATGCTTTTTCAAGAGCTTTAAAGCAGTCTTTCGACCAAAACCTGGAACAAAATGTTGAATTCCAGGAACACCATCAACTTCATCACCCAAGAAGCATCCTGTGTAACAGTAGCTTCAGGAAGTTACAAGTAAAAATAAATAAATAATGAAAACTAAAAAGAAATGATGAAGCATTACATGTCAAGGAACAAATCTTCATGCTTTGGGCTGAGAAATAAAACGAAAAATAGTTGAATCTCTTCCAGAAATAGTATTTTCATGATCAAGTAATGTTCTGCATATCCTGGATCACTGAAATACTGTTTGTGGAAGAGGCTCAACTCTAATAATATCTGTTCATTTCTCAACATAAAATAACTTTTTGTTTATCCATTAGGTACTTATGAATAATGACCAGAATATGGGTGGTCATATGACTGAGATAAGTTTGGAAAACAGAAGTAAAAAGTTGTCATGATACAGTCAAATAAAACATATATGCTTCCTTTTATAATTTTACTTGAATAGTAATTACAAGTTTGATGCCTATCCAAGTTTTTTTTTTTTGTTGAAATCAATCAGTTAAAGAGTCGATTATGACATGCAAACTTCCCAAAACAGGAAAAGACAAAAGGTGAAAGTATTTGGTTAATTAGAACCAGCAAGCTCCTCTGTGGAAAGGAGTACGCCAACAAAATTAGACTGTTTCCTTCATAAGCCTCAAAATCATCATTTGTTAGATCTGGATCAGTATTATTATCTCCATGTTTAGTTAGACCAATGTTTCAACATGCTTTCCAATAAGCATTACAGACAGATTTGTCACTAAAGAAGCATCAGAAAGGGAATCGAAAAAATTACAACAGGGGATGTAAAACTTCAGCATACAGAGTTAGCACTAGATTCAGAACAAAAAGCACATTAATCATGAAAAAATAGTGTAAAAACTATCAATTATAGGATACATTAAAAAACTCACATCCTGCATTTGGGAAAAAGAAAGTGCTTTGGGAATGATTTCAGTGTATATATTACTGATTGAATAAGAAAATGGGTTCTGAATTAGTTACAGTTTACCAAGTTGAAGGTAAAAATGAGACTCTTGCGGTGCATATATTTCATTCTGAATTGCGTTAAAGTACAGAAGCTTACTGCACAAAAAAAAAAAAAAAATAAGAGGAGGCATAGCTTTGATTTGCCACTGTTTGAAAGATACAACCTGCTTTTGTTCCCAGAGTAAGACATGATGCGAGAATCAAACTGCAAGAGACAGTACCTAAGCTCCAGCAATACAGAACCTATGGAAGAGTAGCATTTGGAAGAGAACCAAAAAAAAATTAAAAACTTACTCAGACTTAAATCAGATTGCGGATCACAAGTGTACTGGGCTATGTAGTGGTTCAGGGTATAAAATGACCATCTATTGCACTTTGGCATGGGCAGTACAATTTGTACATCTTGTGATAACAGTTGCCTGAAATCTTTGTCAGGAGAGGCAACAACAGCTTGGTATCCTCTTGATATAACTTGTTCTACTAGGGTGGCTATAACATCATCAGCTTCATGCGCCTCAATTTTCACAACCTGCATATCATGTCTAAATGAACCTAAGTACTCAGCGCAGACGCAGCAATTTAACTGATCTGAGCCTTGTCAAGATTCTATAAATAAAGGAAATTATCACTGCCTGGAGATGTTAAAGATCTAATAATAGGCAACAAAACAATATTGCAGAACTCATGATATTTGGCTGTCAATGTGGCTGAACGGATAGGTCTCAGAAGTTCATAAGTTGGAAGGACTTATTTTTAAGGCACACCATATTCTGCAAAATCATCTGATCAAAATAGGTGTGGAGTGAAAATATGAAACCCAGACAAGCAAAAGCATAAATACAGGCAGGTGACCAAAGCATCAGTTAACCAACTCTATAGTTCCATCTTGCTGTCAATCAATATAGTAGCAAGATGGATGGGATGGGCACAGCTGGTGGTTAGATTGTGAAGTATAAAATCTTCAGATCATCAAATATACAAATGATCATGGTCCTGGATATGCATACATGTGTGTATCTAAAGATATTTAATCAGCAAAAGTGAGACATGGTAACATGGAAGAACATATTTCTAATGTTATCGATACAATCTATGAGCCAAGAGCTCAGGAAGGCATCTAATTCTTTTCCATTCTTTGACCTGGAGAAAGCACGTGGAAAAGCATCAGACTGAAGAGCAGAACGCTGATATGGAATCCCAGGGTGGAAGGTATCTCCGTTCTTCCATTTTATTCCCAAGCAAGGAGCTTGGGATGATCATTTTCTTTCAGGAAAAATCTTTTAATTTTCAAGTTTTTCATCAGTAAGTTAAAGGTTCTGTTTCCCTGAAATCACAAGGATCATACTTTTCTTAAATAAATCTATAGTATTTTGGATCGGATTACTGAATTTGAGTATCAAAAGGAATATTAACAAGGTGAAATAGACATTCAAATTTAGGTACAAAACCTTTATGTTAGGTTAATGATATGATAAATACTGTCTTGTATAACCGCTTAAGTTTTAGAAGAGTAAATTGTTCAACAATGCACACTCCTCAAATGCTGAAAACAAATATCCTCTTTCTGAAGTGACCAAAAATTCAGATATTTAAATTCAAGGAGTCCGAAAGAATCAGAACATCAACTGACAGGCACATTGCAACCGTGAAGAACATTCAAGACGAGCTTATGTGATCTCCCAATTCTATTCCTTGGAAATCTTCCTAATGAAGAAAAATGCTGTGAAAATATCCTTCTATTTGCCTTATACGAAGGCAAGATCTGTTTACGGTACTCATTTCCTCTTTCTCCATCCACAACCTGCAAAGAAATTCATTCAAGGACCAGAGACGAGTCAATGTTCACAGCAACTTTTTTTTCTCAAAAGCTAGAATCACAATTTCAGGAGGTAAATCATATGAAAATTTACAGAGAATCTCAACTGCCACCTCCACCCTCCTTCACCAACCAGTCCATCCTTTCCACCCTTGAGAGATGAAAAAATGTCCAATGCAACACAGACTATAACGCTGAGTGCTGTCCCTTTGAAATAAATCATGTCCTAAATTTAACATCTATATTAAAAGCTAAAACTATTACAATTCTTAAGCATGAATATTGTCATGTTACATGCCATGGCAACTAAATCAGTATTTCCACATTAACAGAAAGTAGAGTAAGCTGAATGACCATGATTCCCATGTTTATGTCATCATGGTTGGTGAAACCCCCACAATTTCACCAGTTGAGTATGTCAACATGACAAAGCAAGGCATTATTTACAAAATAAGGAAAAGTAACATGCAATTCTTGATTGACCTCAGAAAAAACCCATCTGTTTCATTTTTTCTACTTTTGTAACAAACAACAAAGAGAATACTGAATACTAGGTCACTGAAAACAGGTGAAAGAAAATCGAATGGCAAAGTGCCAGCTCTCTGTCCCTTCCACACAACATTCCTCAAACAGCCTCCTGCTTTCCACACAAAGCCTAAATTTTGTCTGTTGTAATTCCTAACAAATTGCTTTCCAAGAAAAACCGATTGCTTTTGTGCAAAAATTCCAACCATTGTCCCTCAGAGATAAGTTCCCAGGCAAACAACCGGACAGAGTACTCTATCAAGTGAAGCTGAAACGAACCTAATAAATACACTTCATGATATCTAAACTGTTAAAAATTTCAATCAATGGAGTTAACAAAATGAATACCAAACTAAAACTAAAATCATTAAACAGCATTAAACAGTCCCACTTTTGAAAAGTTAACTTTAAGAAATATGTCCCTGGAGCTTCTACCATGAGTAAGTTCTGAAAAACATTAAACCGAGAGAGAGAGAGAGAGAGAGGTAACACCACTAAATTATGTGGTCAGAAGTTTATTGGTAGGAACTCCATTTCTTTCTCATCAGCAGGTGAATGAGAGGGGATTAGCATGCAAATTGCTTATTCCGGAGTTCTGCATCAAGCAAGAGAAAGAAAACAAATGGAACATCTTCAACTACAGGGCTCAATTTTTCATTCTCTGCACATGTAGGGTGAAAACGAAACAAAAGATAAATGCTACTTTTGTTTTTTAAAGAGAAATGCTACTTAATGACACATATATAATAGAGGAGTTCACCCTTATAGAAACAATTATTTTGAACCAAAAATAAGTTTAACATGTAAAATCAGGCAGCGGTTCTTTCCTTCCCAAATATTTGTATTATGGTAAAGTTCAGCTCCTCCAATTTCCCGAATCCTAAAAACCATTAACTTTTTTAGTTTCTTATTTCTTTTTCTGATTTTCAAGTTCTCTTTTCCTCTCTCCAAAAGTTCCAAATATAGTGCAAGGAAGAGAAGGCTGAATAGAACGTAGACCAGTCTGAAGCACCATTTAACCTCGTACTCTCAGTAGACAATTCCCCTCACCTTACAATCAACACGAAATCCGAAAACCAAAATTATGGAAATCATCAAATGAGCTCTAATAAAATTCTCAATTAAGGCATTCAGTTCATCGAAGCAACATTAACGGGTAGTATTTTGATTTCAACGGGACATTCCCACGGCTCCAAATTCCTTCATTTCCACCATTTTCCATGACTCGATAAACTGCATTACTTTAACCTAAATGATGAAAAGAACTCATTTGCACACAAATAAGTTCCATTATCCTACTCAAATTTATTCATTAATTCATGCATATGGAATTAATCTTCATCAAGAAACAGAGAGAAACGGAGAAGGAGATAGAAATTACAGCAATGACAGGATCAGAAAGGCTGACTTGGGAGAAGAAAAGGAAAATCCAATGAGCAAAAGAGTGTAAACTGCGAGTGTTCCCTTGGTAACAAAGAGCATTCACATCCAAGAAAAAAACCCTCTTCTTCTTCATCCTTTTCTCCTTCTGAATTGATTGTGAATCTGAAGTTCTGGCATCTGCCTCATTAGTTTCTTCACAAGCATCAGGTGGGTTTTTATCAGAAACTGAAGATGACGATGATAGAAGGGAACTACAAATACTGAGCTTCTGAGGTTTCAGTTTTGGTTTGGTTCTTGGCTTTGCAGCTGAAATTGATAAGCTAGTGCAAGTAACGAAAGGGTAATCAGCATTGGACAAAGTAACAAGAAAATGGCGACGATGATAGAGATTGTTGGCTTGAATTTGAGAAGCCATCAAAGTAAAAACTGATGGCTTCTTTTCTAACCAAGGTCGAGTTTTTGCAGGAATAGTCGAAGGTGACGGGGAATTTGGACAGTCAGCTCATTTTTTGCAGAGGCTGTGACATACAGCAATGGGTTTGGTTTTAAATTTATCATCATTTATTTAATTTAGTATACTTATTTACCCTATTTCAGAATCTGAAACATAAGTAAATGTACTTTGAAATTGGATTAATTCCACTTTGTCCTCCCAAAATTTGGGCAATAACCCACTTTAGTTCCTAAACTTCAAAATGAGACATTTAAACCCCTAAACTTATAAATACTTCCCAATTGAGGAAAATCATTGATAGAATCGTGAACCTGTTAGTGGTCGAAGAGCGTGGCAAACACTAGCATTTGATCGAGGGCAAAAATGAATTTTCATTGAAAAACCACATATATAGATTAAAAAAAGGTGGTGAACTATTGTGACAGTCCCACCTCTCCCTAGGGTATCAGCGAACTGCCTGTCAAACTCTCGCCGAGACTCAGTCGATCAAAGAACTAACAACTCAAAATAACTGGCGAAATAACTTCAAACCAAAACGTACAAACCCTAATGGCATATGAACATCAAGCCAACTTTCCAAACTTACAATGGCAAGCTAAAAGTCACACTTACCAAACTATACTAAAATTACATAACATAAGTCAACTTATGAATTCAAACTTACAAAAGTCAAAAGTAAAGTCGTCTTAACAAAAGGGGTACAAGTTCAAGCAAAATAAAGCTAAGAAAGCACTCGACCGTTAGTCCATCCCCGATCTGTTAAGGAAAACAAAGGGAGTGGGGTGAGTTAAAGCTCAGTGAGATTCCAAGTAAAACAAGTAAACACGTAGCCAATTAAGGTTGCAAAATAATCAAATAAATTCCGTACAGTAAGATAGCAATTTAATCACAGTTCAATTCAAGGATATGGGTGACTTTCAAAAGCCAGTAACCACTGGAGCTTGATCATAACTGGATCTGTTGACTCTCCGTCAACGTTTGTATTCACAGAGTGTAAGTCCGTAGAACACTGCTTTCACCAATCTCCGTCCACCAATCAACCCCCTACCGGGCCCGCACGCCACAACAGTAATTGGGTAATACTCGAGTATACCGATTTCCAGTGTCCAGTAAACAGTCCCCAAGATTTATCGGCCTTTTTGACCAAGCCCTAGTTGGCTCGATACGACCGACTCACCTATGAGGTTGGGTACTCAAACAGTAGCAGTAGTTGATGGGATATCACCCAAGCAACTCAAACACAGTCATATATAGAGAAATCACATCTCATAGTAACAGTACATAGAGCCTCAATGGAAACAAGGGAGGTCGAGTGCGATAAAGTACACGCTCGCCTCCATTTTATTTAAAACAGCGTTTGGCTCAAACAGTGGCAAATCAAGTATCTCAAGTATTCAGATATTTCACATAGCAGGTAGCAGGTAGTGGAACACTCACCTGTCAAGCAAAACAGTAGTTAAACGTCAAGTCTCTCGGTTACGACCACCTTCGTTTCCCACTCCTAGGGCATCGAGTGAAAACCGTTAACAATTAGGTTCATTTCTCACTCAATCGTAGGCTAATTAAGAGACCAAATGAGTGGTTAAAGCCACACAATTCATCATGCAAATTTGGTCCAAAATGCAGTAAAAGTTCATGAGAAACAAGTTCAGTAAGTGCATGAAAGTTGGGCAAAAGAAAAGTTTCATTCTAGGTTAAATTATTCTTCGCGCGTAAAACAGTCGCGCCCGTGCATTCTCGGTAAAACGGCTATATCTCACTGTAAGAAGGTCGAAATTAGGTGCCGTCAACGGCGTTAGAAACTAGACTCGAAGGGCTTTCCAACAATACCAACTACACACTCTAGTTCGTCTCCTAGCAGTACCAGTAGCTCGGACAAGTTGGCGGTTTTTCCAACCCTGGATCAGCCCTAACCGCAAGCAAAACTACATTGGTTCTTGGTGCTATCTTCATTTATTTTAGTCCAAATTACCCAAATCAGTCCTCACATGTTCATATACAGGGGGTCACATCACATAGGACCATGGGAGTTCAAAATATAACACATCAATATGAAATAAATAACCACAGCAGCCTAGCCTTCAAGAAATCCAAACCAATCCACTATATAGACCAAACCCCTACTTTCCTTACTCAAATTTCATTCCAATTCACACATGAGCTTAGCCATTCTCTAGCCAAGTTTCTTAGGCATGATTAAGGTGTAAATAAACCACAAAAATCAAGATGAAACCCCTTCTTCTCATGCCAGTCAGCCAAGAGGATGAAAACAGTCCACAATTTTGTCTATTCATCCAACCTTCATTCTCAAATGATTTTCACTTAAACCACATAACAAGGATTAAATCTAACTCAAAAGAGGTTTAAAGCATATAAATACATCATAAACAACCATGAACAAGGTTCAAACATTTCATCAAACACTTGGTAGGCATACTAACTAACTCAACTTCTACTTGTTTAATTCAAGAGATTAACCCCAAATCTCAACCAAGATAACTTGTATTCACCATAAAAACTTAAAATAGATGATATGACATCATAACCCCCAAATTTTAAAGGTCACTTACCTCTCTTACAAGATGCTTAAGTCTCCAAATAGTCCACCAAGATGTATGCTTCAAACTTGGAACAATCACTAGGATTGAAGGGAAATTTCTCTACCCACTCAAGATCTTCCTCTTTTGATTTTTCTCTCAAGATCAAACTAAGTTTAGAAAGCAAGAAAATGGAGTTTCTGTCTTCCTCTCTAAGCTTCAAGAGGGCCGGCCATCATGAGTAAAAAAAA
The DNA here is from genome assembly GCA_036785865.1 of Coffea canephora. Lineage (NCBI taxonomy): Eukaryota > Viridiplantae > Streptophyta > Magnoliopsida > Gentianales > Rubiaceae > Coffea > Coffea canephora. The sequence continues at coordinate 23,542,009 of CM071922.1, forward strand.
AGGATTAGACTAGTTTAAATAATCTTCTAATCTTGGGTCAAACAAGATACTTGGCTAGGGTTTTGCCACTTGGCCACTTTCTTGTCCAATTCTTTCTTAATTTTTGACTAATGACATACTAACCTTTTCAAATGTATCAATAATTCTTTAACACCTCTAATTCTACATGTAAGGTCTCTACCACTAATATAAGAACACTTGGCAAAATGCAAGTGATGAATTAACTAAATCCAACTCAAGAAAATGTTTTACTTCAAATAAAAGGAAATGAAATGTAATGCATGGGAAATGTTGTAAGACATGTAGAATATGATACAATAGCATATGATATGTGATTTAAATTCTAGAGTAAGGCAAGTAATTTTGAGAAGTTATGTTTTAAAGTGAGGGTCAACCCGAAGAAATTGTTGTAACACATATAAAATGAAATGCTGGGGCATATAATGGGTGGTTTAAATCTTAGGACAAGGCATGTAGTTTAGGAAAATTATATCTTAAAATGAGGGTTCTCACACTCTCTCCCCCTTAAAGAATTTCGTCCTCGAAATTCTCACCTTGATCACTGAATAGTTCAGGGTACTTGGCGTGAATGTCTTCTTCCACTTTCCAAGTAGCTTCCTCCACCTCATGATTCCTCCACAAAACTTTAACTAAAGGTATCTGTTTAGTTCTCAATTTCTTCACCTTTCGATCTAAGATCCATACCGGCCTTTCTTCATAAGTTAAAGATTCATTAATGTCAATTTGCTCTGCCTTCAGTATATGAGTAGGATCTGAATGATACTTCTTCAACATAGAAACATGAAATACGTCGTGGATTCGGGATAGACTTGCTGGCAACTCCAATCGATAGGCCACGTTTCCTACTCGTTGAAGGATCTTGAAAGGTCCTACGTATCTCGGTTGAAGTTTCTTTCCTTTTTCTGTCGTAAGACTTCGCAGTGGTGTAACCTTCAAGAATACCTTGTCCCCGACTTCAAACTCCAAGTCCTTTCGTCGATTATCAGCATAACTCTTTTGTCGACTTTGAGCTGTCTGAAGCCTCTGACATATTACTTTCACCTTCTCATACGCATCCTCGATCCAGGGTACTGCAACTGGGTCCAAAGCCCTCTTTCTCCTACTTCATCCCAAAATATTGATGATCGGCATTTCCTTCCATAGAGAGGTTCATACGGTGCCATTTGTATGGAAGAATGATAGCTGTTATTGTATGCAAATTCGACCAAAGCCAGGTATTGACCCCAACTTGCACCAAAATTCAAAATACATGTCCTCAACATGTCCTCAAGTGTTTGGATGGTTCTCTCCGACTGCCCATCAGTTTGAGGATGATAGGTAGTACTAAAGTTCAGCTTGGTCCCCAAGGTTCCTTGTAATTGTTGTCAGAAACGAGATACAAACCGTGGATCTCTATCAGAAACAATGCTTAAAGGGATCCCATGCAGTTTCACAATTTCATCCATGTATAATTGAGCTAGTTTCTCCAAAGAGTATTTCATATTTATAGGCAAGAAATGAGCAGATTTGGTCAACTTGTCTACTATTACCCAAACGGCGTCATGACCTTTCTGGGTACGGGGTAATCCTGATACAAAATCTATAGTAATATACTCCCATTTCCACTCAGGAATTTCAAGAGGTTGCAAAAGACCTAAGGGTTTTTTATGTTCAGCTTTCACTTGTTGGCACACCAAACATTTTTGGACAAACTGAGCAATTTTCTTTTTCATCTTATCCCACCAATATAGTCTCCTTAAGTCTTGGTACATTTTACTACTTCCAGGATGTACTGTATACTTGGATCGATGCGCCTCTTCCAAAATATCTGCCTTTATCATTTCATCCTGCGGTATTACTATCCGATCACGAAATTTCAAGATACTCTCGGAACTCACGTTAAAGTCTTGTAACTCCCCTTTTTGTACTTTTTCTGTCCACTTTTGCACCATCTGGTCATTCTTTTGAGCCTCTTTAATATGGTCCAACAAATCAGATCTTACTGTAATATTACAAAAAATCACTCTCTGTCGATCTAATCGCGGGTTCCATTCACTCACCTCTTCTAACAAATTCCATTCCTTAACCATTAATCTAGCAACTTGCACGTGTCGGCTTAGAGCATCTGCTACAACATTGGTCTTGCCTGGGTGGTAGTTAATTGTACAGTCATAATCCTCAAGAAATTCTATCCATCGACGTTGTCTCAAATTTAACTCCTTTTGAGAGAATAGATATTTCAAACTCTTATGGTCGGTATACATCTCAAAAGTCATCCCATATAAGTAATGTCTCCACGTCTTTAAAGCAAAAACTACTGCAGCCAATTCTAAATCGTGAGTGGGGTAATTTCGCTCGTGGGGTTTTAACTTCCTAGAGGCATAGGCAATTACACCCCCATTTTGCATTAGAACACATCCCAAATCTTCTCTTGAGGTATCCATATACACAATAAAACTATCTCTCCCATTTGATAAAGTTAAAACAGGTGCCGACGTTAACCGTTTCTTTAACTCCCGAAAACTAGTTTCACACTTAGAATTCCAGACAAATTGACCATGCTTCTTAGTCAGGTCGGTTAAGGGACTGGCTAACTTAGAAAAATCTTTGATGAATCGATGGTAATACCCTGCTAACCCTAGGAAGCTACGAACCTCAGTTGGGGTTTCTGGTCGTTTCCATTCAGATACAGCCTCTACTTTTACTGGATCCATAGAAATGCCATCTTTAGATATTATATGCCCTAGAAAGGAAATTTGCTCTAACCAAAATTCACACTTGCTAAACTTGGCATATAACTGATGTTCCCTTAAAGTCTGCAAAACTATTCTCAAATGCTGTTCGTAATCCTCTCGAGTCTTAGAATACACCAAAATATCATCAATAAACACCACAACAAATTGATCCAAGTAGGGTTTAAAGACTCGATGCATCAAATCCATAAATACGGTAGGAGCATTCGTTAAACCAAAAGGCATCACTGCAAATTCAAAATGACCATATCTGGAATTAAAGGCAGTTTTTGATATATCCTCTTGCCTAATTCGTAACTGGTAGTACCCTTGCCTCAAGTCTAACTTATAAAAAACTACTGCTCCTTGCAGTTGGTCAAACAACTCGTCAATGTGCGGCAAAGGATACTTATTTTTCACCGTAACATCATTTAAGCCACGATAGTCAATACACAGTCTCAAACTACCGTCTTTCTTTTTAACGAATAAAACAGGCACTCCCCAAGGTGACTCACTTTCTTGAATAAACCCTCACTCTAACAAATCTTGTAACTACAGTTTCAATTCCTTAAGCTCGGCGGGGCCATTCGGTATGGTGTTTTTGGAATGGGAGCAGATCCAGGCACCAAATCGATCTTAAATTCTATCTCCCTTTCAAGTGGCATGGATTTCAACTCATCGGGGAAAACGTCGGAAAACTCATTCACTACTAACACATCCTCCAGTTTCACCTTATCTCCAGGAGTATTAATTAAGAAGGCTATGTATGCTTGCGCCCCTTTACTCAACAACTTTTTGGCTCGAATCCCCGAGACAAGTACAGACGAGGCTAACTTACCTCTCACATCAAACTTAAGAGTTGACTCATCGGGTATCAAGAATTCTACCACCTTAGTTTTACAATTCAGTTGTGCATTATAATGGGCCAACAAATCCATGCCTATGATCACGTCGTACCCCTTAAGGTCTAAACTTATCAAGTCTCCTACCAACTTCCGTTCTCCTACCCAAATCTCACAATTTTTATAAATCATGTTGGTAATTAAACTTTGATCCCAGTAGGAGTTTTAACTTCTAAGTCGTAGGGCAATTTAACAGGATTCACATTAATACCACACATAAAGGCAGGATTCACAAAAGAATGGGTTGCCCCGGGGTCAATTAAAAGCTTAGTTAAGCGGTGAAATACAGGGATCGTACCTTCTACCACTTCTGAGGACTCAGGGGCTCGCTGATAGTCCAAAGCAAAAATCCTAGCAGAGGATTTTGTTCTACTTCCACTAGCGGTCGGTTGCTTAGGGTTTGACTTCCCCGATTGAGCACCCCCGTTTCCCTCACGGTTCTTAACAGGACATCTAGCAAGCTGATGTTCAGAACTATCACAACGGAGGCACTTCCTCAGTTTTTGCTAGCAAATGTCCTCGATGTGGCCTGGCTTACCACAGTATCCACAACTTGCACGAGTAGTGGGTGCAGGAACTCCTTGGGTGATAGTCCTCTGTTGTCCCTGCCCCCTTCCACTTTGAACTCCTCTAGATGGAGCTCCTGCTCTTGGTGTCACAGGAGTTTAGCCACCACCCGCACCTCTTCCAAACTTAGGAGGTGGCATACTCTGATCACCTCGCCTAGGAACACTACTCGATGTACTACGTCTCTTAGCTTGAAAGGTCCGAACTTGAAATCGTGCCTACTCCACTCGTTGAGTCTTTTCAAGAGCATCTTTAAAAGTGTCGATTTGAGCAGCGGCTAAATCCTTTTGAATTTCCACATTCAATCCTTGTACAAATCGCTTTATGCGCTTTTGTTCACTAAACACCAATTCTGAAGCAAACTTGGAGAGTCGAGTGAACTGGGTCTCATACTCTGTTACACTTGAAGTATCTTGACGTAGCTTGATAAACTCGTCCTCATTTTTCTCCTGGATTAAGGACGGGAGGAATTTTTCATTAAGCTCTCTAGTAAAGTTAAGCCAAGTACGGGGAGTTTGCTCTCTTTTCCACTTTGCCCATACCACGTTCCACCAGGAACGGGCAGCGCTTTGTAGCTGAAAAACGGTGAAGGTAACTTGCCTCTTTTCAATGTAATGTAGCACGGCGAACATATCTTCCATTCGCTCGAACCAATTTTCGGTAACTTCGGGTTCAGGTCCTCCAAGAAATTTTGGAGGAACAAATTTTTGGAACCTCTCCAGGGCCCTGTCCTCACCCACTTCACGGTCCCTTTGTTGGTTGCCAGGCACTTGACCCTGCTGGTCAACCAAGCGAGCCAGTAAGTCAGTCATTCGGTTGATAGCCGTAGCTACCTGGTCCACACCTTCATCTCGGGGTCTCTGGTTCTGGTTTGCTACAGAACCTTGTTCCTCTCCTTGGTCCGGGACTTGCCTGGATTCTCATCCACGGCCCCGAGCACGTCTTTGTCTAGTTTCCATTCTTATTCACTGGTCTAAGGCCCAAATATAAAACTAACGGGTAAGTACGTGTTGATACATAACAGGTATTTATTCATTTCTAAAAGCTAAATAAAAGTGAAATTGGAATCACGATAAGCGAGTAAAATGCGGAGCAATCAAATGCCACCCCAAAATAAAGTTAAGTCAAAAGTCAAAGGGACAAAGTTAAAGTCAAAGTCAATAGTCAATAGTCAACAGTCAAAGTCAAGGTCAAAAGTCAAAAGTCAAAGTCAAAAGTCAACAATCAAATGCCAACAGTCAACAGTCAAAAATCAAAGGTCGAAGTCAATGATCAAGCATTATATATTAAAGGCTCATAGCAGTTATTTACAAGATAACAAGACCAAAAGTAGTAAGTACGAGCCTTAGAAGTACATATACAGTCATATAGTCACATCCAGCAAAAACGTAGTGCAAGTAGCCAAAAGAAAGCCGTACAACCCCCAAGTCATCACATCCCCTATCCTTTCTATGTACGGTAGTCAAAATCATCCGAAATAGTAGCCTAGAAATAAAGGTTTAGACTGTCGTAGGACTAGTGGACCCACCCGACTGGGCAGGTTCATCTCCGACCTCACCTCCTACGTAAGAAGTCTCATCACTCGCTTCACCTAGAAGATCATCGCAAACATTAAGAATGGACTCCGCTCTAGTCCTCATCCTCTTAGCTCTAGTAATCATGCGCTCCTGAGCTTTCCCCAGCTGCGCGCAAAGATCATCGATCCTTTCTTGGCCCTCGACCATATCATACTCGAGTTCCTTAATCCGCTCGGCTTGCCTTTTATTAGTTTCCTTCAGTTGATTCACTTCGACTTCAAGCCTAACATTGACCTTTGCCAACTCCTTCCTTTCTTCTACCACGGCCAAAATAACTGTATTGGGATAGGCATAGGTATGACGGCACTCGCAACGCCGATGGCGGTTGGCCGGACTCCAACATACAGTGGCCCTTCTTGGCCGAATCTGATACTTAATCATCGGAAGTACTCCACGGGGTTGCTCACCAACTGGACTATCACTAGGGCCACTATGCCCATCCATACTACACAAAAGTGTAGATAAACTTAAGTACTCTTTAAGGGAAATAATCAAATATAATTCTCAAGTCGGAAATTTCTAACTCGCCCAGGCTAATTCAAACATAGGCTCTGATACCAACTGTGACAGACCCACCTCTCCCTAGGGCAAACCCTAGCGTATCAGCGGACTGCCTGCCCAACTTTCGTCGGGGCTCAGTCGATCAAAGAACTAACAACTCAAAATAACTGGCGAAATAACTTCAAACCAAAACGTACAAACCCTAATGGCATATGAACGTCAAGCCAACTTTCCAAACTTACAATGGCAAGCTAAAAGTCACACTTACCAAACCATACTAAAATTACATAACATAAGTCAACTTATGAATTTAAGCTTACAAAAGTCAAAAGTAAAGTCGTCTTAACAAAAGGGGTACAAGTTCAAACAAAATAAAGCTAAGAAAGCGCTCGACTGTTAGTCCATCCCCGATCTATTAAGGAAAACAAAGGGAGTGGTGAGCTAAAGCTCAGTAAGGTTCCAAGTAAAACAAGTAAACACGCAGCCAATTAGGGTTGCAAAATAATCAAATAAATTCCGTACAGTAAGATAGCAATTTAATCACAGTTCAATTCAAGGATACGGGTGACTTTCAAAAGTCAGTAATCACTGGAGCTTGATCATAACTAGATCCGTTGACTCTCCGTCAACGTTTGTATTCACAGAGTGTAAGTCCGTAGAACACCGCTTTCACCAATCTCCGTCCACCAATCAACCCCCTACCGGGCCCGCACGCCACAACAGTAATTGGGTAATACTCGAGTATACCGGTTTTCAGTGTCCAGTAAACAGTCCCCAAGATTTATCGACCTTTTCGACCAAACTCTAGCTGGCTCGATACGACCGACTCACCTATGAGGTTGGGTACTCAAACAGTAGCAGTAGTTGATGGGATATCACTCAAGCAATTCAAACACAGTCATATATAGAGAAATCACATCTCATAGTAACAGTATATAAAGCCTCAGTGGAAACAAGGGAGATCGAGTGCGATAAAGTACACGCTCGCCTCCATTTTATTTAAAACAGTGTTTGGCTCAATAGTGGCAAATCAAGTATCTCAAGTGTTCAGATATTTCACATAACATGTAGCAGGTAGTGGAACACTCACCTGTCAAGCAAAGCAGTAGTTAAATGTCAAGTCTCTCAGTTACGACCACCTTCGTTTCCCACTCCTAGGGCATCGAGTGAAAACCGTTAACAATTATGTTCATTTCTCACTCAATCGTAGGCGAATTAAGAGACCAAATGAGTGGTTAAGGCCACACAATTCATCATGCAAATTTTGCTCAAAATGCAGTAAAAGTTCATGAGAAACAAGTTCAATAAGTGCATGAAAGTTGGGCAAAAGAAAAGTTTCATTCTAGGTTAAATCATTCTTCGCGCGTAAAACAGTCGCGCCCGTGCATTCTCGGTAAAACGGCTATATCTCACTGTAAGAAGGTCGAAATTAGGTGCCGTCAACGGCGTTAGAAACTAGACTCGAAGGGCTTTCCAACAATACCAACTACACACTCTAGTTCGTCTCCTAGCAGTACCAGTAGCTCGGATAAGTTGGCAGTTTTTCCAACCCTGGATCAGCCCTAACCGCAAGCAAAACTACATTGGTTCTTGGTGCTTTCTTCATTTATTTTAGTCCAAATTACCCAAATCAGCCCTCACATGTTCATATACAGGGGGTCACATCACATAGGACCATGGGAGTTCAAAATATAACACATCAATATGAAATAAATAACCACAGCAGCCTAGCCTTCAAGAAATCCAAACCAATCCACTATATAGACCAAACCCCTACTTTCCTTACTCAAATTTCATTCCAATTCACACATGAGCTTAACCATTCTCTAGCCAAGTTTCTTAGGCATGATTAAGGTGTAAATAAACTACAAAAATCAAGATGAAACCCCTTCTTCTCATGCCAGTCAGCCAAGAGGATGAAAACAGTCCACAATTTTCTCTATTCATCCAACCTTCATTCTCAAATGATTTTCACTTAAACCACATAACACGTGTTAAATCTAACTTAAAAGAGGTTTAAAGCATATAAATACATCATAAACAACCATGAACAAGGTTCAAACATTTCATCAAACACTTGGTAGTGTCGCGCCCCACTTTTTGAATATGTGGTTGTGTGTGGTGTGTGAAATGTGAATGTGTGTGAAAGTGACAAAATAAAAGGCCGTGGGATTGTGAAATGAGACGATTTGGCCAAATAAAGTTCAAAAAAGGGTTTTTTGGGATAAAAATGGAGTCACCACTTGGTATAGAGTTAGGGTGTACCAAGTCACCCAGAAATGATTTTTGTTTTTGAAAGAAAAAGTAAACAAACCCCTTTTTGAAAACTTTTAGATCTACGTAACCAAAGAAAGGGATCGGGGGTCACGTTTGGTAAGGGAGAAGGCAAAGGCGGAGCCTAAGGCACTCCCTTACCCTAGCCAAATCTAGTTGCGTGACTTAGCCCCACGTTTCCTTATTTTCTACCCAAAGGTATGTATCACATGTTGGATATGACTAGATGAATGCGAAAATCTAGACCTAGGGGGACATGGGGGAAATTTCTCTTCAAAGGTTAAGTGGTGCCAATCACATTAATTATGAAGCCCAATAATGATCCTTTGGAGAGGTCACACATAATTCTAAATGACGTAAAAATGAGTGGAATGCATGCCATGTGAAAATGTGAGTTTGTGTGAAGTGAGAAAAGTAATAAAAATAATAGGATGTAAGTGGAGGTGCGCAAATGTATTTACAAGGTAAGGTGAGTAAAGAATGATGATGCGAAAATAATATAAAGTGCATGTGTGCGAGTGATATGGTATAAAGTGTAAGTAGTTGAGTGAAAACGTGCAAAATTAAAGTAGTGTGAAGTGAGAATGTGGAAAAGGGTTAGAATATAAAGTAGAAGTGTACGTGATAATGAATGAATAAAATGCATGAATTCTATAGGAATGCATCAAGACGGGAACGGGGAGTCCTAACTTTGTGACTTTAATTTTCCCTTTGATTAGAAGGGAGAACTAGCGTGCTAAGGCTATTTTGTAGTCATACTCGCTCGTTTCCCTTATCGAAAGGGGACTCTCAAGCAAATGTACCCTATAACTAGCATGAGATGCAAAAACCTAAATGAAGGGAAAAGGTTGGAGGAGCATGCCAAATGATAAAAACTAAGAAAAATGCATGAAATGTAGTGAACATGCAAGTATGCACTAACGAAAGGGGACGGCCTATTGGGTCTAGCATTGGACTAGCCCTTTCTATGAATGAGCCACAACTAGCGTTGGACTAGTGTGGTGACGTACATTCATCCATGGCTATAGAAAGCAAGTAGACATGCAAATCACCTATAAACACGTAGCACATAACACTTAGCATGTTCGACTAGATGCAAGAGCCTAATAAAGCAAATTAACACACAGCAACAAAAGCAAGCACAACACATAAAGCAATTAAGGCCCTAATTATTACATTATTGGGGGAGAAGGCCTACTACAATCTAAAAGGGGGAATAAGATGGAATAAAACAATTAAATCCCTAACTATTACAATTTTGGCATTCGAGTGCCTCCCAAATGATAAAAATTGGACTAAAAGAAATATACAAAACTAATAAAGCAAATGAATAAATAAATGAAATGAATAAAAACATTCAAGAGGCATACAATCAAACATGTAAAGTCACATAGGGCACGTAGAATCAAATATAATAAGAAATAAAGGATTAGGGTGTACCTCCCTTGAATTGAGGCCCCAATGAAGTGAAATCACTTATTTATCCTCCAAAATAATAAAAGAATCAGGGCATCACTTTAATCAAGAAATAATTACAAAAGATAAAAATGAAATGTGAAATTGAATCAATTAAATCATATAAACAACCCACATTTAAGAAGTCAAAAGAAGAAAGTACTTGATTGCAAAAATTAACAAAGCTTTAGGGTCAAAATTAAAGAAAAATAAAGTTTAGGGGCCTATTTGCAATTAAATCAAGGACTCAATTGAAAGGAATGGAAATGTCTAGGGCCACAGTAAAAATATCCAAAAGTCAGGGGACTGGAATGAAATTGTGTCATCAGGCTACTTGACTTAACAGGCCATTGGGCCCTTTTCTTTATTTGTTTGGGCCAAGACTCCCTAGCCCAACCGAAAACCCAAAGTAAATGAAGTAAGCCAGTCTATTACTTTGACCCGAAATTAGTCAACAAAACTTATGGGCCTTGACCCTCTAGCCCAACAAAAATCCAGAATAAGAAGAATAAACTGACCCATTTTTACAACCTAATCAAATACAATTACCCAAAACCTAAACCATAATACTAAAGTCCAACAAGATAAACAAAACCATTAAAATTATCAAGTCACAATTATGATCTAAATCAAGAATTAATCTATCCAAAAGACTACTTAAACTAGTAAAAGATGATTAAAATCAAAAAAGGTGAAATGAGTTCAACGTTTCGATCCTTTGGGCTATATCAGAAAAAGGGAAACTTGAGAGGTCAAATCACAACAAAATAAGGACTTAATTGGAAGAATCATGAAGACTTTGGGGTCGGAATTAAAGAAAAGCAACGTCTAGGGGTCAATTTATGTTTAAATCATGACTTAATTGAATAAGATCTGGAAGTTATGTGGGCTTTAATATGATTTCAACAAAGGTCTGGTGTCGATTGCAAAAATTCAGAAACTTATTCATTCATGCTTCACAGAAGCTTTCCTCTTCGTATGCTACCTTCTGCAATTTTACATCCGCAAGCTTTCCTCTGGATTTGTTCTCAATCAATTTTCAAATTAGCAAAAAAAAAAAAAAAAAAAACAATGCTCCACTTACCCCTTTTACCATTGAACTCTAACAATCAAGATTATATATGCAGCACAAGAAGGGGGCGACCCCCAATGAAGCATCATAACACAGATTCATTCGAAGCTTCTTATCGTTTTTCTGGGTTCTACAATTATTAGCTGATTCAGTGCGTAAAACATGCACAACCCAAATTAAAACCTGAGATTCGGATTAATACAATCCCCTTTTGTTATCACAACCCCTTTTGATTAATACAACCAAATCAAGAACATTAAACCATTGAAGATCAAAACACATCAGCTGCCATTTCAGCATTCTTCGCCAACAGAGACATGCCAAATTCGGTAACAGACAACAAAACCCAGAAGATGGGAAGCATAAAGGAACGAAAAGTAACAGGAAAGATGCAAGACACCAATACATCAAAGTTTCTCAAACGTGAGGGAATGAACCTACTGACTTAGCCGGTTCTTTCACACGGGAAAAAAAAAATGCAAACAAAAATTTTTAGTCAGGCAATTCATCGAACAGGTTAGGGGCATGAGAAATTTCACCAAATTCTTGCTTAATTGAGACCATAATTAGCCCAAAAAATTGTCAGAACACAAGAGATCCCAGTCCAACCAATATAAAAAACATACAATCTAAAATCAGGAGCCATCAACATGAAATTTACCCTAAACAAGTGCACGGCAGACATGCTTTGAGACTTTCCAATGTTTTTGCTAAAATGGATAATTGAAATTCAAAGAGGGAGGACGGCTCACAACGTTTGCTTGGTGAAGTTTTGCCAGTGATGATCGTGGGTTCGGCGAGGTGGTGGCGGCATGAGCGGCGACGGTTCCAGCAGCTTTTCAAATGAGCAGTCCTTGCTCTGTTTCATTGCAGCTCTTCCTTCTCCTCTGTTTTCTTTCTCTTTTTTTCAGTTTCTTTTTCTGCTCTTCGCTTAGCCCAAAACCTTTAGTTTCTTTGCAGCCCCCTTTTCCCAGCTCTCCCCGTAGCTTCAACCTCTGGTTTTTCTTCCTCCGCCGCCACAGATTTCCAGATTTCTTCTTGCTCTCTGTTTTTTCTCTCTCGGTCTCCCCCAGCCGCCATGAGCCTCCCCTGCTGTTTTCTTTTCTATCCTCTGTTTTTGCTCAGCCGAAAACCCCTCTCGGCCTTTCTCTTCTGTTTTCGGTCCCTCTCAAAGCTGTCCCGGTTAATCCTTCTTGCGTTTTTCGATTCCTCTGTTCTCCGCCGAAACCTTCCCTATTTTCTTGCTCTCTATTCTTTTTCTTCATCTTCTTTTCCGTTGCTCTGTTTTTTGTTTTGTTCTTGGCTTTGCAGCTGCTTGCGGCTCTCTATTTCCTTTTTTCTGTTCTGCTTCCCGAAGCTTTTACTCTTTTTTCCTCCTTTTCATTTTTGCTATCCTCCTTCCGTTTCCTCCCCGTAGCTTGTTTCTTCTTTTTTTCTTTTTTTGTTTTTCAAAAATTCCCTAAGCCCCCCAAGTGTTCTTGACACCTACCCCTCTATACACTTGTCCTATAATTCCTTAGACACTTGTCTAATGATTATTTTGTACACTTGTCCAACATGCACACTTCCACCTGTCCACACATTTTTTCTTTCTTTTTCATTTTCATTTTTCTTCAAAAATTAATTAAAAATAAATTAACAATTTTCAAACCAAATTTAAGAGAATTAAGGCCACTTTTAACATCTTACAAAAATGAAAATGATGAATCTAACCCAATAAAAAAAATTAAAAATAAAAATAAAAATAAAAATAAAAATAAATAAATAAATAAATAAATAATAAATGATAAAAAATGAAATTAAAAATAATCAAAATTTGGTGTCTACAGGTAGGCATACTAACTAACTCAACTTCTACTTGTTTAATTCAAGAGATTAACCCCAAATCTCAACCAAGATAACTTGTATTCACCAAAAAAACTTAAAGTAGATGATATAACATCATAACCCCCAAATTTTAAAGGTCACTTACCTCTCTTACAAGATGCTTAAGTCTCCAAATAGTCCACCAAGATGTATGCTTCAAACTTGGAACAACCACTAGGATTGAAGGGAAATTTCTCTACCCACTCAAGATCTTCCTCTTTTGATTTTTCTCTCAAGATCAAACTAGGTTTAGAAAGCAAGAAAATGGAGTTTCTCTCTTCCTCTCTAAGCTTCAAGAGGGCCGGCCATCATGAGTAAAAAAAAAAGTCTTAGGCTAGTTTAAATAATCTTCTAATCTTGGGTCAAACAAGATACTTGGCTAGGGTTTTGTCACTTGGCCACTTTCTTGTCCAATTCTTTCTTAATCTTTGACTAATGATATACTAACCTTTCCAAATGTACTAATAATTCTTTAACACCTCTAATCCTACATGTAAGATCTCTACCACTAATATAAGAACACTTGGCAAAATGCAATTGGTGAATTAACTAAATCCAACTCAAGAAAATGTTTTACTTCAAATAAAAGGAAATGAAATGTAATGCATGGGAAATGTTGTAAGACATGTAGAATATGATACAATAGCATATGATATGTGATTTAAATCCTAGAGTAAGGCAAGTAATTTTGAGAAGTTGTGTTTTAAAGTGAGGGTCAACCCGAGGAAATTGTTGTAACACATATAAAATGAAATGCTGGGGCATATAATGGGTGGTTTAAATCTTAGGACATGGCATGTAGTTTAGGGAAATTATATCTTAAAATGAGGGTTCTCACAACTATGGAGGGAAAGTTTCCCTCCGTGCAACTGGTGCACACATGAGGTAACATACTTGACCCGATCCAAATCATAAAAGGGCATCGATGTTCTCTATGCTGCAAATAGAGACCCAAGTGGTCATTCTGCAAGCTTGAATGTCGGAAGAAGAAATGGAGAACCCAAAACTTCATTCAACAAACAAGGGAAGATTGTGAGGATCCGAAAGTTATCTCATTTTATTTATTTATTTATTTATTTTATTTTTATATTACTTGCGTTAAATTCTTAGTTGCTTTAATGGTTAAGTCATAATTTTTATCCTTTTAACTTATTTAATTTGGTATATGTTGAGTTTTGTAGTGTATTATGCAAGTATGACCAACAAGTGAGGTGCGTGCAATAAATTTAGTAGACAAGAAGGAGTTGTGTGCAAAAGAGATTATGTGTCAAGAAGTGTTAAGAGTTAATTGGAAGAACATTAAAGAGATAGACATTAACCTTGTGACACCGTGTGTCAACCATCTAAGAACCTCTTGACTTTGTATTTGTCAAGTTTTACTTGTATTTCACCACCAAAAAATTTTCTTTTCCTTCTTGTTGTGGCCAACTTTAGAGAGAAAGAAGGGGAGAGAAAATACCTCAAGTTCTAGCCTTGATCTCTTACTTGATTCATGGGAAATCCAAAAAAATCCCTAATCTACACCATAGATCTTTGAAGCAAGTGCGGAAGGAAGCTTTTGATGAAGTTCTTGGAGGAAAGAAGATCTTGATTTGCTTTGTATCTTAGAGTTTTGAGGTAATTTGTTAGGAAACTTCCCTTGCTTCTCTTAACTTTAAGTTTATTCGATATATGAAGTGATAGAAGCCGAAGGGAGGATGTTTATGGAAGATTTCATGTTTTATCAAGTTGGATTGCAATTTCCAGCTTTGGTTCAAGATATATGTAACTTAGTTTAGAACTTTATATATGTGAAATTTTGATAGATTTCTTTGCCTAGAACATGTACCATACACCCTATGACATGTTATCTTGATTGCTCGTGGTTTTTCCATGAAAGTAGAGCTGAAAGTTCGAGGTTTTCCTAGAGGAACTTGATAGATCTTTGCTCAAGATACTTGAGAAACCCTTGTTCTTCACATACAGGTTGGATTTGAGTCAAAACAAAGCAATTTATAGGAAGAAAGTAATTTTGCCCCAAAAATATTTTAAAACTGGACACTTCTACCTATAAAACTTTTTTGGGGCAAATATTACTTTCATTCTCTTAAATTACTTTGCTTTGACTCAAATCCAACTTATATGTGAAGAACAAAGGTTTCTCAAGTATTTCGAGCAAAGATATATTAAGATTAGCCTTGTGACGCCCCCACCTCTCTTAAGGGCGAACCAAAGGGTATCCGTGGAACACCTGCCCAACTCTCGCCAGGACTCGATACAATTTCAATTCAAACTTAAAATCTAATACTAACAATGAAAGTCGGGATAAAGGCACGAAGTCATTTCCATACATAAATATTCAATCTTACATCACAATTTCAAATTTACAATCATTTTTCCCAAATATACAACCTCCAAAAGTATCTAATCGATTACAATCAAAACACTAATACAAAAGTGCCTCAAGTCAGCATTTCCTTAACTTCTTCCATTCCGGTTCCTGTTAAGGAAAACAAACTAATGGGATGAGCCAATACTTAGTGAGGCCAAGAAAATCATGCAAGCATGTAGTCCATGTATTAATAACATTTATACCATAAATAAAGCGATAAAATCAAATAATTTACGATTAACAATTAAACACACTTGAGTAGGATACAGGAGCTCTCATGAGCTAATTTCCACATGCTTTGCCAATGCTTGATCCACTACCTCCACGAGTTGACACTCCGTTAATCGGGTAGGTTTTGAAGTCCGTAGAAGCTCCACTTACTACCTCCACCCAACATTCCACCCTCTCAGATCTGTAACCAAACACGCACGAAAAAGGCGATACTCGACGAGTATGCCAAACAAGATCTCAAAATATCAAGTTTTATTTTTTTATTCTCTTGGTTTATCAAGCTTCTCGACCAAGTCCATGCCGGCTCGAGTTGCAAGATTGGCTAAGAGAATTGGGCGTCCCCATAAGTCGAGGAGGTTCACTCCACTCGACAATACGACATGCACGACAACACGACATGCACATGTAAATGAGTATATTTTGCCGACAAGATTCATTCCAATCGACTTTGAAAATCAATTTTAATGCAAGTAAAGTTTGAGTAAAGGAGAGCAAGTCCAATAAAGTACACACTCGTCTCACCAAGTGATATTCACGTATATAAGTAGATAAATCAAGTAAATACAACAAGTCATACACTTGACACTCACCAATTCAAAAGTAATTGAGCGAGTAAAGTTTTTAGTTGTCCCCTCCGGGATTCTCTTCAAGACTCGCTTGAGCTCGTGAAGAAATAGTGACCATACATCACACACGTAAACCCACAACCACATAACACACAAGAAAGAATATCCACTTGTTTAGATTAAACCAAGGTCTCAAAAGAGAACCTATTTTTCTCGAAAATCGAAGTTCAAAAGTGATGGTTTAATAACACAAAAAAAACTGATTTCGTTCATGAAATCGAGTTTAAAGCGATCAATTAACATCAAGAAAGAATAACGAGTTCTCAAAATTTCATTTTCTAAGAAATTGGCAAATTTCAGCTTTGCGTGTTAAAATTAGAAAAATCAGATCTTGCACTCAATAGGTCCAAAATTGGAAAACTTAGCACCGTTGGAAACTAGTTTCAAAGTACTAAAAGTTCCTAGAAGATACTCTTCCAAGATTTTAAATGGAAGACACTCAAATTTCAGCTTAAAGTGGCTGATTCGCCCTACAAGACAGTTTAAATCTTGGTTTTCGGCAAAATTTGAAAATTCGGTAAAATTTACAGAAAGTGAACTAGCCTCTAAAATTTGTAACTCAATTAGAATTCCAACAAAAGTTTAAAACACAAAAAACAGAATTGAAATCGGAGTTTTGAACATTGACATATAGCAGCTCAAAGTTGGTCGCATTTTATAAACTGTTCAGTTATTTTCCAGATTTGAAAGGCTATCTTTGAAGTATTATTTGGCCATCGAATTGGCATTGAAAATACACCAAATTTGGTGCACTAAATCTTCCATATATGAACTATATCTCTTCCAAATTTCACGCAAAAACTCACGTGGGAAGGCAGTTAACAAGACAACTGAAGTTTGTGAAATTTTCAAAACAAATCTACCAACTCAAGCTTCTCTTCCCTTTTCGAACACTTTGTATCATGAAATCATCCAATTTTTGGGTCATTTGTGAAACTAAGGTCCAAGAAACATTTCATAAGCAATTTTTAGTTGGTTGACATCAAAATCTCAAAATAAAACCTCTCACAAGCAACCAAACCAGTCGGCCAGCATGAAAGCGGGTTTTCCAGATTTGCTGCAGTTTGGGACTTGGACCATAACTCACACAACATAGGTTGGAATTGGGAATGGTTGGTGGCGTTGAAAACTAAATTCAAAAGGATACAATTCATCAGAGCAACTCATTTTGAAATTCAGTTGGCAAGTGAGAGAAAACAGAGCCACAAGTTGCAGCTTCTAGCTTTCCCTCGGTTGGACTGACAGAACAGGGCAGCTAATTTTGATCAATCACTACAGATGACTCGGTTCGAATTAGAAGGTTCATGATACACCGTTAGAAAACTACGGATGTCTAATTTTGGATACAACTGACGGTACTCAATTCCGACATCCGGATAGAGACATATGTTCATTCAAAAAACACTGCCAGAGGACCACTGTTACATGTTTTCCAGATTTTGTTCTTGCCAAAATTCAATTTTTTTCCAACCAATCCAAATGATTTTTGGTAGACACTTTATATGCACCACACACAACATATATACATCAGTTTCAAGGTCAATTGAGTATCGAAAATTCGAAATCAAAGCACTGCAAAAATAGGACAGATTTGTTCATACCTAACATCAACTTCCTTCGGTTTCCTTTTCACTTTCCTACACAAATATCATCTTGTTTAACATATAATTACCTCAAACAACATTCATTATCACCATATCAGTATAATATATCCATTTTGGGATTTCATAGAGCCCACTCCAATATTTAAACTCAAACCACAACAATAACCATGAATCTACAAGCTTCCTAGCAAAATAATCCCACTAAAGTTAAGATTAAGTGATCGGATGATTACCTTCTACACTTTGTAGTAAAATCAGAAATTTTGCACCTCTAAAGCCCAAGAAAAAAAATGGTGAGATGATGTCCTTCTTCTAACTTAAGTGAATCTCCAAGTTGTTTTAAGATTGGAAGCAAAGTTTGAGGTGATTTGGAGTGAAATGGTGAAGTCTTTTTCTTCCTCTTCCTTGAAGAGTTTCAGCCGGCACTTGAAGTGAAAAAGAGAAAGGTTGGCTGGTGAATGAAGCTTCCTTGAGAAGCTTGAGGTTTTGTGGTTAAGAATCCTTCAAAAGTCAACTCTTAATAGTGCGCGCACGCGCGCGTTTTGTCTCCGTTTTCTCTCGGGTTTGTTTCATGTGCACTAAACCTCTAATGTATTTCTTTTAACATTATAATTGTTCACTCTTTGTAATCTAAAATAAGTTTCTTAAATCTCCAATTAACCGCTCCAAATCGATATACGCAAACTTCCAATTCGCGCGCGATAAAGTGAAACCTAAAAGGAATTCTTGTAACGATAATATAAGTAACTGATACTAGGGTAATTAATCATAAAAATAACTATTTTAAGACTAATGCATGAGTTCTCAAATCTCCAAGGTCACTGTACTCTCAGATCGAATATTGCCTCCAAATGCGTATTCGCTATTTCTTACTAAATGAGCTTCCGAAAATTAAATTTACTAACGGAACGTTTGAAAAATATATGCAAGTCATAGTTCCATATAAATGGTTTTAAATTGGTTGAAATAAATTATTCGGAGAAAATGGGTGAATAAATATTTAAATAAACTAGTAGTATACGATAGAATAAGAGAATTTTCGGGTCCTCACATCCTCCCCTCCTTAAAAAGAATTTCGTCCTCGAAATTCACACTTAGGATAATAGTTATACCCCTTAATAGTCACGCTTATCAGGTCAATCAATAACTTACACTCTCCAACCCATATCTCACAATTTCTATTTACCCAATTAGCAGTTAAGCTTTGATTCTATCTCATGAATCTAGGATTTTGTAAAAGTGTGTGTCGTACTATGGTCACTTAGAACCTTAACTAAACAATGGAAAGTAAGAATCATACCTTCAATGACCTTAGCGGGATCGGAAACCTATTGATAGCCTAATGTATAAATCCTAGCCGGCGCTTTAGGCCGGCTGCCTCCAGCACTAGATTGTTTAGATATCGACTTGTCTGGCCGTTGAGCACTACCTCCTTCCTTCAGTATACTCGGACAGTTCGCGATCTGATGTTCAGTGCTGCCACAATACAAACACTTTCCTGATTTCTTCTAGCACTCATTCTCTGTATGGTTAGGTTTACGACAATAACCACAAATAAGTTGAGAAGCAACAGCCTAACCACTTGGAGATGTTCCCCTCGGTTGACCTCGTCCATTCCCCCTCGGTTGACCTCGTCCATTGTGGCCTCCTCTTGATTGAATCCTTTTTGGTGTACTAGATGTCTCTACTCCTCCCGTTCCTTTTTCCTTTTAAGAAGGTGGGGCACCCTTATCTGCTTGTCCAGAAGGATGATTAGGAGTGCCCCTTTTCTTGGCAAGAAAATCCTTAACTTGCAGCCTTGCACTTTCGACTCTCTGCGCCTTCTCTAGGGTTTCGGTGAAAGTAGAGATTTTGGCTGCTGCTAACCCCTCTTGAATCTCTACATTAAGTCACTATACAAATCGCCTTATCCTTCTCCTCTCAGTGGCTACCAATTCTGGGGCGTACCTAGAAATCTTAGTAAATTTTCCCTCATACTCGGCTACACTAGACGCTTCCTGCTTCACTTTTATGAATTCGTCCTCCCATTTCTCTTGAATCAAGGGTGGGAGAAATTTCTCATTAAACTCTCTTAAAAGGTTTTCCCAGGTCCAAGGAGTTTGTGCTCTTTCCCATTTTTCCCTTATCATATCCCACCAAGCGCACACTGCACCCTCAAACTGAAAGACAGTAAAAGTCACTCGCCTCTCCTCCGCATAATCTAGGGTGGCGAAAATATTGGTCATTCTTTCTAACCAATTCTCCGCTAACTCGGGGTCAGGTCCTCCAATAAACTTAGGCGGATTAAATTTCGGAAACCTCTCCAAGGCTCTATCTTCCCCTCTATCCTGTCCCCCAGGTTGATTAAGTGGTCCTGGACTCTAGCTCTCAGCTAACCGTTCAAGGATATTAGTCATTCTATTAATGGCAGTAGCCACTTGGTTACCTTCTAAATTCTTTTGTCCCTGGGTCGGTCCAGTTGCCGATCCTTGTTCATCCCTTTGAGGTTGGTTTTGCCTGGACCCTCGCCTACGGCCTCTACCACTTTTTCTTCCGTCCATAATTCTAGTTATGCCTAGTGCAAGAAATAAAAGTAATTACGCAAGAAAATACTTAAAACAAGAACCAATCATAAAAACATTGGAAATAACAATAATTTACATACATTAACACTTTGAAATTCATACAAAAAATATAGCACACAGGTGCCATAAAAATACTTTTAGTCACATACGACCAAAGTAAAATCAAGTGCCTCAAAAGTAGGCCACAGAGTCAAACAAAAATACAATGGCCTTGGCACTAGCATCACCCCAACTATTTCTAACCACAAAAGTCAAAAGTCTGTCACTCTAGGTCTAGTCCACGGTAGGGCTATCAGATGGAACCTCCTCCTTAGGGTCCTTCTCCGGATCCTCCTCAGCGCCCTCAGGGAGTGGACTCTGTACAGTATCCATCACCTCATCAATCAGCATGGAGGTGTCAGCTTGAATCCCGGAAGTCCGATCCCGGATCTTCTCGACTATCCTAGTGAGTCAAACTCTAACCCTCCGAACCTCGTCACGTGCGACCTCAGTCCTAGCCACCTCATTCACAATAGTCCCCTCTAAATTTGCTATCCGCTTACCCTGAGCGTCTACCATATGGCTCAACTCCTCAATCTCCTAAAGTAGAGATTGGTTGGTATCCACCAACTGGCGTCGCTCATCATCAAAAGCAAGTACGAGATCATTCGGATAGGCGTATGTCGTCCTACAGGGACAACGGGGAATCCTCGAAGCAGGTGAGTAACGTACATGAGCTCCTCTACCACGAGTTCAGTAGTAAATAGGTCTAAGGGGTCCCACGTGGCCATTTGCATAACCATTACCATTAGCAGCCGATCCCCTATTTCCATTCTCCATCGCTGCAAAACAAGCACAATTTTCCAGGTCAGAAACTTAAAGTCACTAACACGCTCAAACATCGCTTAAGAAATAACTAAATGATCTCATTCTCATTTTCAAGGCTAAAGTCTCTAACACATTTCCCCAAATAGATCTCTAAGCCTAGGCTTTAAATTTCATCCATACAAGTAGTCACTTAACTTTCCAACCAGTCTCACAGTCCGGCATCCTAAACTTTTAGGCTAAGATACACTACAAAGATCTAAAACCTAGGCTCTGATATCAACTGTGACGTCCCCACTTATCTCAAGGGCGAACCCAATGATATCTGTAGAATGCCTGTCCAACTCTCGTCAGGACTCGGTATAATTCCAATTCAAATTTAAAGTCTAATACTAACAATGAAAGTCGGGATAAAGGTACGAAATTATTCCCGTACATAAATATTCAATCTTATATCACAATTTCAAATTTACAATCATTTTTTTCAAAATATACAACCTCCAAAAGTGTCTAGTTGATTACAATCAAAATACTAATACAAAAGTGCCTCAAGTCGGCATTTCCTTAACTTCTTCCATTCTGGTTCCTGTTAAGGAAAACAAACTAATGGAATGAGCCAATACTCAGTGAGGCTAAGAAAATCATGCAAGCACGTAGTCCATGTATCAATAACATTTATACCATAAATAAAGCGATAAAATCAAGTAATTTACGATTAACAATTAAACATACTTGAGTAGGATACGGGAGCTCTCAGGAGCTAATTTCCACATGCTTTGCCAATGCTTGATCCACTACCTCCACGAGTTGACACTCCGCCAATCAGACAGGTTTTGAAGTCCGTAGAAGCTCCACTTACTACCTCCAGCCAACATTTCACCCTCTCGGATCCGTAACCAAACACGCACGAAAAAGGCGATACATGACGAATATGCCGAACAAGATCTCAAAAGATCAAGTTTTGTTTTGTTATTCTCTTGGTTTATCAAGCTTCTCGACCAAACCCATGCCTGCTAGAGTTGCAAGATTGGCTAAGAGAATTGGGCGTCCCCATAAGCCGAGGAGGTTCACTCCATTCGACAACACGACATGCACACGTAAATAAGTATATTTTGCCGACGAGATTCACTCCAATCGATTTTGAAAATCAACTTTAATGCAAGTAAAGTTTGAGTAAAGGAGAGCGAGTGTGATAAAGTACACAGTCGTCTCACCAAGTGATATTCACACATATAAGTAGATAAATCAAGTAAATACAACAAATCATGCACTTGACACTCACAAATTCAAAAGTAATTGAGCGAGTAAAGTCTTTAGTTGTCCCTTTTGGGATCTCTTCAAGACTCGCTTGAGCACCTGAAGAAATAGTGACCATACATCACTCACGTAAACCCACTACCACGTAACACACAAGAAAGAATATCCACTTGTTTAGATTAAACCAAGGTCTCAAAAGAGAACCTATTTTTCTCGAAAATCGAAGTTCAAAAGTGATGGTTTAATAACACAAGAAAAACTGATTTCCATCATGAAATTGAGTTTAAAGCGATCAATTAACATCAAGAAAGAATAACGAGTTCTCAAAATTTCATTTTCTAAGAAATCGGCAAATTTCAGCTTTGCATGTCAAACTTAGAAAAATCAGATCTTACACTTAGCAGGTCCAAAATTGGAAAACTTGGCACCGTTGGAAACTAGTTTCAAAGTACTAAAAGTTCCTAGAAAATGCTCTTCCAAGATTCTAAATGGAAAACACTCAAATTTCAGCTTAAAATGGCTGATTCGCACTACAAGACAGTTTAAATCTTGGTTTTTGGCAAATTTTGGAAATTCGGCAAAATTCACAGAAAGTGGACCAACCTCTGAAATTTGTAACTCAATTAGAATTCCAACCAAGGTTTAAAAACAACAAGCGGAATTGAAATCGGAGTTTTGAGCATTGAGATATAGCAGCTCAAAGTTGATCGCATTTTATAAACTGTTCAGTCATTTTCCAGATTTGAAAGGCTATCTTTGAAGTATTATTTGGCCATCGAATTGGCATTGGAAATACACCAAATTTGGTACACTAAATCTTCCATATATGAACTATATCTCTACCAAATTTCACCCAAAAACTCACGTGGGAAGGCAGTTAACAAGACAACTGAAATTTGTGAAATTTTCAAAACAAATCTGCCAACTCAAGCTTCTCTTCCCTTTTCAAACACTTTGTATCATGAAATCAGTCCAATTTTTGGGTCATTTGTGAAACCAAGGTCCAAGAAATATTTCAGAAGCAATTGTTAGTTGGTTGACATCAAAATCTCAAAATAAAACCTCTCACAAGCAACCAAACTAGTCAGCCAGCATGAAAAGAGGGTTTTCCAGATTTGCAGTAGTTTGGGACTTGGACCATAGCTCACTCAATACAGGTTGGAATTGGGAATGGTTGGTGGTATTAAAAACTAGATACAAAAGTTTCCAATTCATCTGAACAACTCATTTTGAAATTCAGTTGGCAAGTGAGAGAAAACAGAGCCACAAGTTGCAGCTTCTAGCTTTCCCTCGGTTGGACTGACAAAATAGGGCAGCCAATCACTACAGATGACTTGGTTCGAATTAGAAGGTGCATGTCTAGTTTTGAATGTCACTGACGGTACTCAATTCCGACATCGGTACAGAGAGATATGCTCGTTCAAAAAACATTGCCAGAGGACCACTGTTACACGTTTTTCAGATTTTGTTTTTATCCAACAAATCCAAATGATTTTTGGTAGAAACTTTATACACACCACACACAACATATATACATCAGTTTCAAGGTCAATTGAGTATCAAAAATTCGAAATCAAACCACTGTAAAAATAGGACAGATTCGTTCATACCTAACATCAACTTCCATCGATTTCCTTTTCACTTTCCTACCCAAATATCATCTTGTTTAACATATAATTACCTCAAACGACATTCATTATCACCATATCAGTCTAATATATCCATTGTGGGATTTCATAAAGCCCACTCCAACATTTAAACTCAAACCACAACAATAACCATGAATCTACAAGCTTCCTAGCAAAAATAATCCCACTAAAGTTAAGATTAAGTGATCGGATGATTACCTCCTACACTTCGGAGTAAAATCAGAAATTTTGCACCTCTAAAGCCCAAGAAAAAAAATGGTGAGATGATGTCCTTCTTCTAACTTAAGTGAATCTCCAAGTTGTTTTAAGATTAGATGCAAAGTTTGAGATGATTTGGAGTAGAATTTAGAGTGAAATGGTGAAGTCTTTTTCTTCCTCTTCCTTGAAGAGTTTCAGCCGACACTTGTAGTGAAAAAGAGAAGGGTTGGCTGGTGAATGAAGCTTCTTTGAGAAGCTTGAGGTTTTGTGGTTAAGATTCCTTCAAAAGTCAACTCTTAATAGTGCGCGCACGCACGCGTTTTGTATCTGTTTTCTCTCGGGTTTGTTTCACGTGCACTAAACCTCTAATGTACTTCCTTTAACATTATAATTGTTCACTCTTAGTAGTCTAGAATAAGTTTCTTAAATCTCCAATTAACTGCTCCGGCTCGACATACACGAATTTCTAATTCGCGCGCGATAAAGCGAAACCTAAATGGAATTCTTGTAACGATAATATAAGTAACTGATGCTGGGGTAATTAGTCACAAAAAAACTATTTTAAGACTAACGCATGAGTCCTCAAATCTCCAAGGTCACTGTACTCTCAGATCGAATGTTGCTTCCAAACGTGTATTCGCTATTTCTTACTAAATGAGCTTCCGAAAATTAAATTTACTAACGGGACATTTTAAAAATATATGCAAGTCATAGTTCCATGTAAATGGTTTTAAAATGGTTGAAATAAATTATTCAGAGAAAACGGGTGAATAAATATTTAAATAAACTAGTAATATATGATAGAATAAGAAAATTTTCGGGTCCTCCCAAGCCTAACCTTAAAACACAAACCCTCCCTTTCTCACTCGGCCAACCAAGGAAGAATTCCTAACAATATACCCAAGTTCCTCTAAGGAAATCTCGAACTTTCAGCCCTATTTTCATGGCAAAACTACTAGCAATCAAGATAATATGTCATAGGGTGTATGGTATGTGACGACCCTACCTCTTCCTAAGGCAGCCCAACTCTCGTCAGGACTCGAGCAGTAACTTATTAACAAACCTTTTAAAAACAAGCGTCACATTTCCAACGACAAAATAAAACGATCCTTGGCCGAAATATATAAGTATGTGATCAATACAATCTTAAAAAACACTACTAGATCCATTTACAACAGTCGAATTCCCAACTTACAAAAACAAAGTAAAAGTTGGTACAACTGTGTTAAAACAAAAAATTTTGACAAAATCTGACCCTTCCTAGTCACTCGCCCAAGCGCTCGCCCCCTGTAAGGAAAACAAAACTAGAAGGGTGAGCTTTCATCCCATGAGGTTCCAAGAAAGTCATGCATACAATGATATCATACTCAAGGCACAAAATCATAATACACCACAATATAGAACAAGTACACTTCAACTAAAAATTCACATATTCATTTAAAAGGATACAGGGCTCTTATGAGCTTGTTCAAGTAGCTTGATCAAGATACAAGATTCCGTTGACACTTCGTCAATATTATTCCAAAATACTATCAAGTATTTCACCACTTCACGTCATTCTCCAACCACCGTCCAACTCCCTTCCGGACTTGCACGTCAAAATCAGGAAGGGTAATTCCCGAGTATACGAGTTCAAGCTCAAGTTCAAGAGTTCAAGTGCAAGTTCAAATTCAAGTTCAAGTTCAAGTGACAAGACCCAAGATTCATCGATCTCATCGATCAAACCCTTGCCGGCTCGACTCGACCAACTAGCCAATGGGTTTGGGGCCCCAAGCATGCAAGAAAGTCGATTGGATAACCACCCAAACGACCAATAGGTCAAGCAGAAGTAAAGCAGTTCATTTAATACAAATATTAGGAATCTAGCCATAAAGGATCGAGTATGATAAAGTACATTCTCGTCCCGCTATTATCAATTTAAGAGCAAGTATCTCAACTAAGCAAGCATGTCATTCAAGAAAAGAATCATTGCACATAAACACATCACAAACACTTAAAACACTCACCACGACAACAAAGCTTAAGTGTTTGCCTTGGAAGCAACTTCGGCTTCACTTCCAAGCCTTAGAATCAAGTATATGGAATGCATTAGGATCCACTACTCCAAGCCACAATATTTAAAGGAACTACTTCCAAACCAACTAAGCAATCTCACCCCAACTCGCATGATTTCTAGCTCAACTCAAGGGAAACATCCATTTAGACGTTAGGCTAATGATTTAAGCAAATGGTAGTGCAAAATTTTCTCATTCATCCACCAAATTGAGTTTAAATTACCCAAATCAATTTCCCCTTAGGCTGGAAATTTCTTGCTTGAAACTTAAAACATGTAAAAGTGAGTTTTCACCTCTTAAAACCTTTCATTTTGCTCTCAAATCTATCACCTATACTAGGGTTAAAGTATAATCACATGTCTAGGCATTAACAAGAAAATTTAACCACATAAAACCAAGAGTAAAACTAACAAAAGCTCTCTCTCTCTATTGGCCAACTTGAGCAAATTTTCAGCCATGAAAACAATGAAAGAAATGGAGTTCTTACCACTTAAAAGTTCAATATTTTGGTTCAATTCCAACCCATACTTGTAGCCTAAAGTCTTATAGAGTTTTTTGGGCAAAATTAAGTTTAAAATCATCATGAAAATTTAGAATTCAAAGCTGAAATTTCAGCCCTTAAGTTTGGCCAACAAGCAGAAATTTCTTTCCAATTTTTCCAATATTCCTCCAACTAATTTACCAAATCCAACCAAACATACCTAGCAAATCCATAAAGTTTCATCACCAACATAACATTAGATATATATATATATATATATATATATATATAAAGCCAAAATCTCAACAAGAAACCACCATAATCATATATATATATATCCAAATCCTAAACTCAAATATGAAGTACAAGAATCATCAACTTAAGAAACTTTCAAGATTCACCACAAATCTTGTCTTTAATCCAACAATCAAACTTATTTTCAACATAAGGTAAAGAAAGAAGGTTATTCTAGCATTTGACCTCTTTTGCTTTCCAACCAAGATGAAATTCAACCCACCAAATCTTCTCCATTTCAAACTTAAGCCAAGGTTGATGGAAAACCCAAGATATCTCCTTCATTTTCTCTCAAAATCTAAGCAAAATTGAAGCTT
Organism: Coffea canephora; assembly: GCA_036785865.1. Lineage (NCBI taxonomy): Eukaryota > Viridiplantae > Streptophyta > Magnoliopsida > Gentianales > Rubiaceae > Coffea > Coffea canephora. Next base: position 23,569,405 of record CM071922.1, read on the forward strand.
GGTTGGATGAATTTTTTTCTCCCCTTCTTTCTCTCAAGCTCTTGGCCCTCTCTCTCTCACTTTCTCTTGTTGTTTGTTTGTTATTTTTAAGACAAGAAATGGAAGAAAAATTGGTAAGAAAGCTTGGTCAAAGAAGTCTTAAAGGACTAAAACTTGGTTCCTATTGTGCCAAGTGTTGCCTTCATGTAGTTTCTTGCTCCAAATATCCCAATAAGTTTCACCCCAACAATTCGCGAAACTAAACCAAATTCACTTGAACTCGACACGTAAGCTCGAGTTATGAAAATAATATGTATCTAGAATAGTTTTCGCCAAAATTCGACGCGTGAAAACACAAAATCAAGGGCAAAACAGTCTCGAGTTCACCATTGCTGCCCGGATAGTTTTTAGCCCAACATAGTGAAATAAAAATGACTTTTAACCATTAAAGTTCCTAACTTTCAACTCCAATTCAACATATAATCATAGATTAACATAATACCAAGTCACTTGAGTGAAAATTTAGTCAAAAGAACACAAAAATGTCGAAAATAAAGGTTGAAAATTAACCTGCTTCATTCGGCTAGCTCATCCGAAAATTTCTCAAGAATTTCACCAACAAAACAACCATTTAACCCACAAAAACTCACTAAAATCCGTAAGGGTTTTATCAACCATTAGCCCTTGGTTATCAATGAAAAATTTCCAAGTAAATCCAACCAATAATTCAAGAGTTATGCTAGTATTTTAACCACTATAACATCTAGTGGTATAACTTCAAGAAATTTAATAGATCTACCACAGATCTTACTTAAATCAAGTGAATCTAACATTATCATGGCAAGAAATTGAAGATTAAGGGTGATTTTCGGTTCTTACCTCAAGATCTAACTAGATCTAGTATGATTCAACCTCAAAACTTCCTTCCAAATTTCACCCCTTCAAGTTCCCTCAAGAAAGGTCAAAGATTTTTTAGGTTGCTTGGTGATTTCTTCCACAACTCTTCAAGAAGCAAGATGGATGGTGTCCCTTCTCTCTTGGTCTCTCCCTCCCTCTCCTCTCTCTCTCCCGAATTCTCTCTCTCTCTCTCTCAAACTCTTTCTCTCTCTCGGCTCAATCAAGGAAATAAGAAGAAGGAGAAGAAAAATATGGTGGTTGATGGTTTTTCAAGTGATCTTCAAGAGCAAGATGGAGGAGGAAATGGAGAGCTCTCAAGTCTCTTTCTCTCTCTGTAAATTTTGGGTGGCTCAATGAGGAGGAAAAAAAATGAACTCTCAAGTCTAGTTTCTTCCTTTAAAGTGTGGTAGGGGGAACACCTCACCTACTCGCTTATGTGTTGCATTCTCGTGCGACATCTTATCATTAACTAGATTTTTCCCAACCAACAGTATCCTATCGCTTTTTCTATTTCTTTAAAGTCTCTACATGCTCTAGATTTCATCTTAAAACTAAATTTCATGTCACCACTCCAAAGTTTCACACTTAATGCTATCCAAACGATATCCGGGCAATTAATAATAAAAAATTCAACTAAGTTGTAAAATGACATTTTGATAAATGAGAATACCAAAAATTTGAAAAAATCACATAATATAAATATTTTTATCATTATTATTTATCTTTTAAAAACAATAAAATTTTTAGATCCCTCACATCCTTCCCTTCTTAAAAGAATTTTGTCCTCAAAATTCATACCTTAGCCTGAAAACTTTAGATATCTCTTTTGCATCCCGCTCTTAAGAATTGTAAAACCTATTCCACACTAGATATCACGTAAGTTGTGTATTCTTAGTCTTTTCACGAGGAGCAAGATGATAATCTTTTCATGCGTTTTCGCAAATTCAATTACCTCATTAATAAGCCAATCATAAGTAATAAAAATCACCTCAAGAAATTTGTCAATCTACGTATTCCAATCCAAGAACAAATTATGTAATCCTTACCTCAATATCCCAATGGTCCCTAAGTACTCTCAATGAATCTTTAATATCTCGTATATCAAATTCTGTAAGATCTTAACAACGCAGTAATTTTGTCCTACTGGGTCCTAACCCTATTAATCTTTCAAAACGGTTAGAAAGAAACCTCAAGGAATCAATAACTTCAAAAAAAATCACATCCAGTTCCATACAAATGTATATAAATATCAAAACACTAAAGGATAAACCTTAAACTCAATAATATCTTATCATAGTCCCCTAGTCACTTACTCCAATAAATTCAAACCTTACATCAGATAAAATAAGGCTCTTGGGTTCATTTCTCTCCACAAAAAGAAAATATAGTTTTGTAACAAAAATCAAAATGTTTGAAGTTTTTAAGTGAAGGATATAAAATTTTTAGAATAACGCTCGTAAGAGTAAATTCTTAAATTCTTGATTGTTTGCAAAGAGACTCTCTTAATTAACTCTAAAATGGAAAGGTAAGATGGGGAGGACATAAAATATTTGGTTAAAACCTTTTCTTTTATAAAAGATACGATTTTAATAACTCAAATTTCATGAAAATATCGTACAAGAGAATTACCCAAATAACTTAAACAAAGAAAATAAGATCGAAAATTCTAAATTACATTTACAAGCACATTTATAGCAAATTTAAATATCAGTATCTAAAAGGCGTAGGAAGGCAAAGAAATATATTATCGAATGGAAAATTTTTGAATTCGTCATAATTTTTTTTTGTCAAACTTCACACGTATCAAATAAAACTAGAATAGGAGTTTTAAACATGAAGTACTGAGTTTTTTTTTTTAAAAGTCAGGTATAACAGGTTCCATTGTCAAAAGATAGATTAAATTTCTTCTCATAAACTATAGCTTATATCTAAAACTTGAAGAACCAATTTACATTCCCTTTACTCATAGGTCATTGAATCTTAACTACTAATCATAGGACAAAAGTCTTTCACCAACACATAAGTGAAAGTTTACAACTCTTCAACTTGGATTATCTTCATACACATACCATTATGTTCAAGCGTGTGAGGACTCGTAAAAATTATTATTTTTTTGACTCCTATTTTTGCTTATTTAATTATTTATCTGAATATTTGCTCCGATTATTATTTTCTAACCTTATTAAACTTAAATATATGGAATTATGATTTCATTATATTTTCAAAGTGACTCGTATCAAAAATTAATTTTTAGAAGCTCGATTAATGAAAATAGTGAAAACGTGTTTGAAAATTTTAGCCAATTGGGAGTACAATAAGCTCGGAAATTTGCAGACATGTACAATAGTCCTAAAATAGGTAATTTTAGATTTAAGTACTCAAGTGATAGTTAGTGGTACGATCGTTATAAGAATTTCTCGAAGGTTTTACTCTATCGCACTTAAAGTGGAGATATGCGTTTTCACACGCGCGATTTAATTGAGGGACTTTAGACCATTATTTTGGGACAATTAAGAGTGAATAATATTTACATAAATATAAGTGTATTGAAGGTTTAGTGCACTAGTGAAATAAACTCGAGAGGAATCGAGCACAAAACGCGCGCGTATACGCGCGGAGGAGAGTTGACTTTTGCACCAACTTGGGCCACACATTGAAGCTTCTCAAGGAAGCTACATTTTTTTATCAACTCTCTCTCTCTTCCTCACAAGAACAGCTGGCCATCAAGCTGCAAAAACAACACCCAAGTTCGTCATTTTTCATCCTCATTTCTTCAACAAAAACACCACCAAATGCCACCAAAATTTAACCATACTTAGCTTAACACTTGGAGAGTTCATCTAGCTACAAAGGAAGGGAGCTTTCCATAGTTTTCTTGGACCAAGAGAGGACCGAAATTTCTGCTTAGCTCATCAACCAAAGTAAGTAATGATCAAATCTTCTAGTTTTGATTTATGGAAGTTCTAGTACACCTTTAAGCTCTTGTATTCATGTGGGTGGCTTGTTATTGTTGGAAAATTTGGAAGGTGGGTTCTATGAACTTCCACTCTTGGATTGATGGCTGATGTGATGCTTGATGAGGGATTTAATATTGGTTTAGTGCTCAAATTGGTAGATTAATGGTGCATAGCTAGTATAAACTTCAAGGATTGCATGGCTAAAAAGTTTCCAATTCTGCCCCTGTTTTGATCGAGCCCCTTTTTGCGAAATTCTAAGGGTTTGATGGCTTGTATATGATGCTTATATGTTGTATAGATGGTGTATAAAGTTTCATAAAAAAAATATTGAGGTTTGGTTGGTCAAATGGATTAATCTTGCAAAGCTAGTAAACCTGGAAACTTTTCCCGTAATGCTCAGACAGCCTTTCTGTTTCGTCCATAACTCTGTGGTCCAACGTCAAAATCAAGTGTTGTTGGAGGCACTTGAAACTAGACATTCCCAGCTTTCCAACGGTATAAAATGCAACCCCTAATTCCACCCGAATATTCCTTACCAACCATTTTAAGATGACTGTCCTGTTTCTCTGTTTTCCTGGAACAAAGTACAGAGGCTGTAACTTGAGGCTCAAATTTGGGCTAGTTGGGTGCTGAGTTTCAAAACGATTTCTTCTGTGAAATTATAGTTTTATGAATGTATTTTCCAACTCCGCCAACCATGCTTAATTCCAAGTTGATTTGAGTGATTGGTGATCAAAATACGAAACCTGCCCTGTTCTTGAAAACCCTAAATTTTGGGCAAAAATTGATGCTAGACTTGGTGTGGACTTGCCAATTGAATTTCTTGGAGTTAAATCACTTACCAAATGTACCATGAATGTTCCTCAGGTTTTTTCTACACAAATGAACCATGTTTGAGGGATTTTCCTTGACCAAATGTTTGGAATGGAAAACCAAAAAAGCTCAAGGCAGTTCTGCCTTAGGATTTTCGAAACTTTGGTTGTTTGGTTGACTACCTTCCCGAAGGTATTTTCCCATGAAATTTGATAGAGGGATACCCTTAATATAGGAGTATTATACTACTGAATTTGGTACCAATCCGAGTCCATTTCGCTGTTTGACTAAATTACCAAAGTTCAAGACTTGATATTGGAAAACCCTTGTTTGACAAGGAAATTTGGGTAACTTTGAGCTACCATATCTTGGTGCTCACAACTCCGTTTCTTGTCTTGCTTATTTTATTGTAAACTTGGATTACAACACTATTATAGGTGCAAATTTCAAAGGCTAGTTTCAATCAAGTGAATTTTTCCGAATTTTCAAAGTTGGCCAAAAACCAACTTAAATCTGCCTTATGAACCAAAACAGCGACTTTGAACTCATTTTTGAATATTTTCCATTTGAAATCTTAGAAAAGTGTATTCTAGAAACTTTTAGTACATTAAAAGATGTTTCTAATGGTACCAAATTTACAAATTTTTGACAATCGAAGGGTGAGTTATGATTTTTCAAAGATTGTACCAAAAATCAAAAATTCTGAACATTTGAAATGAAATCCGCGCGGGAAGCATTTTGCTGGAATCCGGCCTTGAATCCGGTCAAGTTTTTGGCTGGATTAGTTGGCCGGATTACTGTTGGGATTTGAAAAAAATTGAGGATGGCTACTGCCTCCAATCCGGTCAGATTCCGGTCGAATTGTGACGTGGCCAGTCCACTTTCGACTTCGGTCGAATTGTGACGTGGCCAGTCCACTTTCGACTTCGGTCGTTCGTTTCGAGAATTATTCGCACGTACTCGTTCCCATCCAATGATTTTAAGGATAGTAAATCCCTTTTTTTTTACTCGAGTCTTATAACTCGCTCGAGTTTCGATATAAAAAAAAAGAGGAACCCGATCTCGATTTTCAAAGGAATTTAAACTCGATTTTCGAGGTACTTTCTGAACCGTGTTAGTGTGCAACTCTCCTCATTGTTTGGGGATTGTTAGTAATAGTCTATTGTTAATTGCTCAGGCACCCAAGAGGAACTTCAAAAGGATCCCTCGGTGGACGCTTGAAATTTGAGTGCCCTTTTCTTCTCGTTTTACTTGGTGAGTGTCAAGTGTATGTTACTTGAACTACTGTGAACCAGATACATGTTTGCTTATTATTGATACTTGAGATTTCAAAATTCGAGACGGGGGTGTACTTTATCGCACCCGTTCTCGCTTGAAATAAATGGCTCGCACTTGAAATATTCGAATGTCTCAATTGCTTGCACATGTTACTTGCTTGCTTGACTTGAAATAATATGCTATGGCTGCATACGTCGTTGGAGTGAATCTCCTCGACACTTGAACATGCTTGGGGGATGCCCACATCTCATTGGCGAACCTTGGATTCGAGCCAGCATGGGTTTGGTCGGACTCCTTGTTAAACCATGGGAAAAAAAATTGCAAAGCTTGATCTAGTGAGAGATCTTGCTTGACATACTCGAGTAGTATTGCCTTAAACAAATGACAGGCGGGCCCGAAACAGCGGTATGTAAGGTGAAAGGGGACAGGTTAAGTGGAGTTTTACGGACTAAACCTACCCGATTGACAGAGTGTCAACTCGTGGAGTTATTGATCGTGCAAGTGGAACATAGCTACTGAGTGCTCCGGTATTCTTGAATTGTTTATGATTACTTTCCTCGTAAATTATTAATCATGAATATATTATTGCTCGACTTGTCAATTTGGTATTGTTACTTGAACAATGTGCTTGCATGTGTGTTCTTAGCCTCACGAGCGTTTTGCTTACCCTGTAGATTTGTTTTCCTTAACAGGATTGGGTTTGGAATGAGACTCGAAGGAAATTTTCATTTTTAGTACTTTTGTGGACTTTTGTAATAGGGTTCCAATTCTATTGACTAGACATTTTGGCTACTGTATATATTTGGGATGTATTTGGAAACCCGTTATATGGATTTGGTAATTGTTAAATATTGTTAACCTTGAACGCTTCCGCACTAATTGCATTTATATTATCTGGATGTAATGTCTAGTACCGTTATAAGCTTGAACGTAATTTGCTTAAATCCTGGCGAGAGTTGGGCAGGCGTCCCATGGATACCTTTTGGTTTGCCTTAGGAAGAAGTGGGGGTGTCACAGTTGGTATCAGAACGCTAGGTTAGCGTTAGGTTAGAGGTCTATATGGGAGACATATTGGATACTCTATCCTTAAGATCTGAGACCGGATAATTAAGTTGCATCTTAAGGGGTATTTGGAGCATACTAGTGATTGGGTTAGGCATGCATAAACGACATCCGAACTAGATAGTGATTTAAATTTCTAACCCGAAAGGTGCTATTATTTTGCAGGGATGAAAAACGGAAATGGAGTTCCGGCAGCTAACGGGAATGGCCATGCGAATGGTTATGTAGTGTCTCTTAGGCCTATCTTCTATCGAGCGCTAGGTGGGAAAACTCGAGTACGCTATTCCCCATCTGACAGATATCCCCGATATTCGTGTAGGGTTACCTTTGCCTACCCGAACCACCTCGTACTTGCTCTAGACGACGAGTGTCGTCAGCTAGTGGATCTTAACAGGGATCTTCAAGTAGAGGTGGACGAGTTTAGACAGATGGTTAGCGCTCAGGGCGAGAGGATCGTCGAGCTCGAGGAGGTGATTGAGGGTGAGGTAGCTACATCTGCTGTTGTTAATGAAGGGCTCCGAAGCACTAGGGCTCAGCTTACTAGGTTGAGAGAGGAGATTCGTGATAGGGCTTTCGGGATCCTAGCTGATGCCACTAGGCTAGTGGATGAGGCGATGGGTGTACCTCAGAGCTCTGAGGAGGAGGAGGATCCGGAGAAGGATCCTGAGGAGGAGGTTCCTCCTGATAGTCCTACTGGGACTAGGTCTAGGCAGATTGACCTCTCTTTTGACCCTTTTGACTACTATAGCTAGAATTAGTTGGAGTGAGGCTAAGTGCTAAGGCCATTGTATTTTGCATGACTTTGTAGTCTATTTTTAAGGCACTTGTTTTACTTTAGTCTTCTGTGACTAAAAGTACTTTGTGGTACCTGTGTGCTATATTTTTGTAATTTTTCCCATGACTTGCTAATTGTATGAATTTGACATGTTAATGAATGTAAATTATTGTTATTTCTAATGTTTTATCGATTTGTTCATACTTTCTACTTTGCATCGCATAATTGACTTATTTCTTGCACTAGGCACGCCTAGGTTATGGAAGGACTAAGAAGGGACTGAGGCCATGGTCGAGGCCGTGGGCGAGGGACTAGACAGGCCCAACCTCAGGGGAATGACTAGGGATCAGCAACTGGACCGACCCAGGGCCAGGAAAATATTGAGGGTAATCAAGTGGCTACTGCCATTAACATGATGACTGATATCCTAGAACGTTTAGTTGATAAACAAGGTCCTGGACCACTTAACCAAATTGGGGGATAGGATAGGGGTGAGGATAGAGCCTTAGAGAGGTTCTTGAAATTTAACCCGTCTAAGTTCCTTGGCGAACCTGATCCTGAGGTAGTGGAGAATTGGTTAGAAAGGATGACTAACATATTCACTGCTTTAGACTACACTGAGAATAGGCGAGTGAATTTTGCAACCTTCCAGTTTGAGGGAGTAGCTCATGCTTGGTAGGACATGGTGAAAGGAAAATGGGCAAGAGTTCAAACCCCTTGGACTTGGGAGAATTTTACGAGGGAGTTTAATGAAAAGTTTCTTCCACCTTTAATTCAGGAGAAGAGGGAGGATGAATTTATCAAATTGAAATAAGGAACCGTTAGTGTAGCGGAGTATGAAGGAAAATTCACTAAACTTTCAAAGTACGCCCCTGAATTGGTAACTAATGAACGGAAGAGGATAAGGCGATTTGTACATGGGTTCAATGTGGAAATTCAGGAGGGCCTGGCCGTGTGACGCTTCGAAAGGATGAGTGTGAGGACTCGCAAATTCTTTATATTTTCTTAAAAATGCCCTTTTATTTGGAAATTATTCATTTATTATAGCCCTACTACCCAATCGTTCCACAATAAGTGCAAATGAACATGAAAGTAAAGGTTTTCACTTTTCGTTTTCAAGTTGGAGCGAGTTAGGATTTTCACGTTTTCCCGTAGTATGAGTTTCGGTACGGAGTGAGGATCAATTTGGTGCTTAAGAGTGACTTTTGGATGAGGAAATATTATATGATTTGAAGTGATAATAATAAATTAGTAATTAGAAAGTAAAAACCCTAGTATACGCAATTTAAGAAAAATCGGCTCGAACCGACGGGTACTGTTTGTTACCGGGTAAACACACCACTTGACCCATACTTTATTACCTTAATCTTCTCATTTTATTTCAGCTAATTAACCCTCAAAATATCTCATACACCAGCCACAATATTTGACCAAGAAAACAAGAGAAAAGAAAATATTTTGACTACCAATCAACTTGTGACACTTGTCACCTTTGACCCAAATCAATTCCTATCCTTTTAACCTTCTTTGAAGCTTCAATTGCACTTCATTTCAGTCTCTATTTCTGCCATATGAACCTTGAGAAAGAGAGGGAAAAGCCAAGAGAAAGAAATCATAATCCATCTTGAGTTTGGTCCACTTAAGTGAGAAAACAAGAAATCTAAACCGATTAATCAATAGTTTGAGAGCTTGGGAAGCTTAAGGAACCAGAAATTTCAAGAGGAGGTGAAGTATTACTCTTGCAAGCCCTTTTGTTGAGGTATAAGGTCTGACCCATGGCTTTGGTTCTTTTATTTTTGTTTAAGATGTTATATAGCTAATGTTTTGGTTAGATTAGTAGCTATACAAGTTGTTGTGATGGTTTTGGGGTGATGTATATGACTTTGGATTTGACTGATTTCCTTCTTATACTTGTTGTAGGAGTGGTACATGATGTATATAGGCTTGTATAAGAGGTTGTGGTAGTAATTGAATCAAGAAAATGAAGAGATTGCCCTTGAAATCCCAAATTTCCAGATTTCTGGAAAATATGACTTCCATTCTGTCCGGTTTTAGTGCTCCATGTTAGAGGCCGAATTAGGCTTAGTATAAAACATGAAAGTTGTAGATAATGGTATTTTATAGTTTTCTACAAAATTTCAGCTCAATCGGAGCAACGTAGCCTGTGAAAAGACCACAATACCCTCACTATTTTAGGATGTTTCCAGTGTTCCGTTTTAGTCAGTTCATCCAGTTTATTCACAAGGATCCGTGCTGATTTAGCCATTTACCAAAACATGAAAGTTTTCTTACTCTGTCTTAGCTTTTCAAAGCATCCAAGAACGCCTTAAACGGACCTTGGTAGCCTGAGATATGACCATTCTAGTACAGTGCAGTTAATTAGCTGTATAGTTGGAAGTTGGCTCTGTAATTTGGGAATTTGACCAGGTTACGCTGGAAATTGGACTAAGTGATCCTCATGAACATTGTAGCCCTATGTCTTAGCTTTGAAACAGCACAAATTTCATTCCAATTCGATAAGCGTAGCCTCGGATGTGTCCATTCCGCAAAAACCCATCAAATCTGTCTTATGATTAGCTTCATTTCCGCACTTGTTATTAGCTCGATTTCTATACTTGTATTGTCTTGAGGCTATGGAACGGCTATTGAAATGAATTTGTGTTGTGGGTAACCTTGGTTTGATTGAGAAAAAGAATGAAGCCATAAATGACTGGAAATAGGAAAAATACAAAGGGCATGCTGCCCAAATTTACGCTGGAGGGAATGAATTCTGGTTTCTAGGGTTTAAGTGGGGGTTTTTCTAATGGTGGCTCTTAAGCTTTTAATTAACTTTGATTGAGGGATATTGTGGCCTAATTGGATATATTTTATTGCTTATTAACCGTATGTGTGATTGGTAATATATTGTAGGTTGGAAATGAAGTATTTATGGGGAAATGTTGTCCGAACTTTGAGAATGTATAATTGCTTTGAGTTTGTGATTTAGGGCTTGGACTCGGGCAAGGTAATGATATATGATGGATGGTATCTGAGCCATGGAGGTGAGTGACCCTAAACTGTTTCTAAAGTACTTTTGAAATGTTTCTTGCATTATTTACTCGACTGCATATCATGTGTGCCGGCATGTGAGTCCATGAAATGCTTTGGCTTGAAATGAGTACTTAGGGAGTCTTGTGCTGAACACCAACGTCTCCTCCACTTGTCTATGTTCATGTTTATCTGGAGCTCAAGAAGGGGCTCCCTATTCCTGTTTACTGTACTGGATCATTTTGAGCGTTGGGTGTTTAAGTACAATGATTTCACTGGCTCACGAGAGCAAATTACGTACATTTGATTTTGGAATCATGACATCATCGAAAGTCATTATTGTGAAAGATATTTGATTACTGATTTTCTGGTTACTCACTGAGCTTTTAGCTCACCTCAAAACTATTTTATTCCCCTCCACAGGGCTCGTGGCCAAGGAAGGCTTGTAGTACTTATTCACGTGACTGGATGGCCTATATTTTGTACAGTTTAGATTTGAAATTCCTCCTGTGTAATAGCTAGTATCAAGGATCAGAGTGGCGCAGCGGAAGTGTGGACGCTTCGCTTATGATATGTAATTCTTGGAGAATTTGATGTAAAATTTGAGATTTATATTTCATTTTGTTTGAGGTTTGTAGTGAGTGAGTCCCGGCGAGAGCTGGCAGGCGACCCGCCGAACCCTCTGGTTCGCCTAAGGGGGAGGTGGGGCCGTCACAGGCCGCAACCCAAATCTCTACATTTATTGAAACTTTAGAGAAGGCACAAAGGGTTGAGAGTGCAAGATTGCAGGTTAGAGACTTTTACAATAAAAAGAGACATTTTTCTGGCTCTGCATCAGGGCAGACTGGTAAGAGTGCACAACCTTCCAAAATGGGAAGAGGAGCGGGAGGAACAAGGATTGCTGGAGCTTCTAGGGGAGCTCTGTCTAGAGGAGGTCGTGATGGCCCAACTCAAGTTAGGGGAGCGCTTTCTACTGGTTCGGCAGTGACCCCTCAGATTACTTGTGGATACTGTGGGAAACCCAATCACTCCGAGAATGACTGTTGGAGAAAGTCGGGGAAGTGCTTGTTTTGTGGTAGTGCCGAACATCAAGTCGCGGATTATCCGAAGGCACCAAAAACGGGAAGTAACACTCAGAGAGCAGAAAAGTCAACCTCTAAGCAGACCAGTGCTGGAGGAAGTCGACCGAAAGTGCCGGCTAGAGTTTATGCCCTAGACTATCAGCAGATTCCTGAGGCGACTGAAATGGTTGAAGGTACCATTCCAATATTTCATCGTTTAGCTAGGGTTTTAATTGATCCGGGTGCAACACATTTTTTTGTAAACCCTAACTTTATGAGTGGAATAGACCTGAAACCAATTAACTTACCGTATGACTTGGAAGTTGAAACACCTACTGGAGATCAAAGTTTAATCGCTAACCTGGTATAGAGAGATTGTGAAGTCTGTGTCAGGGAACGAAAACTATTGGCCGACCTGGTAGGTTTAGCAATTAAGGGATATGATATGATTTTAGGAATGGATTGGCTAACCCGTTATAGTGCCCAGTTGAATTGTAGGACAAAATTATAGAATTGTGTATTCCAGGGGAGACAACTCTGAAGCTGGATGTAAGGGGTAAATTGGCTTCATCTGCACTTATTTCAGGAATTCAGACTAGAAAATTATTAAGTAAAGGAGTTCAAGAGTATTTGGCTTTTCTTATTAACACCCCTAGTGATAAGGTGAATTTGGAGGATATGCCTGTAATGCAAGACTTTCCAGATGTTTTTTCTGAAGAGTTAGAGTCTCTACCTCCAGAATGGGAAATAACTTTTAAGATTGATGTAACTCCGGGAGTGACACCTATCTCTAAGACGCCATATCGGATGGCTCCAGTGGAATTGAAGGAGTTGAAATTGCAACTGCAAGACTTACTGGAAAGGGGTTTTATAAAAGAGAATGATTCTCCGTGGGGAGCCCCAGTTTTGTTCGTTAAGAAAAAGGATGGGAGTTTGAGACTATGTATTGACTATAGAGGCTTGAATGAGGTCACTATTAAGAATAAGTACCCTTTGCCCCACATTGATGAATTATTTGACCAATTGCAAGGGGCTGTAGTATTCTCGAAGTTGGATTTGAGACAGGGTTATTATCAGTTGAGGATTTTGGAGAAGGACATACCTAGGACTGCTTTTAACTCGAGATATGGGTATTTTGAATTTGCCGTGATGCCATTTGGGTTAACGAATGCACCAGTTGCTTTCATGGATCTAATGCATAGGGTTTTTAAACCTTATCTAGATCAATTTGTGGTGGTATTTATTGATGACATATTGGTGTATTCTAAAAATGTGAAAGATCACGAGAAGCATTTGAGAATTGTTTTGCAAACTTTGAGGGAACACCAATTATATGCTAAGTTTAGCAAGTGTGAATTCTGGTTAAAAGAAGTGACTTTCTTGGGACACATAATTTCTAAGGATGGGATTAAAGTGGATCTAGCTAAAGTTGAAAATGTTTTGAAATGGAAACGACCGGAAAACTCTACCGAGATTCGGAGTTTTATTGGATTAGCAGGGTATTACCGGAGATTTATCAAAAATTTTTCTAGAATTGCTGGACCAATGACCGAGCTGACTAAGAAAAGTGGAAAGTTTATTTGGAGTCCTAAGTGCGAAGAGAGTTTCCAGAAATTGAAAAGACGCTTAACCAAAGCCCCCGTATTAGCTCTATCCAATGGGAAGGATAGTTTTGTGGTTTACACAGATGCATCTAAGGAAGGTTTGGGGTGTGTTTTGTTGCAGAATGACAAGATGATAGCATATGCCTCTAGAAAATTGAAACCGCATGAGGGGAATTACCCGACCCATGACTTGGAATTGGCAGCGGTGATATTTGCTTTAAAGAAATGGAGACATTACTTATATGGAGTAACATTTGAAGTCTTTACTGATCACAAAAGTCTTAAGTACTTATTTTCACAGAAGGAACTGAATTTGAGGCAACGTAGATGGATGAAATTTCTGGAAGACTATGACTGTACGATTAAGTACCATCCAGGGAAAGCTAATGTAGTGGCTGATGCTTTGAGTCGTCAAGTACAGATGGCTGGATTGATGATTAAGGAATTCCAATTGTTGGAAGAAGTTAGTTATTGGAATTCTCGACTAGAACCGAGGAAAGTAATTTTGGAAAATATTGTATTGAATTTCACTTTGATGGAACGTATCAAGGAATCTCAAGGAAAGGACACTGAAGTGCAGAAGTGGTTGGAAAAAGGTTAAAAAGGGAGACAAGTTGGACTTTACCTTGGGATCGAATGGTGTATTGAGATTTCGGAATCGGGTAGTTGTGCCAAAGGATGAATGGCTCAAAAAGAAAATTTTAGAAGAGACACACCGATCAAAATTTATGGTACATCCAGAAGGGAATAAAATGTACCAAGACTTAAAGAGTCTGTATTGGTGGGAGAACATGAAGAAGGAGATTGCTCAATTTGTCCAAACATGCTTAATTTGTCAACAGGTTAAAGTCGAATATCAGAAACCATCGGGACTTTTGCAACCTCTAGAAATACCTGAGTGGAAATGGGAGAATATCACCATGGATTTTGTATCGGAATTACCAAGAACACAGAGATGCCATGATGCGATTTGGGTGATAGTGGATAGATTGACCAAATCGGCTCATTTTCTGCCGATTAACATGAAGTACCCATTGGAGAAGTTGGCCAAATTGTATTTGGATGAGATCATTAGATTACATGGAATCCCCGTCAGTATCGTGTTGGATAGAGATCCAAGATTTGTTTCGAGATTCTGGCAAAAGATGCAAAAAATGTTAGGGACTAAACTGAACTTTAGTACTACTTATCATCCCCAAACCGATGGACAATCTGAAAGGACAATTTAAACCCTTGAAGATATGTTGAGAACTTGTGTTCTGGATTTTGGGGAGAGTTGGAGTAAGTTTTTGACTTTAGTGGAATTCACCTATAACAACAGTTTCCACTCTTCTATTCAAATGGCTCCGTATGAAGCGCTTTATGGTCGAAAGTGTAGATCTCCAATTTGTTGGGAGGAAGTAGGTCAACGGAAGATCTTAGATTCAACCATAGTGTCATGGATTGAGAAAACTAATGAGAAGGTAAAGTTGGTACGCTAGAGGATCCAGGCTGCCCAGAGCCGTCAAAAGAGTTATGCCGATAATCGGAGAAAGGATTTAGAATTCGTGGTTGGAGATCTAGTGTTTCTCAAGATCACACCGTTGAAATCAAATTTGCTGTCTGGAAAGGGAAAGAAACTACAAACAAGGTTTGTAGGACCTTATAAGGTTATTCAGCGTGTGGGGAATATAGCATACAAATTGAAATTGCTGCCAAGTTTATCTCGAATTCATAATGTATTCCACGTGTCTATGTTTAAGAAGTACCATCCAAACCCTTCACATGTCTTACAACCAGAGAGTATTGAGATTGATGAGATCTTAACCTATGAAGAGAAACCGGTTATGTTTCTGGATAGGAAGGTGAAGGAATTGAGAAATAAACAGATACCATTAGTAAAAGTCCTCTGGAAGAACCATGGGTTGGAGGAAGTAACTTGAGAGGTTGAAGAAGCAATTCGAGAAAAGTATCCATTCGAGAAAAGTATCCAGGCCTGTTGACCAATCAAGGTAAATTTCGAGGACGAAATTTTCTTAAGGGGGAGAGGATGTGAGGACTCGTAAAAATTATTATTTTTTCGACTCCTATTTTGGTTTATTTAATTATTTATCTGAATATTTCCTCCGATTATTATTTTCTAACCTTATTAGACTTAAATACATGGAATTATGACTTCATTATATTTTCAAAGTGACTCGTATCAAAAATTAATTTTTAGAATCTCGATTAATGAAAATAGTGAAAAAGTGTTTGAAAATTTTAGCCAATTGGGAGTACAATAATCTCAGAAATTTGGAGACATGTACAATAGTACTAAAATAGGTAATTTTAGGTTTAAGTACTCAAGTGATAGTTAGTGGTACGATCATTATAAGAATTTCTCGAAGGTTTCACTCTATCGCGCTTAAAGTGGAGATACGCGTTTTCACACGCGCGATTTAATTGAGGGATTTTAGACCATTATTTTGAGACAATTAAGAGTGAATAATATTCATATGAATATAAGTATATTAGAGGTTTAGTGCACTAGTGAAATAAACTCGAGAGAAATCGAACACAAAACGCGCGCGTGTGAGAACCTCGAAAAAAATGATGACTACATACATATATACATCTAGGCATATTGCATTGGCATTCTTGATTATTAAATAAATTCTAGCTTTATTTCTACTTGTTCTTAACTAAGTACGTGAAAACAATTCTCAGGTTACAATTAATATAATTGTGCTAAAATATTAAATTACTTGGTTTTGTTAAGTTAAATTAACATCTCTTGAGGTAGATTATTTCATAGTCTTAAAATAAATCCTTTGAATTCCGATAGCTAATTCTACGTGTTAATAACGTTAAGTGTCAATGGGAATCTAGAACTAAGATAAAAACGACTTAGGCCAAAACCCCTTATAATCACACTTAGGACGTTGAATCTCGATAATTTAATTTTTACGAGACTAGTATGCTAGTAGGCTATCGAACTTCATTTGGGGTAAAATCTTGGAGTTAGGTTACGAATGAGGACTCAAGTGTATTTTATATTTTATTTTCATATATTATCAAAAGTATTGCATATATGATATAACCAATTAATTTACATGCTTAATTGACTTGGTATAAATTGAATATATAAAAATACCCTAAATTAGAGTAAGAAAATCCTTATAGGGATACACCAATTAATAAGGTGAAGTTTGTGGCAATATTTGAAGATGATATGATTCCAACTCCTTATCAAATAAATACTTTAATGTTAAAAGACCTTTATAGCCTCAATACTTGGAAAATTACCATGCAACCAGCTGCCTTTCTATTGTCTTGAAGCCGAGAGGGAAAAGAGAAATATAAGCCATTTTCTTTCTTCTTCACTCCAAAACTATCCTTGTCCGAGAGAGCAAGAGGAAGAGCATTTCTGGTTTCTTTGTGTTTCCCAGCTACAACCAAGAGAGTAAGGTAGAGAGTAAACCATTTTTCTCTTCTCATTTCCACACACAAAAGAGAGTTGAGAGTGAGGAAGAGATTGTGGCTTCTTGGTGTTCATACTAGCTGTATCGAGGGGAGAAAGAAGAGAAAACCTGGTGCGATCTCCTTGAGGAGCCGAGAGAGAGGAAGTAAGCTGTCTGCATTTTCCAGCTGATATTTTTGCAGAAAAAAAAGAGCTAAAACTCTGTAATAAACTCTTACTCAACTAATATGTACGATACTTAAGCTGCATGTTAAAATTTAGTAAGGAAAATGAGTTCTTAACCAAGGAAATTTCTGCATAGAAGATGAATAAGTTATTGGACAGAAAATTGAAGGAACCGAGAGCTGTTTGCTTGAGTTGCAGCCTGTTATCAGTATAAAATGAAAAATATTGTAAGAAATGCATGCAATATGTGTACCTTAGGTTCTTATAAGAGGTTTAGCTGTAGAACTTGTGAACGGTTGGAACTTTGAGCTGAAACTATTGAAAGAAACCTGCTGGAATTTGTTTTAGCTTCATCCGAGTCGGGGAAATGAAGAAGTTCCAGCTGTCCTTATGAATTTTGGTCCTGAAATTTTATATTAAGCTGTAATATATTGTATAATACATTGGTCTTAACATGCATGCAAGATTTAAGTCTAAAATGAGGAGTTTATTGGGGAATTTTCTTGTCTTAAAGGCTGACTGCTGCTAGAACTCATCCAACATGGCTGAGAGAGGAAGTAGGGTTTGGTTCAGCTTTTCTCTTCAAATTCTTGGCAGTAAATTTCATATTGCTGCTTAAAAACTCTGTAGTGTGATAATTACTCTCTGCGTGTTAAGTTGGGGGTGAGAAAAATGAAGAAATTGAGGGAAACAGTCTTGTACTTAACTGCCGAACTGCTGGAAGTTGCATTTAGCTGAGGACAGAATTAATTGTTGCTTTTGTTGGGATTATTTGCTCAAATTACATGTTATTTGTTTTAGTTTAGGTAGGACAGAGTGTATACTGAGTGTTGAGTGTTTTAACCAAGTAAAAGATGGAACTTTGTTGAAAACCTTGACGTAATGTTGCTGCAAATCTATTGGGATGGCCGAGAGAGGGAAAGAAAGAATTTTCTAGTTTTCCTCTATGAATTTTGGTTCCAAACATGTATATCGAGGTTCAATACATTACATGATACTTCAGTCTTAACATGCATGTTAGATTTAAGTGTGAAATGAAGAGTTCATTTGCCTTAATCCTTGAATATTGGATAGAAAATGATTTAATCTTAGTCTAAACATCTTACAAGACTTTAAACTTGGTATACATGTATATTTCATTGGTTTCTGTTGAAATTTGATGCTTAAAATCATGTTAAAATTGCTGGTATGAATGTCATACTTAAATATACGGATGGTTTGAATACAAGTCTTGTGGTTTTAAAAGAGAAAAAGGAGTTTTTCACAAGTGAAAAATGAGTTTCCAGATTTTCGGATTTCACTAACCAGTCTCAGTAAAATACTTATATCTTGGTGTAGGAAAATCCGATTGAGGTGCCGTCAGTGGTATTTGAAACTAGAATCATGGACCTTTGTTTTGTAAAAATTTCATATTTTTCCTCCATGTTTACTGCTGTCCGTGACTCCCCAAAGTAGGCTGTCCTGCTTGAATGTCCTGTTTCTTCAGGAAAATGAATTGTTGACTTGGAACGAATATTTGGCCTATTTGTGATTTGAACCTCTGAAAAGTGTCTTCTGGGATGTGATAGTACTAAAAATATATTTTACAACAGTATAATTTTCATAATTGTTTGATTTATGGAACTCGAGTTACGAATTTTTAAAGTTTACTGTCACTATTCATCTCCGTAGATTCCTGAAGCATAGAAATGAGCTTCTTGACTTTAAAACCTCAGACGGCTTACTTTCAACCTTTCACCTTGATTTTTCCACTACATCAAATATATCCTTATTGAATTTCTCTCGCTGATGTATCTCTCATTTCTTCAAGGTTTTACTCTTTTAACAATTTACCTTAATTAAAGCGGTCAAGACTTGTACTTAGCTTTTAGCCACCATTTCTGAATTTCCAAGTGAAGCTTACATGCTAAAATTGTCTTGTATGTGAATGACATTGAGCCAGTGAAAGGCTATTGTGGTAATCTGAGTTTAGATGTGTATCTAGCTAACTAAAATCTGAATTTCTAGAGTTATTGAAGAGTTAAGTTAGCCGTGACTTTCCTCTTTGTTTTGAGTTAAATTTCTGGTTGATTGTTGTAAGGAATGATTGTTTGTCGTCAAGAGCTAATGATTGATGAAGCTCTTGGTTATTTGAGTAATTTTACAAAAATGAGAACCTTGATGGAATTGTTTGATGCTTTGGACTTATTTTTGTTCAATGTTGATTAGAAATGAACCTGTTGAAACCTAGAGCTAATGATTGACGAAGCCCTAGTGAAATGGATGCTTGAAATCTGGTTTTAGCTATATTGGCAACTTGGAAGACAATGTGCAAATGAATTGGAATCGTAAAGTCCATTTTAATCTTTTGAATTCAAATACCCTTAAATCAATCCTTGTGGAAATATTTTGCCTTAATAGCAAGCTATATATATATATATATATATATATATATAGTATAGTACGTAATATTAAAATTTAAATATCAGGACTTTTAAAACTTTGCCGACTAGTTAATGCTTTTCTTTACTTAAACTAGTTTTATTACCTTTAGGGAATAATTGCATTAACTTCCAAACTTTAAAGTTTTTCATAAAATTATCCTTGACTAGTTGTTTTAGAGGAAATTTATTAAAAACACTAGATTTGAATAATTTCAAATAAAAGACATAGAAAACTTGTTCGGCAAGAAAACTTGTTTGAATTAATTTGGTTCTAGTTTACCCCTCTAGAAGGGAAATACCTTTAAAGAAACCACACGAAACATTTTATTCCTTTACTAGTCTTGATTCTAAGAGATTTATTGATTTGTTTCGAGGAATTAAACAAGTTTTATACAAGATAATCTTTGATATATTTAAATCAGGAGTTTGTTTAGTAAAACTTATGTCGCGCCCCATTTTTTTGATAAATAAATAAATGGTTTAAAAAAATGTATTTTTTGTGATTGGAAAATGAATTGTGATTTTAAAAGAAAAAATGGGTCTAAATGGGGGGTTGAGAATGCGACGATTTGACCCAAAATTATAGTTTAAAAAGGGTTTTTGAAATAAAAATTGGAGTCGCCACTTGGTAATGAGTTAAGGTGTACCAAGTCACCAAAAAAAATGAATTTTTAAAGAAAAAAATAGGAAAAAGTAGTAAGAAACCCCTTTTAAACGACTCCTAGTCCACGTAAACCAAAGAAAAAAGGTTCGGAAGTCACATTTGACAAAGGGGAAGGCAAGGATAAAATCCAATGCACCCCTTTGACTTAGCCAAGGCTAGTTGCATGATTTAATCAAAGATTTTCTTATTTTAACCAAAGAATTTATTACATTTGGATGCACTACATGAATGCAAACCCTAGACCTAGGGGTATTGGGGGAAATTTCTCTTCAAAGGTTGAGTGGTGCCAATCACATTAATTGTGAAGTCCAATAACGATCTTTTGAAGAAGTCACGAATAATGCGAGTGGGATGCAAATGAATGGAATGCATGTATGCAATGTGAGGATATGAGTTTGAAAAAGTAATAAAAGACAATAAATATGTAAATGAAAATGTGCACGTGAGTGGGCAAGGTACGGTATATGAAATGATAATATGAAGTGCATGTGTGCAAGTGATGATAAAAGGGTTCGTGTGCAAGTGAAGAAACATAAAGGTGCATGTGTGCAAAAATGGGAGGAAAAATGAAAGTGTGATGAGGGTATAAAATGGTAGAGTGGATTTAAAAAGTGCATGAGCCTAGGGAATTCATGCATATTGGGTACGGGGAGACCTAAATTGTGACTCAATTTGCCCTTTTATAGAGGGAATACAAGCGTGCTAAGACTTAGAAAAAGCCACACTCGTCTATATCCCATATTCAAGGGGACTTTCAAGCAAATGAACCCTATAACTAGAATGAAATGCAAAAATCCTAAAATGGAGGGAAAAGGGGTTCGAGGGGCATGCAAAATGATAAAACTAAAAAGAATGCATGACATGTAATGAACATGCAAACATGTACTAACGAGGGGCAATCCCTAAGGGTCTAGCCTTGGACTAGCCCATTCTATGAATTCCGACTAGCGTTGGACTAGTGGAGACGTACATTCATCCATCACATTCATTCAGGCTATGGAAAGCGAGTAGACATGCCAAACACTTATAAACACATAGCACATAACATTAAGCATGCTCAACTAGATGCAAGGTCCTAACAAAGCAAATTAACACGTAGCAACTAAGCATGCAAGACACATAAGACAATTAAAGCCCTAACTATTACATTTGCTAGCTAGGCACATGACTTCGATAGGTTTTCATTGAATGCTCCTCCAAGCCCCATCTATTACATTAGGGAGACCCTACTACAATCTAAAAGGGGGAAAAGGAATAAATAATTAAATCCCTAACTATTACAAGCCAAGAGGTGTACACATACCCCATAAAGAATAACTTAAATAAAAAGCAAAAGTAAATGACATAAATAAAAGAAATTAAAGAAAGGCTAGGAAAGCAAAGTAGACATGTATTTCTCACGTAGCACGTTGGTTCACATAGGAGAGACAAAAAAGATAAAAGAAGTTATACCTCCCTTGAGTTGAAGCTCTAACGTAGTGAAGTTACTAATGTACCCTCCAAAATAATAAAAGGGTCAAGGTACCACAAATAGTAAAGTATGACAAAGTCACCAAAGAAAAGGGTGGCTTGGGCTAAGACTATCAAAACAAAAAGGTAATAAGACAAATCGGAAACCATCAAACATTGAATGTTTCCTCACTTTGCAACTTAGAAATGATCAAATAATGTATGAATTCCAAACAAAGGTTGAACATTGATCAATTTTCTAAAATAGCAAAACGACTAAAGACTCAATAGCAATCATTGATCAACCAATCAAGATTACTTGAAAACATTTTTAGGAACTTTACAGGTCCAATGAGCAAGAAATGGTCAAGTAACCAATTTATTTCAGAAAAATTCAAGAAAATAGGCAACCACACACTCATTTAGACACCAAGTTTCACAATCCATGCATTAAGCATTACCTTAGCAAAACATGATAACCAATGAAAGCAAGCAAGCAATTGAATTGAAACATTAGTGCTGCCAAAGACTCAATTGTGAACACTAACCAAGCACTCAAGTCTAATTAAACATTTTTAAGAGCTTCAAGGGTCCAAGGGCAAAGAAAAAGTCAAGTAATGGCTCAAAATGCATTTTTAGGACCCAATTGCAAACATTAATCAATCATTCGAGTCCAATCGAAACATTCAAAAACTTCAAAGGTCCCAAAAAATAATAAAAGGCCAAATAACGATTCAAATTGCAATTACCTTAGGACCTAATGGCAAGAGATTGGAATGTATTTAGGCCACAATGCAACAAAAGGGGACTTGGGGGGTCAAAGTGCAATTTTTTGAAAAATTTGCATGCAAATGCCATGCAACCCACGTAGGAAGACAATTTCTGCAGCTGAAACCTTCTACAAACAACATGAATGTGCGCTGCATTTTACTTCCAAACTTGGATTTCATATTCGAAAAAGCACCAAATTTGATCAAGACCTTTCAACCAAACATCCAAAACTAATCTAAACCTCATGACATACAATTTCAAGATTCAAACAACCCAAAATATAGCAAGAAACTGATGCAAAATTCTGAAAAAAAAACATTCATGCAAAGACAGTTTAGCAACCTAAAATTCATTTTCCAGCCAAGTGTTCGACCATAGCTTAAATATGTCAGATTTTCAAACGTACAAACTCAACACCCAACCATCTATTTCCTCTCCCCAACACAAGATAAACATGAAGTGCAAACCTCAGCTAGTAACTAAGAAGAAGGAAACACGGCAGAGAAAAGAAAAAAAATGCAGCTGCTTTTCCTTGCTGCGTTTTTGAATGGAACACCTCTTAAATAACTTGGCAATTTCGGCAATTTCATACCATGAGTTTCCAACAAACTTTCAGATTCAAAATACATCAGAAATGATACATATTCATGCTAAACTCTGACCCAAACAAACCAGAAACAAGGCAAATGAACCAGAAACATCGAACAAAGACAACTACTAACTTTAGTGTTCTAGAGAAAAGAAAAGCTGTTGCGAATAGGGACCAAAGATACATCTTCCTATGACCATACAGAGATGCAATGAGGACGACTACTTAAACAGCTGAACGAACAATAGAAAAAGAAAAAGCAATGCAGACAACGTAATGAAAGAGATCAGGCATGCGTTTCTGCTGAAAGTTTTCTGCAACAAATGCAAACCTCCTCTCATTCAAACATCCCTTAATCATTTTAACCGAGACAAAAACTGGAATCATAGCAAACAAAAACAAAGCTTTCTTCCCACTTTATCATAAAATCTTGATGTTTATACCCCAGAAAATTAAACCGAAGGTAAATGACAAAGTTTTGCAATTTTCGGCAAGCTCTGCTGCATTGTTGAGTTTCTCAAATGCCATCCTATCATATCTAATGACCAAACCAACAAAACTTGGATTCAAACAACAAGATTACTCAGCATTCTTTCCATTTTTAACCACAAAATCCTACGTTTTAAACATGAAAATCCGAGAGCCAGAGGATACAAAAATCTGGACAGTGTTCGGTTACTCGGGTCTTCATGTTCAACTATCCGAAAAAGAAATTTCCACTCAATCAAAGAATAAAGCTGTAATCTTTTTAGAACAAACGTAGGGACTCTACCAAGGAAACAGCGATAGAACACAACAGAGAGCCTCAAGCATCCGTACTTCACAACTGAAACGTAAAGGCAGAAAAATAGCTTACAAAGCTTCTGCGGATGATGATGGTGAATTCGTGAACCTGAGAAAAGCTGCAATTCCTTGCTGATTCCTTTGATTCTTTCAGCCACCTTCCTTGTTTTCCTTTATTTTCGGCCCATTTGCTCCCTATCCTTCCTACTGCCCTGCCCCCCGAGAGCTCCTCCTTAGCCTTTCTGGTTTTTGTTTTCGATTTCTCTCCACCCGCCGTCCTAAGCTTCTCCAAACTATCTCTCAAAACCTAGCCCTTTTTTGCTTTCAGCCCTTACTCAGTCCCCCGGTTTCTTTCTTTTGCTCTTCCAAACCCTTTCTAAAACCTCTCTGTTTTCACTCTTCAAACCCTAGCCGTCATCCAGATTTCCTCTTCTCAGCCGCCCTCTTTTTTCTATCTTCTCCAGATTTGCTGCCGTTGCTCTCTTTTTTCCTCCCCCTTTGCGGCTGTCCACCCTTTTCTATTTATATCTGAACTTCCAAACCTAAAACAACTCATCATCTTTCCATATTTGCGGCCAAAGGAGCCGTCTCAAACTTTCCTTGCAAGCTGCAACAAAACGCAGCTTGCATGCCGCATTTTCTGTTTCTGTTTTTTTTAACTTAATAATTTAACAAAAATAATAGTAAAACTAAATAATAATAAAAAACAACAATTTTAATTACAATTACATCAAAATAAATAAACTAAAAATAATAAAGTTACCATTTTCAATTTTTCTTTTATTTTTCCATTTTCATCATTTTCTTTTTCCCCTTTTTTTTTTCAAAAATAAATTAACAAAAATAAACAAAATGCCAAAAGATTGAATTTAAGAGAAATGAACGTATTTTGTGAACCATTTCCTTTTTTCCTTTTTCTTTCATTTTCATTCATTTTCCAAGAAATTCTATGCTAAAAACTTAAAAAAAATAAAAATAAAAACTAGAGACTAAAAACTAAAAATCGAATAAAATTAACACAATAAAACAGTAAATGAAATTACACCAAAATTTGGTGTCTACAACTTATAGTTTTTAAAACTTGGATTTCTAGGGTTTAACGAGGACGTGGACTTTGATTCCCAGCTTGACTTTTGAGCTTCACTTTTGGTGAGTGTCCGTGCTTGTTCTATGACTAAAGTGTTAAAGTGCTTTCTTGACGTGTTATGTGATAACTGGAAAGTGGTTTTCCTGAACCATCGAAGTGGCAGTGTGTACTTTATCGCACTAGCCTTTCGAGTGGTGGCTTGCTTGAAATGTTTTCTTGAATATCTTGCAATTGTTGACTGGAGCATGGACTCGTCAACTAATCTACCAGGCAGGGGATCCTGACATGGTAACCACTCGTGTTGGACGCAACGTCGTTGGGTGAATCCCTCGACCAGTCTATACTAACCTCGTGTTGGACGCAACGTCGTTGGGTGAATCTCTCGACCAGTCCCTAAGGTATACTCGAGTATTACCACTCTCTTGTTTGGCGTTCGGGCCCGGTAGGGGGAGCAAGTTGGTTGGAGCATGTTAAGGAAAAAAATAATGAATCTACATGGACTTTAGATAGTGAGAGTTGACGGAGGGTCAACTACGGTTCATTTCGATCAAGTGCGGGGAAAAATGGCTCCTGAGAGCCCCTGTATCCTACCCTATGCTGTTATACGCTTTCCTACTTGTGAATTTAAGTTTGGAATTATTATTTGCTATTTGTTTATATGATTGCATGTTTTGGGCACCACTGAGTTTTAGCTCACCACACGATATTTGTTTTCCTTAACAGGTTTCGGCATTCGGATGTTTTGAAGTCTGCTTTTAGCTGTTGTAAATGTTGTTTCGAATCATTTTTGTATCTTTTGTTTTGGGTTGTCACTTGAAGCTGGAAAAGTGCAAACCCTAAGTTTTGGCTTGTATGAATTTATTTGAGCTTTATGAGTTTACTGTGTGGTTTGTAATGTATTTGTAGTTTTGCGTTGTACTAGCCGGAGATGTATTTAAGAGTGAACGTTTGGATGTTCAATGGTAATGTTATCTCTGAAGTTAATGTGTTATAGTATTTCAGTCGTTTAAAGGTTTGGTATGTTCGGATAAAGAACTGGTGTTTTGGTTTTAAGTTATACGTGGATATTTGGTCGGTTTGCTTGCGTGAGTCCTGGCGAGAGTTAGGCAGGCGACCCGCCAACCCTTTGGTTCGCCTTAGGGAGAAGTGGGGCCGTCACAGCGCGTATACGCGGGGAGGAGAGTTGACTTTTGCACCAACTTGGGCCACACATTGAAGCTTCTCAAGGAAGCTACATTTTTTATCAACTCTCTCTCTCTTCCTCACAAGAACAGCCGGCCATCAAGCTGCAAAAGCAACACCCAAGTTCTTCATTTTTCATCCTCATTTCTTCAACAAAACACCATCAAATGCCACCAAAATTTAACCATACTTAGCTTAACACTTGGAGAGTTCATCTAGCTACAAAAGAAGGGAGCTTTCCATGGTTTTCTTGGACCAAGAGAGGACCAAAATTTCTGCTTAGCTCATCAACCAAAGTAAGTAATGATCAAACCTTCTAGTTTTGATTTATGGAAGTTCTAGTACACCTTTAAGCTCTTGTATTCATGTGGGTGGCTTGTTATTGTTGGAAAATTTGGAAGGTGGGCTCTATGAACTCCCACTCTTGGATTGATGGCTGATGTGATGCTTGATGAGGGATTTAATGTTGGTTTAGTGCTCAAATTGGTAGATTAATGGTGCATAGCTAGTATAAACTTCAAGGATTGCATGGCTAAAAAGTTTCCAATTCTGCCCTTGTTTTGATCGATCCCCTTTTTACGAAATTCTGAGGGTTTGATGGCTTGTATATGATGTTTATATATTGTATAGATGGTGTATAAAGTTTTATCGAAAAATATTGAGGGTTGGTTGGTCAAATGGATTAATCTTGCAAAGCTAGTAAACCTGAAAAATTTTCCCGTAACGCTCAGACAGCCTTCTTGTTTCATCCATAACTCTGTGCTCCGATGTTGAAATCAATTACCATTGGTGGCACTTGAAACTAGACATTCCCAGCTTTCCAACGGTATAAAATGCAACCCCTAATTCCACCAGAGTATTCCGTACCAACCATTTTAAGATGACTGTCCTGTTTCTCTGTTTTCCTGGAACGAAGTACAGAGGCTGCAACTTGAGGCTCGAATTTGAGCTAGTTGGGTGTTGAGTTTCAAAACAATTTCTTCTGTAAAATTATAGTTTTATGAGTGATTGGTGATCAAAATACGAAACCTGCCCTGTTCTTGAAAACCCTAAATTTTGGGCAAAAATTGATGCTAGACTTGGTGTGGACTTGCCAATTGAATTTCTTGGAGTTAAATCACTTACCAAATGTACCATGAATATTCCTCAGGTTTTTCCTACACAAATGAACCATGTTTGAGGGATTTTTCTTGACCAAATGTTTGGAATGGAAAACCAAAAAAGCTCAATTCAGTTCTACCTTAGGATTTTTGAAACTTTGGTTGTTTAGTTGACTACCTTCCCGAAGGTATTGTTCCATGAAATTTGATAGAGGGATACCCTTTATATAGGAGTACTATACTACCGAATTTGGTACCAATCCGAGTCCATTTCGCTGCTTGACTAAATTACCAAAGTTCAAGACTTGATATTGGAAAACCCTTGTTTAACAAGGAAATTTGGGTAACTTTGAGCTACCATATCTTGGTGCTCACAACTCCGTTTCTTGTTCTATTTTTTTTGTTATAAACTTGGAATACAACAATATTCGAGTTGCAAATTTCAAAGGTTAGTTTCAATCAAGTGAATTTTGCCAAATTTTCAAAGTTGGCAAAAAACCAACATAAATCTGCCTTATGAACCAAAACAGCGACTTTGAGCTCATTTTTGAATGTTTTTCATTTGGAATCTTAGAAAAGTGTATTCTAGAAAATTTTAGTACATTAAAAGATGTTTCCAACGGTACCAAATTTATCAATTTTTGAAAATCGAAAAGTGAGTTATGATTTTTCAAAGATTATACCAAAAATAAAAAATTCTGAACATTTGAAATGAAATCCGTGCGGGAAGCATTTTGCTGGAATCCGGCCTTGAATCCGGCCAGTTTCTGGCCAGATAGTCTGCCAATTACTGTTGGGATTTGAAAAAAATTGAGAATGGCTACTGCCTCCAATCTGGTTTGAAAAAAATTGAGGATGGCTACTGCCTCTAATCCGCCAAGAATCCGGCCAGATTCCGGCCGGATTGTGACGTGGCCAGTTCACTTTCGACTTCGGTCGTTCGTTTCGAGAATTATTCGCACGTACTCGTTCCCATCCAATGATTTTAAGGATAGAAAATCCATTTTTTTTACTCGAGTCTTATAACTCGTTCGAGTTTCGATATAAAAAAAATGAAGAACTCGATTTCGATTTTCAAAGGAACTTAAACTCGATTTTCGAGGTACTTTCTGGACTGTGTTAGTGTGCAACTCTCCTCATTGTTTGGGGATTGTTAGTAATAGTCTATTGTTAATTGCTCAGGCACCCAAGAGAAACTTCAAGAGGATCCCTCGGTGGACGCTTGAATTTCGAGTGCCCTTTTCTTCTCGTTTTACTTGGTGAGTGTCAAGTGTGTGTTACTTGAACTACTATGAACCAGATACATATTTACTTGTTATTAATACTTGAGATTTCAAAATTCGAGACGGGGGTGTACTTTATTGCACCCGTTCTCGCTTGAAATAAATGACTCGCACTTGAAATACTCGAATGTCTCAATTGCTTGCACATGTTACTTGCTTGCTTGACTTGAAATAGTATGCTATGGCTGCATACGTTGTTGGAGTGAATCTCCTCGACACTCGAACATGCTTGGGGGACGCCCACATCTCATTGGCGAACCTTGGACTCGAGTTGGCATGGGTTTGGTCGGGCTCCTTGGTAAACCATGGGAAAAAAAATTGAAAAGCTTGATCTAGTGAGAGATCTTGCTTGGCATACTCGAGTAGTATTGCCTTAAATAAATGACAGGTGGGCCCGAAACAAGGGTATGTAAGGTGAAAGGGGACAGGTTAAGTGGAGTTCTACGGACTAAACCTACCCGATTGACGGAGTGTCAACTCGTGGAGGTTATTGATCGTGCAAGTGGAACATAGCTCCTGAGAGCTCCAGTATCCTTGAATTGTTTACGGTTACTTTCCTCGTAAATTGTTAATCATGAATATATTATTGCTCGACTTGTCAATTTGGGAATGTTACTTGAACAATGTGCTTGCATGTGTGTTCTTGGCCTCACGAGCGTTTTGCTCACCCTGTAGATTTGTTTTCCTTAACAGGATTGGGTATGGAATGAGACTCGGAGGAAATTTCCATTTTTAGTACTTTTGTGGACTTTTGTAATAGGGTTCCAATTCTATTGACTAAACATTTTGGATACTGTATATATTTGGGATGTATTTGGAAACCCGCTATATGGATTTGGTAATTGTTAAATATTGTTAAGCTTGAACGCTTCCACACTAATTGCATTTATATTATCTAGATGTAATGTCTAGTACCGTTATAAGCTTGAACGTAATTTGCTTGAGTCCTGGCGAGAGTTGGGCAGGCGTCCCGCGGATACCCTTTGGTTTGCCTTAGGGAGAAGTGGGGTGTCACAAAGCGTAAATAGAGTACTAAGTCATCATTGCTAACATTCATTCGTTCCATGGACTAAAGTGAATCATCAAGTTATTTCGTACCCCAAACAATGACTAACTCACATCATGATCAGACACCAATGTATTCAACATATATCTTTAAACCGTACTCCTATACTATCTATATCCTCAACGCCATTCTCCGATTTCCATTTCTCACACAAGTCTAAGGCAATATAGGTATAAAAGGGCAAGAATCACGTAATCATAGATGCAATACTAGTCAATCATAATCCAATGTACAATTATCAGATTTCACAAGATTGATGCATATGATCACAATAGGTACAAGTAAACATATAACAAGTCCAAATATATCAGAAATTAAGCAAGTCTGCAGTGCTAGCACAATACACATTCAAGACAGCATCAAATTTCAAATTGAACCACCATCGATAGAAACCCTAACCAGCGATTTGCTCACCTAGGCCATGACAATCTCCAATCTCTTCAATTTGTTCAGCCTTAGATCTAGCACTCAGATCTTTTATGTCCTAACCTTCGCCATTACACTTTATCAAACTTTAGCCTCTCCATTTTATCTCTTAGCTGTCTTTCCCTTTAGTCAATGCTGTTATGGAACTTCTAGAATTATCCACGAAATCATTAGTACACTCTTGCTCCTCGATCACACTAACTTCAGGCTCTTGGGTGCGATCACTCTACATCTTCAAAACTCCCTTAGTTCTTACATCTGAAGATAGGCTCTCTCCTTGAAAATAAAAAATTTCATATTCAAATCTCGGATAAGCTTTTCGAAAATGTAAGAAGAGCAATCAAAGTAACAAAATCTCATCAAGTCTAGGATTTACATTACCAGAGCCCAAGTTCGAAATTCTTCCAAAAACTCAGGATTTCTTGTTCAAAACATAGGCAAATTCAGGTGCGAGAATATATTAGTGTACAATCAAGAATTGGAAGACTTGGTTAGAAAACTTCAACCTCTTTCTTGAGTCCAGCATATATAAAAATCCAACAAGACTCATCAATTGCTCACAAATTTCTAGTTTTAAAAATAAAGTGGAATTCACATACTTGTCAAGATTGGTATGTTATAAGGTACTTGGAGCACATAGGTGTTATTTTCAACCATCGTTTGAAAATAAAACTAATACATCTTAGTATTTTTTAGATTCCAAAGTGAAAATTTTTCAGTAGGTAAATAGGTGGAAAATGTATTTTATTCCTTTGAAAACTCTTTTTTTTGGTCAAAATCATCATATGTGGAATTAACTAGCAAATCTCGGTTTCTTATCTCCTATAGTTAATACCAATATTTGCAACGATTCCTTCCATTCCTACAAGTACAAAGATAATTCGAATCTCATTCATTCTTTCACTACTAATCTCTCACATAATGTTTCCTTTCGATATAACACCACATAATTCCTCTGTTTTGTTTCCACCAATCCCATATAAGAAACTCTCGAGTAACAATTCTCTTTAACCACTAGGATACAGTAGGTTCTCCAGTTCATGTAATATTAAAGTTAATCCCATAGTTTGGCATCCTAAACTTCAAGCCTAGGACATACTACAAAGATCTGAAACCTATAGCTCTGATATCACCTGTGACAGCCCCACCTTCCCCTAGTGTGAATCAAAGGGTTCGGCAGGCTGCCTGCCCAACTCACGCTAGGACTCACTTATACGATCGAATAAAATACTTCCAAAGTACTTAAAATAACAATTCCACAACTTATAACATAATTAAGTTCAACTTACAACTCAACTAACAAAATACGATTCAACGTACTTAAGATAAAATCCGAGTTCGTCTTACAAGTTTCCAAAATATCGAATTCAAAGTTTAACAACTCAAAACAAGATACAAAAGAAACAGGGTCATACCCTAATGGACAGCGGCTTCACTCGGGTTCTCAATTCCTGTTAAGGAAAACAAATTTGATGGAATGAGTTAACATCCAGTGAGTTCCAAAAGGCATACAGTCACATAGAGCAGTTCAAATTACACTTCAAATTCACAATTCAAAACAAGTAAATAAAGCGATTAACAATATCAATGGGGTAGGATACGGGCGGCTCTCAGGATCCAATTTCCATGAATCTTGATCTTATTTCATGTAATCGACACACCATCGACTTTCAAGGTTTATCACTATATAGAACTCTACTTACTTCATTCTCCTTCCAACGACTCCTCCTACCGGGCCCGAAATCCAAAACACTTAAAATGGGTATTGCTTGAACATACTATAGTTTTCACTTCAAAAGAGACAAGTCTAAACGCCAAGTCCAGTGAATATGAAACACTCTCCTATGGCTCGTCAAATCTTCTCGACCAAGTCCTATGACTGGCTCGAATTGACAGATGTGACGCCCCCACTTCTCCCTAAGGCGAATCAAAGGGTATCTGCGGGACGCCTGCCTAGCTCTCGTCAGGACTCAC
Organism: Coffea canephora; assembly: GCA_036785865.1. Lineage (NCBI taxonomy): Eukaryota > Viridiplantae > Streptophyta > Magnoliopsida > Gentianales > Rubiaceae > Coffea > Coffea canephora. The sequence goes on from CM071922.1 coordinate 23,601,262, forward strand.
TACAATCCATAATTCAAAAGTTCGGAATACATCAAATAATTTCAATACATAATTAAAGTATTCCAAAATATCTCACACTTACAATTAGTTAGCTTTCAAGCTTAAATACAACCCAACGGAATATGTACTATAGCCATTCGCTATAATACAACTTAGTTTTCAAAAGAAAACAATCTAGTACTATTCATGAGCACTTGTGAGAACCTTAGAATTTTCATATTTTCTTAGCCTATTGTTTATTCTCATTTTCCCTCTTAAATGAAAATTTGTTAACTAATTGTTTTAAACAAAGGAAGGTTTTGTTCTTATGTGTATTTGTGTGTGAGATATGTATTTATGTGTGCGTGTTGGAAGTGTGGGTGAGCGCGGCAATCGAATCCGGAAAAAAGGAAAAAATTTGCGAAAAGACTGAAGGGCCGAATCCGGCCAGTTCTTGGCTGGATTGTTGTGGAGTTTTGAAAAAAATTGATTTCGTCTCTGGCCTGAATCCGACCGAAAATCTGGCCGGATTGTGACGTGTCACAGTCGGTCACTAGCTTTGACCGATTGTTTCCTTCCTTTTTAGCTCACTTTTGGCCCAAAATATCTTCATTTCTTCCTTATCCCTGCTGTGAGCCTTGAGAGAAAGAAAGAAAGCTCTCCAAATTTTAGTTTCAATTTTCTCTTAGATCTTGAGATTTCACCGTTGGATTTTCGAGTTACTCCGTACAAGTGCTAGCTAAGGAGGGTTGAAGGTGATAGTGGAGTTATTTTTTGAGGGGAAGCCTTAAGTTTCTACCTTTCTTGAACTCATAAGGTGAGTTGTTAAGAAACCCCTTTTATTCTAAAATTGGTTGATTAGGGGTTTGTAAGGGTTGATTATGCTATATTGTGGGTGATTTCATGGTTTTAAGTCAAGTTGGTTCAATTTCTGATTTATGGGGTATTTTTCTGATTTTACATTAAAAGCATGGATTGGTCTTGGATTGATGGATTAAAATGGTGTTAATTGAAGCTTTTATGCGTTAATTGGGATCGTTTGCGGAAAATTTCCGCTTGTGGTGTGAATTTCCGATTCTAGGGTTTTGAATTTGGGGGTTTTCTTATAGTTGGCTCTTAAGTTTCTAATTGGCTTGGATTGAAGGGTAATGTGGCCTAATTGAGTATGTTTTATTGCTTGCTAATTGTATATGTGATAATGGTTAATTGCTATAAGCAATGGGTTTTTGATTGTAGGGTGAAAGTGAAGAAAATTAGGAGAAATGCTGTCCGTTTCTTTTCCTGTCATGAGAATGAGTTAAAATGGTTTTGGAAATGTGTTTTGTGTCAAGTTGAACGTATTTCATTAAAAATTTCATCGATTCGCTCGAGTGGTGTACGAGGGCTAAGTTTCTATTTGAACTTGTATATTTTCGTTTGGCAAATACCATGACCGTTTTCCCATTTTAAAACACGATACCTCTTTAATTTAAAACTCCAAATGTTACTTACGCCTTACCAAAATATAAAGGTATGAGTTAGGGTTTTCCCGGCCACACGTGAACTATTTCAAGTAAGATTTTAAGTGTGAAGTTAAGGTATTTTTGTCCTCCTTTTCCATATGATTTTCATTAAGACCTTTGCTACATAACCTCTACTTGAATATATCTTGACTTTTAGCCATACAAATGATTCAGAAAGAATATTTCCTTAGCCTATCTATTTGGATTTTGATTTGTCCTTGGTCAAATGTTTTCTGTTGGAATTTTATAACCCTTTTGAGTTTGGTTTCGTGGTTGGTCCATGAAACCCTAGTTATTTCCGACCACAGGTCCAAATACTCTCTTTTCACTCACAAAGTCATCTTTTACGTACTACTCGGCGTTAGTTGGTTTTTCTTCATTTTCATCTATTTTTTGCTAGATGAATTGTAATATGTTCTTTGTTTACTCTTAGGTTTTCTCGGTGATTAAGGATAATACCCGGAAGGATATTTTGCACATTATTTTGCGTAAATAGGTGAGTGTTCCTTGGTTTGCTATATTTCTCTTGCCTTCATGACTTGTGCTATTGTTGGATAACGTGTTAAGTGCTTTCAAGGATTTTCAAAACGAGTTTTCTAGGCGAGTGTGTATTTTATCGCACTCGACCTAAATGAATGTGAAATTTTTAATGATATAACGATTGAAACGTTAGTTGTGCATGATGTAAGCCTTTTGGTTGAACTGGGCCCTACCCTTCGTTACCAATCGACTCGAGCTAGAAGCGAACTCGGTCGGGCGATATGGTGACCCTGGGTGAATTTTGTATACTCGAGTATTACCTTGTATTTTGGTGGAGCCTGGCCAACGTCCAGGAGGGGGTGAATGAAATGAAAGAACGAACGAGGGCTTTTACTTACAAAAAAATGTATTTTCAAATGATTGGAGGAATAAGGGGAAATGTCAGGAGAACGAATGAATGAACGAATGAATGGCTCCCTGTGAGCCCGTATCCTTTTAATGAATGTGTTACTATCGCTTTCCATTGTAAATGTTTCTTGAATTATTGATACTCTATGTTAATGTATTGGATTGATTGTTTGATTATGTGTTCGGAACCTCACTGAGCTTTTAGCTCATCCCTTTAGTTTTGTTTTCCTTAACAGGGGAAGGCGAGCAAGGACGAGAGCCCTGTATAGACTAGCTTGGTCTAGCTCTCGATTTTTTTTTTGTAATGGTTCTTGCCCTAGTGCTTGGCATGGGCTGGTTGTATGGTGAATTGAGAACCTCTATATATTCGACAGTTGTACTCCCTTTTGAGATAGCGATGTATATATGTTTTGCTTTAAGTTTTGGATCGTTGTTATGTTTATTCTTATGGGTTTGTTCTGGTTTTGATTGAGAATTGAAGTGAACGACTGAGTTCCGGCGAGAGTTGGGCAGGCAGTCTGCCGAACCCTTTGGTTCGTCTTAGGGGGAGGTGGGGCTGTCACAACACTCTTGGTTTCGAACCCTGTTAAGAAAAACAAAAATGTGGAATGAGCTACACAGCCCAGTGAGGTTCCAAGACATTCTTGCAGTTCTAATAAATCAAAGAATTTGAGCATACCACATGTATGGTTCAAGGTTGCATATTGGGCACCTTAACATGAGATAGTTATGATTGTATGAGTAACTTGAGCATAACATAAGCATGGTTCAAGGTTGCACCTTGGCACATTAGCATGATACATTTATCATTATGTAAAATAAACACACATTGAAGGATACGGTGTTCCAGTGGAACCATTTCGGTCAACTGCACCTTATAACTTCAGAATCCCCTCAGTTTGTCGGCCATCACCTTATCCGTCTAGTGGTAGTACTCGAATATACCGAAACGGTGGTCCAGGGTTCCAACCTACCCGACCGAGCCCAGTCCTGGTTCGAGTAGGTTAGTAACCAAGGGCAGGGCCCAGTTCAGCTTAGAGTTTACTACATGCACAAGTAATCAAGTAAATTGGTGAACGGTAAAAATTTATCCTTTTTGTAGGTCGAGTGAGATAAAGTACACACTCACCTTAAAATGGTAGACAATTTCATATGAGCAATTATTAATAACATTTAACACATAAACACGTAAGTAATATGCGGTAATTTCATATGAACATGTAATTTACGATAATCAAGTAAGCAGGTAATCAAGTAGGTTGGTAAACGGTAAGTAATTATGGTTAACGGTAAGTAATTACGGTTAATTGGCAGATATTTGCCATTTTAATAGGCCGCCATTGGCCATTTCCCACGTTTACCACTTAAGAGTCGAGGAGATTCACTCCAACCGACTTATGCATCTATAGTATAATTATTCATTGGAACACTTCACGTAAATATGCATTTCAAGTATTTCATGTCGAATAATTTAAGTACATTTTACTTAAATGAGAACGAGTGCGGTAAGGTACACACTCGACTCAAAATGGTGGAAAAGTCCATAGAAACAATTATTGGTAGCATTTAACAATTAAACACATAATGACCATGGAGTAACATGTCATAAAACTATTCGAATCACGTATTCCTATATGAAACACTCACCAACCAAAATAAGTGAGTAAAGAAAGTCGTCAATGATCCACTTCAGGATTCTCTTCGAGACCTTCTTGATCGCCTGAAGAAAAGTGACTAATAATCACCCTCACAATTTCACAAATTCCTTATCAAACAAGAAAGAATGTATACTTGCTTTAGAATTCAAGTTAATGTCTTCATAAGGGTTTTATTTTATCGAAATTTAAGATTCAAAAGTGTGGATTTTAAAGTTACTGAGGAAACTCATATCCTCTACGAAATCGGGTTCAAAATGATAGATTAATATCAAGATAAGAAGTCAAGTTTCCAAAATTTCATTTTCTAAGAAATCGGCAAATTTCAGCTTTGTGCGTCAAATTCAGAAAAATCATATCTTGCACTCAGTAGGTTGAAAAATGGAAAGTCTTATACCATTGGAATCTTGTTTCAAAGTACTAAAAATTCCTGGAAGACACTTTTCTAGATTCAATTCGGACAACAGTCATTTTTCAGCTCAAAGAGGCTGATCTGAACAGGCAAGACAGTTTTAGTCATGTTTCTCGGCAAACTTTGAAAATTTGGCAAAATTCACAAGAAGTGAACTGGCCTCCGAAATTTGTACCTCAATTAGAATTCCAATCAAGGTTTAAAACACAATAAATGGAACTGAAATCAGAGTTTTGAGTGTCAAAATATAGCAGCTCAAAGTTGGTCGCAATTTATAAACTATTCTGCTATTTTCTAGGTTTGAAAGGTTATTTTTGAAGTATCATTTGGCCATCGATTTGCCATTGGAAAGATACCAAACTTGATATATTGAGTCTTCCATGTGTGAACAACATTTCTACAAAATTTCATGCAAACACTCCCAAGGAAAGGTAGTTAACAATATGACTGAAGTTTGTGAAATTTTCAAAGCAAATCTGCCAACTCAAGCTTCTCTTTCCTTTTCAAACACTTTGTACCATGAAATCAGTCCAATTTAGTTCATTTGTGAAACCAGTGTTCTATAAACATTTGATAAGTACTTGACAAACAATGGACAGCAAGAATTTCAAAACAAAACCTCCCACATCAAGCTAAACCTATCGGCCAGCATGAAGGAAGGGATTTTTTCCAGATTTCCAGCTTTATCACATTTTCAAAATCAGGCCATAACTCACTCTCTATAAGTCCAAAATTGGAAATTTTGGTACCATTGGAAACTACTTTCAAAGTACTAAAAGTTCCAAGAAAACACTTTTCCATGATTCCAATTGGAAGGCATTCAGAATTTGGCTCAAAGTGGCTGTTTTGAAATGCCAAGACAGATTTGGGTTGTTTTTCGGCAAAGTTTGAAAATTTGGCAAAATTCGTACAACGTGAACTAGCCTCTGAAATTTGGAACTCAAATAGAATTACAATCAAAGTTTTCAACTCAACAAGTGGAACATGAATTGGGATTTTGAGCACCAAGATATGGTAGCTCAAAATTGCAGCAAAAGTGAAATTGTTAAGCAAATTCCAGGTTTAAATCACGTACTTCGGGACTTTGTTTGAACTTCGAAATGGACTCGAAATAGCACCAAATTTCGTATGATTATACTACCATATAAGGGCTATTTCTCTATCAAATTTCATAGAAAAATATGTACGGGAAGCCGGTTAACAAAATCATTAAAACTCCAAAAACTCCCAAGACAAAACTGCCTTGGTGTTCCATTTTTCGTTTTCAAAATGTTTGGCCAACAAAATGCCTCAAACACGGTCCATTTGTGTAGATAATGTCTAAGAAATATCTAAGATATATTTGGTAGGTGGTTAACACCAAGAATTTCGAAACAACAAGTCCCAATTAAAATTTAGGCATCCAACTAGCCAAAAGGGTTTCAAATCATTGAGTCAGTTTTGGATTTCGGCCACACCTCACTCAATTCAACTTGGAATTGAGCGTGGTCAGTGGCGTTGAAAACTAGATTCAGAAAACTATAATTTCTTACAAGAAATAGTTTTCAAAATCTATCCACAGCTAGCACTCGAACTGGCCACTAGATTAAACAACACTCGAATGTTCAGTTTTAGTGTAGCCTGCGTTATGGCCAAAACACTCGCTTCTGTTCTAAACTTGGAATTTTGTTGTGTTTCTTGATTTCATTTTTGACCATGCTCAGTTCACCTCTATAACGTGTGAAATGGGTATTGAGGCCTTCATAAGATTCGTAGATTTCTGTTTTAATTTCAAAATGGTATAAAATGCGTCCAAATCCAAGTTCTGTATCTCTAGTTATACCCAAAACAAAATAGGGTGTCAGAACTGCCGTTGAAGTTGGCCAGTTCTGACAGGAATTTTGGACCCATTTTTCCCTATGCTCCATACTGATTCAGCTTTTGGTCAAAACACAAAAGTTATAGCCTTATAAATAAGCTTTCTAACACCTCTAGAATTTCTTGATTCCGATCTCTGAGTCGTGAGTTATGGTCTTTCAAACAGGGTCTGTTTGGTAACCCGAAATGAAATGACTAGAACTGTTTTGTGCATTTTTGTCCTAGTTCCATTGAGATCTGGCTTGAGGTGTTTTCATGAAAGTTGTAGCCCTTCTTCTTAGCTTCGTAACAGTACCTAATACACTTTGATCCGATAACCGTAGTCTGAAATTTGATCAAAACAGTTCTAGGTGCCAAATCTGCCATTTCCGTTTGCCGGCCGATTCCGTTTTCGTTTGCCGTTTCCGCACTTGCATGTGCCGATTTTGCCATTTTGCTTGATTTATGCATTCTAGTAACCATTTGTGGAATAATGTGGTACAATCTTTTATTTCAGACGGTGGTGAATTAGACGGAGCCAGTGGGGCCTACTAGCTATTACACGTGATGTGATTTCCGCTCTGTTACCATACTTTCTTTTTGAGTAAGTACTCAGGTCGTTTGTTTGTATACGTTGCTTATGTGTCTTGAGATGAATGTAAGGGTGCTTAGGCAAGGGTGTACTTTATCACACTCGACCTAAACCCTAATTTGCACCTGTGCTCCTTTATGAGATGTGTATACATGAATTATTTTGGTGTTGAACCCCTTGAGCTTGTAGTTCGGGGTGACTTTTGTGAGGCCCGATCTCAAGACCTAGATGGACTATTCGAGCCGACCGGGGCTTGGTCGAAGCTAGTCCAATCTAGTCTTGAGGTCACCAAGTTTGTAGGTTCAAGTTGTGAACCAAGTTTGTGAACTGAGCTTGCGAAGCAAGTTCAATTTCGTTTCGTTCGCTCGAACAATTTTGTGAGGTGACTGGCCAGTGAGGGTGATAAGGTGTTGGGTGGGAGTACAAGTGGAGTTCTACGGACCTTATTTGTGGTCGACGGAGTGTCGATAGGAGGTCACACATGGAACATGACGTGGCTTTGGAGCCAACCTGTATCCTTACTTGTGTTGTTATTTATATATTTTTGATTTGACATTTTTGTGACGTAATTGTTTATTTTAATGTGAAATTTATGATTTTACCCCTATTTACTTATTAAGCATATAGCTTACCCCTTTCCCTTTGTTTTCCTTAACAGGGATCGATGCGGGGAACTTTTGGCACTATCACTAGAGTAGTTAGGCTTGATTTGTAATAGCCGGGCAACTAAGATATTTCATCTTGTTTTGGTGATCTGTATAAGGACCCCTTTGTGGGTCTACTTTCTACTTTTGAATACTAGCATAGGATGATGTAGTAGTCTGGATAATTCCTTTTGAGGAAGTAAATAGAACTCTTTTGGGGTTGTATATATTGTGAATAGTACGCTTTTGGGTTTATCTAGTTTTTATTGCTTTGTGTTTTGAGTCCTGGCGCGAGCTTGGCAGGCGTCCTGCCGATACCTTCAGGTTCGCCCTTAGGAGAAGTGGGGGCGTCCATGGACAAAGAAGACCGAGGAGGAGTATCAAACCCGTAGGGGACACAATCAAAGGCATCAAGATGAAAATCCCACCTTTTCAAGGAAAATCTGATCCGGAAACATACCTTGAATGGGAGAGGCGAGTGGAGTTAGTCTTTGATTGCAACAATTACACGGTTGAGCAAAAGTTGAGATTGGCTATAGTAGAATTCACTGACTATGGTATAGTTTGGTGGGATCAAGTGGTTACAAGCCGAAGAAGGTGTGGTGACCCATCTATAACCACTTGGACTGAATTTAAACGCCTCATGAAGAAGGGATTTGTACCAAGTCACTACCATAGAGACTTGTACCAAAAGCTTCAAACCTTGTCCCAAGGAAATCGTTCGGTTGAGGACTACTACAAGGACATGGAAATTTCCATTCTCAGAGCCGACATTAATGAGGATAGGGAGACAACAATGGTGCATTTTCTCAGTGGTTTGAGACCAGAAATTGCTGACCAATTCGAGCTGCAATACTATGTTGAACTAGAGGACATGGTGGAGAAGGCAATCAAAATTGAGCAACGGCTCAAGAGAATGGGTACAACCAGAAATTATGCCTCTATTTACACTCCAAATCAGCGAAATTTCCAACCTAGGGGTGATGATACAGTCGCTGGTAATCCTACAACTCCATGGCCAAAGTAAGAGGTATCCATCAACCCTCGACCAAATGCTACTAAGTTTGATACTAGAGGAGCTTCCAAACCAGCAAAGAAGACCTCAAAACCTAGGAATCAAGATACTATGTGCTGGAAATGTCAAGGCATCGGTCACATTACAAACCAATGCCCAAATCAGCGAGTAATGATCGCGCTTCCTAATGGAGACATCATCATCGATGATGAAAAGAAGTATGAAGGGATGTCGCCATTGATGGAGGATGATGGTGATGAATCAAGTGATGAATCAAGTGAAGAGATTCCTATCGATCAACAGATTGGATTAGGATTGGTTACAAGGATGGCGTTGAATGCACAACGCATAGAGGAGGATGTGCAACGGGAGAACATCTTCTATACACGATGTCTTGTTAATGGCAAAGTGTGTAGTTTGATTGTCGATGCTGGGAGTTCTCTAATGGTGAAGAAGCTACAACTACCTACACGAGATCATCCTAGGCTATATAAACTGCAATGGTTTAGTGATTGTGGTAAAGTACGTGTCTCCAAATAAGCACCTATGAAATTTAGTATTGGTAGATATGAAGATGAGCTATTGTATGACATAGTGCCGATGCAAGCCACTCACATCATCTTGGGATGACCATGAAAATACGATAAGAAGGTTATTTATGCAGGTCATACTAACAAATATTCTTTTGTTCACAGGGATGGAAAGATTACTCTTGCTCCACTTACTCCTAAGAAAGTGCGAGAAGATCAAGACATGCTTCAAAGGGAGTGGGAGCTAGATAAAGCTGGAAGTAAACAAAAAGAATATGCAAAGTGAACAAAGGGCAGAGCGAGATATAGGGGACAAAGGCAAAATTCAGTCTGCCATAATGGGAAGAAAAGACGAGAAATTAAGCATGTTTGCACAAGCCATTTGTGCAAAAGATTATTCACTTTCTAACCCACTAATCTTTGTTTTGTTCAACACCGTTTCCTTTGTGCAGCTGGAGCAAGGTGCAAGTGCATTCCTCTTACTTTGCTCAATTCCTAAATCCTTTGGAGAGCCTGTGTGCTTTCAAGGAATTTGTAGTTTGAGTGACAAATCTGCTCTCCAACACTTCATGCACACCTATTCTCCTCGAGCTGTCTTTCTTATTGAAGAGCTTAATGATGTCTCAAAGGGAGTAGTTCCACTTGAATCTTATACAATACCCTGTTTCCCACTCTTACATGAAGTTCTTTCCATTCTTGAGGAAATTTCTGGTTCTTTAAAAGCTGAATCTTGGCCTTTGTATGCAAGGATTGAAGTTGTCCACAAGTTTCCAGATTTGCCTAGCACAATCCAACCAGATTTCGTGCACATTGTAGTGCTAGTGGCTGTCAATTTTGACAGTTTGTTATCACCAGTAAATTGTGATCTTTCAAGCTTACCTCAACCTCATAAATCTAGAGTCCAAGTGTTCATTCTTCTACCTCATGATACGCGAGTTGTGCCAAACCAGCAACAACTCATGATGATTCTAACACTTTGCACAACCAGATTTGGGAATTTTCTAGCTTCAATGAGCATCATTATAAAGACCCTTATCTTGTGCATGTGAATGGTAAGCTGTTGAGTAGTTTTATACCTATGACTACTAACTATGTGATTTATTATGTAGGTTCCAATGCGAAGATCCATGTCTGATGGCTAATTAGGGAACTTTGGACTACAACCTGGAATTTTCACGAGCTTTACCCAAGCTCTTTCGTATCTTGGCGAATGTCCTTGTTTGAAAGTATCATGAAGTTGCCCAAACGACATATCACTTGGCTCGTTGTACTTCATCTATTTCCAACATTGTTGTCCTCTAAGCGCACCGTCGATTTGTGGATAAATCGCTTACAAAAGGAGGGAAATGATGCAAACAAGACGACCTAGCTCCCTTCTCAATCTACGAAGCATTAGAAGCAAGTTAAATCGTGTAAGTTAAATCATACTTTGAGAGCTAGTTTAGTTATTTGTTTAAAGTCTTGCTAAACAATGGCTTTATTGTCAATCTTCCCTTGCTCATTTGTATCATTTATGTTGAGTAATAAACCGACCAACTTTGACTTCATGAAGGGCCGAGATCCTAGATGTTTGGTTAGTCATTTAGTTAGTTAAATTAGGTGTTAAAGACGGCCAGCTTAGTCCTCTTGTTGAGGGACGAAGCCTGCCTTCTTAGTTAAGGGTTACCAAGTCCAAATAGCATTAGAGTTTTGAGTCATTGTAAGGCTATAAATAGCCTAATCTTTTCCAATGTTTTTATTTAATGAAAATTTTACAGAAATTATGTGAGTTTATTCACTTTCTCTCTCCAAGAGAGCCTTTCTTGAATACTTGAGATTCTTGAGAGTATTCAATTGAACTTGTCAATCAAGTATCCACCTTGATTGTGGTGTTCCTCTACCTTATAACTTTGGTTCACTTATTCGATTAGTTACGGGTTGAGATAGTATCGAATATTGTTCGTGACTTCTAGGGTTAATTACGGTCAAGTTTTTCGCTACCAAACCTTTGGTATTAGTCGTCTAAATCCTAGGCATGTGAATACGGGTTTCATCTTCGACGGGGTTCGTATCACCATGAAACTCTCCTTCTCCTTTGGCAAAACTAACACTGGCGCAGTGGTCAAACGCCTTTGTGGCTCTTGGAAACTAGCCTCACACTTCGCATCCCAAACAAACTTACCATGCTTCTTAGTCAACTCGGTTAAGGGCCCTGCAATTCTAGAGAAATCTGGATGAATCAGCGGTAATATCCCGCTAAACCCAAGAAACTATCGACCTCGGTCGGGTTCTCTGGTTGCTTCCATTTAACAATAGCTTCCACCTTAGATGGACTATAGTGATTCTATCCTTTGATATTATATGCCCTAGAAACGATACCTTTTCTAACCAAAACTCACATTTACTGAATTTGGCATATGACTGATGTTCCCTTAGGGTTTGTAAAACTATTCTCAAATGTTGTTTATGTTCCTCACGAGTCTTAGAATAAACCAGAATATCATCAATGAACACTACGACAAATTGGTCCAAATAGGGCTTAAAAACTCGGTGCATCAAATCCATGAAGGCAGTTGGGGCATTCATCAGTCCAAAAGGCATAACGGCAAACTCAAAATACCCATATCGTAAATTAAAAGCAGTTTTGGGCATATCTTCCTTCTTGATCTTTAATTGGTAGTATTTTTGCCTAAGATATAGTTCAGAAAACACCACGGCTTCTTGCAACTGATCAAATAACTCATCAATATAAGGTAAAGGGTATTTATTCTTATTTGTAACATTATTCAAGCTCGATAATCTATACATAACCTCAAACTCCCATTTTTCTTCGTAACAAATAGGACTGGAGCTCCCCACGGGGATTCACTTTCTTGAATAAATTTTCGTTCTAACAAATCTTGCAATTGCATTTTTAATTCCTTCGACTTGGTAGGTGCCATCCTATAAAGAGTTTTTGAAATAGGCATTGTTCCAAGTACCAAATCAATTTTAAATTCCACCTCTCTCTGGTGGCAATGATACCAGCTTATTAGGAAAAATGTCTGAATATTTTCTTACTACCGACACATCTTTGATCTCTATCTTATCCCCTGGAGTGTTAACGAGAAAAGTTAGGTACTCTTGGGTTCCTTGACTTAACAATTTCCTAACTCGAATGCCCGAAATAAGAGCAGATGAGACTAATCAAGCTCTCACATCTAACTTTAAAGTGGCTTCTCCAGGTATACAAAATCCAACCACCTTTGTCCTACATTTAATTGAACATAATATCGACCTAACCAATCCATTTTTAGTATAATGTCATACCCTTTGATGCCTAAACTTACCAAATCTACAAACAATTTTCGCTAGAATGTAGTGTTGGTAATTAGACATTGATTACTAGTAGGGGTTCTAACTTCTAGGTCATAGGGTAATTGATCAGGTTTAACATCAATTCCATACATGAAAGTGGGAGTCACAAATGAATGAGTTGAACCGGGATCTATTAGGATCTTAGCCAAACGATGGAAAATAGGAATCGTACCTTCAACAACTTCAGACGAATCCGGGGCTTGGTGTTGATCTATTGCATACATCCTGACTGGCACTCTCGACCTACTCCCTCCTACATTTGATTGCCTAGGGTTTGCCTTGTCTGATTGCTTAGCGTCACTCCCTTCACAATGTAAATTCAGGCAATTGCTAATCTTGTGCTCGGTACTTCCACAATGTGTAACGACCCCACCTCCCCCCTAAGGCGTACCAGAGGGTTCGGCGGGCCGCCTGCCCAGCTCTCGCCGGGACTCAGTCGTTCTTTAATCAAATCCAGAACAAATCACAAGAATAAATAGGGCAGCAATCCAAACTTAAAGTGGAACTTATATACATTGCTATCTCAAAAGGAAGTACAACCATCAAATATACAAAGGTTCTCACTTCACCATACAACTAGCCCGTGCCAAGCACTAGGGCGAGAACCATTACAAAAGAAACAAAAGACCTAGACTAGGCTAGTCTATGCTCTCATCCTGCTCGCCGTCCCCTGTTAAGGAAAACAAAACTAAAGGGGTGAGCTAAAAGCTCAGTGAGGTTCCAAACAGATAATCAAACAATCAAACAATCAAACAATCAATTCAATACATTAAACATGGAGTATCAATAATTCAAGAAACATTTACAATGGAAAGCAATAGTAACATTCATTAAAAGGATACGGCTCACAAGGAGCAATTCGTTCATTCGTTCTACTGACATTTCCCCTTATTCCTCCAATCATTTGAAAATGCATTTTTCGTTTATCAGTAAACCCTCGTTCGTTCGTTCGTTCGTTCATTCATTCATTCACCCCCGTCCTGGCCGTTGGCCAGTCTCCACCAACCTACAGGGTAATACTCGAGTATACCAAACGTTCACCCAAGTCCCTAATCGCCCGACCGAGTCCGCTTCTGGCTCGAGACGACCGGTAACAAGGGGCAATGGCCAGTTTAGCCCAAAAGGCTTACATTCATGCGCAAGTAACATTTCAATCATTAAATCCTTGAAAATTACACAGTTATTTAGGTCGAGTGAGATAAAGTACACACTCGCCTAGAGAACTCGTTTTGGAAATCATTAAAAGCAATTAACACATTAGCAAATGATAACAACAAGCCATAAAGTCAAATAAGGAACATGATACGAAATATGGGCCGCTTATGGGCCATGTTTTGGGCTGCAAGAGATTGAATCTTTTAGTAATAGTTAGTAGTTTATTTTCTAGATTTCTATTTTATTTGCTAGGAATAAATTCGGTCCAAGACCTCATGTTGAGTTGGATCCGATTTATAGAGTCTAGGCTCACTATAACTTAAGTTGGTTAATTAGCTTTTATTGGGTTATGTTGGGCCAGCTTAAAGCCTTCATTGGATCAATTATAAGCTGACCATTAGATAGTGGATTTGAGTAGTGGAATCGGGCCAAAAGCCTAGCCTAGCCGAGTTAGGGTTTTGTCTTGTAAGGCTATATATAGCCTAGGTTTTCATTCATTAGGGGACAGAATTCAGATTTTATAACATATTCGTGAGTTTATTCACTCTCTCTTGCTTCAAGAGAATTTCCTTTGAATACTTGAGAATCAATCTCAAGTTGTTCAACGAACTTATCAATCAAGTAGTCTCCTTGATTGTGGCGTTCTTCTATCTATACTTTTGGTTCACTAAAGTGGCTAGTCGTGGGTTAAGGAATCTCCTTAGTTCGTGGCTCGTGATTCTAGAAGGGTCAAAGTTCCACAAATCATCCCAACTTGGTGTTCGTCTAGATCCGTCTCACATCAGTTGCTATCAAACTGATGTGAGACGGATCTAGACGAACACCAAGTTGGGATGATTTGCGGAACTTTGACCCTTCTAGAATCACGAGCCACGAACTAAGGAGATTCCTTAACCCACGACTAGCCACTTTAGTGAACCAAAAGTATAGATAGAAGAACGCCACAATCAAGGAGACTACTTGATTGATAAGTTCGTTGAACAACTTGAGATTGATTCTCAAGTATTCAAAGGAAATTCTCTTGAAGCAAGAGAGAGTGAATAAACTCACGAATATGTTATAAAATCTGAATTCTGTCCCCTAATGAATGAAAACCTAGGCTATATATAGCCTTACAAGACAAAACCCTAACTCGGCTAGGCTAGGCTTTTGGCCCGATTCCACTACTCAAATCCACTATCTAATGGTCAGCTTATAATTGATCCAATGAAGGCTTTAAGCTGGCCCAACATAACCCAATAAAAGCTAATTAACCAACTTAAGTTATAGTGAGCCTAGACTCTATAAATCGGATCCAACTCAACATGAGGTCTTGGACCGAATTTATTCCTAGCAAATAAAATAGAAATCTAGAAAATAAACTACTAACTATTACTAAAAGATTCAATCTCTTGCAGCCCAAAACATGGCCCATAAGCGGCCCATATTTCGTATCATTCCCCTCCTCTTGAAAAAGATTTGTCCTCAAATCGTGTTTGGAAATGAATAGTACTACAAGAATTGGCGGTATGAAACTTCAAATCTCCACATATTGGCCCTCTTAGAATGAATGATACTTGCATACGTCATGATTATTGTAATTCGGTGCACATGTCTCTTGGTCAGCTTGAAAATGCTCACAATCTGCCATGGGAAACTCAAGGCTTGACTTCAACCACTCCAAAGCTCTCTAATCAGTCCTGTGTCATGAATGGTCGAATTTGGACCTACACAATAAATTACACGATTAGCATTTGTAGGTATAAAATCACTTGATAGCTTACCATTCACATTCACAAGATAAGGATCTTCATAGTGATGCTCAATCAGGTTAGAAAAGTCCCGGACATGATTTTGCAAAGTTACAAAATTCATTGCAAGTTGTTGTTGGTATGGCCTATCTTGCACAAATGGAGTAAGATCGAGATAGGTAGCTTCTGAACCTTCAAATTGAAGAATAAGATCAGGTTGTAAGGAATCAGAATTTGGACCAATGAGGAAAGAATTATCACTAACGAAATAAAAAGGAAGTTTATGACAAGTTTCAAGTGTAGAAACTCCCTTTGAAACTTCATTATTCCTCCCAACAAGCAAATCAGGCTCATGGTTGAAGTTGAACATCAATGGATGACAAAGGGATACAACACCGAAGATGCAAAATCCATGAAAAGTTTGATATTCACCAATGGATTTAGGCATAGAACATGCCAAGATCAATTCAATTTTTCCTTGCTTAACCTGCATAAAAGTAGAAACACTAAACAAAGTAGAGTTAAGATCGTTAGAAAAAACATATGATCTCACATCCTTTCTCGCAATCAGCTTACTCTTAGAATTTTTAATCTCTTTCTCATGCTCAGTAGCTGACTTTTTCCCCTCATTATTCTCAACCTCTTTCTCCTTTTCAACTCCCTCGAATTTTACATCTTCCGTCACAATTCCCTCATCTAGCTCTTTCTTCATACTATAACGCTCTTGCTCACTCTTCATGTATGCTAGATCAATACAAAGTTGCTGAGAATTAAGCGACACAAGCCTGGTACGACGGCCATTAAATGTGAAGGAATACTTATTAGTATATCCATCATATTTGACTTCTCGATTAAACATCCACCATTGTCCCAACAGCACATGCGTCACTTGAATGGGAATCACATCACACAACACCTCATCCACGTATTGACCAATACGAAAAGGAACAAATGTGTGCTTAGTAATCCAAATATCACCACTATCACTTTGCAACTTGTAAGGTCGAAGATGATCAATGGTTGGAAGATTCAATTTCTCAACCAAGACAGTACTTGCGAGATTAACTTCACAACCCTTATCAATGGCTAAGCTACAAACTTTATCCTTGATATGGCAACGTGTATAAAACCAATCATTTTTTTGAGCTTTGATGATTTCCAATTGCTCAGTTATCTCACGCAATGCCACAGTATTTACTCCTTTAGGCACAAGATGGTGAAACTCCAGTTGAGCATTCGTTTGTCTCATACTTTTATTACCTGCAAAACTCAACAAAAATTAGTAGAACAGTCCTCACTCGCTCCCTTACGTGTTTCACTCCTCTCGTGTTTTCACTCAAATGCTTATGTCACTCTAATGCTCTCACCAATTCACTTCTCAAACCACTTGATTGTTTCCTTTGAAGAAATCAGAATATTTCTCAAAAAGTTCAATCAAACCTTAAGCAAATAGTATCCAATTGTACCAAAGAAACAAGAAGCAAGAGTAGAAATGGAAAGCTCAAGTAATGAATTCGATAAGGAATGGAGCGAAAAATTGATGTAAAGAAAATGTCCAAGTACAATGATGGAGTTTCCCAAGTGTTTACTTAATTTCCTAATTGAATTTTGGAAACAAGTTAGGTGTTGTACTTATTTGGAAATTTCCTTAAAGTCGACTAACCAAATCAGAATTGTTACCAAAAAAGAATTTCCAGATTTCGTACCCCTTAACCTTCCTCAAAATCGGCTATTCCAAATCAGGGTTATTTCCAAAAATTTTCCAGATTTCCTTCTCCTTATTCCTTTCCTAAAGTCGGCTGGTCAACCAAGTGTAAAACAGATTTTGGTAGCTTCCTATTCTCAAAAATTTCCAGAATTTTCCAGAATTTCCTTTTCTTAAATCCCTCTCAAAGTCGGCTAGAACTTCCTGAAAAATTTTCCAGATTTGGTAACTTCCTAACCTCTAAAATTTTCCAGAATTTTGCTTCTAAAAACCTTCCATAAAACTCGGCTATACTCCCCTTCAAAGAACAAGCAATTCGGCCCTCCCTTCTTTGCTCCACACAAGGACAGTTTTGACGCCAGGAATACCCCAAGCGGCCTGCTCAAGAAACTCCCAAGAGGTTTACTCCTAAGCCAAGAAAGCCCCGTATGGATGCAAGGACGTACAAGAAACTGTTTATACGTAGGGAGGTGCAAATCTTCAAGAATCAAGATGGTCAAGATCCTCAAAAAACTCAACGGGTGATACAAGTGATCAAGGCTCAAGGTGTGCAAGATTTTCAAGAGGAGGTTGGTCAAAACTTTTGAGTAGTCTTTTCTTGATGTAATTTTCTGTTTGTTTTTTTTTTTTTTTTGACTCTAAGAACACACAATTACTCGGCTGTTTTTTTTTTTGGGTAGAATTCCAGAATTTAATGTCAATCCAATGTTCTCCTTCAATCCTCCAATAATTATCAAGACATGTATCAAAGTTTCAAGACTTCAAGATTAGTTTCAAGAAACTCAAGAAACCCTAGATTATGGTAGTCCCTCTCCAAGATTCCAACCCCAAACAAGTTCAACCACAAAATCAGTTTAGGAAATTAATTAAAACAACTTGGTGGAATAAACTAAAGTTTGGACAGATTTGGCAAGAAACTTGCGCCCAAGGAAACCCTAGTGGTTGGATTTTTTTTTTTTTTTTTTTTTTTACTCTAGACCAACACAAAACTTCAAGAACAATATAACAAGACACCAAAATAAGAAAAGAAACACAAGTTATGAACAAAAGTTTTTTTTCGGGGATGAACAGTGTCGCTACAGTAGCGGTGAACAGTATCGCTACAGTGCGGCAAGGTGAACAGTATCGCTACAGTAGCGATGAACAGTACGATGCTACAGAACTTTTTTTTTTTTTTTTTTTTTGTAATAACAATCGGACTTGACACAAAGGAAGACACGACCAGAATTGCAAAATAAAATTGACTAGAAAGCTTACGAACAAACTCAACGGGATATACTTGATGTCGTCGACTAGCTCTGATACCAACTGATGTGAGACGGATCTAGACGAACACCAAGTTGGGATGATTTGCGGAACTTTGACCCTTCTAGAATCACGAGCCACGAACTAAGGAGATTCCTTAACCCACGACTAGCCACTTTAGTGAACCAAAAGTATAGATAGAAGAACGCCACAATCAAGGAGACTACTTGATTGATAAGTTCGTTGAACAACTTGAGATTGATTCTCAAGTATTCAAAGGAAATTCTCTTGAAGCAAGAGAGAGTGAATAAACTCACGAATATGTTATAAAATCTGAATTCTGTCCCCTAATGAATGAAAACCTAGGCTATATATAGCCTTACAAGACAAAACCCTAACTCGGCTAGGCTAGGCTTTTGGCCCGATTCCACTACTCAAATCCACTATCTAATGGTCAGCTTATAATTGATCCAATGAAGGCTTTAAGCTGGCCCAACATAACCCAATAAAAGCTAATTAACCAACTTAAGTTATAGTGAGCCTAGACTCTATAAATCTGATCCAACTCAACATGAGGTCTTGGACCGAATTTATTCCTAGCAAATAAAATAGAAATCTAGAAAATAAACTACTAACTATTACTAAAAGATTCAATCTCTTGCAGCCCAAAACATGGCCCATAAGCGGCCCATATTTCGTATCAGAACACTCACCTAGATATACAAAATAACGTGCAAAATATCCTTCCGGATATTACCCTTAGTCACCAATGAAACCTAAGGTTGAACAAGAGAACATATTACAGTTTATCGAGCAAAACATTTAAGGGAAACAAAGAAACCCGACTAATTAGGAGTAAAACGTGTAAAGATGACTTTCAAGTAAGAAGAGGGTTGTTTGAACCCCAGGATGAACAATCATGTTTTAAAATGGAAAACCGGTCATGGTATTGGCCAAACAAAAGTATACAAGTTCAAATAGAAACCTAGCCCTCGAGCGAAAATTTGGGCAGCACGCCCTTTGTGTTTACCTAATTTTCCAGCCATTTTGGCTTCATTATTTTTCCTCAACCACAACCCAACATCACACATAAGCAATTCAAGTCAAGAGCCATTCCATAGGCTCACTGTGACGCCCCACATCTCCCTAAGGCGGACCAAAGGGTATCCGCGGACGCCTGCCCAGCTCACGCCAGGACTCAAGCAATTCCATTCAATTTCAAACCGAACTAATCTCTTCGATGAGAACAATATGAATGCAATAATGCGGAAGCGTTCAAGCTTAATAAGTCACTTAATGTATAACCAGTACATCGGGTAATCATGAAACGACTTAAATTCAAAGTACACATCAGGGCCCAAATCTTTCAAGTTTACAATTTCCAAAAGTACAACCCAAACCAGGGCCTAGTCAAAATATATATATATCCGGAGTCTTAACAAAAATTCAACGGATGGTTTCTCCATATTTCTCCGAGAGTCGGTCCTGTTAAGGAAAACAAAACTATAGGGTGAGCTAACGCTCGTGAGGCCAAGAACACACATGCAAGCACTTAGTCAAATAACAAACCCAAATTTAATAAATAAAACCATGTCTTTTCAATAATCAATTATTCAAACAGGAAAAGTAATCAGAAACAATTCAAGGATATAGTAGCTCTCAGGAGCTAAGTTCCACTCGATCTGCCGTTGTCATTCGTATACCTTCCCGCATTGACCCTCCTGTCAACCGGGTCGGTATTTCCATTTCCGTAGATCACCACTTACTTCCCTCCGTCCACCGTACACCTCAAGGGCCCACAAGTCTATTATTGGGCGATACTCTGCGAGTATGCCAAGCAAGACCTCTTATTAGGTCGAGCTTATGTGTATCTCATGGCTCGTTCGAATCCCCGACCAAGCCCATTGCTGGCTCGAGTCTAAGGACGGCCTATGAGTTTGGGCGTCCCCCATTCATTTGAAAGTCGAGGAGGTTCACTCCAACGACACAAGCATTCATGACATAACATTTCATTTCATTCATTCATTCAAGACATTCCATTCATTCATTTGAAATTAGAACGAGTGCGATAAAGTACACACCCGCCCTTAATTTTTTTTAAACTTTCAACAAATACCACAATTAAACAAGTATCAAAATTCACACACTTGACACTCACCGAGCAATTCAACAAGAATTATTTTCCGGAAGTTCAAGTGTCCACGGTGAGATCCTCTTGAAGGTCTCCTTGTGCGCCTGGCAAATTAATAGTGGATAATCACACAATTAACCCACTTATCAAGAAAGATTGTACACTAGTACAATCTAAGAATTATTTTGCAAAAAGGAACCTCAATTACACGTAAATCGAGGTTCAACTTGCCTTTTATTAGGTATAATATTATTTGAGTTTTTATCATGAAAATTGTAAGCAAAACGTTTAAGAATATAAAAAGAATAAAGAGTTTTTTTGAAAAACTCTATTTTCTTGGAATTGGAAAATTTTCCAGTTTTACGACAAATCTTTGAAAAATCATAACTTGCTCGGTATAAGTCGAAAATTGGAAAATTTTATACCGTTGGAAACCTCTTAGAGAGTACTATAAGTTCCTAGAAGACACTTTTCCATGAATCAAAGTGAAAAGTGGTCAAAAATGAGCTTGAAGATGCAGGGTTGGTTCACAAGGCAGAATGAAGTTGGTTTTTGGTCAACTTTGAAAATTCGGCACGATTCGTACGTTGCAAACCGGCCTCTGAAATTTTCAGCTCAATTAGTGTTTCAAGTGAAGTGTATGACAAAACAAGCGGATCGAGAATCGGAGTTTCGAGCACCGAGATACGGTAGCCCGAAGTTGAGCAAATTCAAGACTGGATGAGAATTTTCCAGATTTGAACCTCTAACTTTAGTAATTCAATTGGGTATCGAAACGAACTTGAATCGGCACCAAAATTGGCAGTATTTCAATAATATATGGAAAGTATCTCTCTATCGAATTTCGGGGAAAAATACCTTCGGCAAGGTAGTTAATGAGCCAACCGAAGTTTAAGAAAATTCCTAAGGCATTCTGCCTTTGACTTTCATTTCCCAATTTGCAATCGTCTAACCAAGAAAGTTATCCAACCATGGTTCATTTGTGAAATAAGGGTCTAAGATACACCCATAATATCTTTGGTAAGTGTTTAAAATCAAGAACATCAACTAACAAGTTCACTCCAAGATTTGGTTCCAAACCAGTCCCAACATTAGGGTTTTCCAAAACAGAGCAGTTCACTTGATTCAGTCACAACTCAGTCATTATAGCTCGAAATCGAGCATGGCTTACGCCGTTGGAAAATACATTCATAGAGTTAAAATATCACAGAAGAAATCGTTTCCAAATTCGGCACCCATCTGGTTCAAATTCGGGCATCAAATTGCTGCCTGAACACTTCATTCCAGATGAACAGAGCAACAGGACAGCGAACTTAAAACATTTGGTTCGGCTTGGTCACAAGGAATCAGAACGTGCATCATATACCAAATTAAAGCTAGGAATGTCTAGTTTCAAACGCCACCGACGGCACATGATTTCGACATCCGAGGACAGAGTTATAGCCAAAATACTACTGCTGGTCAGAGGCATACGCGAGACAGTTTCCAGATTTGCTGGTTTCGAACAAAAATTCATTTGCTCCATCAAACCCCAATATTTTCCAATGAAATTTTTCACACATCAAATACATCCTATAAACATCCAATCCAAGCCATTAAACCATTAAAATTTGGCCTGGAAATGGCCGAACATAGCAGGGGCAAAATCGGAAAGTTTAGCTTCTTACACCCAATGAAGTTTCCACTAATTACCCATCACTAATGCATCATTATAATCACTAAACCAACAATATAATCACCATTAATCATCACATCAGCAACAACAACCCAAGTGTGGGAATTCCAAGAGCCCACAATCACATTTTTACACCATAATCAAGCTAACTAAGTGCATGCATGAGCTTAATCTTGCTATATAACTTCCAAAAGACAAGAATTCATGGGTTGATCATTACCTCTTCCTTAGGTGTGCAAGACCAGAAAATTTCGGCCCTCTTGAAGCTCCAAGAAACCGTGAAGATGCAGCCTTTTGTTAGCTAAATCCAACCTCCAAGAGATTTGCTAAGTGGTCTCCAAGTTTGGTGTGATTTGGAGGTGATTTGGGGTGGTTTTGAGTGAGGTTAGTGTGCAGAATTTTTGTTGCAAATGAGTTAGAGAGAGGGAGGAGCTTGGCCGGCTGTGAGGAGAGAGAAGAGAGAGTGTAATTCTGATCTAAGTTAGCTTCTCCAAGAAGATTAAATGTGTGGTGAAAAATTGCTCCAAAGTCAACTCTTGTGAGGCTCGTTTGGCACGTTTTTAGGCTCGATTTTCTCGCGCGTTTGGTTCACTAGTGCACTAAACCTCTAATGCACTCATGTTAATATAAATATTATTCACTCTTAATTGTCTCGAAACAAGGGTCTAAAGTTCCTCAAAT
The DNA here is from genome assembly GCA_036785865.1 of Coffea canephora. NCBI lineage: Eukaryota > Viridiplantae > Streptophyta > Magnoliopsida > Gentianales > Rubiaceae > Coffea > Coffea canephora. Next base: position 23,623,973 of record CM071922.1, read on the forward strand.
AAAGTCGCGCGTGTGAAAACGCGTACCGCCAATTTTACCGCTATAACGCGAAACTTTCGAAAAATTCTTAGAACGATTGCACTACTAACTATCACTTGAATATTTATACCTAAGATTACCTATTTTAGGTCCATAGTACAAGTCTCCAATATTCCAAGCTTATTGTGCTACTACGCGGATAAAATCTCCAAGTACTATTCACTATTTTTACGGAACGCGCTCTAGGAAATTAATTTTCGAAACGAATCATTTTAAAAATATAACGAAGTTATATTACCATGTATTTAGGTCTAATAAGACTAGAAAATATTCCTTGGAAATAAAATCCAATTAAATAATTTATTAAGCCATAATTTAGGCATAAAATAATAGTTTTTGCGAGTCCTCACATCCTCTCCCCCTTAAGAAAATTTCGTTCTCGAAATTTACCTTGGTCGATGAATAAGTCTGGATACTTCTCCTTGATTGTCTCTTCAACTTCCCATGTTGCTTCCTCGACTCCATGGTTCTTCCATAGAACTTTCACTAGTGGTATCTGCTTGTTCCTCAATTCCTTCACCTTTCGATCCAGAAGTTTTACCGGTCTCTCCTCATAGGTCAGGGTTTCATCAATTTCAATATTCTCCGGTTGTAAAACGTGAGAGGGGTCTGGATGATACTTCTTAAGCATGGACACATGAAACACGTTATGGATACGAGATAAACTCGGTGGTAATTCCAGCTTATAGGCTACATTCCCAACTCGCTGAATAATCTTATAAGGCCCTACAAACCTTGGTTGTAATTTCTTCCCTTTTCCGGACATCAAACTTGCTTTTAAAGGCGTAACCTTGAGAAATACCATATCTCCAACAGTGAACTCCAAATCCTTCCTCCGATTATCGGCATAACTCTTTTGTCTACTCTGAGCGGTTTGAATCCTTTGCCGTATCAATTTCACCTTCTCATTAGCCTCCTCAATCCAAGATACAATAGTCGTGTCTAAGATTTTCCGTTCACCTACTTCATCCCAACAAATTGGGGATCTACACTTCCGACCATAAAGTGCTTCGTATGGAGCCATTTGAATAGAAGAGTGGAAACTATTGTTATAGGCAAATTCCACTAAAGTCAAGAACTTACTCCAATTCTCTCCAAAGTCCAGTACACAAGTCCTCAACATGTCCTCAAGAGTTTGAATTGTTCTTTCAGATTGTCCATCAGTCTGGGGATGATAGGTGGTACTAAAGTTCAACTTAGTCCCCAACACTTCTTGCATCTTTTGCCAAAACCTCGAAACAAATCTTGGATCCCTATCTGACACAATACTCACAGGTATACCATGTAGTCTGATGATCTCATCCAAGTATAATCTGGCCAACTTCTCCAATGGATATTTCATATTAATCGGCAGAAAATGAGCCGATTTAGTCAATCTATCCACTATCACCCAAATGGCATCATGGGCTCTCTGTGTCCTTGGTAAACCTGATACAAAGTCCATGGTAACATTTTCCCATTTCCACTCAGGTATTTCTAGAGGTTGCAAAAGCCCAGATGGTTTCTGATGTTCGGCTTTAACCTGTTGACAAACCAAGCATGTCTGGACAAATTGGGCAATTTCCTTCTTCATATTTTTCCACCAATATAGACCTTTCAAGTCTTGGTACATTTTGTTCCCTCCTGGATGTACTGTAAACTTTGATCGGTGTGCCTCTTCCAAAACTTCTTTTCTAAGTCCTTCATCCTTTGGCATAACCACCCGATTTCGAAATCTCAATATTCCATCTGATCCCAAAGTGAAATCGGTCTAGTCTCCCATCTTGACTTTCTCCACCAACTTTTGCATTTCAGGGTCCTTTTCCTGAGATTCCTTAATACGTCCCAATAAAGTGGAGGTTATCACAATATTCCCCAAAATCACTTTCTTTGGTTCCAATCGAGGATTCCAATAACTAACTTCCTCCAACAATTGAAATTCCTTAACCATCAATCCAGCCATTTGTACCTGACGGCTCAAAGCATCGGCCACTACATTGGCCTTCCCAGGATGGTACTTAATAATGCAGTCATAATCTTCCAGAAATTCCATCCATCTACGTTGCCTCAAATTCAGTTCCTTCTGAGAAAATAAGTACTTAAGGCTTTTGTGATCTGTAAAAACCTCAAATGTCACTCCGTATAAATAGTGTCTCCATTTCTTCAAAGCAAAGACCACAGCCGCTAACTCCAAATCATGGGTCGGATAGTTCCCTTCATGCGGCTTCAATTTTCTAGAGGCATAAGCTATCACTTTATCATTTTGCATCAAAACACATCCCAAACCTTCCTTAGATGCATCTGTGTAAACCACAAAACTATCATGTCCATTTGGTAGAGCTAGAACAGGCGCTCTAGTCAACCGTCTTTTCAACTCCTGAAAACTTCCTTCACACTTAGAACTCCAAATAAACTTTCCATTTTTCTTGGTCAACTCAGTCATAGGTCCAGCAATTTTTGAAAAATCCTGGATGAATCTCCGGTAATATCCTGCCAATCCTATAAAACTCCGAACTTCCGTTGGGTTTTCCGGTCGTTTCCATTTCGAAACAGCTTCCACTTTAGCTGGATCCACTTTAATCCCATCCTTAGAAATTATATGCCCTAGGAAAGTCACTTCCTTCAGCCAGAATTCACACTTGCTAAACTTAGCATATAACTGATGTTCCCTCAAGATTTGTAAAACAATTCTCAAATGTTTCTCATGATCTTTCACATTCTTAGAATACACCAAAATGTCATCAATGAAGATCACCACGAATTGATCCAAGTAAGGCTTAAAAACCCTATGCATTAAATCCATGAAAGCGGCAGGTGCATTGGTTAACCCAAAAGGCATTACTGCAAACTCAAAGTGCCCATACCTCGAGTTAAAAGCAGTCTTAGGTATGTCCTTTTCCAAAATCCTCAATTGATAGTAACCTTGCCTTAGATCCAACTTTGAAAACACTACCGCCCCTTGCAATTGATCAAACAGTTCATCGATGTGGGGTAGTGGGTATTTATTCTTAATCGTAACATCATTTAAACCTCGATAATCTATACATAACCTCAAACTCCCATCTTTCTTCTTTACAAACAAAACTGGGGCTCCCCACGGAGAATCACTCTCTCGTATAAAACCTCGTTCCAACAAATCCTGTAATTGTAACTTCAACTCCTTCAACTCAGCTGGAGCCATCCTGTATGGTGTCCTTGATATAGGTGCTGTTCCCGGAGTTAAATCAATTTTAAAAGCTATTTCCCGTTCCGGAGGTAGAGACTCCAATTCTTCAGGAAACACATCAGAAAATTCTTTTACTACCGGTGTGTCCTCCAGATTCACCTTATCGCTAGGAGTATTAATAAGAAAAGCCAAATACCCTTGAGCTCCTTTACTTAACAACTTTCTAGCCCGAATTCCCGAAATAAGTGCAGACGAGGCTAACTTACCCCTCACATCCAATTTCAATGTTGCTTCCCTTGGAATACACAATTCTACAATTTTCGTCCTACAATTTAACTGAGCATTATAACGGGCTAACCAATCCATCCCTAGGATCACATCATATCCTTTAATCGCTAAGCCTATCAAATCGGCCAGCAATTTTCTTTCCCTCACGCAAATTTCACTATTCTTATACACCATATTGGCAATTAGACTTTTGTCCCCAGTGGGTGTTTTAACCTCCAAGTCATATGGTAACTTAATTGGCTTCAAGTCTATTCCACTCATGAAATCAGGGTTTACAAAAGAGTGCGTTGCACCCGGATCAATTAAAACCCTAGCTAGGCGGTGAAAGATTGGAATTGTACCTTCGACCACTTCGGTCGCATCTGGAGCTTGTGGATAGTCCAATGCGTAGACCCTAGCCGGTACTTTCGGTCGACTCCCTCCGGCACTGGTCTGCTTAGAGGTTGATTTTTCAGGTCTCTGCAGGCTTCCCCCTGTCTTTGACGATTTCGGACAACTTGCAATCTGATGTTCAGTGCTCCCACACAGTAAGCATTTTCCCAGCTTTCTCCAGCAGTCATTCTTAGAGTGGTTGGGTTTACCACAATACCCACAAGTAACTTGAGGGGTCACAGTCGATCCAACAGATGGTGCTCCCCTAACTTGAGTCGTCCCGCTACGACCTCCCCTAGATAGAGCTCCCCTAGAAGCTCCAGCAGTTCTCGTTCCTCCTTCACCTCTTCCCTTTTTAGAAGGGTGTACAAACTTACTGGTCTGCCCAGTAGTGCGACTAGGGAAATTCCTTTTCCTATTGTGGAAATCCCTCACTCACTTGAAATCTTGCATTCTCAACCCTTTGCGCTTTCTCTAAAGCCTCAGTAAAAGTAGAGATTTGGGCTGCAGCCAGGCCCTCCTGAAGTTCCACATTAAGTCCCTGTATGAACCTTCTAATCCTTCTCCGTTCATCGGCTACTAGCTCAGGAGCATATTTGGAAAGCTTAGTGAACTTCCCTTCATATTCTGCGACAGTAAGGGTTCCTTGTTTCAACTTAATAAATTCGTCCTCCCTTTTCTCTTGGATCAAGGGCGGAAGAAACTTTTCATTAAACTCCCTTGTGAAATTCTCCCAAGTCCAAGGGGTTCGAGCTCTTTCCCATTTTCCTTTTATCAAGTCCCACCAAGCACGGGCTACTCCCTCAAATTGAAAGGCAGCAAAGTTCACTCGCCTATTCTCAGTATAGTCTAGAGCGGCGAATATGTTGGTCATCCTTTCTAACCAATTCTCCGCTACTTCGGGGTCAGGTTCACCCATAAACTTAGGCGGGTTAAACTTTAGGAATCTTTCCAGGGCTCTATCCTCTCCTCTATCCTGGCCCCCAGGTTGGTTAAATGGTCCAGGACCCTGTCTCTCCGCTAGACGTTCTAGGATATCAGTCATCCTATTGATGGCAGTAGCCACTTGGTTACCCTCAACGTTTTCCTGTCCCTGGGTCGGTCCAGTTGCCGATCCCTGGTCATCCCCCTGAGGTTGGGCCTGTCTAGACGCTCGCCCACGACCTCGACCACTCCTTAGTCCTTCCATAAGTCTAGACGTGCCTAGTGCAAGAAATAAATTAATTTAAGCAGAAAACAAGAATTTTATCAATTTTAGAACTAACCAAGAAAGCATTGAAATTAACAATAATTTACATTTATAGGCAGGTCAAGTTCGTACAATTAGCAAGTTAGGGACAATTCACAAAATATAGCACACAGGTGCTCAAGAGTATGCTTTTAGTCACAGAAGACTAAAGTAAGAACAAGTGCCCAAAAGTAGGCCACACAAGCATGCAAAATACAATGGCCTCGGCACTCGCGTCACCCTAACCAGTCCTAACTGTACCCATCAAAAGTCAAAAGAGGTCAACGACCAAGATCCTAGTCCATAGCAGGGCTATCAGGAGGAACCTCCTCCTCGGGATCCTCCTCCGGATCCTCCTCCTCATCCTCAGGAATCACTGCAGTAGCGTCCTCAACCAGACTAGTAGCATCAACCAGCATCTCGGAAGCCCGAGTACGGACATCTCGTGCTAACCTAGTGAGTCGAGCCCTAGTATCCCGAAGCTCCTGGTTAACCACTGCAGACGTGGCTACCTCACCCTCTAGCACCTCCTCAAGCTCAGCAATCCGCTCACCCTGAGCGCCAACCATCTGCCTAAGCTCATCTACCTCAGCCTGTAAATCACGGTTGGCATCCACCAACTGACGACGCTCGTCGTCCAAAGCAAGCACCACATAGTCCGGGTAGGCAAAAGTCAACCTACACGAACATCGAGGGTATCTATCATGCGGTGAGTAGCGTACACGAGCTCCTCCTGCTATAGGTCGGTAGTAGATAGTCCTAAGGGGCACGTAATGACCATTCGCATGGCCATTCCCATTAGCTGCCGGGGCTCCGTTTCCATCAGCCATCCCTGCAAAATAATAACAATAATAATACCTTTCGGGTTAGAAACTTAAATCACTACCTAATTCCAATATCCTGCAATGCATGCCTAACTTAATCGTTGGTTCATCCCAATCGTCACTTGAGGTAGGACTAACTTAGTTGCTAGCTCGCCTCAAGTATCACTTAGGGTAGGATTAAGTCATCCCATATCGAGTCTTAAAGGTAGAGTATCCAATATGTCTCCCATATAGACCTCTAACCTAGTGCTCTGATACCAACTGTGACGCCCCACATCTCCCTAAGGCGGACCAAAGGGTATCCGCGGACGCCTGCCCACCTCACGCCAGGACTCAAGCAATTCCATTCAATTTCAAACCGAACTAATCTCTTCGATGAGAACAATATGAATGCAATAATGCGGAAGCGTTCAAGCTTAATAAGTCACTTAATGTATAACCAGTACATCGGGTAATGATGAAACGACTTAAATTCAAAGTACACATCAGGGCCCAAATCTTTCAAGTTTACAATTTCCAAAAGTACAACCCAAACCAGGGCCTAGTCAAAATATATATATATCCGGAGTCTTAACAAAAATTCAACGGATGGTTTCTCCATATTTCTCCAAGAGTCGGTCCTGTTAAGGAAAACAAAACTATAGGGTGAGCTAACGCTCGTGAGGCCAAGAACACACATGCAAGCACTTAGTCAAATAACAAACCCAAATTTAATAAATAAAACCATGTCTTTTCAATAATCAATTATTCAAACAGGAAAAGTAATCAGAAACAATTCAAGGATATAGTAGCTCTCAGGAGCTAAGTTCCACTCGATCTGCCGTTGTCATTCGTATACCTTCCCGCATTGACCCTCCTGTCAACCGGGTCGGTATTTCCATTTCCGTAGATCACCACTTACTTCCCTCCGTCCACCGTACACCTCAAGGGCCCACAAGTCTATTATTGGGCGATACTCTGCGAGTATGCCAAACAAGACCTCTTATTAGGTCGAGCTTATGTGTATCTCATGGCTCGTTCGAATCCCCGACCAAGCCCATTGCTGGCTCGAGTCTAAGGACGGCCTATGAGTTTGGGCGTCCCCCATTCATTTGAAAGTCGAGGAGGTTCACTCCAACGACACAAGCATTCATGACATAACATTTCATTTCATTCATTCATTCAAGACATTCCATTCATTCATTTGAAATTAGAACGAGTGCGATAAAATACACACCCGCCCTTAATTTTTTTTAAACTTTCAACAAATACCACAATTAAACAAGTATCAAAATTCACACACTTGACACTCACCGAGCAATTCAACAAGAATTATTTTCCGGAAGTTCAAGTGTCCACGGTGAGATCCTCTTGAAGGTCTCCTTGTGCGCCTGGCAAATTAATAGTGGATAATCACACAATTAACCCACTTATCAAGAAAGATTGTACACTAGTACAATCTAAGAATTATTTTGCAAAAAGGAACCTCAATTACACGTAAATCGAGGTTCAACTTGCCTTTTATTAGGTATAATATTATTTGAGTTTTTATCATGAAAATTGTAAGCAAAACGTTTAAGAATATAAAAAGAATAAAGAGTTTTTTTGAAAAACTCTATTTTCTTGGAATTGGAAAATTTTCCAGTTTTACGACAAATCTTTGAAAAATCATAACTTGCTCGGTATAAGTCGAAAATTGGAAAATTTTATACCGTTGGAAACCTCTTAGAGAGTACTATAAGTTCCTAGAAGACACTTTTCCATGAATCAAAGTGAAAAGTGGTCAAAAATGAGCTTGAAGATGCAGGGTTGGTTCACAAGGCAGAATGAAGTTGGTTTTTGGTCAACTTTGAAAATTCGGCACGATTCGTACGTTGCAAACCGGCCTCTGAAATTTTCAGCTCAATTAGTGTTGCAAGTGAAGTGTATGACAAAACAAGCGGATCGAGAATCGGAGTTTCGAGCACCGAGATACGGTAGCCCGAAGTTGAGCAAATTCAAGACTGGATGAGAATTTTCCAGATTTGAACCTCTAACTTTAGTAATTCAATTGGGTATCGAAACGAACTTGAATCGGCACCAAAATTGGCAGTATTTCAATAATATATAGAAAGTATCTCTCTATCGAATTTCGGGGAAAAATACCTTCGGCAAGGTAGTTAATGAGCCAACCGAAGTTTAAGAAAATTCCTAAGGCATTCTGCCTTTGACTTTCATTTCCCAATTTGCAATCGTCTAACCAAGAAAGTTATCCAACCATGGTTCATTTGTGAAATAAGGGTCTAAGATACACCCATAATATCTTTGGTAAGTGTTTAAAATCAAGAACATCAACTAACAAGTTCACTCCAAGATTTGGTTCCAAACCAGTCCCAACATTAGGGTTTTCCAAAACAGAGCAGTTCACTTGATTCAGTCACAACTCAGTCATTATAGCTCGAAATCGAGCATGGCTTACGCCGTTGGAAAATACATTCATAGAGTTAAAATATCACAGAAGAAATCGTTTCCAAATTCGGCACCCATCTGGTTCAAATTCGGGCATCAAATTGCTGCCTGAACACTTCATTCCAGATGAACAGAGCAACAGGACAGCGAACTTAAAACATTTGGTTCGGCTTGGTCACAAGGAATCAGAACGTGCATCATATACCAAATTAAAGCTAGGAATGTCTAGTTTCAAACGCCACCAATGTCACATGATTTCGACATCCGAGGACAGAGTTATAGCCAAAATACTACTGCTGGTCAGAGGCATACGCGAGACAGTTTCCAGATTTGCTGGTTTCGAACAAAAATTCATTTGCTCCATCAAACCCCAATATTTTCCAATGAAATTTTTCACACATCAAATACATCCTATAAACATCCAATCCAAGCCATTAAACCATTAAAATTTGGCCTGGAAATGGCCGAACATAGCAGGGGCAAAATCGGAAAGTTTAGCTTCTTACACCCAATGAAGTTTCCACTAATTACCCATCACTAATGCATCATTATAATCACTAAACCAACAATATAATCACCATTAATCATCACATCAGCAACAACAACCCAAGTGTGGGAATTCCAAGAGCCCACAATCACATTTTTACACCATAATCAAGCTAACTAAGTGCATGCATGAGCTTAATCTTGCTATATAACTTCCAAAAGACAAGAATTCATGGGTTGATCATTACCTCTTCCTTAGGTGTGCAAGACCAGAAAATTTCGGCCCTCTTGAAGCTCCAAGAAACCGTGAAGATGCAGCCTTTTGTTAGCTAAATCCAACCTCCAAGAGATTTGCTAAGTGGTCTCCAAGTTTGGTGTGATTTGGAGGTGATTTGGGGTGGTTTTGAGTGAGGTTAGTGTGCAGAATTTTTGTTGCAAATGAGTTAGAGAGAGGGAGGAGCTTGGCCGGCTGTGAGGAGAGAGAAGAGAGAGTGTAATTCTGATCTAAGTTAGCTTCTCCAAGAAGATTAAATGTGTGGTGAAAAATTGCTCCAAAGTCAACTCTTGTGAGGCTCGTTTGGCACGTGTTAGGCTCGATTTTCTCGCGCGTTTGGTTCACTAGTGCACTAAACCTCTAATGCACTCATGTTAATATAAATATTATTCACTCTTAATTGTCTCGAAACAAGGGTCTAAAGTTCCTCAAATAAAGTCGCGCGTGTGAAAACGCGTACCGCCAATTTTACCGCTATAACGCGAAACTTTCGAAAAATTCTTAGAACGATTGCACTACTAACTATCACTTGAATATTTATACCTAAGATTACCTATTTTAGGTCCATAGTACAAGTCTCCAATATTCCAAGCTTATTGTGCTACTACGCGGATAAAATCTCCAAGTACTATTCACTATTTTTACGGAACGCGCTCTAGGAAATTAATTTTCGAAACGAATCATTTTAAAAATATAACGAAGTTATATTACCATGTATTTAGGTCTAATAAGACTAGAAAATATTCCTTGGAAATAAAATCCAATTAAATAATTTATTAAGCCATAATTTAGGCATAAAATAATAGTTTTTGCGAGTCCTCACACTCACAATATCATAAGAATAAGAATTACAACAATCACAAGTGCAGAAATTCAACTTAGCACAAGACAGATTTGACGTACGAATGCGGAAATAACATATCCGAAGCTACGCTTATTGGATTGAGACGAAACCTATGCCGTTTCGAAGCTAAGACACATAGCTACAACATTCATGAAGGTCACTTAGTCCAGTTCCTAATGTAACTTAGTCAAATTCGCAAATTACTAAACCAGAAACCAATTCGTCGGCTGTTTAAACGCAGAACACTGTAATGGACATATCTCAGAGTACACAAGTCCAAATCAGGTGTTCTTAGAGGTATTTGAAATATAATTCAGAATACTACAACTTTCATGTTTTGGTAAAAAGCTAAATCAGAATGGATCCTAGTCGAAAAACGTGATAAACTGGACTTAACTGATCACACGGACTGCTTGGGAAATACTTAAAACAGTAAGGGTATTTTGGACTTTTCATGTCCTACGTTGCTCCGATTGAGCTGAAATTTTGTAGGCACCTATAAAATACCATTATATACAACTTTCCTTCTTTGACCTAAGGCCAATTCGGCCTCTAACATAGGGCTACAAAACCGGACAGAATAGAAGAACAATTTTCCAGAATTCTGAAATTTTCAGTTTCTAGTGGAATTTTCTCAAATTTCTGGTTCTAATCACCACCAAACAACCTTATATAACCTTAATTACAACATTTACAATCATACAACAAGTTTAGGCAGAGAGCTATGAAACCCTAGCTTGCTTATTCATCCAAAAATTCATCACAACCACTTGCATAATCATGAAATTAAGCCAAAACTTAAGCTAAAAATCATCTTAAACCCAAAATTTAAGCAACAAGGATCATGACCAGATTTGTACCTCTAAAGGAAGACTTGGATGAGTGATAGTTCACTCCCTTTGAAATTTCTTGGTTCCTCAAGCTTCCCAACTCACAACCTCCACTTTAATCGGTTTGGAATTGGAATTCCTCACTTAGTTGTAGCAAATCAAGAAGATGGAATGTTTTTTTTTTCTTGCTCTCACTTTCTCACACTCTTTGGTTCAGCCAGCAGCAGAAATATGGAGAGGAAAGGTGAAAAAATTGGTTAAGTAAGATGCCAAAGTGTCTTGGTCAAGATGCTCTTAGGTGGCGACACTTGTCGCCACCACCACCTTTCTTTTTTTTCTCTTTCTTTTCCTTCTTTTCTAGCCACTAGTTTTGGTCAGCCTTAGCTGTAATATAAGAAGATATTTTGCTCAAGCATCAATGAACTTGTAGGGTAAGAAAGTGGTGGTCAAGTGGTGCGTTCAATCGGTAGTGCGCGGGACCCGCCGGTTCGCGCCGTTTTTCTTAAAAACTCACATACTAGGGTTTTTACTTCCCATTCACTAACCTTATATCATTGCTACCAATCACATATTATTTCTCACTTAAAAGTCACTTTTAATCCTCAAATTTAATCCTTACTCTGTACCGAAAATTCATCCGGCGAAAAATTGCGAAAACCCTAATTTTGCTCCAAACTTGAAACCGAAGCGTAAAACCCTATTTTCTAGATTTACTTACACTTATTGTGAAATAATTGGGTAGTGGGCTTTGATAAATAATAATTTTCAAATAAAAGGGTATTTTTGAGAAAAATACAAGAAATTTGCGAGTCCTCACACAATGCAAATATTTCTGCCCCTTCCTCCAATACTCAGTCTCAGTGTAGTTAGGCTTTCCACAAAATTCACAAGTTACGCGAGGAACCATTGCTTGCCCTCCTTGTGAGGTAGTTCTTTGTTGTCCTTGCCCATCTTGGGCTCCTCTTGACGGGGCTCCTCTTGGCATCCCTGGAATTTTTACTCTTCCTACCCTTCTTCCACCCTTGGGTAGAGGTGTGCTTCTACCGACTTGCCTTAGTTAGTACTTGGTGCACTTCTCTTTTTAGCGTGAAAGGCCTTTACTTGGGACCTTGCAGTTTCAACTCTTTGAGCCTTTTCAAGTGCTTTCCCAAAAGTGTTGATTTGAGCGGCCGCCAATGCTTCTTGAATTTTCACATTAAAACCTTGTATGAAACGCCTTATTCTCCTCTACTTTGTCACGACTAGTTCGGGGGCAAATTTCGACAATTTAGTGAATTGTGTCTCATACTCAGTCACACTTTGAGATCCCTGACGTAGATTTATAAACTCATCTTCCCTTTTTTCTTGGATCAAGGTTGGAAGAAATCTTTCATTAAAGACCCGAGTAAGTTTATCCAGGTCCTAAGAGTCTGTTCTCTTTCCTACCTAACTCGTATGACATTCCACCAGGATTGAGCAGCTCCCTCAAATTGAAACATGGCAAAATTCACTTGCCTCTCTTTCAAACAATTCAAGACCGTGAAATAATCAATCATCTTTGCGAGCCAATTCTTGGCTACTTCCGGATCAGGTCCTCCAAGAAATTTAGGGGGAGAAAATTTTTTAAATCATTCTAAGGCTCTATCTTCTCCTTCCATAGGATTTTCAGGGTTTTAGGTTGGTTAATAGGATTTTGGCCCTAACGATCCACTAATTGAGCGAATAGGTCAGTCATACGATTAATGGCCATAGCCACTTGGTCTCCCACTCCAGTCCCTAGTTCCTGATTTTGATTAACACCAGATTCTCAGTCACCCCCTTATTCTTGGGATTGCCTGGGTCCACGCCCATGGCTGCGTCCACTCCCCCTACATTCCATACTTATAATGGTCTAGATATGCAAGAATAATCATTAAACATGGAGGTAGACTAGAATATCAAGTATAATACATTGTAAATTCAAGAAGCCACGTACAATAAAATATAATAATAATTTTTTTCATAGAATACGAGTTTTTATACATCGTCTATCCTAGGTCATAGCTAGAGTCAATAAGTACTAGATAGGATCAAGTCACATAGCAAATACATAAAGTCATCACTAAATATAGCAACAAGTCCTTTTATAAAAGCCAAAGCGAATACCATCCTAACTCTCAACCTATCCACTTTTTACAAAAGATCAAAACAAGGGTCATGCCCTAAAGTCATTGGCTTAGCTCTTCACGTCCCGCCACTGAGCCAAAGGCTTCCCCGTCTTCAGTCGATTCAGATTCAGGTGCATTTTCAACACTAGAGGATTCATCGCCCCAATCTCCAATTAAGACCTCACAGTCATTCAAAATTCCTTCAACTTTATTTGTTACCCCTCTTACTCCTTTATCAAGACGTTCATTTACCTCTAGCAGTTGCTCACCAAGAGCATTCGTTCATTCTTGCTCCTCGAGTACACTCCCAAACTCTTGAATCCTATCCCTTTGCATCATCATAATAGCCTTCATTCTCTCTATCTCAGCTTGGACTCTGTCATTGTCTCTAGTTAATTTCTTCTCTCATCTACTACTGCCAAGACCACTTGGTTCGGATAGGAGTAGGTCTTCCAACAATCATATCGCCTAATCTTGCGCGCCGGACTCCAACATCGAAGAGGTTCCCCGGGCCTTTTTCGATAACTAACCATCGGGCGGTGCCTCTGAGGTGGCTTCCTTTCACCTCTTCCACCAGTTTCTTTCATATCCTACAAATCACAATTTGAACCTTAAACAAACTTAAGCACACTTCGTAAGTTAGATCCTAACACTTCATACTATCACATATAGACTTCCCACAACTCAGTCTAGACTATTTCAAACCTAGGCTCTAATACCAACTGTGACGACCCCATCTCTCCCTAAAACGAACCAAAGGGTTCAACGGGCCACCTGTCCAACTCTCGTTAGGATTCAAACACTAACTTATTAACAAACATTTTAAAAACAGGAGTCACATTTCCAATGACAAAATAAAATGATCCTTGGCCGAAATACATAAGAATGTGATCAATGAAATATTAAAATATACTACTAGATCCATTTACAACAGTTGAGTTCCCAACTTACAAAAACAAACTAAAAATTGGTACAACTGTGCTAAAACAAAATATTCCGACAAAATCTGGCCCTTCCTAGTCACTCGCCCAAGCACTTACCCTCTGTAAGGAAAACAAAACTAGAAGGGTGAGCTTTCGCCCCATGAGGTTCCAAGAAAGTCATGCAAAAAATGATATCATACTCAAACCACAAAATCATAATACACCACAATATAGAGCAAGTACACTTCAACTAAGAATTCACATATTCATTTAAAAGGATATAGGGCTCTCATGAACTTGTTCCAGTAGCTTGATCAAGATCCAAGATTCCGTTGACACTCTGTCAACATTATTCCAAAATACTATCAAGTATTTCACCACTTCATTTCATTCTCCAACCATCGTCCAACCCCGTTTCGGGCCCGCATGTCAAAATCAGGAAGGGTAATATATCGGTTCAAGCTCAAAGAGCTCAAGTGCAAGTTCAAGTTCAAGTGACAAGACCCATGGTTCATCAATCTCATCGACCAAGCCCTTGCTGACTCGACTCGACCAACTAGCAAATGGGTTTGGGGCCTCAAGCATGCAAGAAAGTCGATGGGATAACCACCCAAATGACTAACAGGTCAAGGACAAGTAAAGCAATTCATTTAATACAAATATTAGGAATCTAGCCATAAAGGATAGAGTATGATAAAGTACATCCTCGTTCTACTATTATCAATTCAAGAGCTAGTATTTCAACTAAACAAGCATGTCATTCAAGAACAAAACCATTGCACATAAACACTTCACAAGCACTTAGAACACTCACCACAGCAACAAAGTTTAAGTGTTCACCTCGGGAGCAACTTCGGCTTCACTTCCAAGCCCTAGAATCAAGTATATGGAGTGCATTAGGATCCACTACTCCAAGTCACAATATTTAAAGGAACTACTTCCAAACCAACTAAGTAATCTCACCCCAACTCGCATGATTTCTAGCTCAACTCAAGGGAAACATCCATTTAGACATTAGACTAATGATTTAAGCAAATGGTAGTGCAAAATTTTCTCATTTCATCCACCAAATTGAGTTTTAACTATCCAAATCAATTTTCTCTTAGGCTGGAAATTTCTTGCTTGAAACTTAAAACATGTAAAAGTGAGGTTTTCACCTCTTAAAACCTTTCATTTTGCTCTCAAATCCATCACCTATACTAGGGTTAAAGTATAATCACATGTCTAGGCACTAACAAGAAAATTTAACCACATAAAACCAAGAGTAAAACTAACAAAATCTCTCTCTCTCTCTCTCTCTCTATTGGCCAACTTGACCAAATTTCCAGCCATGAAAACAATGAAAGAAATGGAGTTCTTACCACTTAAATTTCAAGATTTTGGTTAATTCCAACCCATACTTGTAACCTAAGTCTTATAGAATTTTTTGGGCAAAATTAAGTTTAAAATCATAATGAAAATTTAGAATTCAAAGCTGAAATATCAACCCTTAAGTTCGGCCAACAAGCAGAAATTTTTTTCCAATTTTTCCAATATTCCTCTAACTAATTTACCAAATCCAACCGAACATACCTAGCAAATCCATAAAGTATCACCAACATAACATTAGATATATATATATATATATATATATATGTATATATAAAGCCAAAATCTCAACAAGAAACCACCATAATCATATATATATATATATATATATATATATATATATCCAAATACTAAACTCAAATATGAAGTACAAGAGTCATCAACTTAAGAAACTTCCAAGATTCACCACAAATCTTGTCTTTAATCCAACAATCAAACTTATTTTCAACATAAGGTAAAGAAAGAAAGTTATTCTAGCATTTTACCACTTTTGCTTTCCAACCAAGATGAAATGCAACCCCCCCCCCCCCAAATCTTCTCCTTTGCAAGCTTAAGCCAAGGTTGATGGAAACCAAGATATCTCCTTTTTTTCCCTCAAAATCTAAGCAAGATTGAAGCTAGGTTGGATAAATTTTTTTCTCCCCTTCTTCCTCTCAAGCTCTCGGCCCTCTCTCTCTCTCATTTTCTCTTGTTGTTTGTTTGTTATTTTTAAGACAAGAAATGGAAGAAAAATTGGTGAGAAAGCTTGGTCAAAGAAGTCTTAAAGGATTAAAACTTGGTTCCTATTGTGCCAAGTGTTGCCTTCATATAGTTTCTTACTCCAAATATCCCAATTCTCTCTTATTGCACTAAACTCCCTCTTTTGTTCACTAAAGTTTCCTTTTATACCCTACTAAAAGCTGCAGTTGCCCCACTCGCTAACTCTGACATATAAAAATTGAGAAAAGCATTTAGACAAAATTCATTATCAAATCAATAAATAAAGGAATAAATAACTCAATGAAGAAAATGCAGTGTGGTTACACTAAGTAAATTGACAATTTTGTTTTTCTTTCTTTCTTTTTCTTTCTTTTTTTTTGGGTCCTCACATGGTACATGTTCTAGGCAAAGAAATCTATCAAATTCCATATATATAAAGGTCTAAACTAAGTTACATATATCTTGCACCAAAGATGGAAATTGCAATCTAACTTTGACAAAAATATGAAATCGTCCATAAACATCCTCCCTTTAGCTTCTATCACTTTACATATCGAATAAACTTAAAATTAAGAGAAGCAAGAGAAGTTTCCTAACAAATTACCCCAAAACTCTAAGATGGAAAGCAAATTAAGATCTTCCTTTCTCTAAGAATTTCACCAAAAGCTTCCTTCCGCACTTGTTTTGAAGATCTACAGAGTATATTAGGGTTTTTCTTTGAATTTCTCACGAATCAAGTAAGAGATCAAGGCTAGAACTTGAGATTTTTTCTCTCCCTTTCTCTCTCTCTAAAGTTGGCCACAACAAGAAGGAAAAGAAAGATTTTTGGTAGTGAAATACAAGTGAAACTTGGATAAATCAAAGCCAAGAGGTTCTTAGATGGTTGACACGTGGCATCACAAGGTTAATGTCTATCTCTTTATCTCTTTATTTGTCTTTAATCACCAAAATATCTAGTATTTTTCCAATTAACTCTTAGCACCTCTTGTCACATAATCTCTTTTGCACACAACTCCTTGTCTATCAAATTTATTGCACACACCTCACTAGTTGGTCATACTTGCATAATGTACTACAAAACTCAACATGCACCAAATTTAATAAGGCAAAAGGATAAAAATCATGATTTAACCATTAAAGAAACCAAGAATTTAAGACAAGTAATATAAAAATAAAAATAAATAAATAATTAGATAAAATAAATAAATAAATAAATATGAAAATAACTTTCGGGTCCTCACACTCTCTCCCCCTTAAAAGAATTTCGACCCTGAAATTCATACCTTCACTTGCAAAGAATTCGAGATATTTCTTCCACATTTCCTCTTCTAATTCCCAAGTTACTTCTTCCACCTCGTGACTTTTTCACAGAATTTTAACTAAGGAAAATTGCTTGTTCCTTCGATCTAAGAGTTGCACAGGCTGCTTCTCATAAGTTAGAGGCTCGTTACTCTCGATATCTTCTAGCTGAAATACGTGAGTCGGATTTAGATGGTATTTCTTGAGTAATGAAATGTGAAAAACGTCATGAATCCTGGGTAAATTTGTTGTTAACTCCAATTAATATGCCACTTTCCATACTCATTAGAGAATTTTGAAGGGTCTTATATATCTCGATTTTAACTTCTTTCCTTTTCTTGACTTGATACTTCCCTTTAGTGGGGTGATTTTTGAGGTATACACTAATCATAGGAGTTTTAAGTATTTATTCTCCCAAAAGGAATTGAACTTGAGACAGCATTGGTGGATGGAATTTTTGAAGGATTATGAGTGTACTCTTAATTACCATTATGGGAAGGCCAATGTAGGTGGTAGACGTTCTAAGCTGAAAGACTCAACTAGCGGGATTAATGATGAATGAATGGAACTTGTTAGAGAAAGTTTGTGAGAACCCAAAAATTTACCTATTTCAAACTCTTATTACTGGCTTATTTAAATATTTAATTACCCATTTATTCCGAATAATTTATTTCAACCCTTCTGAAGCATTTACATAGAACCATAACTTGCATATATTTTTAAAAATGTCCCGTTAATAAATTTAATTTTCGAAAGTTCGTTTAGTAAGATTTAGTGAATACGTGTTTGGAAGCAATAATCGATTTGAGAGTACAGTGACCTCGGAGATTTGAGGACTCATATGTTAGTCTTAAAATAGTTATTTTTATGACTAATTACCTTAGTAGTAGTTAGTTATACTATCGTTATGAGAATTTCTTAGAAATTTCACTTTATCGCGCACAAATCGGAAGTTTGCGTTTTCGCGCGCACGATTAATTGAGGGACTTTAGCCCTTTATTTTTGGACTATTGAGAGTGAATAATAATAGTATCAATGGAAGTACATTAGAGGTTTAGTGCACAAGTGAAACAAACCTGAGAGTAATCGAGCACGAAACGCGCGTGAACGCGCACTATTTCTAATTGACTTTTGAAGCACTTTTGGCCAGACACTTTTAAGCTTCCTCAAGAAGCTTCATTATCAGCAAAACACTCTCTCTTTCTCTCCTCAAAGCAACCGTGCAACACTAGGAGGAAGAAGAGCCAAAAGCTCTTCATTTTCTTGCTTTATTTCTTGACCAAATCTTCTCAAAATCACACTATACCTTGCAAATAACTTGGAGATCAACTTAAGCTAGGAAAGGATATGACAGCCCCACCTTCCCCTAAGGCGAACCAAAGAGGTTAGCGGACTGCCTGCCCAACTCTCGCCAGGACTAACGGTGCAGGCAAACACGATCTAAAACGTTCCGGGAAAATAAAAGCGTGCTCAAACAAGTCGAAATCGCAAAATAGCCAAACGCAAATCAAACTGTCGGTGAATAGTGGGTGCCATGTCATATAATTCGGGAAAATATTTCCAAACCAAATAGGACACATAAACAGGGTTAAACAGTGTTATACACATACGTTTGTAATTTACAAAACAAAAGGAAGATAATTAGATCAAAATACATTTAGGATTTTTTTCCCAACTATCGAGGAGCTTTACAAAATATATTAAAACTGGCTCAACTCATGCTTCAAAACATCATAGTCTCCAAAAGTGGTTCCCTGTAAGGAAAACAAAATTTAATGGAGTGAGCTTATGCCCAGTGATATACTTTCACTCAAGCAAGGAAGTTCAATTATGCATGAAGTTGATCAATCCCAAATCATTCAAGAAGAAAGCTAAATAAAGTCATATATCGATAACAATGGTAAAAGGATACGGACGACTCTCAAGAGCCCCTTTCCTCGCTCGCCATACTTGATCGTATCTCATTGACCCTCCGTCAATGTACAAAGTGTAACCAAATGTAGACTCCACTTTACTGCCATTCCTTCCACCCAACATACCCCTACCGGGCCCGAACTCCAAACAGTTTAAATTTGGTAATACTCGAGTATACCGGAATCGAGAGTCTCATACTACAAGATTCCATATAACAGTCCCCATGGCTCATCAATTTTCATGACCAAGCCCTCGCTGGCTCGATTCAATCGACTACCAATGGCGTTGAGGTCAGTAGTAACAGTAATGGCCGTTGGATACTCGACCAAACGACACCAAACCCAGTATTTCATGTACCATTCAAGTACCACAGTAAACAGTCATATATAATACAAAAGGGTGAGAGCGATCAAGTACACCCTCACTTTAATCAATTTCAACGGTGCAAATAAGCATTCAAGGCATCAAGTTCAAATGTAACAAAGCCACATAGTAACAAGCAAGTGAGTAATACACTCACCAAGCAAACAAATAAAATTTCATAAACTTCCGTCCAAAGAGCGTTTTGAATCACCGTCACGCCCTAAAATATTCAAACAAGCACAATAAGACTCGATTACAAGTCATAAACCAATTCCACATACTACCAAAAATAAGGCTCCATTAGAATGTATGTGAAAGCCCGAAAAATTTTCTTATTTTTTAGGCTTTATTTTATTTGACTGCACACCTTTTCTATATTTTTTTTATTAGGAAAATTTTCTACATAATTTTTATGAGTAAATATAGTTTTTAAATGATTTTTCTAGTATCGGTTAGTTTTTGAGAATTTAAGAGCGTATACCGAACGTGGGACCCACTAGTGCGATAAGTGCGGTAAATGTGGTTCATTTGGAGTACCTTTGTATACATGGATTATATTACATGGTGTTATGAGATAATTAGGGGTTTGGCTAGTTCATTAATTCTTGCAAGAGAAAAGAAATGAGATAAGCTTGAGATGGACAATTGTTGCATTGTGATTGGAGCTTGGCATTTGACTAGTCTTTCTTTACCTTTACTAAACCAATTTTGACCAAAAATTAGCTTCCATTTTCATCCTCTTGGCAGGCCACTCTTGGAGAGAAAAAATAGAAAACTCTTCAACTTTTGCTTCCTTTTCTTGCCAAATCTTGAAATCCAACCATTAATCTCCCAAATTTCTCCATAAAACCTATTTGCTAAGAAGGATAGAAGTGCTTGGTGGAGTTGTTTGGAAAGGAAAGACCCTAAGCTATCTTGTCTCTAGTGTTTACAAGGTGAGTAGCCAAGAAATTCTTTCTTGTTCATGATAATGCTAAGTTGGTGCTTTGTGGTAGTTGAATAAGTGATTTTTTGGATGATTTCATGACTTGTGGTGAAGATTGATGGATTTTATTTTTATGCTTGATTTTTTCTGATTTCATATGTTTAGTGTTGGTTAGTCATGGATTGTTGGTTAGTTATTGGGCAACATGGAGTTGATATAGGTTGTATATGATTGATTGTGCAAAAATTCTGGTTTGGAGAGAAATTTCCAGGTTAGGGTTCCAAACAGGCCTGTTCTGTCTGAATTTATTTGAGTAGGTTAGAGGCCGAATTAGCCTTAGGTTAAAACATGAAAGTAGTAGATAATGATGTTTTATAGTTGCCTGAAAATTTCAGCCCAATCGGAGCAACTTATCCTGTGAAAAGACTGAAATACCCCTGCTGCCCTATGTTTGTCCGGAATTGATAATCAGCTTTGGTAATTGGTTAGTTTGACTGGGAATACTACCAAATTGGATGTTGGTGTCTTCTTAAGAATTATAGCCTTGTATATTAGCTTTCAAATAGCTTTGGAATTACCTGATTTGGAGTTGTGTGTGCTGAGATAAGAGTGAATGAATCAGGACTGCCAGTTGAATTCCGCAGGGAGCTTTGAACTGAAAAATATGGGGCTGTTTTGGTAAATTTGACCTAGATACATTGCAAACTGGACCGAGTGACCTTCTTCAACATTGTAGCCCTCTTTCTTAGCTTCGAAACGGTGTAACTTGTACCCCAAACTGATAAGTGTAACTCTAGTTGTGACCGTTCCGCTAAGTAACGTCAAAACTGTCTTTTGCTCTTCAAGTTAAATTTCATTTCCGCAAATGTCCCTAGCTTGGTTACGCACTTATACATTCTATTGGGCCTTAATTGTGGTAGTGTGTATTCGCTTTGACTCGTATTCAAGTCTTAATTGGGATATTCTTGTTGTATAGGTCGTGCCCGTGATCCGACGCCTACGCCTGAAGCTAACTTGTGAATTTGCTTGCCTACCTTGGTGAGTGTACCATTATATGGTCTACTGCTTAAATGGTTGTTTGTACTTGTTATATGAACTTGAATGGCTTGAATGAGATGAGAGTGTACTTTATCGCTCTCGATCTTTTATCTGTATTACTGGTACTGTTAAATGTGAAATTGTCTATATGTGTGATTGGACATGGCTGAGGGCTTTGCCCGATAACTTAACTATGCTATCTGAGCTCATACCCCATTGGTCCTTAATCGAATCGAGCCAGCAAGGGCTTGGGCGAATCGATAAGGGACCGTGGGTTCACTGCAGTCGAGTGGAGTGTTAACTCCTCGACTTTATGGTATACTCGAGTATTACCCTCTCTGTTACTGTGAGGTATTCGGGCCCGGTAAGGGGGTGACTGGTGGAAGGGATATGGAGTAAAGTGGGGTTCTACGGGATGTTCTTCTCTTCACAGGTTGACGGAGTGTCAACGGGTTGGAGATCAAGTACGGCCAGTGGAAAGTGGCTCTTGAGAGCCAATTATATCCTTTCATTGACTTGGTTTGTTTATGCGCTTTGGAATCCCTATGTGATAAAATGTGTTTATTGGTGTGTCTTATTGGTACCTCACGAGCGTAAGCTCACCCTCGTTACTTTGTTTTTCTTATAGGGATATGAATAACTTTTGAGGGAACCATATTGTTTTGAAGTACGAGTTGAGCTAGTTTTTATATAGTTTGGACATATTCTTTTGTAAAGCTCCTCAATGGTTGGAAAAACCGTAAATGTACTTTGATCTAAATAACTTTCTTTTGATTTGTAAATTACAAACGTGTGTGCGTAACACCGTTTAACCCTGTTCATGTATCATATTTGGTTTGGAAATATTTCTCCAAGGTGTATGGTGACATCTACATTTGATTGGTTTCTGGTTGGATAGTGACGTGGCGGTCACTATTCATTTGCGATTTTAATTTTCGTTTTTCCGTTTTGTGGTTGTAAATCGCTTGAGCGCGCTAAAAATTGCCGAAACATGTTAGATTATATACGACCGTCTTCGTAGTCCTGGCGAGAGTTGGGCGGGCAGCCCACTAACCCCTTTGGTACGCTCTAGGGGAAGGTGGGGCTGTCACAGGTGGTATCAGAGCCTAGGTTTGTCTTAACTTAGGCATGTTTGACTTTGGTTCCTTAGGACCTGTGAGAGAAGTGTTAAGGTACCGTTAAGTGCGATTATGTTTATTTTGTCTAAGATATGAATTCTTTTGCTATCTTTGTAGGTTATGGCCGGTACGAGTGGACAGGGTGGAGGTGATGTGACGCCCCGAAAAAAATGAGTTTGAGAACCCGGAATTTTTCTAATTTTCTAGGGTTTATTTTTTTTAACGCCCGCCTTTTCTACATTTTCTTGATTAGAAAAATTTTTCAGATAAAGTTTATGAGCAAAAATAGTTTTAAAATGATTTTTCTAGTATCGGTTAGTTTTTGAGAAATTAAAAGCGTATTTTGGACGTGGGACCCGCTAGTGCGGTAAATGCATTATATTTTTGACAACTTGTTGGAATTTTGTATTAAGTGATATTATTTTACAAGGTGCTAAGAGATAATTAGAGGTTACTTAGATGGTTTAATCTTGGAGAGACAAAAAGATAAGATTAAAATCCTAGAGGACCATTTGTCACCTAACTATTGGACCTTGACTTTGACTTGGACTTGTCTTAACCTTTACTAAACCAAATTTTGACCCAATTTCTTCCATTTTTATTGTCTTGGCCGAAATTTTTGGTGAGGAAAGAACAAGAGAGAGTTTCTTCAACTTCAACATCAATTCTTGCTCAAATCTTGAGTTCCAACCGATTAAATTGCAAATCACTCCATAAAACTTGCTAGCTAAGGAAGATTGAAGCTCTTGGTGGAGTTATTTGGAAGGTTAAGATGCCTAGTTGTTCTCTCTCTTCTATTGTTAAGGTGAGTGGTGATTGAACTTCCTCCTACACTTAATGAAGCTTAAGTTATGCCTAGTGGGAGCTAAAGTGCTGAAATTTGTGGTTTATTTCTTGGTTTGAGATGAATTGGTGAAGTTTTTGATTTATTGATGATTTTTCTGGTTTAATTTGATCATGATGTTGTGGCTGTCCATGATGGTTGCAAATGATGTTTAATAACTCTAGTAGGTGTAAATGATTGGTAATTGCAACCAATTTTGGGTTTGGAAGGAATTTGAGAAAGTTAGGGTTTTATATCCCCAATTCTGTCCGATTTTGTATCTCATGGTTAGAGGCCGAATTGGCCTTGTCTTAAAACATGAAAGTTGTAGGTATTGATGTTTTAAAGGTGCCTGTAAAATTTCAGGTCAATTGGAGTAGTGTGGAGTGAGAAAAGTCGTAAATACTGAGACTGGTCTGGGAAGGGGTGCTGCGAACAGGGTTGCCTTTTCACTCAATTTGACCGTGTCCTTTCACCCTGATTCTCACCGAATTAGATTTTGGCCAAAACATGAAAGTTGTAGCCAAGGCTATAAAATAGTTGCCTGTAAATATTCAGCTTGATCCAACCACTGTAGCATGTGAAATGACCGAAATACCCTTGACTGTTTTTGAAACCCGTTTCGCGCCCGGATTTTTGTTTTCGTGTAGTCTTCCATTTTCGATCATGAAATGGCACGATTTGGCCTTTGAGGTCTTCTGATGAAATGTAGCTTGATGTATTAGCTACCATATGCCTTTGGAATTTCTGGATTTGGACTTGTAGAGCCTGAGTTATGATGTTTCCGCTAGAATGCGTTTTGGTGAATCTGTTTTACGTTTTTGATGTGGTATCTTGCCTTTTTGACCTGTTTGAACTAGAAACTGGGTTGAGTGACCTTCTGTAATATTGTAGCCCTGACTCTTAGCTTCGAAACGGTGGGTCTTTCACCTTCATCCGACAATCGTAGCGCCTTTGGTACCATTACCGTAAAATGACGTCAAAACTATTTTTTTGGTTTTGAGCTTAACTTTCATTTCCGGACTTTTCCCTAGCTTGACTTGTGCTAGTACTACTTGGAGCTTGCTGAATGGCTATTGGATGAACTTATTTGTATGACTTTGGAACTGGCAGAGGAAATAATGAAGCCATGATGGCTGGGAAAGTAAGCAAATTTAGGGGAAGTGCTGTCCGAAGTTTTAAAGGGTTTGATTGCTTTGAGTTTGTGATCTAAGACTTGGATTTGAGCAAGGCAATGTTATATGATGGATGATTTCTGAGCCATGGAGGTGAGTGACCTCAAACTAGTTCTAAAGTTATTTATGAACCGTTTCTTACATTATTTACTTTTGAACTGTTTCCAAAGTTACTTTTGAAATGTTTTCTTGCATATCATGTGTGCTGGCATTTGAGTGTGCCTTGTTTGCTATATTTCTTGACTTCATGACTTGTATTTTGGTTGATAACATGTTAAGCACTTATAATGATTTCCAAAACGAGTTTTCGAGGCGAGTGTGTACTTTATCGCACTCGACCTCGATAAATGTGAAATTTTCGATTGAAATGTTACTTGCGCATGAATGTAAGTCTTTTGGGCTGAACTGGCCATTGCCCCTTGTTACCGGTCGTCTTGAGCCAGAAGCGGACTCGGTCAGGCGATTAGGAACTTGGGTGAACGTTTGGTATACTCGAGTATTACCTATGTAGGTTGGTGGAGCCTGGCCAAAAGTCAGGGACGGGGTGAATGAAATGAAATGAATGACCAAATGAGCGAGGAAATGTCAGGAGAATGAATGTATCCTTTCATGAATGTTACTATCGCTTTCCATTGTAAATGTTTCTTGAATTATCGATAATCCATATTTACTGTTTTGCAAATGATGTAGTTGTTTCCGGATTTATCATTTGATTTATGACATCATTGCTATATGACATCATTGAAATGAACTATTGTGAAACCGATTTGATTACTGATTTTAATGGTTACTCGCTGAGCTTCTAGCTCACCCCAAAAATGTTTTATTTCCCCCCCCACAGGGCTCAAGGCGAAGAAAAGCTTGGAGTGCTTATTCACGTGACTGGATGGCTTATATCGTGTACAGTTTAAGTTTGGATCTATTTTATGTACGAGTTGGTCTTGTATAAATATTTGAAATTGATATGGATGTAAGTATACGTTCCACGATTGGAATCAGTTCCGCTGCATTTGTGACATGTAATTATTGGAGACGGATGTGTAATTGTGGACCATGTGATGTATACTTGAGATTTGTATTGTATTTATTTGAGGACTGTAGTGAACGACTGAGTCCCGGCGAGAGTTGGGCGGGCGACCCGCCGAACCCTGGGGTACGCCCTAGGGAGAGGTGGGGCCGTCACAGTTGGTATCAGAGCTTAGGTTTCAGATCTCTGTAGTGTATCCTAGGCTTGAAGTTTAGGATGCCGGACTGTGGGTTTGATTTGACTCTTGAGAGATTTTTGCGGGATGTCTTGACTTGATTGGTACAAGATGGAATGTCGAGGACAACATTCTTTTAAGGAGGGGAGATTGTGACGCCCCGAAAAAAATGAGTTTGAGAACCCGGAAATTTTCTAATTTTCTAGGGTTTATTTTTTTTAACGCCCGCCTTTTCTACATTTTCTTGATTAGAAAAATTTTTCAGATAAAGTTTATGAGCAAAAATAGTTTTAAAATGATTTTTCTAGTATTGGTTAGTTTTTGAGAAATTAAAAGCGTATTTTGGACGTGGGACCCGCTAGTGCGGTAAATGCATTATATTTTTGACAACTTGTTGGAATTTTGTATTAAGTGATATTATTTTACAAGGTGCTAAGAGATAATTAGAGGTTACTTAGATGGTTTAATCTTGGAGAGACAAAAAGATAAGATTAAAATCCTAGAGGACCATTTGTCACCTAACTATTGGACGTTGACTTTGACTTGGAATTGTCTTAACCTTTACTAAACCAAATTTTGACCCAATTTCTTCCATTTTTATTGTCTTGGCCGAAATTTTTGGTGAGGAAAGAACAAGAGAGAGTTTCTTCAACTTCAACATCAATTCTTGCTCAAATCTTGAGTTCCAACCGATTAAATTGCAAATCACTCCATAAAACTTGCTAGCTAAGGAAGATTGAAGCTCTTGGTGGAGTTATTTGGAAGGTTAAGATGCCTAGTTGTTCTCTCTCTTCTATTGTTAAGGTGAGTGGTGATTGAACTTCCTCCTACACTTAATGAAGCTTAAGTTATGCCTAGTGGGAGTTAAAGTGCTGAAATTTGTGGTTTATTTCTTGGTTTGAGATGAATTGGTGAAGTTTTTGATTTATTGATGATTTTTCTGGTTTAATTTGATCATGATGTTGTGGCTGTCCATGATGGTTGCAAATGATGTTTAATAACTCTAGTAGGTGTAAATGATTGGTAATTGCAACCAATTTTGGGTTTGGAAGGAATTTGAGAAAGTTAGGGTTTTATATCCCCAATTTTGTCCGGTTTTGTATCTCATGGTTAGAGGCCGAATTGGCCTTGTCTTAAAACATGAAAGTTGTAGGTATTGATGTTTTAAAGGTGCCTGTAAAATTTCAGGTCAATTGGTGTAGTGTGGAGTGAGAAAAGTCGGAAATACTGAGACTGGTCTGGGAAGGGGTGCTGCGAACAGGGTTGCCTTTTCACTCAATTTGACCGTGACGTTTCACCCTGATTCTCACCGAATTAGATTTTGGCCAAAACATGAAAGTTGTAGCCAAGGCTATAAAATAGTTTCCTGTAAATGTTCAGCTTGATCCAACCACTGTAGCATGTGAAATGACCGAAATACCCTTGACTGTTTTTGAAACCCGTTTCGCGCCCGGTTTTTTGTTTTCGTGTAGTCTTCCATTTTCGATCATGAAATGGCACGATTTGGCCTTTGAGGTCTTCTGATGAAATGTAGCTTGATGTATTAGCTACCATATGCCTTTGGAATTTCTGGATTTGGACTTGTAGAGCCTGAGTTATGATGTTTCCGCTAGAATGCGTTTTGGTGAATCTGTTTTACGTTTTTGATGTGGTATCTTGCCTTTTTGACCTGTTTGCACTCGAAACTGGGTTGAGTGACCTTCTGTAATATTGTAGCCCTGACTCTTAGCTTCGAAACGGTGGGTCTTTCACCTTCATCCGACAATCGTAGCGCCTTTGGTACCATTACCGTAAAATGACGTCAAAACTATTTTTTTGGTTTTGAGCTTAACTTTCATTTCCGGACTTTTCCCTAGCTTGACTTGTGCTAGTACTACTTGGAGCTTGCTGAATGGCTATTGGATGAACTTATTTGTGTGACTTTGGAACTGGCTGAGGAAATAATGAAGCCATGATGGCTGGGAAAGTAAGCAAATTTAGGGGAAGTGCTGTCCGAAGTTTTAAAGGGTTTGATTGCTTTGAGTTTGTGATCTAAGACTTGGATATGAGCAAGGCAATGTTATATGATGGATGATTTCTGAGCCATGGAGGTGAGTGACCTAAAACTACTTCTAAAGTTATTTATGAACCGTTTCTTACATTATTTACTTTTGAACTGTTTCCAAAGTTACTTTTGAAATGTTTTCTTGCATATCATGTGTGCTGGCATTTGAGTGTGCCTTGTTTGCTATATTTCTTGACTTCATGACTTGTATTTTGGTTGATAACATGTTAAGCACTTATAATGATTTCCAAAACGAGTTTTCGAGGCGAGTGTGTACTTTATCGCACTCGACCTCGATAAATGTGAAATTGTCGATTGAAATGTTACTTGCGCATGAATGTAAGTCTTTTGGGCTGAACTGGCCATTGCCCCTTGTTACCGGTCGTCTTGAGGCTGAAGCGGACTCGGTCAGGCGATTAGGAACTTGAGTGAACGTTTGGTATACTCGAGTATTACCTATGTAGGTTGGTGGAGCCTGGCCAAAAGCCAGGGACTGGGTGAATGAAATGAAATGAATGACCAAATGAGCGAGGAAATGTCAGGAGAATGAATGTATCCTTTCATGAATGTTACTATCGCTTTCCATTGTAAATGTTTCTTGAATTATCGATAATCCCTATTTACTGTTTTGCAAATGATGTAGTTGTTTCCGGATTTATCATTTGATTTATGACATCATTGCTATATGACATCATTGAAATGAACTATTGTGAAACCGATTTGATTACTGATTTTAATGGTTACTCGCTGAGCTTCTAGCTCACCCCAAAAATGTTTTATTTCCCCCCCCACAGGGCTCAAGGCGAAGAAAAGCTTGGAGTGCTTATTCACGTGACTGGATGGCTTATATCGTGTACAGTTTAAGTTTGGATCTATTTTATGTACGAGTTGGTCTTGTATAAATATTTGAAATTGATATGGATGTAAGTATACGTTCCACGATTGGAATCAGTTCCGCTGCATTTGTGACATGTAATTATTGGAGACGGATGTGTAATTGTGGACCATGTGATGTATACTTGAGATTTGTATTGTATTTATTTGAGGACTGTAGTGAACGACTGAGTCCCGGCGAGAGTTGGGCGGGCGACCCGCCGAACCCTGGGGTACGCCCTAGGGAGAGGTGGGGCCGTCACAGTTGGTATCAGAGCTTAGGTTTCAGATCTCTGTAGTGTATCCTAGGCTTGAAGTTTAGGATGCCGGACTGTGGGTTTGATTTGACTCTTGAGAGATTTTTGCGGGATGTCTTGACTTGATTGGTACAAGATGGAATGTCGAGGACAACATTCTTTTAAGGAGGGGAGATTGTGATGCCCCGAAAAAAATGAGTTTGAGAACCCGGAAATTTTCTAATTTTCTAGGGTTTATTTTTTTTAACGCCCGCCTTTTCTACATTTTCTTGATTAGAAAAATTTTTCAGATAAAGTTTATGAGCAAAAATAGTTTTAAAATGATTTTTCTAGTATTGGTTAGTTTTTGAGAAATTAAAAGCGTATTTTGGACGTGGGACCCGCTAGTGCGGTAAATGCATTATATTTTTGACAACTTGTTGGAATTTTGTATTAAGTGATATTATTTTACAAGGTGCTAAGAGATAATTAGAGGTTACTTAGATGGTTTAATCTTGGAGAGACAAAAAGATAAGATTAAAATCCTAGAGGACCATTTGTCACCTAACTATTGGACGTTGACTTTGACTTGGACTTGTCTTAACGTTTACTAAACCAAATTTTGACCCAATTTCTTCCATTTTTATTGTCTTGGCCGAAATTTTTGGTGAGGAAAGAACAAGAGAGAGTTTCTTCAACTTCAACATCAATTCTTGCTCAAATCTTGAGTTCCAACCGATTAAATTGCAAATCACTCCATAAAACTTGCTAGCTAAGGAAGATTGAAGCTCTTGGTGGAGTTATTTGGAAGGTTAAGATGCCTAGTTGTTCTCTCTCTTCTATTGTTAAGGTGAGTGGTGATTGAACTTCCTCCTACACTTAATGAAGCTTAAGTTATGCCTAGTGGGAGCTAAAGTGCTGAAATTTGTGGTTTATTTCTTGGTTTGAGATGAATTGGTGAAGTTTTTGATTTATTGATGATTTTTCTGGTTTAATTTGATCATGATGTTGTGGCTGTCCATGATGGTTGCAAATGATGTTTAATAACTCTAGTAGGTGTAAATGATTGGTAATTGCAACCAATTTTGGGTTTGGAAGGAATTTGAGAAAGTTAGGGTTTTATATCCCCAATTCTGTCCGGTTTTGTATCTCATGGTTAGAGGCCGAATTGGCCTTGTCTTAAAACATGAAAGTTGTAGGTATTGATGTTTTAAAGGTGCCTGTAAAATTTCAGGTCAATTGGTGTAGTGTGGAGTGAGAAAAGTTGGAAATACTGAGACTGGTCTGGGAAGGGGTGCTGCGAACAGGGTTGCCTTTTCACTCAATTTGACCGTGACCTTTCACCCTGATTCTCACCGAATTAGATTTTGGCCAAAACATGAAAGTTGTAGCCAAGGCTATAAAATAGTTTCCTGTAAATGTTCAGCTTGATCCAACCACTGTAGCATGTGAAATGACCGAAATACCCTTGACTGTTTTTGAAACCCGTTTCGCGCCCGGATTTTTGTTTTCGTGTAGTCTTCCATTTTTGATCATGAAATGGCACGATTTGGCCTTTGAGGTCTTCTGATGAAATGTAGCTTGATGTATTAGCTACCATATGCCTTTGGAATTTCTGGATTTGGACTTGTAGAGCCTGAGTTATGATGTTTCCGCTAGAATGCGTTTTGGTGAATCTGTTTTACGTTTTTGATGTGGTATCTTGCCTTTTTGACCTGTTTGCACTCGAAACTGGGTTGAGTGACCTTCTGTAATATTGTAGCCCTGACTCTTAGCTTCGAAACGGTGGGTTTTTCACCCTCATCCGACAATCGTAGCGCCTTTGGTACCATTACCGTAAAATGACGTCAAAACTATTTTTTTGGTTTTGAGCTTAACTTTCATTTCCGGACTTTTCCCTAGCTTGACTTGTGCTAGTACTACTTGGAGCTTGCTGAATGGCTATTGGATGAACTTATTTGTGTGACTTTGGAACTGGCTGAGGAAATAATGAAGCCATGATGGCTGGGAAAGTAAGCAAATTTAGGGGAAGTGCTGTCCGAAGTTTTAAAGGGTTTGATTGCTTTGAGTTTGTGATCTAAGACTTGGATATGAGCAAGGCAATGTTATATGATGGATGATTTCTGAGCCATGGAGGTGAGTGACCTCAAACTACTTCTAAAGTTATTTATGAACCGTTTCTTACATTATTTACTTTTGAACTGTTTCCAAAGTTACTTTTGAAATGTTTTCTTGCATATCATGTGTGCTGGCATTTGAGTGTGCCTTGTTTGCTATATTTCTTGACTTCATGACTTGTATTTTGGTTGATAACATGTTAAGCACTTATAATGATTTCCAAAACGAGTTTTCGAGGCGAGTGTGTACTTTATCGCACTCGACCTCGATAAATGTGAAATTTTCAATTGAAATGTTACTTGCGCATGAATGTAAGTCTTTTGGGCTGAACTGGCCATTGCCCCTTGTTACCGGTCGTCTTGAGGATGAAGCGGACTCGGTCAGGCGATTAGGAACTTGGGTGAACGTTTGGTATACTCGAGTATTACCTATGTAGGTTGGTGGAGCCTGGCCAAAAGCCAGGGACGGGGTGAATGAAATGAAATGAATGACCAAATGAGCGAGGAAATGTCAGGAGAATGAATGTATCCTTTCATGAATGTTACTATCGCTTTCCATTGTAAATGTTTCTTGAATTATCGATAATCCATATTTACTGTTTTGCAAATGATGTAGTTGTTTCCGGATTTATCATTTGATTTATGACATCATTGCTATATGACATCATTGAAATGAACTATTGTGAAACCGATTTGATTACTGATTTTAATGGTTACTCGCTGAGCTTCTAGCTCACCCCAAAAATGTTTTATTTCCCCCCCACAGGGCTCAAGGCGAAGAAAAGCTTGGAGTGCTTATTCACGTGACTGGATGGCTTATATCGTGTACAGTTTAAGTTTGGATCTATTTTATGTACGAGTTGGTCTTGTATAAATATTTGAAATTGATATGGATGTAAGTATACGTTCCACGATTGGAATCAGTTCCGCTGCATTTGTGACATGTAATTATTGGAGACGGATGTGTAATTGTGGACCATGTGATGTATACTTGAGATTTGTATTGTATTTATTTGAGGACTGTAATGAACGACTGAGTCTCGGCGAGAGTTGGGCGGGCGACCCGCCGAACCCTGGGGTACGCCCTAGGGAGAGGTGGGGCCGTCACAGTTGGTATCAGAGCTTAGGCTTCAGATCTCTGTAGTGTATCCTAGGCTTGAAGTTTAGGATGCCGGACTGTGGGTTTGATTTGACTCTTGAGAGATTTTTGCGGGATGTCTTGACTTGATTGGTACAAGATGGAATGTCGAGGACGACATTCTTTTAAGGAGGGGAGATTGTGACGCCCCGAAAAAAATGAGTTTGAGAACCCGAAAATTTTCTAATTTTCTAGGGTTTATTTTTTTTAACGCCCGCCTTTTCTACATTTTCTTGATTAGAAAAATTTTTCAGATAAAGTTTATGAGCAAAAATAGTTTTAAAATGATTTTTCTAGTATCGGTTAGTTTTTGAGAAATTAAAAGCTTATTTTGGACGTGGGACCCGGTAGTGCGGTAAATGCATTATATTTTTGACAACTTGTTGGAATTTTGTATTAAGTGATATTATTTTACAAGGTGCTAAGAGATAATTAGAGGTTACTTAGATGGTTTAATCTTGGAGAGACAAAAAGATAAGATTAAAATCCTAGAGGACCATTTGTCACCTAACTATTGGACCTTGACTTTGACTTGGACTTGTCTTAACCTTTACTAAACCAAATTTTGACCCAATTTCTTCCATTTTTATTGTCTTGGCCGAAATTTTTGGTGAGGAAAGAACAAGAGAGAGTTTCTTCAACTTCAACATCAATTCTTGCTCAAATCTTGAGTTCCAACCGATTAAATTGCAAATCACTCCATAAAACTTGCTAGCTAAGGAAGATTGAAGCTCTTGGTGGAGTTATTTGGAAGATTAAGATGCCTAGTTGTTCTCTCTCTTCTATTGTTAAGGTGAGTGGTGATTGAACTTCCTCCTACACTTAATGAAGCTTAAGTTATGCCTAGTGGGAGTTAAAGTGCTGAAATTTGTGGTTTATTTCTTGGTTTGAGATGAATTGGTGAAGTTTTTGATTTATTGATGATTTTTCTGGTTTAATTTGATCATGATGTTGTGGCTGTCCATGATGGTTGGAAATGATGTTTAATAACTCTAGTAGGTGTAAATGATTGGTAATTGCAACCAATTTTGGGTTTGGAAGGAATTTGAGAAAGTTAGGGTTTTATATCCCCAATTCTGTCCGGTTTTGTATCTCATGGTTAGAGGCCGAATTGGCCTTGGATTAAAACATGAAAGTTGTAGGTATTGATGTTTTAAAGGTGCTTGTAAAATTTCAGGTCAATTGGTGTAGTGTGGAGTGAGAAAAGTCGGAAATACTGAGACTGGTCTGGGAAGGGGTGCTGCGAACAGGGTTGCCTTTTCACTCAATTTGACCGTGACCTTTCACCCTGATTCTCACCGAATTAGATTTTGGCCAAAACATGAAAGTTGTAGCCAAGGCTATAAAATAGTTGCCTGTAAATGTTCAGCTTGATCCAACCACTGTAGCATGTGAAATGACCGAAATACCCTTGACTGTTTTTGAAACCTGTTTCGCGCCCGGATTTTTGTTTTCGTGTAGTCTTCCATTTTCGATCATGAAAATGCACGATTTGGCCTTTGAGGTCTTCTGATGAAATGTAGCTTGATGTATTAGCTACCATATACCTTTGGAATTTCTGGATTTGGACTTGTAGAGCCTGAGTTATGATGTTTCCGCTAGAATGCGTTTCGGTGAATCTGTTTTACGTTTTTGATGTGGTATCTTGCCTTTTTGACCTGTTTGCACTCGAAACTGGGTTGAGTGACCTTCTGCAATATTGTAGCCCTGACTCTTAGCTTCGAAACGGTGGGTCTTTCACCTTCATCCGACAATCGTAGCGCCTTTGGTACCATTACTGTAAAATGACGTCAAAACTATTTTTTTGGTTTTGAGCTTAACTTTCATTTCCGGACTTTTCCCTAGCTTGACTTGTGCTAGTACTACTTGGAGCTTGCTGAATGGCTATTGGATGAACTTATTTGTGTGACTTTGGAACTGGCTGAGGAAATAATGAAGCCATGATGGCTGGGAAAGTAAGCAAATTTAGGGGAAGTGCTGTCCGAAGTTTTAAAGGGTTTGATTGCTTTGAGTTTGTGATCTAAGACTTGGATATGAGCAAGGCAATGTTATATGATGGATGATTTCTGAGCCATGGAGGTGAGTGACCTCAAACTACTTCTAAAGTTATTTATGAACCGTTTCTTACATTATTTACTTTTGAACTGTTTCCAAAGTTACTTTTGAAATGTTTTCTTGCATATCATGTGTGCTGGCATTTGAGTGTGCGTTGTTTGCTATATTTCTTGACTTCATGACTTGTATTTTGGTTGATAACATGTTAAGCACTTATAATGATTTCCAAAACGAGTTTTCGAGGCGAGTGTGTACTTTATCGCACTCGACCTCGATAAATGTGAAATTTTCGATTGAAATGTTACTTGCGCATGAATGTAAGCCTTTTGGGCTGAACTGGCCATTGCCCCTTGTTACCGGTCGTCTTGAGCCAGAAGCGGACTCGGTCAGGCGATTAGGAACTTGGGTGAACGTTTGGTATACTCGAGTATTACCTATGTAGGTTGGTGGAGCCTGGCCAAAAGCCAGGGACGGGGTGAATGAAATGAAATGAATGACCAAATGAGCGAGGAAATGTCAGGAGAATGAATGTATCCTTTCATGAATGTTACTATCGCTTTCCATTGTAAATGTTTCTTGAATTATCGATAATCCATATTTACTGTTTTGCAAATGATGTAGTTGTTTCCGGATTTATCATTTGATTTATGACATCATTGCTGTATGACATCATTGAAATGAACTATTGTGAAACCGATTTGATTACTGATTTTAATGGTTACTCGCTGAGCTTCTAGCTCACCCCAAAAATGTTTTATTTCCCCCCCCCACAGGGCTCAAGGCGAAGAAAAGCTTGGAGTGCTTATTCACGTGACTGGATGGCTTATATCGTGTACAGTTTAAGTTTGGATCTATTTTATGTACGAGTTGGTCTTGTATAAATATTTGAAATTGATATGGATGTAAGTATACGTTCCACGATTGGAATCAGTTCCGCTGCATTTGTGACATGTAATTATTGGAGACGGATGTGTAATTGTGGACCATGTGATGTATACTTGAGATTTGTATTGTATTTATTTGAGGACTGTAGTGAACGACTGAGTCTCAGCGAGAGTTGGGCGGGCGACCCGCCGAACCCTGGGGTACGCCCTAGGGAGAGGTGGGGCCGTCACAGTTGGTATCAGAGCTTAGGCTTCAGATCTCTGTAGTGTATCCTAGGCTTGAAGTTTAGGATGCCGGACTGTGGGTTTGATTTGACTCTTGAGAGATTTTTGCGGGATGTCTTGACTTGATTGGTACAAGATGGAATGTCGAGGACGACATTCTTTTAAGGAGGGGAGATTGTGACGCCCCGAAAAAAATGAGTTTGAGAACCCGAAAATTTTCTAATTTTCTAGGGTTTATTTTTTTTAACGCCCGCCTTTTCTACATTTTCTTGATTAGAAAAATTTTTCAGATAAAGTTTATGAGCAAAAATAGTTTTAAAATGATTTTTCTAGTATCGGTTAGTTTTTGAGAAATTAAAAGCGTATTTTGGACGTGGGACCCGGTAGTGCGGTAAATGCATTATATTTTTGACAACTTGTTGGAATTTTGTATTAAGTGATATTATTTTACAAGGTGCTAAGAGATAATTAGAGGTTACTTAGATGGTTTAATCTTGGAGAGACAAAAAGATAAGATTAAAATCCTAGAGGACCATTTGTCACCTAACTATTGGACGTTGACTTTGACTTGGACTTGTCTTAACCTTTACTAAACCAAATTTTGACCCAATTTCTTCCATTTTTATTGTCTTGGCCGAAATTTTTGGTGAGGAAAGAACAAGAGAGAGTTTCTTCAACTTCAACATCAATTCTTGCTCAAATCTTGAGTTCCAACCGATTAAATTGCAAATCACTCCATAAAACTTGCTAGCTAAGGAAGATTGAAGCTCTTGGTGGAGTTATTTGGAAGATTAAGATGCCTAGTTGTTCTCTCTCTTCTATTGTTAAGGTGAGTGGTGATTGAACTTCCTCCTACACTTAATGAAGCTTAAGTTATGCCTAGTGGGAGTTAAAGTGCTGAAATTTGTGGTTTATTTCTTGGTTTGAGATGAATTGGTGAAGTTTTTGATTTATTGATGATTTTTTCTGGTTTAATTTGATCATGATGTTGTGGCTGTCCATGATGGTTGGAAATGATGTTTAATAACTCTAGTAGGTGTAAATGATTGGTAATTGCAACCAATTTTGGGTTTGGAAGGAATTTGAGAAAGTTAGGGTTTTATATCCCCAATTCTGTCCGGTTTTGTATCTCATGGTTAGAGGCCGAATTGGCCTTGGATTAAAACATGAAAGTTGTAGGTATTGATGTTTTAAAGGTGCTTGTAAAATTTCAGGTCAATTGGTGTAGTGTGGAGTGAGAAAAGTCGGAAATACTGAGACTGGTCTGGGAAGGGGTGCTGCGAACAGGGTTGCCTTTTCACTCAATTTGACCGTGACCTTTCACCCTGATTCTCACCGAATTAGATTTTGGCCAAAACATGAAAGTTGTAGCCAAGGCTATAAAATAGTTGCCTGTAAATGTTCAGCTTGATCCAACCACTGTAGCATGTGAAATGACCGAAATACCCTTGACTGTTTTTGAAACCTGTTTCGCGCCCGGATTTTTGTTTTCGTGTAGTCTTCCATTTTCGATCATGAAAATGCACGATTTGGCCTTTGAGGTCTTCTGATGAAATGTAGCTTGATGTATTAGCTACCATATACCTTTGGAATTTCTGGATTTGGACTTGTAGAGCCTGAGTTATGATGTTTCCGCTAGAATGCGTTTTGGTGAATCTGTTTTACGTTTTTGATGTGGTATCTTGCCTTTTTGACCTGTTTGCACACGAAACTGGGTTGAGTGACCTTCTGCAATATTGTAGCCCTGACTCTTAGCTTCGAAACGGTGGGTCTTTCACCTTCATCCGACAATCGTAGCGCCTTTGGTACCATTACCGTAAAATGACGTCAAAACTATTTTTTTGGTTTTGAGCTTAACTTTCATTTCCGGACTTTTCCCTAGCTTGACTTGTGCTAGTACTACTTGGAGCTTGCTGAATGGCTATTGGATGAACTTATTTGTGTGACTTTGGAACTGGCTGAGGAAATAATGAAGCCATGATGGCTGGGAAAGTAAGCAAATTTAGGGGAAGTGCTGTCCGAAGTTTTAAAGGGTTTGATTGCTTTGAGTTTGTGATCTAAGACTTGGATATGAGCAAGGCAATGTTATATGATGGATGATTTCTGAGCCATGGAGGTGAGTGACCTCAAACTACTTCTAAAGTTATTTATGAACCGTTTCTTACATTATTTACTTTTGAACTGTTTCCAAAGTTACTTTTGAAATGTTTTCTTGCATATCATGTGTGCTGGCATTTGAGTGTGCCTTGTTTGCTATATTTCTTGACTTCATGACTTGTATTTTGGTTGATAACATGTTAAGCACTTATAATGATTTCCAAAACGAGTTTTCGAGGCGAGTGTGTACTTTATCGCACTCGACCTCGATAAATGTGAAATTTTCGATTGAAATGTTACTTGCGCATGAATGTAAGCCTTTTGGGCTGAACTAGCCATTGCCCCTTGTTACCGGTCGTCTTGAGGCTGAAGCGGACTCGGTCAGGCGATTAGGAACTTGGGTGAACGTTTGGTATACTCGAGTATTACCTATGTAGGTTGGTGGAGCCTGGCCAAAAGCCAGGGACGGGGTGAATGAAATGAAATGAATGACCAAATGAGCGAGGAAATGTCAGGAGAATGAATGTATCCTTTCATGAATGTTACTATCGCTTTCCATTGTAAATGTTTCTTGAAATATCGATAATCCATATTTACTGTTTTGCAAATGATGTAGTTGTTTCCGGATTTATCATTTGATTTATGACATCATTGCTATATGACATCATTTAAATGAACTATTGTGAAACCGATTTGATTACTGATTTTAATGGTTACTCGCTGAGTTTCTAGCTCACCCCAAAAATGTTTTATTTCCCCCCCCCACAGGGCTCAAGGCGAAGAAAAGCTTGGAGTGCTTATTCACGTGACTGGATGGCTTATATCGTGTACAGTTTAAGTTTGGATCTATTTTATGTACGAGTTGGTCTTGTATAAATATTTGAAATTGATATGGATGTAAGTATACGTTCCACGATTGGAATCAGTTCCGCTGCATTTGTGACATGTAATTATTGGAGACGGATGTGTAATTGTGGACCATGTGATGTATACTTGAGATTTGTATTGTATTTATTTGAGCACTGTAGTGAACGACTGAGTCCCGGCGAGAGTTGGGCGGGCGACCGGCCCAACCCTGGGGTACGCCCTAGGGAGAGGTGGGGCCGTCACAGGTGAGCCACATCAGAGGCGGCTACGAGTTATCGATTACCAGGAGAGGCCGGGAGGTCCGATCCGGCTTTGGTATACCGCCAGCCGGACCTGCCTCTGTAGGCGTTGCCAGTACCACTCTTACGCTGACCATGTGGTCTGGGCAGTGATAGATGAGAGGAGGAGACTTAGGAGTGCCGCCGCTAGGGATCACCAAGAGCTATATACGCTGAGAGGCATCACGAGGATGCAGGCGGACAGGATAGGGGAGCTCCGAGAGGACATAACTATAGAGCAGGAGCGAACCAACACTCTTAGGGAGCAGTTGCAGGTGGTGACCACCCGCCTTATTAATGTCGTTCGGGAAGTTAGAAACCGTTTCGGAGGCATTATTAATGAGTGTGAGGCGCTAATCCAGGGAGTGATTGGCGCTAATGTGCCAGGGGACGCTCCGGGTGATGGAGCTCCAGGTGAGGGAGGTGCCCCTAGCTCTAGCTCTAGCTCTAGCTCTGGGGAGGAGTCGGTTGGCTCAGTTGGAAACTAGGCTAGAGTTCCCTAAGTCCTATTTTGAACCTGTGTGAGGGGTACCTAGGACAAGTTCTCTGTTAGCAGTTTTGTATTTTGGTTCAATTTTGTATAGTGTCCTTTGGAGGACCCCTTTCAGTTTCATGGGATTACTTTTGTATGTATGTACTTGACCGACTGCTTCTGTGTGACTGTCTGAAACAGTTATGTGTTGTATGTGTAAATGTTCTATGTGTATATATGTTTGTGTGTTATTTTGATTATTTGCCTATGTTTATAAGCTTATGCCCGTATGGTTCTTTAATTGTTATTACGTGTCTCGACCTTAGATTGATTTGAACCATGGAGGGAACTCGTAGTGGACGAGGCCGTGGACGTGGAAGTAGGCAACCTTCTGATAGAGGTGCTGCGGAAACCTCGACTGGACCAAACCCTGAATCTAGGGTAGATCCAAATGTCCAGATAGGACCGACTTACTGGCCCATGTGGTGCAACAACAGGGCCACAACCCTAACCCACCTGTCGGGAATCCCGAAAACCCTGAAAATCATGTAGAAAGTGAGGATCGAGCTCTAGAAAGGTTCCAAAAGTTCTCCCCACCAACGTTCCTTGGAGGGCCCGATCCTGATGTGGCTGAAAGATGGTTGGAGAAGATGGTGGACATCTTTGCAGCCTTACATTACTCCGAAGAGAGGCAGGTTACTTTTGCAGTCTTTCAATTAGAAGGGGTCGCTCACTGTTGGTGGAATGTTATTCGGACCAAGTGGGAGAGGGAGCAGACACCCAGAACGTGGGTGAATTTTGTAAGAGAATTTAACGCCAAGTACTTTCCGCCCTTGATCCAAGAAAAGAAGGAGGACGAGTTCATCCGACTTTGCCAGGGCACCCAGTCCGTGGCTGAATACGAAAGCCAGTTTACCCGACGGGACGAGGTAGCTAAGAGGTGGCCAGACGGGACGAGGCCAACACAGGAGTGCCTCACAAGGGAGCTCCACCGCTGTTTCTCGTGGCCCGTGTGGGTTCTGTGGGAAGACGAACCACACGGAGGATAACTACTGGAGAAAGGAGAAGAAGTGCTTACGCTGTGGGAGTGCGGAGCACCAGATAGCCAGCTGTCTAGTTCAACCCCGAGAGGCGAGAGGGACCACACAATCTTCTAAGGCGACTTCAGCACAATCAAAGGTGGA
The DNA here is from genome assembly GCA_036785865.1 of Coffea canephora. NCBI lineage: Eukaryota > Viridiplantae > Streptophyta > Magnoliopsida > Gentianales > Rubiaceae > Coffea > Coffea canephora. The sequence continues at coordinate 23,664,173 of CM071922.1, forward strand.
AGTGACGAAACCGAAAGTGCTTGCTCGAGTATACTCTATTGAGCAACGTCCTGTCCCTGACTCGGCGGAGGTGGTGGAAGGTACGATTCCTGTCTTCCACCGTCTAGCTAGGATTTTAATAGACCCGGGTGCCACCCATTCTTTTGTTAACTCCGAATTCATGTGTGGTATTGATATAACTCATGTAAACTTGCCCTATGAATTAGAAGTGAGTACGCCTACGGGAGACCAGTGTTTGGTTACTTGCAAAATGTATGTAAACTATAAAGTCTGGGTAGGAGAGAGGAAGTTACTGGGGAATTTGATAAGTTTGTCTATTAAGGGGTACGATGTGATATTGGGCATGGACTGGTTAGCTAGGTATGATGCCCAACTTGATTGTTAAAGGAAAGTAGTGGAATTTCGTATACCGGGGGAGGCGACCTTACAATTAGATGTGAAGGGCAGTTTAGCCTCGTCTGCGATGATTTCGGGTATTCGGGTTAGAAAATTATTAAGTAGAGGGGCTCAAGGGTTCTTAGCCTTTCTCATCAACACTCCCACTGATAAGTTAAACGTAGAAGATGTTCCCGTAGTGGGCGAATATTCGGACGTGTTTCCCGATGAGCTAGTGAATCTACCACCACAAAGGGAAATCGAATTTGAGATTAACTTGTTACTAGGGATTTCACCTATCTCTAAGACCCCATACCGTATGCCACTTGCTGAACTTAAGGAGCTGAAACTGCAGTTGTAAGACCTTTTGGAGCGGGGTTTTATTCGTGAGAGTGGATCTCCTTGGGGAGCACCCGTTCTCTTTGTTAAAAAGAAGGACGGGACCCTGAGATTGTGTATTGATTACCGGGGGTTGAACAACGTAACCGTTAAGAATAAGTACCCACTACCCCACATTGATGAGCTGTTTGACCAGTTACAAGGTGCAGTGGTCTTTTCAAAACTGGACCTTCGACAGGGGTACTACCAATTATTGATCCGAAAAGAGGATGTGCCTAAAACTGCCTTCAATTCTCGGTATGGGCATTTCGAATTTGCCGTTATACCTTTTGGACTAACCAATGCCCCTGCCGCTTTTATGGACTTGATGCATCGAGTTTTCAAACCCTATCTAAACCAGTTTGTTGTTGTATTTATCGATGACATTTTGGTCTACTCGAAAACCCGAGAAGAGCATGTGCAACATTTGAAAGAGGTCTTACAAACCTTGAGGGATCACCAATTGTACGCCAAATTTAGTAAGTGTGAGTTTTGGCTGGAAAAGGTTTCCTTCTTAGGTCATGTAATTTCGAAGGAGGGGATTGCAGTAGATCCGGCGAAAGTAGAGGCAGTGACCGAGTAGAAGAGACCTGAAAGTCCGACTGAGATTAGAAGTTTCTTAGGGTTGGCAGGTTACTATCGGCGATTTATTAAGGATTTCTCAAAACTTGCCAGTCCTTTAACCAATTTGACAAAGAAAAGTAACCGGTTTCTGTGGGATGCCCGATGTGAGCAGAGCTTTCAGGAGTTGAAGAAAAGGTTAACTATGGCTCCTGTTCTGGCCTTGCCTAACGGTAAGGACAGTTTCATTGTGTACACTGATGCTTCGAAGGAAGGCTTAGGGTGTGTATTGATGCAAAATAAGAACGTGATAGCCTTTGCCTCTAGGAATTTGAAGACCCACGAGCAAAACTATCCCACTCATGATTTGGAGTTAGCCGCAGTTGTCTTTGCTCTAAAAAAATGGAGACACTACCTGTATGGGGTAACCTTTGAAGTTTATTCCGATCACAAGAGCCTTAGGTACCTCTTTTCCCAAAAGGAGTCGAATATGAGACAACGTCGTTGGATGGAATTCTTAGAAGATTATGACTGTATGATCAACTACCATCCGGGTAAGGCTAACGTAGTGGCTGATGCCTTAAGCAGGAAGGCTCGAATATCTGGGTTAATAGTTAAAGAGTGGGAAATGTTAGAAGCTATTGGTGAATGGAACCTTAAAATGGAAAGTAAGAAGATCACCTTTGAAAATATTCGGGTGACATCCGTCCTGTTGGGTAGAATCAAGGAGGCCCAAACTACAGATCCGATGGTTCAGAAGTGGGTGGAAAAAGTGAAAAAAAGGGAAATTTCTGATTTTAATTTAAGTCCTAAGGGAATTTTGAGATTTAGAAATCGAATAGTAGTGCCTGAGGATGAGAATTTGAGGAGAGAGATTCTGGATGAAGCTCATCGATCGAAATACACCATCCATCCGGGTAGTACTAAGATGTATCAGGACTTACGACAGTTATATTGGTGGAATAAGATGAAGAGGGAGATTGCTTAATTTTTACAAACTTGTTTAGTCTACCAGCAGGTTAAGGCTGAACACCAAAAACCTTCTGGATTACTACAACCTCTTGAGATACCTGAATGGAAATGGGAGAACATTACCATGGACTTCGTTTTCGGATTGCTTAGAACCCAAAAAGGACATGATGCCGTTTGGGTGATCGTCGATCGGTTAACCAAATTGGCTCACTTTGTACCTGTGAATATGAAGTATTCCATGGATAAGTTTGTGGCGACCCCACTTCCCCCTGAGGCAAACCAAAGGGTTGGCGGGCCGTCTGCCCAACTCTCGCCAGGACTCACGCAAGCATTCTAACCCAAATCCTTTCGAAGATTAACCTAATCTATTACAAAACAATTTTTCCCGAATAGAATCATACCTAAAGCCCCATTAACTTCAGAGATAGCAATGATAAAAATAACCAGTCGAGGCCCTTAAACGACCTACGTGCTACGTACCGAAGTATAAGTCGTACCCAACCAGATAGATAAATACCTAAATCCATAATACAAGCTTACAAGCCAAGTAATCGAATTAGGGTTTACACATTTTCCAGCTTCAAGTAGCAATCCAAAAAGGAAAATACATTATCCCAAATAACACATTACAACCCACAGAATAAGTTGTAGTATTCAAATACAGTCCAAAAGAAAAACATAAGTAAGCATCCAGCTTTCAGTTTCCAGAACCTGTTAAGGAAAACAATAAACGTGGGGTGAGCTAAAGCTCAGTGGTGCCCCAAAACATGCAATCACATAATTTCAAGCAGCGATTAATAACTGCACAAATTTAAACAGTTAGGAAAGCGTATAATAGCACAAGGTAGGATACAGGGGCTCTCAGGAGCCATTTTCCACGCTTGATCAGATACCATCGTAGTTGACCCTCCGTCAACTTTCACTACTTATAGTCCATGTAGATCCACTTATTTTAATCCTAACCCGTCACCGTTCATACCTCTGTTTCGGGCCCGAACTTCACCTACCGACGCAGTATATTCGAGATATACCCATATGAAATTAGTCGAGGGATTTACCCAACGACGTTATGGTAGTTGGATTCACGAGTCGAGGGATTCACCCAACGACGTAACTACATTTAGATTCACGGATTCATTAGAAAATGTTTCACACACGTCACCACTCGAACGGCTAGTGCGATAAAGTACACACTGCTCACTTCGATGGATCAGAAACCATTTATTTCATTTTGACAATTATCACATAGCGAGTTGATAAAGCGCTTAACCACATAAACATGAAACAAGCAGGGACACTCACCAAGAGTGGAGTTCAGATATCAAGTTGGGGATCGAATTCCGCGTCCTCGAAAAACCCTAAAAACCAAAATTTTGAAACTATAAGTTTCTACTCAGTTTTTAAGCTTATAGACATTGAGATATATCTAATATACTACTAGTTCACTTTCCCTTAGAAAAATCAAGAATCTCCATAGGTTGAATCTTGACGAAAGTAGAAGAATTGTTTCCTTTAGTTTTCCTTGGAATACTTTTCTTATAAAAGGTAACTAGTATTATTTTCTTGAAATAAGTCGACAAACCTCTCAATATCAATGTTAGAAAGTTACTTTGAACATTTCTCTAAAGTTACGGCTTTTGTAAAAATTATCCTTAAAAACTATTTTTCCTAAAATAGGGTTTCTTGCCGAGCAAGTTTCCCAAGTTTTTCACTAAAATTAGTAAAACTCGTATTTTGAAACTTTTCCTATAGTTAACTATCCAAGTGCAAAGTTTAAGGAAAGAAAAGGAATTAAAATAAGACTTAGAGTTTTCAAAAGCTATAGAACTTATTTACTATAGCTATCAAGGCTAGTTTGAGCTAAAGGAAATTATCGAGTTGGAAAGTTTTAGGCAAAACACTAGATATGGAGTTTTATAATATAATACTAGTTGGAAAAATATTTTTGATTAATTTGATCACAGTTACTCGAGTTCGCAAGGTCGATACAACTTCCACAGCTCCGATTCCGTTTCGAAATCATTATATGGATCAAAATATGGCAAAAATCCCATATCAAATTACTAGGGCTTCGTCAATCATTAGCCCTAGATTTCAACAAATGCATTTCTGATAAAAATAAAATGAACGACCAAGGCTTCATCAATCATTAGCACTTGGTTTCAGCAAGCCCATCATAAGCAAATAAAAATAAAAGTAAGGCCTCCAAGACATTCCAGCAATTAACTTTCATCACCCAGTAGTACTTATAAAGTCATTCAAATGGCCAAGGGCTTCATCAATCATTAGCTCTTGACAACCAATACACACTTTCAAATACCAATTCATTCAAAACAAGAACAAAAACTACAACCAACTTGAGATCCAAATGATTCCAAGAATCTAAAATATCCATTAAACTTTCCACTTTTATTTGCTAGAATCACTATACATATAGATTATAATCTGTCCAAACCAAGCTAAAGTAAATAATACACAAATCCAGCAAATAAACTCACCAAAAGTCCCAACCAGTTCTGTCATGCTGGAAAAATATTTTCCTTCAAAAATTGCTTTAGTTCATGTTCCACAAATCAAAAAATTATGAAAATTATACTGTTGTAGAATAGATTTTTAATACTATCACATCCCAAAAGACACTTTTCAGAGATTCAAATCACAAATGGGCCAAATATTCTATCCAAGTCAGGAATTCAGTATCCTGAGGAAACAGGACATTCAAACAGGACAGCCTACTTTGAGGAATCGCGGACAGCAGTACACATGGAGAAAAAATATGAAATTTCTACAAAACAAAGGCCCATGACTCTAGTTTCAAATGCCACTGACGGCACCTCAATCAGATTTTCCTACACCAAGATATAAGCATTTTACTGAGACTGGTCAGAGAAATCCGAAAATCTGGGAACTCATTTTTTTCACTTGTGAAAAACTCCTTTTCTTCTTTTAAAACCATAATACTCTTATTCAAACCACCATACATTTAAGTATGACATTCATACCAGCATATACCAAAGCAAATAATGCTTAATTCCAATAAATTATTCCACCAAAAAGTCCCCATAAATCTGGCATCAGCTAAGATAAAATTTGCCAGCAATTGATAGTTTATTTATATAGCTTTTGTTCCTAGTTTTCTTCAATTCTTACCTCAGCTCAACATGCAACAAGTGATTAGCAAGCCTCAAGCAAATCTTAAACAGCCAATACGAAAATCTGAATTGAAATTCGAAAACAAAACTACTTAAATGCTCACTTCCTTCTCTCGACCAAGCTGGAATATTTTGCAGCAGAAAATTTCCCTCGGTTTCAATCCACAATTCAACTTTTCCTCAGATTTTCCTCCATTAAACTTCACTTAATACTTAAAGCTAATAATCTATATGCAATTTATAACAAAATTTTCCCTTTGACAGCAATTACAAATGCAAACAAACATGAAGTCTCTCGGCTATTCCAGAAAATTTCGAGCAGCTAAGTTAGACGCAAATCTGGAGTTTCTTCAGCTAAAACCTTGTATTAGGTACTCAAAACCAACATGCATGACTAATTAGTGGAATTACTATCAGCTCTGGTTTCAATCAGGTTCGGACAGCAACTACTATCATCCACAATTCCAGAATTTTGTTCAACCATTCTCAGATGCTCTTGCATGCAGCAAATTCTTTTGTTACATCCTTATTTCTTGCTTAGCCGACTGATTAACCTCATGCAAGACTTAATCATCTGACTTTTAATTAGTCAAGCACCTAACCAAGTGAAAGTCAACCATTTTCCAGCAAATTTCCAGAAACAAACCTCGGTTGTTGTGGCATGAAAACTGATTGCATTGTGATTTTATTTTGGTTTTAACCCAACTAATTAGCCACATGAAAAGCTCAATTATCTCGTTATTAGCTAGTTAGTTATGGTCATAGGCTCAAAGCAACAAGATGAAACCAAATGAAGCTATATTATTCAAGGCAGACTCTCGGCAGAAATTTTTTCATCAAAACAGAATTTTCCTAAGCTCCTTAATTCATCATCCAACTTCATAAAATTATCATGCAAGGCCCTAATCAGCTTAACCATCCGAGTTTTAATTAGCTAAACACGGTTTCATGCTCAGATTGTCGAAATTAAGCAGATTACAACTGCATTTTCTGAACAGGCTCTCGGCAAAACCATCTCCGTTAAAATCAGATTTCTTATTCTTTGATTTTATCGTCCAAGTGCTTAACCATCACATGCAAGCTCTTAAACAACTCATTTATCTCTAATTAGCTAGTCTAGGACCAGAGTTTACCTCAGCTTAAGGCTTAGCTCACACGACAATCAGCTGCAAAATTTTCTTCCTCTTTGCTCAAACTTGCGGCTGGATTGGATGAAGTTTGGCTCTCAGATCTCTCCATCAACTCACGGTTAGAAGGCAGAATGGATCGCAAGTCCCTCTCTTCCCTCTCTAGCTTACGGACAGAAAGAAAAGAAACAAGAAGCTCGGCTCTCCCTCACTCTCACTCTCGGCTTGCAGAGTGTAGCTCTCTCTCTCTCTCTCTCTCTCTCTCTCTCTCCTGGTCGATGATCACGAGGTGAGGAAGAATGGTGTGGAGTAGTTGTGGTAGAGGCTGGAATAATGAAGTGATTTGCGGTAGTGGAGGTTGAGTATATGTGTAGAGGGAAAAGATTGCACTTTGGCAGAAATGGAAATGTGGTTTGAGATGTGAAATAGAAAGAATGGTATACGGTGCCGCGGTTTTAGGAGTAGAGGTTTCGTGTATTAGAATCGATTGCATATAGAATTAGTGATAGTTGCGGTAATTGAACTTGCGGTCAGAGGGATTGTTTGGTTTTGCAGGGAAATGTTGTGGTTGTAAGGGCATTTTAGTCTTTTCACTTTTCTTCCTAACCTCTACTTAACTTCTCAATTCCGACTTAATTCTAAAAATTATCCCCAAGTGTGATTTGAACGTCTAATCATATCCTAATATACCTAAACCATTTTTATCGAATAATAATCAATTAAACTTGAATATTAAGGTTCCTAGTAATTCTTATATTATTTAGCGATTGAATTAGTTATTAGAATTTCCAATTATTATATCTCAAGAATTAGAGTTAATCTAACTCAAAATTTATCGTTTTAGTAATATAAAGTCAAGTGAAACAATAATTTAATCCAAGGGTGTCAGTTTGCACATAAAAATTATTTTTACGCACTTATTGTGAAAACAAAGAAGGATAAGACCATAATTATCGAAATTTTCATGTCTCAAGTATGTTTAGTATATTAGTATCATATTTATCTAAAATTCATTGGTTTTCATCTTAACGTGGAAATTCCTATTAACATTTAACATTATTAACGATTAAAACTAGCTATCGGAAATCAAAGAATTTATTTTAAAATAATAGAATTAATCCACCTCAAGAAATATTAATTTAGTATAGCAAAACCGAATAATTCAATATTGGCACAATTATATTATTTATTACATAGAAATTATCTTTACACTTTTATTTCAAAACAATTAATTACAATACTAGAATTCAAAGAAATTAATTATTAGATCAATGAAATAGTTTACCATTGAAATATGAAGTTAATGTAACAAAACTAAGAAGTTTAGTAGTTTAGCACAATTCTTTTATTCTGCACCTAACGTTTATTTCTACGTACTTATTTAAAAACAATTGGACTTAGTGCTAAAATTTATTAAAGAATTAAAATGCAAATAAAATATGCACTGATATTTATATGTCTATTTTCAGGGTTCTCACAAAGTTGGCTCGGGTGTATATGGAGGAGCTTGTGAGATTACATGGGGTTCCTGTAAGTATAGTTTCCGACCGAGACCCTCGCTTTGTGTCAAAGTTTTGGCAAAAGTTTCAGGAGACTTTGGGAACTAAACTGAACCTAAGTACCACTTATCACCCTTAAACGGATGGGCAGTCGGAATGAACGATTCAAACACTTGAAGATATGCTTAGAACGTGTGTGTTGGACTTCGGAGGTAGTTGGGGTCAACATATGACATTAGTGGAATTCGCCTACAACAACAGCTTCCATTCGTCGATTCAAATGGCACCGTATAAGGCTCTTTATGGATGAAAGTGTCGATCTCCATTATACTGGGATGAGGTAGGAGAAAAGAAGGTCTTGGACCCAACAGTTATCCCCTGGATGGAGGATGCCCAAGAAAAAGTCAAGTTAATCCGTCAGAGACTCCAAACTGCTCAAAGTCACCAAAAGAGCTATGCCGACAACCGAAGAAAAGATTTGGAATTTGAAGTTGGAGATCGCGTTTTTCTTAAAATTACACCCCTGGGAAGTGTTACGATGGGTAGAAGAAAGAAACTTCAGCCAAGATTCGTAGGATCTTATACGATACTCCAACGAGTTGGGAAAGTTGCATACCGGCTTGAGTTGCCGCCAAGCTTGTCCCAAATACACGATGTCTTCCACGTGTCAATGCTCAAGAAATACTACCCTGACCCAACTGATATTGTGCAACCAGAGGAAATCAAGATAGATGAATCCCTTACCTACGAGGAAAAACCTGTACGTGTGCTAGATCGAAAGGTGAAGGAACTAAGGAGTAAACAAATTCCATTAGTGAAAATCCTATGGAAGAACCACGGAGTCGAAGAGGCGACCTGGGAGATGGAAAACGATATGAAAAAGAGATACCCTGAGCTATTTAATGATTCAGGTGAGAAATTTCGAGGACGAAATTCTTTTAAGGGGGAGACAGTGTGAGAGCCCGAAAAATTTTCTTATTTTCTAGACTTTATTTTATTTGACTGCACACCTTTTCAATATTTTCTTTATTAGAAAAATTTTCTAGATAATTATTATGAGTAAATATAGTTTTTAAATGATTTTTCTAGTATTGGTTAGTTTTTGAGAATTTAAGAGCGTATACCGAACGTGGGATCCACTAGTGTGATAAGTGCGGTAAATGTGGTTCATTTGGAGTAGCTTTGTATACATGGAGTATATTACATGGTGTTATGAGATAATTAGGGGTTTGGCTAGTTCATTAATTCTTGCAAGACAAAAGTAATGAGATAAGTTTGAGATGGACACATGTTGCATTGTGATTGGAAATTGGCATTTGACTAGTCTTTCTTTACCTTTACTAAACCAATTTTGACCAAAAATTAGCTTCCATTTTCATCCTCTTGGCCAGCCACTCTTGGAGAGAAAAAGAGAAAACTCTTCAACTTTTGCTTCCTTTTCCTGCCAAATCTTGAAATCCAACCATTAATCTCCCAAATTTCTCCATAAAACCTACTTGCTAAGAAGGATAGAAGTGCTTGGTGGAGTTGTTTGGAAAGGAAAGACCCTAAGCTATCTTGTCTCTAGTGTTTACAAGGTGAGTGTAGACACCAAATTTTTGGTGTAATTTCATTTTTAGTTTTTTATTTGTCGTGTTCGTTTTTTTTAGTTTTTAGTTTTTAGTTTTAGTTTTATTTTTAAGTTTTAGCATAGAATTTCTTTAAAAAAGGAAAAATAAAAAGAAAAAGCATTCAAAAAATATGACTTAGTCGTTTTTAACTTAAATTCAATGCTTTCTTGAAAGTGAAAAAGAAAAGAAAAGTAAAAAATGATGAAAATGGAAAATGAAAAAAAAGGAATTGGAAATTGCACTTTGTTATTTCTAGTTTATTTATTTTTCACCCAATGTTAATTAAATTGTTTTTGTTATTATCAATTTTGTTTTTATTAATAAAAAAAAAAAGAGGATACGCGACTTGCAAGCTGCGTTTTTTCGCAGCTTGCAAAGAAGGGCTTGGGCAGCCCTTTGGTTGCAATTTTGGAGAGGATAGCTGAGGGTTTTAGGGTTGTTAGCTTGGTATAAATAGAACAGAAAAACACAGCTTTAGGGGGGGCATACAGAGAGCAAGAGGGGGCGGCGGTCTGAGAGCAGGGAAGGGAGGAAAAACGCAGAAAAGAAAAAGAGAGGAGAAGGAAGCTAGGATTTTTGGGCAAGAGAGCTTCGAGAGTGAAAAGAGGAGAGAACGAAAAAAAGAAAAGGAATGAACTGAGCAAAAGGAAAAACCAGAGGAGTAGCGGCTAGGTCCAAGGAAAAGGAGAATTTGGGCGGTGAATGTGCGAGAGAGAGGGTGACGGAAAGAAACCAAACGAGAGCTGAGGGTTTAGAGCATCGGGTGACAGCTGAAACAGAAGAGGACGGCTGGGTTAAGAAAAAGCAGAGAGTAACGGCAAAAGAGGGAGTAAGGCTGATAGTTGTGAATGGCTAGGAGAGAATCAAAAGCCAGAGAGGGACTGCTAGGGTTTAGGGAAAGGAACGAAGCAAAAGACAGCTACGGGTTTTTAGAGGAAAACGAGAAAAATTTCAGCGAGAGAAAAGAAATCTGAGGAGGAAGGAGAGAGCTTTGGGGGTTGCTAGGTTTCACGTAAGAGACGAAACAAGGGGTAGAAGGGGGAACCTAGGCGAGGGAGAAGAAGGACACGAACAAACTGGAAAAGAAATGAAAAGCTGCAATTTTTCCGACCAAAGGCTGGTTATAAGCCATGTTTCAGATCAAATTTCTCTTTGATCTTCGGTTATTTTAAGTAAATCTCAAGTTCTGCACTAACTAGGAAGTAAGGGGAGAAGGTTTCGTTTAGAAATTGTTGGCAGAAAACATCGAATGAACCTGTAGACACCAAATTTTTGATTTTTTAACTTTATTTGTTTAATTAATTTAATCGTAGCTTTATTTGTTTCAATTTTAGGGTTTTTCATTTATTATTTATTATTATTTTATTATTTTATTTTTATTTTTATTATTGTTATTTATTTTATTTTATTTTTGTTCTAGCGTATTTTTGGCTTCACATTAAATTTCAGGAAAAAACAAAAGAAAAAGAGAAAAGGAAAAAGAAAAAAGGTGAAAATGACAAGTGGGACTGCATGCACTTGGACAAATGTCTTTTCTATGTTTTAGACAACTAAGCACCTAAGGGGTGAGGTGTTAGGGACATTTGGGAAGTTAAGGAATTTTTGGGGGTCAAAATAGAATTTTGTGAGGGCTAAAAGAGAAAAAAACAGAAAAGGGTTTCGTCTGAGGGGAAGCTTGGTGGCTGAGAGTCAGAACGGAGAGCAAGAAAATAGAAAAAGACTCGGCTAAGGAAAAAACGGAAAAAAAAGAGGCTTACGGCTAAAAGGGGGAAGCAGTAGGCATTGTCGGCAGGGGGGGAGAAGAAAGCTAAAAAAAAAGCAGAGGAAAATTAAGAGGAAAAGAGGAATTGAATGAGGCTTACGGCAGAATTGGGGGAAAAGAAAAATCAAAGGGGTGACGGGCAAGAAAAACGCGAGAGAGCTAGAGGAAGAAATGGCTAGAAAGGGAAGAAAAACAGAGGGTAAGCTGAGTGAGAGGAAGGAGATGACTGAGAAAGGTCTTTGGCCAAAAGGAACAGAAAAGGAAAAAAAACAGAGGAAAGGCCACGGTTGCAAACGGAAGCAGAGGAAGAAAGTTTCGGCAAAATGAAGGATGAATTCAGAAGGCTGGAACAGCCGCCGCTCATCGTCATCACCACTTCACCGAATCCGACATCATCGCTGGCAGATTTTCGCCAAGAAGGAAAATTACATTAGAAGTTGTGGATGATTTTCCTAGCAGCTTGTTGCTTCATGGTCCAGGTTTTGGGACGCTGTCATTGAATGTTTTGGTGTTTGAGCAAAGATTAAGCATTTCTTCTGTTCTTCTTGTTTTTTTTGCCTGGATACTCTCTGTTGGGATCACTGATGATAGATAACTATGCCTGAATTATGATAAAGTTGAAGATTTTGAATTCATGTGGGCTTGGGTGGACGAATCACTAAGTATTCGTTCCCATTATTTTGCAAGATCATCTTTCGGATTGTAGCCGGAAAATTGCAGAATGTTGTTTTAATATTTGCATGCTCTTTTGTCTGACTTTTTTGGGTTTAAATTTAGAGGTTTCATGTTGCAAAGTAAAGGTTTCGGTAGTAGCTTTGTTTGTTCAAGTTCAAGTTAGATTTGATTGTGTTTGTGAGTTGGGTCTGTAAATAACCGAGTTGCAGAAGCTCTTGTCTAAGGAGGAAGAAAGCTGTTCTTCCGTGGGTTTTTTTAAGAATTGCAATCTAACCCCTCATTCCTGTCTAATCTGATTGTGGCCCAAAATCTGAAAAAAATCAAACTAATTTCACCCTTTTAAGCTTAATCCTCTGTTTGCATATTTTATGTGACTTTTTGGATAGATTAATCCTGGATTTTAGTTCATAATTGTGGCTCAATATTTTTTTTTTTTTGCTGATTTGTCTATGTTGTTGGATTTAGTATGATGATTTAGATTTTTGGGTAATTATATTTTGACTGGGTTTGCAAATGTGGGTTTTAGTTTATTTCTTTTGGGTTTTGGTTTGGGCTAGAGGGTCAAGGCCCATCTATTTGGTTGGCTAATTTTTGGCCAAAATAATATACAATCCTACTTGTTTTTCCTTGGGTTTCCGATTGGGTCAAGTGATCTTGGCCCAAGAAAAGTGAAAATGGCCCATTCCCTTTTGTTTTGGATTTCCGATTGGGCCTGGAAGGTTTTAGCCCAAGCAAATGAGGAAAAATGGCCCAATGGTTTGGTCTATTAAGAAACCAGAAAAATGACTTTGCAAATCAGTCCCTGAATTTCCCCTTAACTATACTGTGGCCCTGGACATTTTCAACTTCTTTCAATTGGGTCCCTAGCTTAATTACAAATAGGTCCCTAAACTTTTTTTTCCTTCAATTTTGACTCCAAAGCTCTGTTAATTTGTGCAATCAAGTCCTTTCTTTTTTTGACTTCTTGAATGTGAGTTGCTTACAAGATTCAATTGATTCAATTTCAAGTTTACCATTCTATTTTTTATGATTATTTGTTAAATAAAGTGATGCCTTAACTCGTTTATTATTTTGGAGGGTAAATAAGTGACTTCACCCCATTAGAGCTCCATTTCAAGGGAGGTATAATTTTTTTTATCTTTTTGTCTCTCCCCTACGTGATCCAACGTGCTACGTGAAAATTGCATGTCTACTTGCTTCCCTTATTTTTCTTTAATTCCTTTCATTTACTTCATTTACTTTTAATTTTTATTTAAGTTATTCTTTATGGGGTATGTGTACACCTCTTGGCTTGTAATAGATAGGGCTTGGCGAGCTTTCTTGTCCATTTTCCCTTTCCCCCCTTTGTTTTAGTTAGCAAATGTAATAAGTTCATTGCTTGCTTTCGTTGCTACGTGTTTAATCGCTTTATTAGGTCCTTGCATCTAGTCAAGCATGCTAAGTGTTATGTGCTACGTGTTTATAAGTGATTCGCATGTCTACTCGCTTTTTATAGTCATGAATGAATGTGATGGATGAATGGACGTCACCACACTAGTCCAATGCTAGTTGTGGCCCCCTTTCCCGTCACCACACTAGTCCAACGCTAGTTGTGGTTCATTGTTCCGTTTCCACTAGTCCAATGCTAGTAGAAATTCATAGAAAGGGCTAGTCCAATGCTAGACCCAATAAGCCATTTCCCCTCGTTAGTACATGTTTGCATGTTCATTACATGTCATGCATTCTTTTTAGTTTTATCATTTTTGCATGCCCCTCGAACCCCTTTTCCCTCCATTTTAGGATTTTTGCATTTCATGCTAGTTATAGGGTTCATTTGTTTGAGAGTCCCCTTAAATATGGGATATAGACGAGTGTGGCTTTTTCTAAGCCTTAGCACGCTTGTATTCCCTCTATAAAAGGGCAAATTGAGTCACGATTCAGGTCTCCCCGTACCCAATATGCATACATTCCCTAGGATCATGCATCCACTCTACCATTTTATACTCTTATCACACTTTCATTTTTTTTTCTCCCATCTTGCACATGTGCACCTTTATATTTTCACTTGCACACGATCACTTTTGTCATTACTTGCACACATGCACTTCATATTATCATTTCACATACCGCACCTTGCCCACTCACGTGCACACTCTCACTTACACATTATTGTCTTTTATTATTTTTTCAAACTCATGCCTTCACATTGCATACATGCATTCCATTCATTTGCATCCCACTCGCATTATTCGTGACTTCTTCAAAGGGTCGTCATTGGGCTTCACAATTAATGTGATTGGCACCACTCAACCTTTGAAGAGAAATTCCCCCAATACCCCTAGGTCTAGGGTTTGCATTCATATAGTGCATCCAAATGTAATAAATTCTTTAGTTAAAATAAGAAAATCTTTGACTAAATCATGCAACTAGCCTTGGCTAGGTCAAAGGGGTGTCTTGGATTTTATCCTTGCCTTCCCCTTTGTCAAATGTGACTCCCGAACCTTTTTCTTTGGTTTACGTAGACTAAGGAGTCGTTTAAAAAGGGTTTCTCACTACTTTTTCCTATTTTTCTTTAAAAATACATTTTTTAGGTGACTTGGTACACCTTAACTCATTACCAAGTGGCGACTCCGTATTTTTCAAAAAACCCTTTTTAAACTATAATTTTGGGTCAAATCGTCGCATTCTCAAACCCCCATTTGGACCCACTTTTCTTTTAAATCAAAATTCATTTTTCAATCACAAAAATACATTTTTTAAAACCATTTTATTTATTTATCAAAAAATGGGGCGCGACAGTTGGCGACTCCACTGGGGACATTTGAGAGTCCGAGCAAATTTGATTTAATCAACATTTTTCTTCTTTTAACCTTTTCATATATCACATTTGGGTGTTTAAGGGTTGCATTTTTCCTTTTTAGGATTTTGCATTTCATGCGTATTAATTACTCCCTCACTCACGCATGTATGATTGGTTGATTGGATGTATGTTTACTTGTTTATCTCGCGTTTGCATTTGGGGGGGTGTGTGTCACCTTTAGAGTCTCACATGGTTCTCAACCCTTTCCCTCAATAGGGAACACTTCATACGTGCACGTTTACTTATTGTTATCCCATTTTATTTTATTTTTCGTGGGCGCTACCCTACACCGCCTTGTAGGATTAGGATTGATTGCCTTGGGTAGGCAGATGGTGTGCACTGCGCCCATAGCGCTACCTAAGGGATCACTCGAGCCACCGATCGAAGGCCTTGGGAGTGATGACCCTTTGCCTTTAGGTCTGAAGGCTTGGGGACCTTTTAAACCTTATCGAGTCTAGATGCATTAGTGAGCCCCAGCCTCATGCATCCATGTTAGAATTTTCCTAGGTTAGAGTCAACCTCACCCTCTTGTAAGCACAATTAGGCACTAGGGAAGGGGTTCCACCCCTTTTATTGGCTTTTATTGTATTTCTTTTCTTAATTGCTCCCAATATGTTATGTGTACTATCAATTGCACTAACCATTCTTTTGTTTTCTTGGATTGCATTCATGTGCCTTAGCAATAAGAGGCCTTTTTGGCACTCTTTTAGTGACTTACCCACTAGATGACTCACATGTTTAAATTTCAGTTATTACACTTGATTTTCAATAAATAAATTTCATTTTTAGACCTTTTCCCCCCGATGTATTATTTATGTCCTTTAGGCCATATTTGTCACATATTTACATCGCTTTAATAAATGGCATCACGCATAAACCATAGAAAGGGAATGCCACATAGGGAATCCCGTGTTTAGGAATAAGCCACATTGTGTCTCGGATACTTAATCCAGTGAGACTTGCACGTTTACATTTTTTACCATCCAAAGGGTTAGTGCACAAGGTAAGGTAGGATCCGATCATTTTCATAGAGTGATCTTTGGAATATGAGCATCTAATAATCACTTTTTGGCCATTTTATCAAAATTGGTAAAAATTCCTTGCGTAAAGGACATTAATTTGAAGAAATTCACAAATGATTCCTCCTATTGAGACGATAAGTGAATTGAGGCCAAAATTTGATTTTAGAAGGTCATAGACTAATGTATCTCAATAATTTTGAAATAAACAATGGCTGGACAATTCAATCGATCCATTTCGCCAATATAGTCGATTCATTTGACCAATTTACCCTTTTTAGGGTCATTTGACCAATTTACCCTTTTTAGGGTCATCTGGTCGATTTTGAATAAATCGTCAATTCATTTGACCAATTTACCCTTTTTAGGGTCATTTGACCAATTTATCCTTTTTAGAGTCACCTGGTCGATTTTGAATAAATCGCCAATTCATTTGACCAATTTACCCTTTTTAGTGTCATCCGGTCGATTTTGAATAAATCGTCAATTCATTTGACCAATTTACCCTTTTTAGGGTCATCCGGCCGATTTTTGAATAAATCACTAATTCAATTTCATTCATTTGGCCAATTTACCCATTTTTAGGGCAACCGAGCCGATTTTGAATAAATCAAGTTTCGTTCAATCTATTTGATCAATTTACCCTTTTTAGGGTGATCTGATTAATTTTGGATAAATTAAATTTCACTCAATTCATTTGACTCGTTTCCCTTCTTAGGGTAATTCGGTCGATTTTAAATAAATGGTCAATTTCATTCAACCCATTTGACCAATCCGGGTTTCAATGTCAATTTCAAATGGGAAAACCTAGTCGATTTTGAGAAAACCATTCATTGCATCCAACCATTTGATCAGTTGGGGTTGACCCTGCTTCACTGATAAAATTTTGTCAACAAATTTCAATCTCTTCAATAGGAAGTTCGTCAAGGTCAAAAGCCGTGCGTTCTTGCAAATTTTTGTATCGATCAAGAGTGATCAATCCATTCAGATGTTGACCTCTTTTTGACAAAGTGTCTTTCGTCGCTCCAATTGACCAAATTCTTCAAAATTATTTTTCACTCAATGAGTTGATCAGATCCGTCAGGTATGGTATAGTGCCTACCTTAGAGGATTGCATTTTCATGCTAGGCCTACCCTTGGCATAAAAGGGTTCCCCCATAGGACATGCATACCGATTTTATATTCTTTCTTACTAACTCAGGGTATTTTTCTTTTGTTTTCCCCCTCCCCTGCATTTATAAAAAATACTTCAATAAAAGGAAAAATATTTTTCTATATCTGATGACACTTCTGATCTAATAAGGTGTCAAAATTGCAAGTATTGTGTGATTCTTGGGCAGATCCTACAATGAAAACATAAATGATCTATCTGGAAGCTCTACGCTAAAGCATCTGAGAGATTTTGTAATTATTTCCAGAGGAAAATTTTGTATATTTGATTTGTTAATACATTTTGTTCAAAAGAAAAGAAGACAAAAAGTGTATATGTGGAGCTCTTTACAAGTTTCTCTTTTCTCATTTGCATCGTAATTGAATGAGAAATTTTGTTTCAAACTTTTTCAGCAATAAAATTTTTGGACAATCATTGTTTTGTGTATATTTATGTACATTTCATTCTTTATTCTTATTCATTGGAGATTTCATGATGAATTTTAAGAAATAAGACTAAATTGGGATTTTTTCAACCTCCTGCCTGAAAATTCACAATAAGAGTGCTCAGAATTAAAAGAGGTCACTCAAAAGGCCCAATGAGATACCTTTTCTCCTTCACTTAACCCCAAAATAAAATCAGTCACATTGATTGATAAATTGCAAATTGGGGCTATCTTTGCTTGAAAATATCCATTGTGTTTAACCGATTCAATTCACATCTAAGTGAAAGCAAAAATGTGCATTATTCTTGTTTGTTTTGAAAATTTGGAATGATACTTCGAGCATTCGTTTCTCTACCTATACACATTTTATCATTTGCTCTCCCATTTGAGCCTTTGAAAGAATAATTTCGTTTCAAATGAGCGCCTTAATGATCACTACCCTTTATTGGAAAATTTTCAAATATCTAAAAGGGGAATGGATTTTCAATGACCATTTCGTTACTTTGGTTGTCATGAGGTGTAAGAATGATACTTTGGCCGTCGTTTTTACAACCTAAACACTGATCATCCCTTGCATCCTCATTTGAGCTAAAATTGGTGGTTCTTTTCGAGTGCACATATGATCGCACCCCACATTGGGGAAGGAGATTGGGAAATTTTGAAAAAAAAAAAAAAAAGAGAGAAAGAGAAAAAGAAGCAAAAATGCCAAAAGAAAAGAAAAGAGGGAATCGCAAGTTGGAGAAATTTGAATCTATCTGAGCTTCAATTTTGGAAAAAGGGAAAAAGGAAGGGTTTTGTCCGACGAACCACTTATGGAGAGTCTTCCTCAGTCAATTAATTCAGATACATGCAAGAAATTTTGCATTAATGAAAGTTTCCTCTCAGAGTTATTGTAAGGAACAGAATACAAGTCAGGCCATCTTCTTTTTCCAATCAAACATTCTATCCCTAGTTATCCCTTTTGAGCCATCAGAATAGAATACTTCGTTTGGCAACCCCTGAGAATCGCGAACCCCACACTGGGGCAAGTTGGAGTTGAAAAGGAAAACTTCAAGAAGTGAAAAAGTGAAAAGTCACAAAATCAAAAGCAAGAGGAAAAAGAGAACCTCAGTTCAAAATAAATTGGGGCAAATTTTGTGAAAATTTCAAAAATGGCAGAAAGCCGAAAAATCAAAAGAAGAAAGAAAATGAAAGAGAAAAAACCTCAATTGAGCATAAACTGGGGCAAATTCTGATTTAACCCTAAAATAGGGTTGGCACAACAATGCGATCTCAGATTCTTCAAACCACTTTTGAAATCCGTTTTCAAGCCTTAACTTTTTTAAGCACCCCACCTGACCCCATTACAAAAGCCGAAAGTCCTGACTTCTGTTCTTTGCAATGGCCCTGTCAAGAAAATTTCTGATGCCGGAAAATTTTAGCTGTATTTCTGAATTACTTGAGTATGAGGTTGACGCTACTCACCATGGAAAACCCACCAGATCAAAGAAAAGAAAACGGAAAAGCAAAAAGGAAAAATGAAATACAAAGGATTCGATGGTGAAGTCCCTATTGAGTGATCAAACAAAGTTTAGAATCTTCGAGTTCAAAATAGGGGCAATTTTGGGAAAATGCGATCTTCGGTGCTATGTCCTTGAAAGTTTTATTCTTTAGCTATCGTTTTCAAGCCACATTACAAGCTAACAAAGTCCATCGTTGACTTATTCCTTCATGACAATCCAAAGTGAGTATTATGCTCATAAGAAATCCATCAATCATTTGTGATCATAAGGGTATAACCAGTTTTCGCATGTTTAGCTATCGTTCTAACCCATTTGTTGCAAACTTAAAGCTTATATGTGGACTCAATTTTCTTAAGAAATGAGGGTGACAAACTATTTGCTTTCACTAAGATGTGACATTGAATGGGTTACATACAACTGGGGCACAAAAATGAGACAAATTCTGACCTCCCATTTCCTTAGCCAAATCAGAAATAAGATCACTGGATTGCTCCTGAAAAATGAGCCAATAAATTGTGATCCATTACCCAAAGCATTGATCTTTCATAATTTGGCATTATTTTGAGAAATTCATCATGAAATTTCCTGTATGAATTAAGCAAGACATTCAATTTCCTTCACATTGTATAGGAAACACAGTTTCTTACTTGGAAGGGCATCCAAATCAATTTTTGCAATCAAATGGGCCCACACTGGGGCAAAATTTTTATTTGCAAGATTGTGTAAAATAAACCCACACTGGGGCAAATTTTTCAGTCACACTACTCTTTCTATGAATAGTAGTTGCAATTTTTTTGAAATTCAAGTGCATGTCATATTTTGGTAAGCCCCTGTGCAGGTGTTCATAGTTGAAATCGACGAAAAAGCATCTGGTGATGTGGGAGGCCGATGCCGAAGAAAGAGAAGAAAGAAGGGAAAAGGGCCCTACATTGGGGACAAATTATTTTGAAAAAGATTCTCTCGAAAAATCAGAAAAATTCAAAAAAAAATTCAAAAGTCAAAAATCAAGTTCAAATTCTTGTTTCTTGGAAAATCAAATTCAATTTCTTGACCGTTTTTATCTTTGTTGGGACCGGGTTTTATCCCGCCAACCTCGGCAGGACCGGGTTCTATCCCGCTGACCGTTTTTATCTTCGTTGGGACCGGGTTTCGTCCCGCCAACCTCGGCAGGATCGGGTTTAATCCCGCTGACCAATGAATGGCAGGACCGGGTCTAATCCCGCTGACCAATGAATGGCAGGATCGGGTTTAATCCCGCTGACCAAATGAATGGCAGGACCGGGTCTAATCCCGCTGACCAATGAATGGCAGGACCGGGTTTTATCCCGCTGACCAAGTGAATGGTAGGACCGGATTTTATCCCGCTGACCAATGAGCTTTTGGGACCGGGTTTCGTCCCGCCAACCTCGTCAGGACCGGGTTTTATCCCGCTGACCATGCTTTTATACCACTGGCCGATTCCCACTTACCATTTCATTATACTGGAGTTAAAAAAAAATATCAAAAAAATCAAAAGATCAAAAATAAAAAATAAAAAAAATAAATAATAAATAATAAATCAAAAAAATCAAAAAAATCAAAAATCAAATCAAGTTCATCACGGCAGGTTCGGGTTTGATCCCACTGTCCGATTGTCAAAGCATGTTATTTTCATTGTTATTGGAGCTGGATTTGTCCCGCCAGTAAGCATTTCATTTTCTGTCCGGGTCTATCCCGTGGGTCTATCCCAATTTTACATTTCTGTTCGGGTCTATCCCGCGGGTCTATCCCAATTTTACATTTCTGTCCGGGTCTATCCCAATTTTATATTTCTGTCCGGGTCTATCCCGTGGGTCTATCCCAATTTTAAATTTCTGTTCGGGACTATCCTGTGGGTCTATCCCAATTTTAAATTCCTGTTCGGGTCAGTCCCGATTTCAAAATTCCTGTTCGGGTCAGTTCCGTTTTAAATTTCTGTTCAGGTCAGTCCCGATTTTAAATTTTCTGTTTGGGTCAATCCCATTTTAAATTTTGTCAAAGGGGTCAGTCCCCATTTCTAAAGCGTCCATCGTTCGAGACGCTCGTAGCCGAATAACACAGGTGAGCATTTGGTGTCTACTTCTTTGTCTCAAGTTTTTTCAAAACTCAGACAAAGAGGGGCAAACTGTAGACACCAAATTTTTGATTTTTTAACTTTATTTGTTTAATTAATTTAATCGTAGCTTTATTTGTTTCAATTTTAGGGTTTTTCATTTATTATTTATTATTATTTTATTTTTATTTTTATTATTGTTATTTATTTTATTTTATTTTTGTTCTAGCGTATTTTTGGCTTCACATTAAATTTCAGGAAAAAACAAAAGAAAAAGAGAAAAGGAAAAAGAAAAAAGGTGAAAATGACAAGTGGGACTGCATGCACTTGGACAAGTGTCTTTTCTATGTTTTAGACAACTAAGCACCTAAGGGGTGAGGTGTTAGGGACATTTGGGAAGTTAAGGAATTTTTGGGGGTCAAAGTAGAATTTTGTGAGGGCTAAAAGAGAAAAAAACAGAAAAGGGTTTCGTCTGAGGGGAAGCTTGGCGGCTGAGAGTCAGAACGGAGAGCAAGAAAATAGAAAAAGACTCGGCTAAGGAAAAAACGGAAAAAAAAGTGGCTTACGGCTAAAAGGGGGAAGCAGTAGGCATTGTCGGCTGGGGGGGAGAAGAAAGCTAAAAAAAAGCAGAGGAAAATTAAGAGGAAAAGAGGAATTGAATGAGGCTTACGGCAGAATTGGGGGAAAAGAAAAATCAAAGGGGCGACGGGCAAGAAAAACGCGAGAGAGCTAGAGGAAGAAATGGCTAGAAAGGGAAGAAAAACAGAGGGTAAGCTGAGTGAGAGGAAGGAGATGACTGAGAAAGGTCTTTGGCCAAAAGGAACAGAAAAGGAAAAAAACAGAGGAAAGGCCACGGTTGCAAACGGAAGCAGAGGAAGAAAGTTTCGGCAAAATGAAGGATGAATTCAGAAGGCTGGAACCGCCGCCGCTCATCGTCATCACCACTTCACCGAATCCGACATCATCGCTGGCAGATTTTCGCCAAGAAGGAAAATTACATTAGAAGTTGTGGATGATTTTCCTAGCAGCTTGTTGCTTCATGGTCCAGGTTTTGGGACGTTGTCATTGAATGTTTTGGTGTTTGAGCAAAGATTAAGCATTTCTTCTGTTCTTCTTGTTTTTTTGCCTGGATACTCTCTGTTGGGATCACTGATGATAGATAACTATGCCTGAATTATGATAAAGTTGAAGATTTTGAATTCATGTGGGCTTGGGTGGACGAATCACTAAGTATTCGTTCCCATTATTTTGCAAGATCATCTTTCGGATTGTAGCCGGAAAATTGCAGAATGTTGTTTTAATATTTGCATGCTCTTTTGTCTGACTTTTTTGGGTTTAAATTTAGAGGTTTCATGTTGCAAAGTAAAGGTTTCGGTAGTAGCTTTGTTTGTTCAAGTTCAAGTTAGATTTGATTGTGTTTGTGAGTTGGGTCTGTAAATAACCGAGTTGCAGAAG